>JANTUC010000010.1:0-1200000 GCA_026873275.1 Pseudopithomyces maydicus | reverse complement strand
AAATCTAATATTAATTCTTACTAAGACCCCTAAAGTATTAATAATAATATTAATTTATTTATAGAGCGTTATCTAGATATCTTTATTTATATATATATTATATATAAGTTAATATATTCTTTTATAAAGGCATCTAGGTTTAGCTAATAATATAATTTATTAATAAATTCTAAAATTTAAACTCTACTAAAGTGCCCTATTAATAAATTATTATAATAATATTATAAAATCTCTGCCTTTTATATGGGCTCTTTTAATATAAAAACCTTATTACTATAATATAGTATACCTTTAAAGTCTATTTTTTATTATAATAATTATCTATTTTTACCGTGCTTAGCAGGTGCTAAAATAATAATATTATATTATATTTATAATATAAATAGGTTATTCTTTTAAATTTATTTAATATAGTAAAGTAGGCTTCCCTCTATTAAAATATAAACTTTTTAGTTTTTTATAACCTCTTTAGCCTATTATCTAGACAGTTTTTTAAGTATAAAAGTAATATTAATTTTAATTATAATATTCAATTTTTAGCTAATCTGCAGCATACTTTTAATATTATAATATTATAATAATATTATATTATTAGTGCTAGTCTTTATAGGGACTACTAAAAGACCTTATAAAATAAATAATATATTTTATTTTAATAGTCCCTTTATATTATTATTACTTATTAGTTAATATAATAATTTATTTATAAAATTTATTTTTTTATTCTATTATTAAGACCACAAGGGTTGCTAGTCCTAGAGGTTAAGATTGATTCTTAGGCAGGAGTAACTTATAAAGAAAGAAGGATTATTAACTATATAAGTAAATTAATAGAGTAGTTAGTATTAGTATTATATATAATACTAAATTAATAAGGGGGCCTAAGTAAATCTAAATAATAGATTAATAAATAGGTTAAATATAAATATTAAAATTAATATTTTAAATTTTTATATATTATATACTAGCCCTACTTACTAGCAAGCAGTTCCTAGAAATTACTTTTTACTAAATACTTTTTATTAAATATTTCTTATTAAGCACTTTTTATGAAGTAGTAAAATATTAAATATAAATATAAAGTGCTTATTATAGAGCACTTATATAACTATATAATTATAATATAGTTATACGGCACAGCGCGTAATTATAGAAATTATTAACCCTATAATAAACTACTAATAGGTATAAGATATAATAATCTTATATTAAAATTTAAATTATAATATTATTCCCTCCCTTTAACTAATTTATTCCTAAATTATATAATCGCACTTACCTATTTTATATAAATATTTACCCTATAGTATACGCTTAAGTATATAGGTTAATATACCTACTAAATCCACTATTTATAAGCTTTATTTTTATAATAAAATTTTTTAAGCCGATACTATTGCAGAATCTTTTTATTTTAACTATAATGCTAAAAATCGCGAGTATTATATTTGTTAAATAGTGTACTAGAATTCATAGCAAATCATAGCTAGCCATTAGAGGGATAGGTAATTAACCTACTAAGAAATAATATAGGGGCCTTCTATTAGAACTCGGATAGGGCGCTGCTAGCAAAAAATATAAGATAGAATAATTAATAAGTTCTAATTATCTTATAATAAATTATTATATAAATAAGTAATTATAGTATCCTATACTATCTATTCCTAATACCGGACGATATCTAAATACTGTAATATTTAATAATTAAGAGTCTTACTACCTTAATAACGAGCGAATATAAATAAAATACGCGAGAATAATAATAAACTAAGTCTAAAGGGATGTAACAGTTATTCTAATTAATATAAGTAAATAAATCCCCTAATATTAATAAGTTAAAATGTAATACAAAGCCCTAGAGATATAAAATATTATTAATTTTAAAGGCAACGCATAACCCCGCATAAAGCCTATTAAACTCTAGCTACTACTTATATTAAATTATAAACTAGCTACAGCTACGCAAACCCTGTTAATAATAATATTATTAATAAGGACTAAATAAAAAAGCGTATAAGCTATAAAATAAGAGTTAATTAATATTATTAAGCTAGATACGCCAACCCTAGTAATATTAATATAATATTTTAACCTTTTAGTAGAAGGAAAGGAAGTATATAATAGTAATATAAAGGAGTTTAGAATAATATTTAAATTATATAAGATATATAAGCAAAATTATCGCGATAAACATATAAGTATTATATTAATAATTAAATATCTGAATGCTATTATAAGCTTACACCTTTAAGTAAATTACTTTAAGAAATATAGAACCCTCCGTATATAAATTAAAAATCTCTAATTAATAGTGGGAGTGGACCTTAAAGATAAGATTAAAAGAGTATATAAAAGGTACTATAAATTATTAAAACCTATAAGAATCCTATAAAATTAGGAATTATAGCTTAATAAATATAACTAAGTAGTAACTCGCGCCGAAGCCCTTAAGATAGGGATATAATATAAAATATACTAATTATAAATAACTTCCTAAAAGTAATTATAAAGATTACCCTAGTATAAATAGTAATATTTACTAGTGTAGGGAGCGACTAAAATAAAATAAATAAAAGATAAATAATAAAACTCTTTTATAAATATATAAGCCTAAGCTATTTAATATAAAGTAAAGTAAAAGCTGCCTTTATAATAAATAAAATAGCCTATACAGTAAGCAGTAAATTCAACTTAAATATATAAGGAGATCCCTAAGGTGTATAAATTAAAATACTATCTACTAATTTAGGCTAAAAGCTACTAAAGTGTAAAATAAATATACTTAGTAGAAAGTCTAAGCCATTCTAATAAAGGAATATAGTAAAAATTAAGGATATATATCTAGCTTATAAATAGCGCCATAATATTAATAATTACTATTATATTAACTTAAACCTAGAGACCCTAGACTAGTTTAAACTAAATAAATATATTATAAAGCTGGTAATATATAAAATGCAGAATAACTTAGACTTATAGAGGATAGTTTAAAACCTAAATAAAAACTTAAAATAGTCTTACCTAAGCTTATTATCTGCTTCTATAATATTTAGCTAACTTAAAACTTCTTAGACACTAGATATAACTATCTATTAACTAAATAAGCGCGAGGTTATAAGACTTAATAAAAATATAATAATAAGTATATATAGTGTAAGTAATTAAAGATATTTATTAAAGAATATATTTATCCTAGATTCTGGCTTAACTACGCATATATATAATAATTTTATAAGATTAAATAATATTTACCTATTAGGTTTTAGAGATTATATTTAGGCTAGGAACTTAAAAGTTTAGATTAAAGGATATAGAATAGTAAATATAAGGATAAAAGGATTAAAAGGTAATTATACATTATATATTAATAATATTACGTAGTGCTTTAATTTCCTTTATAACCTTATATTATTCTAATTACTGCGAAGACAAGGAATTTAGTAGAAAAATTAATAAAATTTAATAAGTCTTTAAAGACGGGATGGCTTAGTAATAGTTATCCTAATAGAATACTATAATTAGTAAGTTATTAAATATCCCACTATAGATTATAATACCTTTTATATATAAATAAATTAAAATAAGAGGCTGCCGCAGAAGGCAACTACTATACTATAATATAAATAACTTAAATACTTTAGGCCGTCCGTAATTAAATACCTTATATAATAATTTAAGGGGTGCGAATTAAAGATATTACTATAGTTTAATATAATATATATAGTAAATTAAAATTAAAGTGTTAAATACGCAGAGCTCTAAGAATTAATAATAAAGGACTTAGTAAATAAATCACTATAAATTTCTATAAGTATAAAAAAGGCAGTTTTACAAAGGAGAGGAGCTAGCTATTAATTATATATTAATACTCCTAATATATATAGAACTTTTATTTTAGTAATAATAGACCAGCACGCTCCATTATTTAACTATTAAATTATTTTATCTAATTTATAAAGAAATAATTCAATATTACTATAAAAGTGATTAAAATGGACAATAAAATTATTATAATAAAGTAAGAAGTAACATATTAGTATACCTCTTAGTTAATTAGGCTTAAGCCTTTTACTCCTAATATTTAAGCACAGAATAGAGGAGCTAAATACTTAAAAAGTATAATAAAAGAGAAAGCGCGCGTAATTTAATTAAATATAAATCTTTTATAGAAACTTTAGCTAGAGATTACTAAAGTAATAGTATACTTATATAATTAAACGCCGAACTATCTAAATAAGTAGAAGACGTTATATAAAATATTCTTTATATATACTACTACTATAAATAGCATAGTTACTAAATCTTAAAAATTAAATTAAGTCTATTTATAAGCGTATAGCTGTAAAGCTTTCGCAATAATAAATAATATATACTAGGGAAAATTAAAACTATAAAGGCTAAACCTAAAAGCCTGAATTAGATACCTTATAGAATACTAGTTAATAAATATTTATTATATATAGATCCTATCTATAGCTAAAATTATTAATATCTAAAATATTATATTTAATAAGAATATAATCTTTAATAATAAAACTAAAGACCTTATAAATAACTTAATATATAATACCTTAGAGGAAATCGCAATATAGATAAAGATAGTTAAACTTTTAAGAACTTATAACAGAGAACTAAAGACTAAAAACTTTTATAAAGATAAAGAGACGCAAGATAAAGCTCTATATAAAAAGTAATTTAAGTATTATTATAAAAGAAAAGTTATAGAGGTATATTTAATACTACTATTAACTCTACTACCTGTAGTTCTGCTAACTCTAGGTATAATAGGAGACTATAATAGTATAGCAGACTAATAGACCCTATATATATTATTATTAATAATAATACTATAGGCAGCCGCCTTTATAGTAAATACTTAATTAAGTTATATTAAATAATATAAGAGCAAACCAGTTAATAAAACTTAACTTAGAAGAATAATAGTAAAAGGGATTAAGCTATACCTAAGTTAACTTCTATTATTATCTATAATAAGATTAAAACTTAAGGAGCACTTACTCTATTATATATTTAAAAAAGCTAAATAAGAGCACCTTAAGAATTATATATAAATAAAATCCTAGACTGAAATTTTAATTAGACTAATTAAACGCGCTAGATACTAAATTTTAGATTATATATAGGTATATACCTATAAGCTAGATAAAGCTTATTACCTTAATAAATATAAAGCTTAGCTTATAATAAGAGGAGATTAGTAGTATAATATTATAGCTTAAGATATATACGCTGTAACGCTTATAAGTTACTCCTTTTAAATATTTATAGCTATTATAGCTAAATTCGACCTTAAACTTAAATAATATAATATAACTAACGCTTTCGTATATGCAATAATTAATTAAGAAATCTATATAAGAATACTAAGGGGATATTAAAAACTTAGCACTCTACTTAAACTCTAGAAGGTATTATATAGCCTTTATATCTTACTATTACTCTAATAAAAGGAATTTACAGCAACTCTAGCCTAAATTAATTTTAAATAAGTATTATAGGAGCTATACTGTATAATTAAAAATAGAATTATTATTTTCTTTTATATAGACAATATTATAATCGCGTACTATAGTAAATAAGAATAGGAGGCAATAAATATAATTAATTTAATTTAGAATAAATACCCCTATATAGAAGGAGATAACCTTTAATAATTTTTAAACGTAGAGATCCTATATAATTAGAAATAATAAATTATTTAACTATCCTAATCTATATATATAAATAAGATTAGTTAATTTATCAGCTAATAAGATATAAGGTATAATATATTAATATTAAGTATTAAGCTTAAATTAAGAAGTAAACTTATAAATTTAGCTAAAATTAATTACTTTTAATATAAAGTTAGGTTACTCCTATTTACAGCTGTTACTATAAGATTAAATATAGTTTTTATAATGTTACAGCTTGCCTACTTTCTTATTAATTTAAGTATTAAATATTAAAATACTATAAATCGCGTACTACTTTATTTTAAGGAATTAAAATCGCTAGTCTTTAAACTTAGGAGAGACAAAGACTTTAAAATTATAAGTAATATATTCTTTATAAATAATATATTAAACCAAAAAAGCTTATAAGGATATATTATTAAGCTATTTAATAAACTTATCGCCTAGCGTATGAGTAAATAAAATATAATTATAACCTTAATAATAGAGGTGAAACTACTCGCACTATCTTAGATAGCTAAAGAGATAATTTTTACGTTATAATTACTAAAGGAACTTTAAGTTACTCTAACTAATTCTATAATAATAATTAAATGCAATAACACCCAGATAATTAAACTAGTTAATAAAGATATAATAAAACTCTATATAAAGCTTTAACACATTAATATTTATAAATACTAACTCCGCGACCTATTAATCCGAAAGATAATTAAGATAGAGTATACACTATTTAATAAAATAATAGCAAATAATTTTATAAAGGCCTTACTAGCCGCAAAATAGATAAGTTTCCTAAATTAACTAGGACTTATAGCGCGTAAAGAAGCGACGCTAAAAGAATTTAATTTAAATAACCTATAGGAGCAACTGGAGGGCCTTATAATAAAGAATTAATTAACTAGTATACGCAGCTTATAATAAGGCTTTTAAGCTAAAGGGGTGTATTAAATAGCGTACTAGAATTTATAGCAAATTATAGCTAGCTATTAGAGGGATAAATAATTAACCTATTAAGAAATAATATAGGGGCCTCCTATTAGAATTTAGATAGGGCGCCGCTGGCGAAAAATATAAAATAGAATAATTAATAAGTTCTAATTATCTTATAATAAATTACTATATAAATAGATAATTATAGTATCCTACACTACCTATCCCTAATACCGGATGATATCCGAACACCGCGATATCTGATAATATTATATTAAACTTAAATTTAAAATATACTAAATATGTTTGCTAAAAATTTTTTATATTAATATATTATAGATATCTCTTAATAAGACTTGTGAAGAGTATAAGAAAAAAATTAAAAAGAATAAAAAGAAGTTAGTATTAATTATTATTAGATTATTAAAAAATAAAAAAATATTAGCTTAAGCTAAAAAGTATATTTATAAAAAGATCTTATATTTTACTATAAATATAGAGGCGGAAGGTAAAATAATAAATATAATATTATTAACTTATCCTGTAATTAATACCTTAATAGATTATTTACCTATAATATAGATAACTTTAAACCTATTAAATAATTCTTTATTAGTTCTAGTTTCTTCCTTAAATACTTAAATATATTTCTATATTCTTTTCTATAGTAATAGCGTTATCCTATTATAGTATTCCTTTAATTTTTATTAATAATTACTTAGGTTCTTTTCTAACTCCTATATATTTTTGTTATTAAAATATCTTTTCTATTTAATAAGATATTTATTATTTCTTTACCCTAAGCTATATTATATATTTAAAATATATTCTACTTTAAACTTATTTTCTTCCTTAGCTTAGTAATAGAAGATAATTTAAATTAGTATTTTTAAGTTTACTAGTTCTAATAATAATATATAAAATACTAAGTATATTTTTACGTCTGGCGGTAGTTCTAACTTATAGTTTATTAATAATATTTATTTAGAAATAAAAAATAATTTAACTTTAATATAATTTAATTTTTTATATTTCTTCTTCTGCGTGCGAAGATTTTTTATAAATAAATATACTTTATCCCCCTTTTTTAGCTAAAGTACCGTTTTTTATTTCTTATTAATATAGGAAATTATTTATTATTAAGACTTCTTAAGATTTTCCTATAATTTTTTATATATTTATTTTATAATTTCTGTAATTTTCTCTGCTTTTACTATATTAATAACTATTAGTAAAACTTAATTAAAGAGATATAGATATTTTTTATAGTTTATATAGTATAGTATAATTCTAGTTATTACTAATTTTTTATTATTATATACTATTTATATTAAGAGTAATAATAAAACTAATTATCTTTCTTTTTATTACAGTAGATATATAGGTATATTTTGATAGTCTAATTAGTATATTCTATTTATCTATCTATTTATAAATAATAAGCTATTAATAGCTTCTATTTTATTCTAATAAGTGTTATAAGTGTTGTTTTTTTTTTTTTTTTTAATGAGAAAATTGCTGTTTGCAACTACCTAGTAATAAGGAAATAAGCTCTATATACTATATAACTAATAACTAGCTCTTAAATAGTGTTCTTTTCTTTTAATTTATATAATTATACTATAGTTCGAACTTGTGCTGCTATGCAATTGCCAAGATAATAATAGATATAAAGAATACTAAAGCATGCTCTGCTATCTAGTACTATCGAAATGAGATAATAGATATAAATGATAATCTAAATGAAACCTTTTGGTCCCAATAGATGCCAGGCAACATAAGTATTATTTAGTAATTTAATATAAAGAGTTTATCCCTATTGCTAATAATTATTTTTAATATATTATAATATCTTATAAGTCTATTAAATATAAGATATCTTAGTTAGTCTATAGTATATTCCTTCTTATAAGGTATTATTTTAGTATATTTTATAAATTTATCTATAATAATTAATATTATATTATACTTAACTTCTATAGCCGGGTCTATTAATCCTAGTAATTTAATAATAAAATTTATAATAATATCTTCTTATAATGCTATAGGTATTTTAATAGCTTATATTTCTCTATACTTTAGGTATATTATATATTTATTTCTCTAGTAGTCTACGCACTTTTTAATATAATTAATTATAGTTTTTTTAATTCCTTTAAAGTTATAATTTTATTAAATTAGTTCTATTATTTTACTAATTTCTAGATATCTATAAAAAAAGTTATTATAATATTATTATATAACCTCCTTTTACTGTTCCTTTAATACATCTTTAGTAACTATTATTAATTAGTTAAGTTTTATTATAGGTCTTAGCAATCCATCTTTATTTTCTTTAAAAATTACTAAGTAAGTCTTAATTTTATCTCCTATAAGATCTTTTCTTTTACTAAAAATATTTACTTATCTATTCTCTTTTCCTAGTATATATAAAATTTTAAATTTATATTATTTAAGGGCTTCTAATTATCGTGCTTATTATAATATTAATTCTTTTATTATTATAAATTATAATAGGTTCTTATAGTCTATAAAGATTATAAATTTCAAGTATTTATAGGTATAAATCCTTTAGTGCTTAAGTGCTTTAATAATAATATATAATTCTTTATTATAAATATTATAGCGTGTTTTTATATTAATAAATTTATATAAATAGTAAGTAATAGAGTACTACTATCTATTCCTTTTTTATTTTATATATACTCTAATAGCTAAGTCGCTTATATTAGTTTTTATTTATAGGGGTTTATTGCTTTAGAAAGCAACTAGAACTAGTATATTAATATTTACTTATATTAGTTATTTAAAAGCTTAATTATATTATTTTATTTATTTAAATATTATATCCTTCTTAGTTAGTGCCGTTAAGGGTATAATAATTTTAAAATAATTCTTAATAAATTATCTATTAAATCTATAAAATTCTAGAAATTCTCGTATATCTTCTATAATTTTTAGAATTAGCTATACTTATATAATTTTAATTTTATTTAGGCTTATACTAAAGCTTTTTATATTAATAATATATCCTAGGAACTCTAGTTTTATAATATAGAATTTATATTTTTTTAATTTAATTCTTAAATAGGCTTTTTATAAAGCTTCTAATATAATTTTAATATACTTTATATATTCTTACTTATTTTCTAAGTATATAAGAATATTATCTAAGCAGATAACTATAAAGATATTAAAATAATTTCTAAGTATATTATTAATTAATTTCTAAAATATTACTAGTATATTAGTTAATCTAAATAGTATAATTATATATTTAAATAAGCTATATTATAGTTTAAATACTATCTTCTATTCTTTATCTTTTTTATTCTAATAAGATAGTATCTATCTCTTAAATTTATAACTATAAATATTTTAGCTCTTAAGAGTCTATCTTATAATTTTAAAATATTTAGTAACGGGTATTTATTCTTAATTATAATATTATTAAGTACTTAATAATTAATATATAGTTATAGTTCTCCATTTTTCTTAAGTATAAATATAAATAGACTTACTATAGGTAACTTTAATTCTTATATATATCCTTTATTTAAGTTCTTTTTAATAAAATTCTTTTTTATTAGAGTTCTTTTCCTAACTTATTATATAATAATTTAAAGGGTAGCATTTTCCCTTCTTCTAGATTAATTATATAATTTTAAAATTAATATTTAAATAAATTTACTTTTTCTTCCTCTTCTTAAAATTAATAACTCTATTCCTTATATTTATTAGAAATATTATAAATTATATATTTCTTCTTTTTATATTTTTTAATTTAGTAATGCCTACCAGTGTCTACTAAAATTAATTTTAGTTTATTAACTTTTTATTATAAATTTTAATTATTAATTATGCTCTTATCCGCTATTAATATTATATAATATATAAATTCTAACTATAATATATATTTATAATTCCTTATTAAAAGCTCCTTTCTTTTTTAATATATTTATAAGTTATACTTTCGTAACTAGGGGATACCTAGAATTAAGTTATACTAATTTATATTTAAGATATTTAGAATAATTTATTCTTAGTGCTTATAAATCTTAAGTATTATTATAATTTTATATTATATACTTAATTATTTTAATAATTAATATTTATTCGTAATATAAATAGCTAAAAAAGTTATTTTAAGTTATTCTTTAAATCTAGCTATTAAATAATTTTTCTTAAAATAAAGTTTTTTTAGGCTCCTAAATCTAGTAAAACTTTAATCTATATTCTTTTATTAAGTATTACTAATAACTTAATAAGTAATGCCTAGTTAGTTACTAGTATATTTAATTCTATTATAACTCTACTAAGTCTATATATTAGTCTAAAAAAGACTATTTATTTTTCTTACCTACTTATTTACATCTAAAAGATTTACTTACTTCTATTATATTAAGCTATTTTATTTTTACTAAATCTAAATATAATTTTAGTTCTTATATACTTCTAATAATTCTTATATAAGTATATTTGCCAATATTCTTAAGTGTATATATTATTAATAATAAGAATTATTATTATATTTTCTCTTTTAAAGTATCTTAGAAAATATTATCAAGTTTACTTATTTTAGAGATATATATTATAATTATTAATTAAGTAATTAAACTATTCCTATTAATAATAAAACTATTTAAAAGGGAATTAATATTCTTTCTTAGCCCTATAGTAAGTAGTATACTAGTTATAATTATATAATTTCTAGTTAATATATATATATTTAGGATTTTAATAATCTAGTATATAATTCGGTTTATAAGTTTCTTTCTTATTTTTATAGACTTTCTTTTTTAACTATTATTAGTACCTCTTTTATCCCTATTTAATATTAGCTTTATTAATATACTTAAGTTACTAATTATTTAAGTATAGAATTAATTCTTTAGAAAGATCTTTATTCTATAATTAAAATTCTTTTTTAAAGGTTCCATTTATATATATTTATTAAGATATTCTATAATATTAATTAATTTAGCTTAAGGATATAGCGTAGGTGCTTATAATTATATAGATTTAAAATTATTAATAGGTTCTTTATATAAATCCTTATAAAATTATAAATTATCTAAGTCTAAGTATTCGTTTAGGTTTATATCACTTATTCTATTAGTAATAACTTATTCATTCTTATTATCCTAATTATTAGTAATAGTAATTATATTTAATTATCTAATAACTTTATTCTTAAATCTATAGTTTCTAGCGATATAACTTAGTTTATTATAATTAAAATAAGTATATTACTCCTTTTAATTAAATAGGATCCCTTTTTAAGATTTACTAAAAGCGCGCTTAAATTTATTTAGTCTATTAGTATTTTTAATAATTTTATTATACATTTTTATTTTCTTCTCCTCTTTTTTTACTATTATATTATTTAATTCTATTAGCTAGTAGCTGTAAGGGTTATTTTTAACTTATTATTTAATAATAATTATATAGTAATTAGTTCGTCCGCTTAACTTGCTATATATAAATTAAAATTTCCTATAATTTTTATATTCTTAGTATAATTTATACTATTCTATATTAATTCTAATAGTTTTATTATAAAATTTTTATATTATATTAGTCACAGCTCTATATTACAAGGGGTTTCTACTTACCTAGTCTATATAAGGGTAGGCAGGCTCCTTAGGAGCCTTATAAATATTTAATAATTAAATAATAATTAGGTAATAGGTAATATAAATATCCCTATTTTACTACTAAAAGTAAAATAATTATCTTTTATAAAGGCTAATAATTTTTAATTATAAAGAAGAGCTTTGATTTAGCTATAAGTAAGTATATAAAGATATATAAAAAGTTAACTATAAAGAATAGAAAATATATAGAGAGTATTTTAAATTATATATTATTCTATTTATCCTTTACTATCCTTAAACCTACTAGTCTATTTTTATAAATTTTATTTACTTAGTAGGAGTAACTCTTTTTACTTTTATAAATTTTATCCTTTAAATAAAAGTAATTATTCTACTTTTATAAATTTTATCTTTTTAATAGGAGTAACTACTCTACTTCTATTAAAATTTAATACTTTTAAGATTTTGCATTCTTAATAAAATTTTAATTATATAATATATTATTTAGCTAGCCCTATTATTTAGTATATAATTAATTATTATTTTTATTTTAGTTACTGGCGTTTTATATATAATTCTTTTCTATTATTTCATAGTTTTTTATTATAATTATAATATTACCCCCTTATTTAAGGTTATTATCCTAATAATTTATATTTATTATTACAGCATAGTTCGCTGGCGTTATAATTACTTTTATAGTAATTATAGTTATAAAGGTAAAGATTTTTATAATATTATTTTCTCTTTTTTCTATTCTTTGTTCGCCTAACTATACCTAAAATACTAAAATTATTATTAATTAAGAGACGTTATATATATACTAATAAGATTTATTATCGCGGTTTAGCAATACTAATAAAATATACTTATTATATTAAGAAGAAGATTTTAAAGTATTTTATAAATATTTCTACTAAGGAATATATTATATATATTATAGTTTATGTAAAGTGCAGTCTTTAAATTCTTAAAAAGAGTAGGAGTATATTTAAGTAATAAAATATTAGAAGTGTATTAAGCTTTTAACTATTAAAGTAAAAATTACTTATTTAAGACTTAAAATTACTTAGGCTAAGGAGGAGGAATAGGCTTTTATTATATATATGTCACGGGACGGGTCAGTATCGGGTTGCACCTTAGTGGTACATAATTAATAGGCGGTAGAAGAATTAGCTATTAGGGTAGGTTAAGGGTACTAATAATAGCAGTGGTACAGAGTAGGTAAATAAGTAGGTAAAATTAAAAATAGTTATTAGGTTATCTTATTAATATAAAATAGCTATTTATAATAGGCAGTTACTAAGCAGATAAATTAACTTAATAAAATATAGCTTAAAGAGTTACTAGAGATTTAATTACATAAAAAGGGTTTCTTTTTAGTAGTACTTTAGCAGCTTAACTACCTAAGCTTTTATTTAATTAAATATAATTAACTCTTTAGGCTATACTATAACAGTACTCTTCTTTTTAGATTAATACTTCTATAAGACGACTTATTTAGGGCTAAATTTAATTAAATATCTATAGTAGAAGTTTCTAATTAGCTTAGCAGCGCCTTTTAAGTATTTAATAGACTTAGAAGTATAATTTAGATACCTTACCTATTTAATAATATAGTATAAATATAGCTTATCTCTACCGCGGCGCTCTTAGTAGAAGTTAATAATCTTTTTAACTTTAAACTATTTAATACTATTTACTTTAATAGATAGTAGTGGAGGCTAGCATTATTTAAATATAAAGTCTTTAAATATAGGTCTTAGTAGGCTTATATTAAATATAGGATATATTCTTATAGTAGTAGATAATTATAGTTTATAGATATAGGTATTAATTATCCTTTTAATAATAAATAGGTCTAGATTCTTCTAGTCTAGCTTCTTTTAGGAATATAAAATTTAGATATTCTTTATATTAAATTAAACCTTCTTTTTAAAATAATAGTAATAGGCAGGTTTCCTCTTTTAATTAGTATAACTCTTTTATTAAGCTTAAGCAGCAGTAATTTTAGTCTTATAATATTTATAAATTTTTTTATTTAATTAGTAAATAGGGCAGCATCTTATATAGTAGGGCAGGTATTAGGCTAGACTAGTTTAAATCTAAATTAAGGTTTAAATCTATATAGAGTGAAGAATAGGAAAATATATATAGTTTTAAAGATTTAACTATTACTAGCAAACTTAGTAAAAATAAACTAATTATACTAGTTATTTTAGAGGTAAAATATATACGCCCTTAGGTACTACTTTAGAATTATATTCGTCCTCTTAGTTTAGCCGTTAGACTTAGGGTACTAAATAGTAAATAATTATATATAAGTATTTAGCAGCTTATAAAGGTACTTCTAAAAAATAGATATAAATTAAATGCCTCTATTAAACACTATAGTTTTAGGTAAACTATATAGTCTCTAGATATTATCTTAAAATAAATAGGCTAAAGTTTTAGCGTTATAAGTCTTCTTATAGGGGATTAATTAGCAAAACTTAGTAAATTAGTAAACTACTATTAGTATAGTATTAAACCCGCTGCTCTTAGGCAAATAAGTAATAAAATCTATTAATAAGTATTTTTACGCTTTTCTAGGTACAGGAAGCGGTTTTAGGACGCTTTAATAGCCTTTTTTAAAAAGTATAATCCTCTAGCAGGTCTAGCAGTTTTAGACCTAATAGTCTATATATTTTATTATATTAAGTTAGTAGAAGCTTTATAATAATAGCTTATAAGTCTTTAAGCGTCTAAGGTATTTAGTAAACTAATTATTATATATCTCTTATAATAACGTCGCCTTTAGATTATCTAAATTAGGTATATATAATTAATTCCTATAAAATAGTAAGCCTAAGTTTTATAAGCACTTAGCTAGGGTTATTAGTAAATACTTACTAATATTCTTATTTAATACTTTTAGTATCTCGCTAGGCAGGGGGTCTAATTTATATATAATTTTTAAAGACTCTTTTATTTAGTTAGGCAGGGATAGTAGTAAGCTATTAAGGATAGGTATTATTAGCTAATTAGTACTTATAGTAACTAGGCGAAGCTTAGCGTGCTTATATTAATTATTTAATTATATAATAAACTTAGTAGGGAAGTCTTCTAGATTATTATACTTTAGTATTATCTAACTCTAGTATAGAAGATATTTATCCCCCTTTTTAAGTAAATCCTTTAACCTTCTAATTAGGCTATTAAGCTTAATTTTTTACTTCCTTAGTTAGTAGATAATTTTAAAGTTAAATTTAAATAGGAATTTAAACTATTTAGTTTAGCAGTAATTTAGCTTCTTTATAGATATAAAATACTCTAAATTATAATAATTAGTTAGAATCTATACCTTCTACTAGCTTATCTTTAGCTTAATAGACTATTCTTTTAAGTAGTATATAATTACGAGGAGCTCTTTATTATATATCTTATAATTATACTTAGTAGGCGTTATCTTTTTTAAAAAGAAAATAATAAAATATAGTTTACCCTCCTTATTATACTGCAACAGGACACTAATTACTATATAATTTAATATATTTATCTCTAAAATAGTAAGCTTATCCCAGTTAAAGTGCCTTAATATAGAACTAGAGATAAAGGCCTTTTTTAGTTTTTTAAAAGCCTCTTAGTAGATAAAAATCTAGATAAATAAAATATCTTTTCTCTCTAGGGTAGTAATAGGGGCTAGGATTTAAAAGAAATCCTTAATCTATTTATAATAGAATCTAGTAAATCTAGTAAATAACTTTATATTAGTAACTATCTTAGGTAGTCTTTAGTCTATTATTATTTTAATCTTAGTAGGATCCATCTTCACGCCTTTAATACTTATTATAAACCTTAAGTAGACTACCTCTATTATAAAGAAGTTATATTTTAACAGTTTCGCATACAGCTGGTTTTAACGTAGAACCTTTAGAATTACTTAAATATATTATATATACTCCTTTCTTATTTTACTATAGATTAAAATATTGTCTAAGTAGACTTAGCAAAATAAGTTAATATATAGGCGTAAAATATTATTTATAAAGCGCTACTAAGTTATAGATACTCTAGTTAGTTTAAAAGATATTACTAGTAATTTAAAGAGTCTAAACTTAGTATAAAAGGTAGTAAGATACTTAAAGCCTTTCTTAATCTAAATATTATTAAATGCAGCTACTATATTAATTTTTAAAAAATATTTTATATTTTATAGGCTGTTTAAAATCTCTTTAATTAAAAATAGTAGGTATTAGTCCTTCTCTAATACCCTATTTAGTCCTTAATAGTTTATATAGAGGCGTAGGCTTTTATTAAGTTTAAATATAAATAGTATAGGTAATAAGGCAGGAAATAAGCTAAATTAAATAAATCCTTTATATAGATTCTCCTTAAGCCACTCCTTTAGTACTAAGAACTAGTTTTATAATATTAAATATAGAGGCCTCTAAAAGATAATTTAGCCCTCTATTAGCTTAATATTATAATTATATAATTAATAAGGCGGCAGCTTTTTAGCTTCCTTTAGACTAAATATATTAAAATAGTTCTTTAGCTTAGTAAATAGCTTAATAATAAATATAATTTCTTAAGGCTCTGCTAGGTCTTTTAGGGTAGTATTTACTTATTCTAGTAATACTTAATATATAATTATACCTTATTAGGCATATATACTTATAGCTCTTAAAAATATAGGCTAAATATTTAGTCTTATTAGCTTAGGGTCTATAGTAAAATAGGTAATATTCCTATAATAGGCAACGTTCTTAGGGCAGTTCTTTAGCGGGATATTAGGGACAGCTTATATATATAATAGCTTTAGTAATATATTATAATACTTTTAGCAGTACTTACTACTAAATATTATAATACCTTTTTTAAACTTTAGTTTAGGGTTATACAGTTTCAACTAGAGGATACCTAGAATAATTAAATAATAAAATAAATTAATAGTAAATAGAAAAGTTTCCTTCTCTAAGTAATTATATATCCTTAGGTTAGCAACTAAAAAGTAAATTATAGTAATAAATTCTTCTCCCTCTCTATTAAAGTTAAATAAAGGTATAAATATCTTTATTAGCTTTAGTTAATAGCCTCTAAATATAGTTTAATTTTTATTAATAAAGGCTATTCCTTTAGCTCTAGAGTTAATTATAGTATAGATAGGCAGTATATAAGCTCCTTATTTTAATAAGACTTTCTATACTATAAGCTAAATATAGTTTCTCTTTCTTTTCTTTAGATCTTTATTTAGAAAGGTCTTATATAATTTTATAATAATATTAGTAATAATAGAGCGTGTATCTAGCGCTTAATTATAATTTAGATTAAAACTACTTCTTTTACTAAAGAGCGGCGGAAGGATATAAGTAATAAAAATAAATAGTCTCTCTTTAATTAAAAACTAAAGCTATAGGTAGGGCTGTAAAAGAGGCTAAGTATATAGTCTTTATATAGTTAAACTAGTCTAATAGGGGCAGGTTATAAATAGTTAATAACTAAATATCCTTTTACTTTATAGTAAAAGCACTCTCCTTACTCTCTATATTTATTAATATTATAACTTTAGTAACTTTAATTCTAGTATTAGTAAGTGGTGCTAAGATCTATAAAATTAGAATTAAATATATACTAGTTATAGCTTAGTTAAAGAGTAAGTATAGAAATAATTTAATATTATATATTTTATCGTGGGGCACAGGTATTAAATAAATTATTATAATATTTTCTCTTATTCTCTAGCTTCTACAGGAAGGTAATAAACTTATATATATTATAATTAAGCGCGTCTACGTTAATAAGCTAGTTCCTTAATTTATAGAATAGGGCAACTTTTAGTAGAGTAGTTTAAAAATCCTTTTAAACCTCTCCTTCTAAGATAAGGCGTTAAAACTTAGTATAAAAGATAGTAAACTCCTTATTTTATTATTTTAGCTAGAATAGCTTCTTACATGCATTATTTATATAATTAGAATTTTTATAGGCTTATTCTAAAACATATAAAATATTAGAATAGTTAAGTAGCTAGTACTTACTATCTAGGATATATAATAGGATTTACGCGTAGATAGGGCCTTCTAGTTAATTAGTTATATAGAATATTCTTTTAGTAGGGGTAAGAAATTAATTAGTATTAGTCTTTATCTTTTAATAAATTTTAAATTAAAAGTAATAGAAATCTTTCTAATCTCCTTTAAAGATTGCTAGATTAGGAAGTTATTTAAATAAATAAATAGAGGAAGTAGACTAAGAAATAGTAAATAGAGTTTTTATAATTACTATAGCTAGGACTGCTTTAGTGACTAATAAATTAGTTAAAATAGGTATTTTTATATTTAGAATAGCAGCCTCTAAAGCTCTATCTCTTTTAATATATAATGCGTAAAAGCTTTTAATCTATTTCTTAATCTCTACCTTCTAGTAGGTAATTATACTTACTTAGTAATTAATCTATTCCTTTAGGGCTTAATTTTCTTTCTTTAGAATATTAATATAGATATAGAGCAGGGTATCTTCTTTATATATATTATTTAGGTTCTTCTATAAAGTACTAGTCTAGTTATACAGCTAGCTAAGATATTAAAATTATAATTTTAGAGCAGCTTATATCTCCTTTAATAAAGACTTTAGTAAATTAATATCTATAAATAGGTAGGAGATATTTAATATTTTTTAAAATTAATAATAAGTAGCTGGTCCTTAGATAGGAACTATATAGTATTATAAGATAGGTTAGTATCGGGTTGCACCTTAATAGTATATAATTAATAGATAGTAGAAGGATTAGCTATTAAAATAGATTAGGGATACTAATAGTAGCGGTAGTATAGGGTAGGTAAATAAATAAGTAAAATTAGAAATAGTTATTAGGTTATCTTATTAATATAAAATAGCTATTTATAATAGGCAGTCACTAAGTAGGCAGATTAACTTAATAAGATATAGCTTAAAGAGCTACTAAAGGTTTAATTACGCAGGAAGAGTTTTTTCTTAATAGTATTTTAGCAGCTTAGCTACCTAAGCTTTTATTTAATTAAATATAATTGACTCTTCAGGCTGCGCCGTGACAATATAATACTTATATAGCTAATATAATAGAGACTTTAAAAAAGAAGGCTTTAAAGAGTGAGGTTATGATTATTTTTATAATATTATTTATACTATTAACTAACTTAAGCTAATTATAGACTAATTCTTCTTTTTTATTTAATCCTTTTTTATTTTTTAATCTTTCTACCTTTTTAGTTAATTTTAAACTAGGTATCCCCTTACGCAATTATTTTAAAAGTAGTATATTAATTTTTATTAATAAAAGTTCCTTAGTAATTTCTTATAATTTATAAGGTTTTCTTTTAGTTCTTAAGTATTATACTACTCTAACTATTTTTTTACTTTATTAGGTATTATTATTAACCTTTATTTATTTATAGGTTTTTAATAGCTTTAATTTTATACTTATTATTTTTTAATCTTAATTAGATTTTAATTAGAGCGCCTAGAGGTGCTAGTTCTAAAAGATTTTTATAAAAAATAAAATATATTTTAGTTTCTTATAATAGAAGTAGTTTATTTATAACTAGTCCTTTAGTCTCTATAACTTTAAAGGGTCCTATTTATAGATAATTTAGTTTTTTGCTTAGTCTCTTAGTTTTTAAATTTTTTTATAATAAGAAAATTTTATTTCTCTTTTAAAAATTAGTCCCTTAATCCTTTACTTATTTATATTTATAGATATTAAGAGGGCCCTTTTTATAGTTCTTTTATAAAAGGTATTATATAGTTCCCTTATCTTTTAAGCCTTATTTTAGGCTTTTATAAAAATACTTTTTATATCTTATAGATTTTAATAAGTGACTAGCTTATATCTATAGTTTATATAATATAATAAATATTCTATTATACCTAATCTGGCTCTATTATATATTAGCTATATTATTAGTAATAATTTTACCTAATTATTTTATTACTTATTAATATAGAACCTTAGATACTATTTTAATATTTAGTTAATTCTTTCTATTTATTTATTTATTTATAGATAGAAGCTTATTAACAGCTTTTAATTTATTCCTAATATTATAATAAATATATTTTAGTATTTAAATATAAAGAGCTTATTATAATTTATAATAAATTTCTTTAGTAAGCTGTGCTCCGTAAATAGTATATTATTAATTTTATAAGTTAGTTCTTTTATTATTATAGACTCTTTTATAGGCCTAAATTTTACAACTTTTATAAGTCTATTTATTATTATTATAATAGTGTCGTATATTTATTTTATCCCTAGTTATGGCGATTTCAGGAGTTTTATTATAAAATCTATTATTATATTCTACTATAGCTGTTAGGTTACTAATAATAATTATAAAAGACTATAAGGCTTATATCTTTTAAGCTTATTTTTATAATAGACTAAATAATTACTTATCTCCTTAATAACTATTTATTTAAGTTTAAGGATAGTATATTTATTTATAATATATTATATTATTTTTTATACCTAAGTGTCCCTATTTTCTAGACTTATATAATTTTTTTATTAATTTAGGTACCTTTTATATTCCTATAATAATCTATCCTTAGTAGTTTATTAATTTAACTAATACTTTTTATACTTTAAGTTTTAAAAATTATTTATTTTTCTAAGGTTCTTTAAGTTAATTATATTTTAGAGTCTTATCGTGCCCTTTTTAGAGTATTATATTATATAATTCTAGTTTATCCTTAATTAGGTTAATCTTTTTACTTAAGACATCTACCACTCTATTAAAAGTCCTTAAATAGTAGTAAATTATAAAGTTAAAATTTATAAAGAATTCTATCTATTATATCTATTATTAGTTAAGTTATTTTATTAATATAAAGCTAGTAAGATTTATATAGTCTATTTATATTTTAATTTTTATAGGCGCTCCTATAAGCTGCGTTTTCTATTATTTAAAAATATTTACTACCCCTAGTAGTTCCTTATTATAAATATTATAGTTTAGTTCCGCTCTAAAAAATTTTTATAAATAAAAAAATACTAGTCTCTACTTTCTATTTTTATATTATTATATAAATACTGCTTTAAGTGCGTAGTTAAATATATTTATTTTAATTTAAGTTTTTCTCTGTAGGTTAAATATTTATAAAAGGGATACTAAGAGAAATAGCTTTTTTAAATTTTTAAATATTATATATTATTTCTCTTTCTACTTAAATTTTACTTTTTTTTATAATCTTTGTTAAGGGTGCTGTTATCTTAAAATAATTAATAATAAATTTTTAGTAAAAGTTAATAAACTCTAGAAAGGACTGGATATCCTTTACTAATTTAAATTATAACTATTTTTATATTATAGCTACCTTTTTAAAATTTATAATAATTTCTTCTCTTAAGATAATAAATTCTAAGTACTTAGTTTTTATTATATAAAACTTATACTTATTTAAATATAAAAATAACTAGTATTCTTTTATCTTTTCTAGTATTTTTTATATATACTATATATATTCTTTAAGTGTTCTTTTAGAGTATATTAGTATATCGTTTAAGTATACTATATAAAATATATTTAGGTATTTATATAGCGCCTTATTTACTACTATTTAAAATATTACTAAAGCATTTATAAGTTCTATTAATATAACTATAAATTTATATAGTCTATAGTATATTTAGAACGCAGTTATCTATTTATATTCTTTAATTATATAAATACAATAAAAACTATCTTATATATTAAACTTTATAAACTACTTAGCTCCCTAGAGTTAATTTATAAGTTTTAGTATTAGTAGTAGTAGATATTAGTTCTTAATAATTTTATTATTTAATTATTAATAATTTATATATAGTTAGAGTTATCTATTTTTCTTTAGTATAAATAGTATAGCAGAGGCTATTAGGCTTTTACTAAGTTATATAAATTTTTATTTTAAGTTCTTTCTTAACTACTCTATTAGTTCTTTTTATTAATCTTATAATAGTAATTATAATTATTTTAAGTATAGCTTTATACCTTCTTATAAGTAAATTTTATAATTCTATTTTTAATATTTTAAAAGTATTTTACTATCTTTCTTATAAAAAAGTTTTATAAAGTCTTAGTATTTTTAAAATATAAATAAAGTTTTCTATCTCTTCTTCTAGAGCTTACTCTTTTATATTTAAATAATATTTACTTTTTAAAGGTCCTTCTTATAGATTCTTATAATCTTATAAAGTAATATTTATTATATAGTCTTTCTTTCGCTAATTCCCTTTCTTTAAAGTATATACTAAACTTTTAGGCATACTTATAACTTCCTTATACTAGTAATTCTAACTATAAATTTTTAGTTATATATTATTTTCTTTTACTAGTTAATAATAGGATTATACTTTAATAATTAATTATAATTAATAATTACTTCTAGGCTTCTTAAATTTATTATAATAAAATTATATTAGCTCTAGAGTCTATCTAGATTAATAAATAATAATATTATTTTAAGATATAACTAGCCTTTATTATATTTTTAAGAGAATATTCTATCTACTATTTTTACTTAAATAAGTATTACCTTATTCTAGTAAAGCAGCTTATACTTTTCTATTATTTTAGAGGAGATTAAATATTTAGTAGCCTTAAAATTTATAAGTATTATTATTTAGTATTCTCTAATTATAACTTCTTTTTTAATATATAGGTTATTATTCTAATCTATTTTACGAACCTTTATAAGAGCGCCTTTATTAGTATAATTTATTTTTTAGTAGCGCACTAATTTTTTAATTTATTATTAATATTATTTAGTTCCTTTAAATTTCTTCTTAAGTAAGCAGTATTTTATTTTTAGTTATATTTTATATAAAGCTTATTAAAATAAGTTTTAATTTAATCTAAGTATTTCTTTTCTTTTTTAGTATTATTCTACTTATACTAATTATATCTTTTTAATATATATTTATTTAGAGCTATCCTTTAGTACTCTTTATTAAATAGATTTATAGTATTTTCTTCTTTTATATAATAGTATATAAAGTATTTCCTTTTATAATCCTTCTAGTAAGTAATATCTTAATATACTGTATTATAGTTCACTCTATAATTAGTATTATATATACTTACTTTTAAGGTATATTTATAAATTAGGCCCTATAACTACTATTTTATAATATATTTATACTTATAGTAGATTTAATAAGTATTATTATAGTACCCTATCTATTTTTTTAAAGGTAGGTTTTTTTCTAATTTTTCTAATTATACTAATAGTATATTACTATTTAGTAATCCTTTAAGTAAATATATTTATAGGTAGAATCTCTAGATTACTACTAAATATTATTTTTTATTTTATTATAAGTTCTGTACTTTTTTTAATAGTATAAATACTATTTAATATTTTTATATCAGATCTAGATCTAAATTTAATTATATAAGTTATTAACTACTCCTTAGTATTAGTTTATAAGTATTAATATCTATTTATATATATTTCTACAGATTTAGACTCTTCTGTTATAATTTTTAATATAGTATATTCTACTCCTATATAGTTAGTAAATATCTTTTAATATTTATTTTTAAATCTCCTTTTCTTATAGGGTTAAGTATAGGTGTTTTTATAATAATTTATATTTTAATTTTAAGATCTTACTATTTTCCTTTATAATAGAGACTATTTATATCTTTATTACTTATAATTATTTCCCTTTAATTTTATTTTTTATAATATAATTATATATAAAATATTTTAGCTCTCCGCATTCTAAGTAGACTTTTTTATTATATTATTACTATCTTTTTTATTAAAAAATTTATTATTTTAGTAGTTGCGCTTACTCTTTTTCTATTATTATTTTTTATAAGCTTTATTAGTTATTATAATATCTCCGTCTTTATTTTACTTATTATAATTATAAGCTTTCTTTATATTAGTTTTTTAATTAAATACTGGCCTTTCTAACTCCTTCTTTTTTACATATTATTTATATAGCCTGTTATTAATATAGACTACTAATTTAATAAATTCCTTTGAGTTATTTAATTAATTATAATATATTAGTTCGTTCTTAACTAATTCTTTTAGTCTATTATAATATACAGTCTAAAATAGGGTATTATTCTAATTTATTTTAGCTTATAACTATTTAAACTTTAATAAATATTTACTAGTAAACTTAATTTATTTAAAATATTATATTTATTATTTTATCTTCTTTTCTTTATTAACTTTTTTAAATATAATTTTAATTTATTCCTTAAACCTATTTTAGGATTTAAAGACTTTCTTAGTAGTATTATTCTACTTACAGTAGGGTGACAGACAAAAAGCGTAATTGTTTTTTTAATAGTTTTTAAAAGCTTATAACTCTATCGAATAATTAGATAAAATTATGAAAAAATAATAAAAAGATAGAGAAAATCTAGGAGATTCTTCTAGGCCTAGCGCTGAGCTAGCTTATGTAATCTTTTAGGGGGTAGATTTGGCAGTGATTTTAGGGTAGAAAAAATACAAAATATAATTAGTTATAATTTTTTTTAGCGTATAAAATTTAGTTTTTTTAGATTTATTTTATTACTAGTCTTATATTAATAAATATATTAAAAAAGCTTTTTATATTTATTAACTAATTTTTTCACAATAATTAATTAAAAAAATTCAATTTCAACAAGATAAATTAAGTATTAAATTTATTTAATACTTAGTATAAGACCCCTTAGCTTCCTTTAAGTCCATATAACGTTGAGGCATAGATGATATACAATTATCTATTATTTCTTATAGTATTTTATGCCACTCTTCAGAAATAACTCTTTTATACTTATTTAAATCCTCCGATTTTGAAATATTTGGTAAACGCCAATTATAGCGTTTATTAACTCTAGTTTTTAAAATAGACCAAATATTTTCTATAGGATTTAAATCAGGACTGAAAGCTGGGTGAGTAAAAAGCTTAATTTTATTACGGTTAAACTATAATAAAGCTTTATTACTTTTATGAATTTTCGAGTTATCTTGTTGAAATTGCCAACCTAATTAGATATTAGTATAAAGTTTATAAAAAAATTAATATATAATAATATATAATTATATATTATTATATATTAAAAAAAGGGGGAAAATAAAAAGGTAATATTTACCGTGTTTAATATACGGTTTAACTTCTTTTTTAAGAACTTTTTCAATATAGTCCTCTGTTTTAAAAAACGTCTTTTTTAAAGAGTCTTTTATAAAGACTAAATTCGACCTTCCTCCTATCCAAATAGCGCCCTAAACTTAAACCGAAATATCATGCCCTATATTTTAATTAGTAAGCAATATTATAAAAAACTAAAATTTTTTTAAAATTTTATAATATAAATAGAATTTTTTAAATATTTTAGTTTTTTAAAAAATCTATTTTACGTACCTCTATTGATATTTAAAACTAAACTATCACCTATTTTAGATTTTCTTTTTTTCTATAATACTTCTATCTAGATCTATGTCCCCTTTCTATTGCTAACTTATCAGAAAATATAATTTTAAAAAAATCTATTTTTTTAGATTTTTTAATTAATTTTTTGCGTATATAAAATGCTTTTTTTATTTTTTATCCAAATAAGGCTTTTTAAAAGAAGTATTATAAGAATACTCTTCTTCTTTTAAAAACCTTTGTAACGTCTATTTTAAAATATCTAAGTTATTAATCGATATTAACTCATTATTTTAAACTTTTGGATTTTTTATAAAATCTCGATTAATAACTGTTTTTTAGTTATTTTAAATTTTTTTAATTAGCTTATTTTAAGTCTTTGTTAAATCTAGGATTTTTATATTTTTATTTTGTTTTTTGTCTTTAATTCGACGAATTGCGTTATAAACTGACGATTTAGGCTTTTTTGTAATATTTGAAATAGTATTAATAGAAATATTATTAATATATAATTCTTCTACCTGTTACGGCTGTTACGCCGCAACAGGATAATAATTATTATAACTAGAATAATAAGGATTAATAGGAGTCGAGCGTGAGCAGTAAGTAGGCTTATTATAATAACCTGCTTAATTACAGCTATAAGTTAGATATAGAGTATAATATAAATATATAATAAGAATTATATAGTAGCTCTATAGCTCTATAGCTTTATAAGCTCTATAACTTATAAAGCCTATAAAGCCTATAGAGCCCATAGAGCTAGTTTGTACCTATAGATATATAATAATAACTATTTATCTTAAATAGTCCTTATTATTAATCTTTAATTTAATTCTACTGTCCCTTACTTCTGCAGTGAAGATTACTATTAAGTATTTAATAATAATAACCTTATTATATTAATTAATATTTAACTTATATAATCTATACTTACCCGTCTACTTCTCTTAACTTACTATACCCTAACGCGCACACCCTTAGTCTATAAAATTATAAAGTGTGCCCTATAATATTTTAATAATTATATTTTAAGGATAATCTACTAGTATATATTAAGTTATAACTAATAATAGCTTCTATACCTATTAAGTTTAGCTTATTAAATAATACTAATTAGGCCTAGCTTAAGGAATATATTATATTCTTAAATAAAGAAAGGATAGTATAAAAAGAAACTTATAATAAGCTCTATATATAAATTAAAGTATTATTAGAAGAAAAGGAAAATAGGGCTAATACTATATTAAAGAAGTAAATTAAAAAAATAGAGTTCTATATAATTAGCCGACTATTAAAGCTAGCCGAATTAGAAAAGTTTAATAAAATAAAGAGTAAGTTAAAAGGGTTCTTAGCTAGTATGGCCTTATATATAAATCTTAATAGAAATTACTTAGAAGATAATAAATAAAAGGTAGTATATATTGCTACACACTTTACTAGTAAAGTAATAGATTAGTTTAATAGTTATCTAATAGATTATTAGGTTAATAAGACTAATAATTAGAAGACTAAAACTAATCTAATCTTTAATAATTATAACTACTTTATATAGAAATTTAAATAAACCTTTAGTAATATAGATGCAGAACGTATAGTTAAAAGAAAATTCTTAAAACTCTAATAAACTAAATTAGTGGCCGCTTATATATTAATATTTAAGTAAATAGCTAATAAGATTTAGGATTAGAGAGAGCACAGATTAATAACTAAATTTTATAAGGGACTTAAATTAGATATCTAATATAAAATAATTAAAATAGAGAAATTAACAACATTATTAGCTATAATTAAATAAGTAGTTTAAATTAATAATAAATTATTCCTTTAGAAATAAGATAATAAAGGAGGAAATAGGTATAGCGTAAATAGCTATATTAAGAAAAGTTATAATTATAGGGATCCTATAATATTAAATACTAATAAAAATAGTAAGAAACTATAAAAAAAGGACTTTAAGAAAGAAAAGTAGCGCAAAGAAGATATTTATTTTAACTATAATAAAAAAGGCTATATAGCTAAAAACTATTTAAGTAGAAGTTAGAATTCTGCTAATAAAAGTTTAAGAAAAGATATTAAGAGAGATAAATCTAAAAAATAAAAAAGAAACTAGCTAGTAGTAAAAAGCACTAAACTTTATATTAGGCTAAATATTTAGATAATATATATACTAGCTATATAAAAAGTAAGAAAGATATAAAATATTAGTTTAAAAAAAGCTAGCCGCTATAAAAAAAAGATACTTTAATAGTTAATAAAAGAATAGAATATATAAATTCTAGAAGCCCCTAAAGTACTAGTAAGTAACTTAAAGAAAAAAGAATTAGAGAACTTAAAAAGTAAATTTAATAAATTTATAAAAACGCCCTCTTAATCTATATTTAGGAATAAGGAATCTTTTTTTTATTACTAGTATAAGAAAAGCTGTTAACGCCTATAAAGAATATAAAATTTAGAAGAACTAAATTTCTCTAACCTAAAAGATTAATTTAAGAAACTATTTAACTAGCATACTTCTAAAAAATTAAAGAGAAAGTTAGGAAATAAAGATTTTATAAAAAGGGATTACCGCTAAAATCTATCTATAAGATATATAAGGATTAGAAGGTAAAGTACCTATAGAATATAAAATTTACTTATTTTATAAAATAGGTAGAATAAAATATAATCTTAGCTAATAAAATACCTAACCCTATAGAATAGAAGTAAGTAGCATATAAGATTAAATAGATAGATAAAGTATATATATTTAAAATTTTAGTAAAATATTAGATACTAATCTCTAATAAATAGGAAACTAAAGGAACTTAGAAGGTCTAGAGTAATAATTCTTATATATTTTTAACTTATTCTATATACTATAAGCTAGTATAGGTATTATATATTATACTAGAATACTCTATACACTAAGGGTTAAAAAAGAAGTATTAGGTATACTTAATATAAGTGACTAAGGACTTGTATATAAATATAATCCTCTAAGAAGATATCTATAGATAGTATCTATCTAAAAAATATAATAAATACCTTATTATAGAACTAGGCCTACTACTACTAATAGAATGCATTATAAAACGGCGATAATATAAGTATTTAAAAAATAAGTATCTAAAATATATAAATAAGAAAATCTAGATAAAATACTAGCCTAAAGGAAAAGAAGCCTTTAAGGAAATATAAAAATTATACGTAATAATTTAAGTAAAATACTATAAGTAACTTATTAGGATAATAATTAATAATAGAGTAATAAGAAACTTTATTTTAAAGAAGTTTATAGAATAGCAGAGGCTCCTATATATAGATA
Source organism: Pseudopithomyces maydicus (assembly GCA_026873275.1). Taxonomy (NCBI): domain Eukaryota; kingdom Fungi; phylum Ascomycota; class Dothideomycetes; order Pleosporales; family Didymosphaeriaceae; genus Pseudopithomyces; species Pseudopithomyces maydicus. The sequence continues at coordinate 1,171,092 of JANTUC010000010.1, read as the reverse complement.
AAATAAAGAAATAGATCCTATATAATATAAAAGGACTTTTATTTACGGAATAAATACACCTCGAAACGAAACTAGAAACCTTTACTATAGATAGGTTAATTATTAATAACTTAGTAATAGACTTAGCAGTAATCGATAACTAATAAAAAGTAATTCTAAAAATACTATAATTAAACTAGATTAATCTAATTATCTAGTAGGATACTAAAATAATTAAGTATTTAAAAAGGTTGGCCGCGTCTACTAAGAATAAATAATAGGTCCCTAAGGAATATAGTAAATATAAAAAAATATTTTATAAACTAGAAGGGTATCTGCCTAAATATATAAAATAGAATTATAAAATTAACCTTAAACTAAGAAAATAACTAACCTAAAGTAGAGTCTATAAGATAATAAAGGTAGAGGGGGATATTATTAAAAAGTATATTAAAATAAACTTAGAAAGAAAATATATTTAGTCTTTTTACTTATTAGCAGCACACGGAGTAATTTTTATTAATAAAAAGAATAACCCTAAACCCCGTTTCTATATAGATTTCTGGAAAACGAATAATATAACTATTAAAGATTAATACCTTTTACCTAAAATTAATAAGTTATAAAATAAGCTAAAGTTAGTTAAGATCTTTATTAAACTAGATATAAAAAATATATATTATTAAATTAGAATAAAAGAAGGTAAGGAATAGAAAACAGCCTTTAAAATTAAATTTAGACTCTTTAAATATTTAGTTATACCTTTTAAGTTATCTAATGCGCTAGTAGTTTTTTAATAATAAATTAATACTGTGCTAAGGGAATACCTAGGGGAGTATACTATAGTATACCTAGATAATATTATTATCTACTCTAATAAGGAGGAAAATTATTTAAAGTATATATAAAAAGTGCTCTAAAGAATTAAAGAAATAAAACTCTATCTTAAATTAAAAAAGTGCAAATTCTATATAAAGAAAATAACCTATTTAGGGTTTATAATTAAACTAGGAAAACTTAATATTAAATCTACTAAAGTATAAAAGATTTAGAATTAGGACTAGTTAGAGAAACTATTAAATATTTAATTTTTTATAAGATTTTATAACTATTGCTAAAAGTTTATACCCTATTAATTAGAAATAACTTAGCTACTTATAAATTTTACTAAAAAAAATATCCCTTTTAAATAAATAAAGAAATACTAAGAAGTAATATAAAAGCTTAAGAAGGAATTCTTAAAATTCCCTATATTATAAACCTTTAACCTAATAAGGCCCATATTCCTAAAAATTAATATATTAAACTATATAGTAGGCGTATGCCTTATATAGTAAGATCTAAAGGATAATATAAAATATTTAATAAAATACTATTTCTAGAAGATAACATCCGCGGAATTTAACTATTCTATTTATAATAAAGAGTTACTAGCAATAGTAGACGCCTTTAAGATTTAACAAACCTATCTATAAAATATAAAATTCTAAATACTAGTGTTTTCGGATTATAAGAACCTTATAGAATTTATAAAAAATTAAATTTTAAGCCTAAGGCAAATAAAATAGGCTTAATAGTTATTAATATTTAATTTTAAGATTATCTATATTTAAGGAATAAAGAACCTATAAGCTAATATATTAAACTAAAGACTAGACCTATAAAGGAAAGCTACAGTCTCTAGAGCACTACTATAATTTAATATAAATAGTATAATAATTTATAATATGCTAAAACTTATAGCTACCCTAGAATTAGGGCCTAATAAATAGATAAAATAAATTTAGAAGGAAATAGCAACAAGTAATAAAGGCGTTAATTACCTACCTAATAGATTTACCTATAAGAATAAGATATATAAGATTTTTAAATAAACCTTTGTCCCAGTAAAAATCTAATAAGAATTTATATAAAAATTCTATAAATCGCCAGCGCACAGCTACTAAGATATTAAATAAATTTTAAAAAGACTTATATAGGAATACTACTTCCTATAAGTAAAATAAATAGTTACTAAAGTCTTATAGGACTATACTAATTATTATAAAAATAAGCTAAAATATTATATACTATATAAATAATTACAGCTAGTAGAGGTTTTAAAATAGCTATAGGGTATAATTATTATAGATTTTATTACACAGCTGCCAAAATCCCAAGACTTAGAAAATAAAATTAAGTATAATAGAATAATAGTTATTATTAATAAGATTACTAAGTATAGATACTTTATATTATATAAAGAAATTAATAAAGTAGAATATATAGTATTCCAGTTCTTATCTACAGTAATAGCCTAATATAGGATACTAGATAAAATTATTACTAATAAAGATATTAGGTTTACCTTAAAGTTATAGTAAACTATAATAAGCCTAATAAGTATTAAATATAGTATATCTACGGCATACCATCTATAGATAGATAAATAAACTAAATAAATAAATTAAATAGTAGAATAATATTTCTAGTATTACCTAAATTACTAATAGAATAATTAGATAGGCCTATTACTAATAATCTAATTAGTATATAATAACTTATAATATAGTATAATAGAAGTAATACTATTCTTTATAAATTATAGATTTAACTTAATAGCTTACTAAGCCCCTAAGATAATAAAATCTTAAAATTTAAATAATAAAGTATAGGTAAAAGAGATTAGAGAAAATTATAATTAATTATAATAGAATATAGTTTTCCTATATAATAAGATAAAGAAATATTATAATTAAAAATATAAAACTCTGCCAGCGCTAAAAAAAGAAAGAAAATTTAATTATTATAAAAAAATATTGCTAGTAAAAGACCCTTAAATAAACTAGACTACTTAAAAATTAAATTATATAAGATTATAGAGCAGATTACTCTAGTAACCTTTAAATTATAGTTACTAAGTAATATAAAGATATACTTAGTATTTTATATAATATTATTAGAGAAAGCACCTTAAGACGTATAACTAGTAGTTTATAAAATAGAAACCTATAGCGACTAATAGAAAGAATAAAAAGTAGTAAAAATTATAGATTATAAATTTATAAATAAGAAAGACTACTATAAAATAGTATAAAAAGGTAAAGATAAGAAAAAAACCTATAAAATAATATATAGAAGCTAGAAGAGAATCTTAATTATTTTAAATTATTAAAGGAGTTCTAGCTAAACTAATCTTATAAAGGAAATTTAATAATATTAGATTTAAGTTAAGAACGCCTAGCTAAAACTTAAGAGAACTATTAATACTAGTAAAAATATAAGTATTATTTAAAGTACTTATTAAAAGATCCTTCTTAAAGCTATTCTATTAGCCTATAATCCTTAATTCTACTTCCTTATAATCTAGTTCTACCTTTAAGATAATAGATTAATTATCCTTTTATTTATTAAAAAACTCCTTCTATTTTTTTAAATAAGTTAATTAGGCCCGTGCAGTAACTATCTTATTAATAGCCTTATAAGAACACGCAAGGGTAATTTTTATTATTTTCTTTTAAATTTATAGGGCTTCCTCCTATTCTTTTTTAGCTTAATTCTAGAATCCCTTAATTATAGTAAGTTTAGCTTTAACTCTAGCTTATAAATAATTAATAGATTATATTAGAAGTAGTAAGCCTAAAGATAAAAAATATAAAAGGAATTATACTATTAGATATAGAGATCCTATTTATATTATAAATATTATAAACATTAGTATATAGATAAAACTTATAAACTAGTCTTTTAGGAGTATCGCGAGGAGAAATAATATAAAAAAAATTATATTTAATATAATAAGAATATAGTATCGCGTTAAATCTATAATAAATAATTTTATTAGCTAAAGTATATCATTTAAGGGTTTTATAAAAAGATATAAAGGGCTATAATTATTTTAAATATAATAAGGCCCGCTCTACTAATATAGTAAAATTTTATATTTTAGATAATCTTTGGGCCGAAGACTTAAAAGGGGGGATAGTATTATAATTATTATATTATAATAGAATAATAATTATTATAACTAGAATAATAAGAACTAATAGGAGTTAAGCGTAAATAGTAAGCGAGCTTATTATAATAATTTATTTAGTTATAGCTATAGGTCGGATGCGGAGTATAATATAAATATATAATAGAAATTATATAGTAGCTCTATAGCTCTATAACTTTATAAGCTTTATAACTTATAGAGCCTATAGAGCCTATAGAGCCTATAGAGCTAGTTTATACCTATAAATATATAATAATAATTATTTATTTTAGATAGTCCTTATTATTAATTTTTAATTTAGTTCTACTATCCCTTGCTTCTACAGTAAAGATTACTATTAAATATTTAATAATAATAACCTTATTATATTAATTAATATTTAACTTATATAACTTATACCTACCCGTCCACTCCTCTTAACTTACTATACCCTAACGCGCACACCCTTAGTCCATAAGACTATAGAGTGTGCCCCGTGACACTACCTTTTCCTTAAATTTTGAGAATTTTGGAGCCATTTTGAGGAAATAGGTGTTTAAAATTAAAAAGTAAAAAGATATTACTATAAACTAAAGAACTATTAAAAAATCACGTGATTTAAGCTTACGTAATTTTTGAATTAAAATTGACTATAATACTAATTAATTATTTAGTTAGTAAACTAGTCTCGAAAATTCGGTCACGTAACCTGTACTAACCATATTAGGTTAGAAAATTAAAAAATTAAAAATTTATACGTTCAAAAAAAAATATTAAGGATTTTAATTTTTACTTTTTTTAACCCTAACTTTACCTATTTTTAAAAAATTAGACTAAGCTATTTTAGGCAATTTTAAATTAAAAATATCAACTTTATAACTTTTTCTAAAAGTTTAATATTTCGAAAAAAATTAAAAACTAATACTGAATTTATTATAATTTTTTTAAAAAAGCAATTTTTGGATTACGCTTTTTATCTGTCACCCTACTGTATATAGTTTATCTTTATAAGCTAAGTAATTATTAGTAAGGGGTTAAAACTATTTAACGACTTTTTCTTTTATATATATTTTTATTACTAAGACTTTAATTTAGTTAATACTAAAAATCTTACTATTATAGCAATAATATAATTTTATATTAGTAAGGAATATCTTAAATCTAGTCTTCCCTCTATTATAGTATTTAGCTACTTTAAAAGGTATTTTTATTATAAACTTTACTTAGGCCTAAAATAATATTTATATTTATTTTTATATAATAGTTATTAGGGCTATTATTTATATATAGAGTTCCTATATCTCTATAACTTAGGCCACTAGTATTATTACTAAATTTATTATAAGTTTAAAAGTAGTGCTTTTACTAAAAGCCTATAAATTTATAAAACTTATTAAAATTACTATATTAACTCAAATCTTTAAGTAGTTAAAGTATTATAAGAGGTTTCTATTTACTTAATTTATATAAGGGCAGACAGGCTCCTTAAGAGCCTTATAAATATTTAGTAATTAAATAATAATTAAGTAATAGGTAATGCAAATATCTCTATTTTACTACTAAAAGTAAAATAATTATCTTTTATAAAGGCTAATAATTTTTAATTATAAAGAAGAGCTTTAATTTAACTATAAGCGAGTATATAAAGATATATAAAAAGTTAATTATAAAGAATAAAAAATATATAAAGAGTATTTTAAATTATATATTATTCTATCTATCCTTTACTATCCCTAAACCTATTAATCTATTTTTATAGATTCTGTTTACTAGCAGGAGTAACTCCTTTTACTTTTATAAATTTTATCCTTTAAATAAAAGTAATTATTTTATTTTTATAAATTTTATCTTTTTAGCAGGAGTAACTACTCTACTTTTATTAAAATTTAGTATTTTTAAGATCTCGCGTTTTTAGTAGAATTATAATTATATAATATATTATTTAGCTGGCCCTACTATCTAGTATATAGTTAATTATTATTTTTATCTTAATTATTAGTATCCTATATATAATTCTTTCCTGCTATCTTACGGTTTCTTATTATAATTATAACACTCTACTATATAGGAGTTCTTTATATATAAATTTTTTAAGACCTTACTTATATATTTTATATAAAGAATTATTATTCTAGTAGGTCTATATAGCATAGTATTTAAACTTTGTAATATATTTAGTTACTAAATATATTTATTAAAGACGTTAAATAGCTTCTTTAGCATAAGACTTTTTATTAACTAAACTAAAGAGTTATTTAATCTAAGTATAAAAAGTACTATAATTTTTAATAAATTAGTTAATCTAGTCTCCTTCTTAATTTTCTATTAAAAGGTATACTTCAATATATAGCTAAATCTAATTAATTAATTTACCTTTTATATATATAGCAGTAAAAATAACTTTATCCTTATCTTTTATATTTTTATTAACATAATAGAAGTATAGGTTAAATTAAAATAATTATATTTTAAGTTTATATTAGTCGCTGTTATATAAATCCGGTTTAGTAACTTTACTATTAGGATTATTAAATAAAGTAAAATTATTAAAGTCGCTTATATTAAAGGTATTTAAAATATTAAGACTATAAGAGTAGCTAATCTTAAAAATTAAAATTAGTTCTTAGGCAGAAGCAACTTATAAAAGAAGAAAAATTATTAATTATATAAGTAAATTAATAAAGTAGTTAGTATTAATATTATATATAATACTAAATTAATAAGGGGGCCTAAGTAAATCTAAATAATAGATTAATAAATAGGTTAAATATAAGTATTAGAGTTAATACTTTAAATTTTTATATACTATATACTAGCTCTACTTACTAATAAGCAGTTCCTAGAAACTATTTTCTATTAAGCGCTTTCTATTAAGCGTTCCCTATTAAGTACTTTTTATTAAGTAGTAAAGTACTAAGTTATTATAACCACAAGGATAGCTAGTTCTAGAGGTTAAAGTTAGTTCTCGGGCAGGAGCAACTTATAGAGGGAGAAGGATTATTAACTATATAAGTAGGTTAATAGGGTAGTTAGTATTAGTATTATAAATAATACTAAATTAATAATGGGGCCTGAGTAAATCTAAATAATAGATTAATAAATAGGTTAAACATAAGTATCTATAAAGGAAACTTAGGTTTCTATATATTTAGGTTACTTAGCTACTTAGTATTACTAATTACTAAATATATTATATATTTAATTAATACTTAGTGCCACTAAGTAACTAAATATATTATATAATTAATTTAATAGTAGCTTAGCACCTTATCTAGCTATATTCTAAATTTATTATTTATTATAAGTGCCTAATCCCCTCCTCTATATTTTAATTTATAATATTATCCCCTCCTTTTCTATTCTTTGTCTTTAAGGAATTATGCCTACTAATTATATAATTTTTAGTACTTATTACTGTTGCGAACTTACCTCTACTATTATAATTTATAATATAATTATAATTTCTAAGTGCTTAAATTATAAGACTTATTACTATACCTATAAGGTATTAGTGCGTTTAGAGAAGTATAATAAATATATATAATATAGTGCGCATTATAATATAATAATTACTTAAAATAAGTTTTCTTATTTAGTAGCTAAGAAAAAGAAGTTAAATGCGTAATTAAAAGAAGCGTGTAGAGAATAAAATATAATTTTTAAAGTATTATATAAGGCGCGCGCGAAAGAAGATTATTTATTTAAATAGTTAAAGTTAAATACTAAGTAGGCAAAAGAGGTAATTATAATAGAAAATATAGCTTTATTAAAGTTAAATAAAAATTAGGCTTAGCCTTCTTAGCCTATTAGTCTTATTATTTTAAGTCTAAATATTTAGTCTATTATAAATAGCCTTCTTTTTAACTTCTAAAATACTATCTTGCTTACACCTTCTAGTATTTAGATATATTTTTATACCCTTCTCTATAGTAATAGCGTTATCCTATTATAGTACTCCTTTAATTTTTATTAACAGTTGCTTAGGTTCTTTTCTAATTTTTATATATTTTTACTATTAGGGTATCCTTTCTATTTAATAAGGTATTTATTATTTCCTTATCCTAAGCTGTATTATATATCTAAAATATATTCTACTTTAAACTTATTTTCTTCTTCGGCTTAGTAATAAAAGGTAATTTAAATTAGTATTTCTAAGTCTGCTAGTTCTAATAATAATATATAAAATACTAAGTATATTTTTATATCTAGCGATAGTTCTAACTTATAGTTTACTAGTAATATCTATTTAGAAATAAAAAATAGTTTAATTTTAATATAATCTAGTTTCTTATATTTCTTCTTCTATATATAAAGATTTTTTATAAGTAAGTATACTTTATCCCTCTTCTTTAACTAAGGTGCCGTTTTTCGTTTCTTATTAATATAGGAAATTATTTATTATTAAAATTTTTTAAGGTTTTCTCGTAATTCTTTATATATTTATTTTATAATTTCTACAGTTTTCTCTGCTTCTACTGTATTAATAATTATTAATAAAACTTAATTAAAGAGATATAAATATTTTCTATAGTTTATATAATATAGTGTAATTCTAGTTATTACTAATTCTTTATTATTATATGCTATTTATACTAAAGGTAATAATAAAACCTAATTATCTTTCTTCTTATTATAGTAGATACATAGGTACGCTTTTATAGTCTAATTAATATATTTTATTTATCTATCTATCTGTAGGTAATAAGCTATTAATAGCTTTCATTTTATTTTAATAAGTGCTATAAGTATAGTCTAATAATTTAATATAAAGAGTTTATCTCTATTGCTGATAATTATTCTTAGTATACTATAATATTTTATAAGTTTATTAAGTATAAGATAGCTTAGCTAGTCTGTAGTATATTCCTTCTTATAAGATATTATTTTAGTGTACTTTATAAATCTATCTATAATAATTAATATTATATTATACTTAACTTCCGTAGCCGAGTCTGTAGATCCTAGTAGTTTAGTAATAAAATTTATAGTAATATCTTTCTATAGTGTTATAGATATTTTAATAGCTTATATCTCTCTATACTTTAAATATGTTATATACTTATTCTTTTAGTAGTTTACGTACTTTCTAATATAGGTAGTTATAGTTTCCTTAATTCCTTTAAAATTATAGTTTTATTAAATTAGTTCTATTATTTTACTAATTTTGAGATATCTATAAAGAGGGTTATTATAGTATTATTATATAACCTCTTCTTACTGTTCCTTTAGTACATCCTTAATAACTATTATTAATTAGTTAAATTCTATTATAAGTCCTAGCGATCCGTCTTTATTTTTCTTAAGAATTATTAAATATATCTTAACCTTATCTCTTATAAGATCTTTTTTTCTACTAAGAGTATCTACTTATCTATTCTCTTTTCCTAGTATATATAGAATCTTAAATTTATACTATCTAAGGGCTTCTAATTATCGCGCTTATTACAGTGTTAATTCTTTTATTATTATAAATTATAATAGGTTTTTATAATCTATAAAGATCGTAAGTTTTAAGTATCTATATATATAGATTCTCCAGTGCTTAAGTGCTTTAATAATAATATATAATTCTTTATTATAGATATTATAGCGTATTTCTATATTAATAAATTTATAAAAGTAGTAAGTAATAGGATACTATTATCTGTCTCTTTTTTATTTTGCGTATACTCTAATAGCTAAGTTATTTATATTAGTCTTTATATATAGTGGTTTATCACTTTTAAAAATAACTAGGACTAGTATATTAATGCTTACTTATACTAGCTGTTTAAAAGCTTAATTATATTATTTTATCTATTTAAATATTATATCCTTCTTAGTTAGTGCTGTTAAGGGTATAGTAATTTTAAAGTAATCCTTAATAAACTATCTATTAAATCTATAAAATTCTAGGAATTCTTATATATCTCTTATAATTTTTAGAATTAGTTATACTTATATAGTTTTAATTTTATCTAGGCTTATGCTAAAGCCTTTTATATTAATAATATATTCTAAAAACTCTAGTTTTATAATATAGAATTTATATTTTTCTAATTTAATCTTTAGATAGGCTTTCTATAAAATTTTTAATATAATTTTAATATGTTCTACGTATTCTCTTTTATTTTTTAAGTATACGAGGATGTCGTCTAAGTAGGTAACTATAAAGATATTAAGGTAGTTTTTAAATATATTATTAATTAATTCCTAGAATATTACTGGTGCATTAGTTAGTCTAAATAGTATAATTATATACTTAAATAGGCTATATTATAATTTAAACGCTATCTTCTATTCTTTACCTTCTTTTATTTTAATAAAATAGTATCTATCTCTTAAGTCTATAGCCATAAATATCTTAGCTCTTAAAAGTCTATCTTATAATTCTAATATATTTAGTAACAGGTATTTATTTTTAATTATAATATTATTAAGTGCTTAATAATTAATATATAGTTATAGTTTTCTGTTTTTCTTAAGTATAAACATAAATAGACTTACTATAAATAATTTTAATTCTTATATATATCCTTTATTAAGGTTCTTCTTAATAAAGTCCTTTTCCTATTAGAGTTCTTTTCTTAACTTACTATATAGTAATTTAAAAGGTGGTATTTTTCCTTCTTCTAAGTTAATTATATAATCCTAAAATTAGTATTTAAGTAAATTTATTTTTCCTTCCTCTTCCCGAAATAAATAACTCTATTCTCTATATTTATTAGGGATATTATAAGTTATATATTTCTCCTTTTTATACTTTTTAATCTAGTAATGCCTACCAGCGTCTACTAAGGTAAATTCTAATTTATTAACTTTTTATTATAAGTTTAAATTATTAATTATACTTTTATCCGCTATTAGTATTGTGTAATATATAGATTCTAACTATAGTATATATTTATAATTCTTTATTAAAAGCTCTCTCTTTCCCTAATATATTTATAAGTTATATTTTTGTAACTAGGGGATATCTAAGATTAAGTTATACTAATTTATATTTAAGATATTTAAGGTAATCTACTCCTAGTGCTTATAGATCTTAAGTATTATTATAACCTTATATTATATACTTAATTATTCTAGTAATTAGTATTTATTCGCGATATAGATAGCTAAAAGAGTTATTTTAAATTATTTTTTAAGTCCAACTTATTAAATAGTCTTTTTTAAAATAAAGTTTCCTTAGGCTCCTAAATCTAGTAAAGCCTTAATTTATATTCCTTTATTAAGTATTATTAATAGCTTAATAAGTAATATCTAATTAGTTACTAGCGCGTTTAGTTCTATTACAACTCTACTAAGTCTATATATTAATCTAAAAAAGACTACTTATCTTTCTTACCTACTTATTTACATTTAAAGGGTTTACTTGCCTCTATTATATTAAACTATTTATTTTTATTAAATTTAAATATAGCTTTAGTTCTTACATACTTCTAGTAATCTTTATATAAGTATATTTATTAATATTCTTAAGTGTATATACTATTAATAATAAGGGTTATTATTATATTTTCTCCTTTAAGGTATCTTAGAAAGTATTATTAAGTTTACTTATTTTAGAAATATATATTATAATTATTAATTAAGCAGTTAAACTATTCCTATTAATAGTAAAGCTACTTAGAGGGGAACTAATATTCTTTTTTAGCCCTATAATAAATAGTACACTAATTATAGTTATATAGTTTCTAGTTAATATATATATGTTTAGGGTTTTAGTAGTCTAGTATATAATCTAGTTCGTAGGTTTCTTTCTTATTTTTATAGACTTTTTACTTTAATTATTATTAGTACCTTTCTTATCCCCATTCAATATTAGCTTTACTAACGTACTTAAGTTACTAATTATTTAAGTGTAAAATTAATTCTTTAGGAAGATCTATATCTTATAATTAAAATTCTTTTTTAGAGGTTCCGTTTGCGTAAGTTTATTAAAATATTTTATAATATTAATTAGTTTAACTTAAAAATATAGCATAGGTGCTTGCGCTTATATAAGTTTAAAATTATTAATAGGTTCTTTATATAAATCCTTATAGAGTCGTGAATTATCTAAGTCTAAGTGTTTATTTAGGTCTATATTACTTATACTATTTATAATAACCTATTTATCTTTATTATCCTAATTATTGGCGACAGTAATTATATTTAACTATTTAATAATCTTATTCTTAGATCTATAATTCTTAGTAATATAATCTAGTTTATTATAATTAAAATAAGTGCGTTACTCCTTTTAATTAAATAGGGTCCCTCTTTAAGATTTACTAAAGGCGCGCTTAAATCTATTTAGTTTATTAATATTTTTAAAGGTTTTATTATATATTTTAGTTTTTTTCTCCTCCTTTCTTATTATTATATTATCTAGTTCCATCGGCTGGTAGCCGTAGGGGTTATTTATAACCTATTATTTAGTAATAATTATATAGTAACTAGTTTGTCCGTTTAACTTGCTATACGTAGGTTAGAATTTCCTATAATTTTTATATTTTTAGTGTAATTCGTGCCATTCTGCATTAATCCTAATAGTTTTATTATAAAGTTTTTATATTATATTAATTATAATTCTACTATATAAGAGTTCTTCGCGTATAGATTTCTTAAGACCTTACTTATATATTTTATATAAAGAATTATTATTCTAGTTAGTCTATATAATATAGTGTTTAAATTTTATAGTATACTCAGCTACTAAGTATATTTATTAAAAATATTAAATGGCTTCTTCAGCGTAAGACTTTTTATTAACTAAATTAAAAAATTATTTAATCTAAGTATAAAAGGTACTATAGTTTTTAATAAGCTAGTTAATATTATCTCTATTTTAGTTTTTTACTAAAAGGTATACTTTAATATATAGCTAAATCTAGTCGGCTAGTTTACCTCTTATATATATAATAGTAAAAATAACTTTATTCTTATTTTTTATATTCTTATTAACACAGTGGAAGTACAGGTCGAGTTAGAGTAGTTATATTTTAAGTTTATATTAATTACTATTATATAAGTCCGGTTTAGCAGCTTTGCTATTAGGATTATTAAATAGAATAAAATTATTAAAGTCGCTTATATTAAGGGTGTTTAAAATATTATAATTATAAGAATAGCTAGTCCTAAAAATTAAAATTAGTTCTTAGGCAAGAGCAACTTATAAAGAGAGAAGGATTATTAACTATATAAATAGGTTAATAGGGTAATTAGTATTAATATTACAAATAATACTAAATTAATAATAGGGCCTAAGTGAATCTAAACAATAGATTAATAAATAGGTTAAATATAAGTATCTATAAAGGAAACTTAGGTTCTTATATACTTAAATTACTTAGCTGCTCAGTATCACTAATTACTAAGTATATTATATATTTAATTAATACTTAGTACTACTAAGCAACTAAACACGTTACGTAATTAATTTAATAATGGCTTAGCGCCTTATCTAGCCATATCCTAGGCCCATTATCTATTATAAGCGCCTAATCCCCCTCCTCCACATTCTGGTTCGTAATATAAGTATAGATATAAAGTGCTTATTATAAAATACTTATATAACTATATAATTATAATATAGTTATACGGCACAGTGCGTAATTACAGAAATTACTAACCCTATAGTAAGTTACTAACAGGTATAAGACGTAGCAGCCTTGTACTAAAACTTAGATTATAATACCTATACTTTATTTTAAAATTATATATTACTAAGAAGATAGTCTATTTTATTTATTCTTATAATAGAGTTTTTACCCCTATAAATCCTTTTAAATTATTATAGTTAGTAAAAACTTTTAAAATATATATTAGGCCTTTAATATAGTAGCGCTAGTACTATATAGCTTTTATAATAATATATAATTTTAAATTATAGGTATAATAGTTCTTCTTTATAGGGGTTAACTTTCTTAACTAAAAGGTAATTAAATATTAATTATTAATAAGAAATTTTTATAAAAATATTTTTATTAAATTTTAATTAAAGGCGTCTATCTCGAATTAAGAGAATAGAGTAGAATTATAGTACTATAAAAGAGATATAATTATAAAGGTATTATTAAATTAAAGCTTTACCCTCTTTATTATATTTATTTATAAAAAAATACTTTTTTAGCTCTCTCTTTTAAGCTTCTTTAATATATTTATAAAGGACTTTATAATTTAGGAAAAGCCTTAAATAAACCTATAAAAAAATTAATAAACCTAATAAAAACTTATATATCTTTAATAAAGTAAATTTCTAATTATTTTTAAATTACTTTAACTCTGCTTAGATCTATCTGTATATTATTATAATATATAATAAATTTTAAGAATTGAATTTAAATAGTGTTAAAAATATATTTTTTAAATTAATATATAAACGGTAGTATTATAGTTATAGTAGAATTTTAACTATTTAATTCTAATAGTCTTTATTATCTTTAGTAAAGATAAGGATATTATTTAAATATATTATATAAAAAATATTAGTATATTCTACTAAAGCTTTATTAATATAAGCTTAGAATATAATAAAGGCGTTAATTAGTTTAAAAGATATAATAGTATATTTAAAGTAGCTATAATATATATAAAATACTATTTTTTACTTATCGCCGCGCTAGATTTAAATTTAATAATAAATATCTTTTAAATTTAGCTTTATAAAACTCTTTATCCCTAATAATTTATTCAAAATTCTACTAATAAGGGGTAGAGCTAATTAATTCTTTTTAATAATTTTATTTAAATTTTTATAATTTATATATAGCCTAAAGGTTTTATTTTTTTGAAAATAAATAAGATAGGCGCTCCTATAGAGTTAATATTTTTTTAAATTTACTTTATATATTTTATTTTTATTATATAGTTACAGAGTTCCCCTAGTTCTATAATTAATAAATTATATAAAAAATTAAAAAGTACTATCTTTTCTTTTTTTATTTTTATAATATAGTTAGCTTTTTAATATAGGTTTATTATTATAGCGGCGCTATTATTTACTAAATTTATAAATTACTTTAGCTATAAAAAAAGACTTCTTTTTATAAATCTTTTTTTAATAAGAAAGTTACTATTTGCAACTATCTAGCAGTAAGGAAATATACTCTATATATTAGGTAACTAATAACCGGCTCTTTTAAGGTGCTTTTTTTCTAGTATATATAATTACAGTGTAGCTCGAACCCGCGCTACTATATAATTATTAAAATAATAGGATGCTAGAGTATCTAGCTCTATTATCTAATATAAATAGCTGTATTATATAATAATAGATAATAGAGGATAATAATAAGTAATAATTTAAATAGGGTTTTATAGCGGATTGTCCTAATAACATTAAAGCTTAATTATAAACTATTTAATTTAATTCTAAAAGCTTCTAATTTAATTCTAATAGAGTTTATAGTACTGGCTTCTCCTAACGCCTAATATAATATTTATATATATTGCAATTTTGTTGCAGTGCACATTGTGAATAAATTTTTTAAAATTATTAATTATAGCTATTCAGATAAAGACCTTTAATTAGTCCTTTATAATAAATAAGATTATAAAGATATCCTTAATCTAGTATATAGTAGTATTAATATTCTAGTATTATATTATTATTATATGATTTAAGACTATATACCCGTATTAGAGCCTTAGTAATTTTATTAAAATAGGGTTAGATATATCTACTACCCTATAAACTACTATATAAAAATAATACTCTATTCTTTAAGAGTCTAGAGCAAATATAATTATATAGTATATTTATATATTTTTTATAATTTAGAAGTTAAATAAGTATAATTATATTATTATACTATTATAAGGGGTTCCTACTTACCTAGTCTGTGTAAGGGCAGGCAGGCTTCTCGGGAACTTTATAGGTATTTAGTAGTTAAGTAATAATTAGGTAATAAATAATATAAATATCCCTATCTTACTACTAAAAGTAAGACAACTATCTTCTATAAAGGTTAATAATTCTTAATTATAAAGAAGAGCTTTAATTTAGCTATAAGCGAGTATACAAAAATATATAAAAAGTTAACTATAAAAAATAGGAAATATATAAAAAGCGTTCTAGACTATATACTATTCTATTTATCCTTTGCTATCCCTAAACTTACTAGTCTACTTCTATAGATTCTGTCTACTTAGTAGAAGTAACTCTCTTTACTCTTATAAATTTTATCCTTTAGATAGGAGTAATTATTCTACTCCTATAAATTCTATCTTCTTAGCGGGAACATGTTACGGCCACTGCGCTATAATAGGGATAGGAAGGTTCTAACTAAGATAGAGTTAACTAATAAAATCTAGTAGAGTGTACTCGGCCGGATAACTCTAATATAAATAAAAAATATTAGGAGTATAACTTAGGAGCAGAGCATAATATAAATATATAAAATTATATAATTAAAGCTCTATAAACTTAATAAAACAGAATTTATAGAGCTAGACTCTATAACTCTATAACTTTATAAAATATAAAGCCACAGAGCCTATAGAGCTAGTTTATACTTATAAGTATATAATAATAATCGTTTATTTTAAATAGTCCTTATTATTAATTTTTAATTTAATTCTACTGTCCCTTACTTCTACAGTAAAGATTACTATTAAGTATTTAGTAATAATAACCTTATTATATTAATTAACATTTAATTTATATAATTTATACTTACCTATCTACTCCTCTTAACTTACTATATTTTAAACGCGCACACCCTTAGTCTATAGAATTATAAAGTATACCCTATAATATCTTAATAATTATGTTTTAAGAATACACTACTAGTATATACTAAGTTATAATTAATAATAGCCTTAACTACTCTAGCGCCTATTATATCTAGTTTATTAAATCTTATAGATTAGATCTAGATAAAAAAATATATTATATTTTTAAATAAGGAAAGAAATGCGCAGAAGGAAGTATATAAATAATTATATAAATAAGTTAAAGCGCTGTTGGTAGAAAAAGAAGAAGGAACTAATAATATTTTAAAAAAGTAAATTAAAAAAATAAAACTTTAAATAGTTAATTAACTATTAAAGCTGGCTAAGTCTAAGAAGTTTAATAAAACTAGAAGTAAGTTAAGGGGATTTTTAGCCAGTATAGCCTTATATACTAACCTTAATTAAAGCTACTTAAAAAATAATAAGTTAAAAGTCGCTTATATCGCCACTTATTTTATTAAAAAAGTAATAGATTAGTTTAATAGCTACCTAACAGACTATTAAAATAATAATATAAATAACTAAAAAACTAAAACTATATTAATTTTCGGCAATTATAACTACTTTGTATAGAAATTTAGAAAGATATTTAATAATATTAATACAGAATGTATAGCGGAACGAAAGCTACTAAAGTTATAATAAATTAAATTTATAGTAGCTTATATATTAGCGTTCAAACAGCTAGCTAATAAAATTTAGAACTAAAAAGAATAAGGTTTAATAATTAAATTCTATAAAGAACTTAAGTTAGATATTTAATATAAAATAATTAAAATAAAGAAGCCGATAACTCTATCAGCCTTAATTAAATAAATAGTTTAAATTAATAATAAACTATTCCTTTAAAAGTAAAATAATAAAAGAGGGAATAGGCACAGAGCAAATAATTATATTAAAAAGAATTATAATTATAGAGATCTTATAATATTAAATACTAATAAAGAGGGTAAGAAACTATAGAAAAAGAATATTAAAAAAATAGATAGTATAAAAAAGGCGCCTATTTTAGCTATAGTGAGAAAAGCTATATAGCTAAAAATTATTTAAGTAAAAACTAAGATTTTACTAATAAAGGTCTAAAAAAGGATATTAAGAATAAATTTAATAAATAAAAGGAAAAACTAGTTGGCAGTAAAGAGTATTAAGTCTTATATTAGACTAAGTACTTAGATAATATATACACTAGCTATATAAAAAGTAAAAAAGATATAAAATATTAGTTTAAAGAGAAACTAACCGCTATAAAAAAAAGAATACTTTAATAATTAATAAAAGAATAAAATATATAAATCTTAAAAGCCCTTAAAGTACTAATAAATAATTTAAAGGAAGAACTAAAAAGTAATTTAAAAAAGAAGCTAGAAAGTAAATTTAATAAGTTTATAAATATACCCTCTTAATTTATATTTAAGAATAAAAAACCCTTTTCCTTATTATCTACTTAAGAAAAACTAGTATCCTTAATAAAGAATATAAGGTTTAGGAAAATAGAATTTCTTTAATTTATAAAACTAGTTTAAGAAATAGCTATACTAGTATACTTTTTTAAAATAAAAAGGATAATTAAGGAATAGAAATTTTATAAAAAGGGATTATTACTAAAGTTTATATATAAAATATATAAGGACTAGAAGGTAAAATACCTATAAAATATTAAGTTTACCTACTTTACTTACTAAGTAAAATAAAATATAGTTTTAGCTAATAGGATGCTTATAATTAATAAATAAAAGGTAGTAGTAAATAAAGTAAAATAGGTAGATAAAGCATACACGCCTAGAATTCTAATAAAATATTAAATACTAATCTTTAATAAATAGAAAGCTAAAAAACTTAAAAAGTTTAAAATAATAATCCTTGCACGTCCTTAATTTATTTTATATATTATAAGTTAATATAGGTATTATATATTATACTAGAATATTTAATATATTAAGGACCTAAAAAGAAATATTAAGTATACTTAGTATAAGTAGTTAAGGACCCGCATATAGATATAATTCTTTAAAAAATATTTATAGATAGTATCTATCTAAGAAATATAATAAATATCTTATTATAGAACCTAGCCTACTACTACTAATAGAATATATTATAGAATAATAATAGTATAAGTATTTAAAAAATAAGTGTCTAAAGTATATAAATAAAAAAATCTAAATAAAATACTAGCCTAAAGGGAAGGAAGCCTTTAAAGGGATATAGGGATTATATATAATAATTTAAATAAAGTATTATAAATAATCTATTAAGGCAATAATTAATAGCAGAGTAACTAAAAACTTTATTTTAAAAAAATTTATAAAGTAGTAAAAGCTCCTATATATAAATAAAATAGAAAAATAAACCCTATATAATATAGAGGGACTTCTATTTACGGAATAAATATACCTTAAAACGAAACTAAGAACCTTTACTATAAATAGATTAATTATTAACAATTTAGTAATAGACTTAGTAGTAATTAATAACTAATAAAAAATAATTCTAAGGATACTATAATTAAACTAGATTAATTTAATTATCTAGTAGAATACTAAAATAATTAAGTACTTAAAGAGGTTAGCTGCGTCTACTAAGGATAAGTAATAGGTCCCTAAAGACTATTACAAATATAAAGAAATATTTTATAAATTAGAAGGGTATCTGCCTAAATATATAAAATAGAATTATAAAATTAATTTTAAATTAGGAAAATAACCAATCTAAAGTAAAGTTTATAAGATAACAGAAGTGGAAGAGGATATTATTAAAAAATATATTAAAATAAATTTAGAAAAAAAGTATATTTAGTCTTTTTACTTATTAGCGGCACATACAATAACCTTTATTAATAAAAAGGATAACCTAGAACCCCGTTTTTATATAGATTTCTAAAAAATAAATAATATAACTATTAAGAATTAATACCCTCTGCCTAGAATTAATAAATTATAAAATAAATTAAAGTTAGCTAAAATTTTTATTAAACTAGATATAAAGAATGTATACTATTAAATTAGGATAAAAGAAGGTAAAAAATAAAAAATAGCATTTAGAATTAAATTTAGACTCTTTAAATACTTAGTTATACTTTTTAGATTATTTAATGCGCTAGCGGTTTTCTAATAATAAATTAATATTATATTAAGGGAATACCTAGGAGAGTACGCTATAGTATACCTAAATAATATTATTATCTACTCTAATAAGGAGGAAGATTACTTAAAGCATATATAAAAAATACTTTAAAAAATTAAAGAGGTAAAGCTCTATTTTAAATTAAAAAAATATAAGTTCTATATAAAAAAAACAACCTACTTAGGATTTATAATTAAACTAGGGAAACTTAATATTAAACCTATTAAAATATAAAAGATTTAAAATTAGGGCTA
The DNA here is from genome assembly GCA_026873275.1 of Pseudopithomyces maydicus. Taxonomy (NCBI): domain Eukaryota; kingdom Fungi; phylum Ascomycota; class Dothideomycetes; order Pleosporales; family Didymosphaeriaceae; genus Pseudopithomyces; species Pseudopithomyces maydicus. The sequence continues at coordinate 1,151,082 of JANTUC010000010.1, read as the reverse complement.
GTTAAAGAAACTATTAAATATTTAATCCTTTATAAGATTCTATAACTATTGCTGGAAGTTTATACCCTAATAATTAAAAATAATTTAACTATTTATAAATCTCACTAAGAAAGATATCCCCTTTAAATAAATAAAGGAATATTAAGAAGTAATATAAAAGCTTAAGAAAGAATTCTTAAAATTCCTTATATTATAGACTTTTAACCTAATAAGACCTATATTTCTAGAAACTAATATATTAAACTATATAATAAATATATACCTTATATAGCAAGATTTAAAGGACAATATAAGATATCCTATAAAATATTATTCTTAGAAAATAATATTCGTGGAACTTAATTATTCTATTTATAATAAGGAACTACTAGTAATAATAAATATTTTTAAAATTTAGTAAACTTACCTGCAAGACGTAAGATTCTAAATATTAATATTTTTAAATTATAAGAACCTTATATAATTTATAAAGAACTAGACCTTAAGCCTAAGGTAAATAAGATAGGCTTAGTAATTATTAATATTTAATTTTAAAATTATCTATATTTAAAGAGTAGAAAATCTATAAGCTAATATATTAAGCTAGAAACTAAACTTATAAAAAAAGTTATAGTCTCTAAAGCGCTACTATAATTTAATATAAATAGTATAATAATTTATAATACACTAAAATTTACAGCAACCCTAGAATTAGGACCTAATAAATAGATAAAATAGATTTAGAAGGAAATAGTAATAAGTAATAAAAATATTAATTACCTGCCTGATAGATCCACCTATAAAGATAAAATATATAAGGTCTTTAAATAAACCTTTATTCTAGTAAAAATCTAATAAGAATTTATATAAAGGTTTTATAAATTGCCGGCCCACGACCACTAGAGCATTAAATAAACCCTAAAAAAACTTATATAGGAATATTACTTCCTATAAGTAAGATAGATAATTACTAAAGTTTTATAGAACTATATTAATTATTATAAAAATAAACTAGAATATTATACGCCTTATAGATAACTACAGTTAATAGAGGTTTTAAAATAATTATAGAATATAATTATTATAGATTTTATTATATAACTGCCAAAATCCTAAAACCTAGAAAATAAGATTAAGTATAATAGAATAATAGTTATTACTAATAAAATTACTAAGTATAGTTACTTTATATTATATAAAGAAACTAATAAAGCAAAATATATAGTATTTTAATTCTTATCTATAGTAGTGGCCTAATATAGGATACTAAATAAAATTATTACTAATAAAGATATTAGGTTTACCTTAAAACTATAGTAAACTATAATAGGCCTAATTAGTATTAAATATAGTATATCTATAGTATACTATTCACAGACAGATGGATAAATAGAATAAATAAATTAAATAGTAAAATAATATCTCTAATATTACTTAAACTATTAATAAAATAACTAAGTAGGCCTATTACTAATAGCCTAATTAATATATAATAGTTTATAATATAGCATAATAGAAATAATACTATTCTTTATAAACTATAGGTTTAATCTAACAGCATACTAAACCCCTAAAGTAATAAAATTCTAGAGTTTAAATAGCGAAGTATAAGTAAAAGAAATTAAAAAAATTATAATTAATTATAATAAAACGCAGTTTTCCTATATATTAAAATAGGGAAATATTATAATTAAAAGTATAAGACTCCGCTAATATTAAAAAAGGGAGAGAAAGTTTAATTACTATAAAAAAATATTGCTAGTAAAAGACCTTTAAATAAATTAGACTACTTAAAAATCGGACTATATAAAATTATAAAATAAATTACTTTAATTACCTTTAAGTTATAGCTATTAAGTAATATAAAGATTTACCTAATATTTTATATAGCGTTATTAAAAAAAGCATTTTAAAATATATAATTAGCGGTTTATAAAGCAGAAACCTATAATAATTAATAAAAGGAATAAGAAGTAGAGAGGATTATAAATTATAAATTTATAAATAAAAAAATTATTATAAAGTAGTATAGAAGGGCAAAGATAAGAAGGAAAACCTATAAAATAATATATAAAAGTTAGAGGAGAACCTTAATTACTTTAAGTTATTAAAGGAGTTCTAGCTAAATTAATTATATAAAAAAAGTTTAGTAATATTAGACCTAAAATTAGATTACCTAGTAGAAATTTATAAAGATTATTAATATTAATAAAGATATAAGCGTTATTTAAAATAGCTTTTAATAACTCCTCTTCTAGACTATTCTATTAACCTATAGTTTATAATTCTGTCTCCTTTTAGTCTAACTCTATTTCTAAGGTAGTAGATTAATTATCCTTCTGCTTATTAAGAAATTCCTTCTATTTTTTTAATTAAAAGATATAAAGCTATGTAGCGGCCAATTTATTAAAAATATATTTTTATTCCTTTTTAGTTATAGTAAATTCAGTTTAAATTTTAGCTTAAGAATAATTAATAGATTGCACTATAAATAGTAAGTTTAAAAACTAGAAATATTAATAGAGTTATATTATCTAAAACCAAGACTCCGCTTATATTATAAGAACTATAAATATTAAAATAAAGATAAGACTTATAAATTAACCTTCTTAAAGTATTACGAGGAGAAATAATGTAAGAAAGATTAAACCTAATATAATATAAATATAATATTATATTAAAGCTATAATAGGAAATTTTATTAATAAATATATACTACTTAAGAGTTTTATAAGAAGATATAAAGGGCTATAATTATTTTAAATATAATAGGGCTTACCCCACTAATATAGTAGGACTTTATACTTTAGATAATCTTTAGGCTAAAGATTTAAAAGAAGGAGATAATATTATAATTATTATACTATAATTAAAGTATAGGAATTATAATAAGGGTAATAAGGACTAGTAGGAGGGAAGCGTAAGTAGTAATTATACTTATTATAATAATCTACTAGATTATAATTATAAGTTAGATGCTAAGTATAATATAGATATATAAAAAAGATTATATAATTAGGCTTTATAAGCTTTATAATATAAAGCCTATAAAGTCTAGCTCTATAGGCTTTATATAATAAAGCTATAAAGCTAGTTTATATTTATAAATATATAGCAGCGGCCGCCCGCTTTAAATAGTTTTTATTATTAATTTTTAATTTAATTCTATTGTCCCTTGCTTTTACAGTAAAGATTACTATTAAGTATTTAGTAATAATAACTTTATTATATTAATTAACGTTTAATTTATATAATTTATACTTACCCGTCCGCTCCTCTTAACTCACTATACCCTAATATACACACCCTCAGTCCACAGGACTACAGAGTGTGCCCCGTGACAAAACTATAATAAAGCTTTTTTATTTTTATGAATTTTCGCGTTATCTTGTTGAAACTCCCAACCTAATTAGATATTAGTATAAAGTTTATAAAAAAATTAATATATTATAATATATCAATTATATATTATTAAATATTAAAAAAAGGGGTAAAATAAAAAGGTAATTCTTACCGCGTTTAATATACAGTTTAACTTCTTTTTTAAAACTTCGTTGATATAATAGCTAGTTTTAAAAGATCTTTTATTTAAAGAGTTTTTTAAAAAGACTAATTTTAACCTCCCCCTATCTAAATAGCGCCCCAAACTTGTATGATAATATTATACTCTATATTTTAATTAGTAAGTAATATTATAAAAATCTATTTTACGTACCTCTATTAATATTTGAAACTAAACCATCCCCTAATTTATAATTTCTTTTTTTCTATAATACTCTTATCTAGATCTATATCCCCTTTCTATTACTAACTTATTAGAAAAAATAATTCTATAAAAATCTATATTTTTATATTTTTTAATTGTTTTTTAGCGTAAGAAAAACGCTTTTTTTTTAAAATTTATCTAAATAAGCCTTTTTTAAAGAGGTATTACAAGAATAACCCTCCTCTTTTAAAAACCTTTATAAAGTTCTTTTTGAAATATCCAAATTATTAATTAATAATAACTCATTATTTTGAACTTTTGGATTTTTTATAAAGTCTTAATTAATAATCCTTTTTTTTATTTTGAATTTTTTTTATTGGTCCAGTTTTTATTTTATTTAAATTAAGACTTTTATTATTTTTATTTATTTTTTTATCTTTAATTCGACGAATTGCGTTATAAACTGATAATTGAGGCTTTTTTATAATATTTGAAATAGTATTAATAGAAATATTATTAATATATAATTCCTCCACTTTCTCCTCAAATTTTGAAAATTTTGGAGCCATTTTGAGGACATAGGTATTAAAAATTAAAAAGTAAAAAGATATTACTATAAACTAATAAACTAACTAAAAATCACGTGATTTAAGCTTACGTGATTTTTGGATTAAAATTAACTATAATACTAATAAATTATTTAGTTAGTAAACTAGTCTCGAAAATTCAGTCACGTGACCTGTACTAACCATATTAAGTTAGAAAATTAAAAAATTAAAAAATTATACATTTAAAAAAATATTAAGGATTTGATTTTTACTTTTTTTAACCCTAACTTTAACTAATTTTAAAAAAATAGACTAAGCCATTTTAGGTGGTTTTAAAATTAAAAAGATAAACTTTATAACCTTTTCTAAAAGTTGAATTTTTTAAAAAAATTAAAAACTAATACTTAATTTACTATAATTTTTTAAAAAAAGCTATTTTTTAGATTACTTTTTTAATCTGTCACCCTACTATATATAATAATAAAAAAGCTAAGACACCTATTAGCTTAAAAAAGTAGTATTAAAAATAAAATATAAGACTCCTTTTTTACTAAACTAGACTTACTATTATAAAGTTAAATAATAAATATTAAAAAGTTAGTATTATAATATAAAAATAAAGAGATTAAAATAAAAATAAAATTAAATAATTAACTGCCTAACTACTAGCGCGTTTATTTATTTTTAATTATATATATAATAGGTAATGAGTATATAGCTCTCTTACTTAGTGAAATAGAAAGATATAACCTATAAAGAATATAAAAAATAGTAAAATAAAGATTATTATAAGTATTTCTAAATTTTTTTTATAATAGAAACGTACTAGAAGAGACTATTATTATTTTTTATATTTTTATTCACTTCTTAAATAGCTAAAGTAGATTATAAAGTATTTTTAAATTAAAAATATATAGCATTTAAAATTTAAATTTACTTTCTAGATTTTAGCTCTTCTTTTATTAATACTTATTTTTAAATTAGATACTAAGAATTAATTTTGATACTTAACTTACCTTCTCTTATTTCTACTATATAATTATAATTAAATTATTATTCTTTCTACTCTTTATCCTAAATAAAAAAAAATTTAAAAAAGCGCTATATACTTTTTCTTTTAATAAATAAGGCCTCTTTTCTAAGGAGGAAAAATAATAATTAATTAATTAATTCTCCTAAAATTAGAATTTAAATTTTATTTATATTATATCTGCCTTTGGTTCACAACTTAATAATTATGATTTTAGTAATAATGTAATAAAGTCTAAAGATACGCTATTCTAATAAGTATTTAGAATTAGAAGTAATTAAAGTAATCTAAATTTCCTTTCTTATTTAGATTTTACTCTTATATAAACTAAGTAATTATATATATAATAGGTAATAATATTTATATAGTATAGCTAGTAATAATATCTTACTACCCTTATATATATTTTATACTTTTTATTATAGCTAGAAATTAAAAGGTTATAATATAATTAAATAACTTTAGCGCGGAAATTAGTTAAAATAAATATATACTTATTAATATTAAATAGGTTATTCTTTAAGCAATAGTTCTACAGTTCTAAATAGATTCCTTTTTAATAATGTAATTTTAAAAGTATTTATCTTACGCCTTCCTTAAGGGCTATAATAATTATTTTAACTATTTTATTATATAAGCTAATTATCTTAAATAATCTATTTTATTACGATCACGGCGGGACCAAGCAAGGCGTTGAAAAAGAATTATATACAGAAAATTAACAATAAAAGGTTAACTATATTAGGCCCTATAGGCTAGCTAGGATAGAAGCTTATATTATCTATTATATAATAAGATTTAGTATAAGTAAGAGATTTTAGGGACCTTAGGAGATCTAGGGACCTTAGGGTCTAGATAGGACCTCTTAGATAAAGAAGAATAGTATATAGTTTTTAAAGATCTTTAAATAGGTTTTATTCTTTATAGTTAACTTTTTATATATCTTTATATACTTACTTATAGCTAAATCGAAGCTCTTCTTTATAATTAAAAATTATTAGCTTTTATAGAAGATAGTTATTTTACTTTTATTAATAAAATAGGGATATTTATACTACCTATTACCTAATTATTACTTAATTATTAAATACCTATAAGACTCCTGAGAAGCCTACCTGCCCTTATATAAACTAAGTAAATAAAAACCCTTTATAACACTTTAACTACCTAAAGGTTTAAGTTAATATAATAACCCTAGTAAGCTTTATTAGTTTATAGGCTTTTAGTAGAAGCATTATTTCTAAACCTATAATAAGTCTAGCAGCGATACTAGTAGCCTAAATTATAAAGATATAAAAATTCTATATATAAATAGCGGCCTTAATAGCTACTATATAAAAATAAGTATAAGTACTACTCTAAGCCTAAATAAGACCTATAATAAAAATATCCTTTAAAATAACTAAATACTATAACGGGGGAAAGACTAGACTTAAAATATTTTTTACTAATATAGAATTATACTGCTGCTATAATAGCAAGATCTTTAATATTAATTAAACTAAGGTCTTAGTAGCTAAAATATATATAAAGAAGAAAGCTACTAAATAGCTTTAACCCTTTATTAATAATTACCTAGCTTATAAAGATAAACCTAATAAATAAGATAATACTATAAAAAAGATCTTTAACTCTTAGGATAGATTTAAAAAATAAATTAAAATTATATTTAGAAAAGTTAACGAGGAAAAAAAGGCTAAATAATAAATATAATACCTTAAATAGACTAAGTCTATTAGTAAATACTTATTTAAGTTTAAGTAGTTATAGGCTAAAATAAACTAGGATAATACCCCTTTTTAAGCTGTGTACTATAATAGGCTAAAAGAATTAGTTAAGAATAAATTAACACACTATAATTAATTAAATAACTTAAAAGAACTTATTAAATTATCTATTTAAATTAATAATCGGCTGTATGAGCGGTATCTAGAAAAGAAGAAGTTAGAAAGACTAGTATTTAGCTAAAAAGCTAATATAAAGAAAGCCTATAACATTAATAAAAGAGATTAGAATAAAAATATTATTATAGCTGATAAAGCCTATAAGAAATAACTATAGAAAAGGGGTAAATATAATTACTAAAATAATAGGCTATTAAATAAAGAAAGATAGTATTAGTATAATAAAAAAATCTGTCTAGAATATAAAGAGCTAGAATATTTTATACGCGACTGTACTGTAAAAAATAAAATTAAAGGGAAATAATTTTAAGTAATATAAGTATATATAGCCTCTATCGCAAAGGAGGACAGAGAGATTATAAAAGTAAACTATAAAATATTATAGAAGAGGGAATACTAAACCCTATAAAAGAAAGAAATCTGGGAATAGATATTAAAAAATATTTACTAATTATATAGAAGTAGAATATATTATGTTAAAAATTATAATAAAAGAGTCTAAATTTATAAAAATATATATAAATAAATATTAGCCTTTACGGACCGATATTAAGGGGTAATTAATAACTTATATAATTAAATCTGGATCCAGATCTACTATAAAAATATTAAATAGTATTAATATTATTAGGAAAAATATAAAACCTATTATAAGATTAGGGAGGATATCTAGAAGTAACTTAGAGACCCTATTTATAGATATATTTAGTTAAAGGATTACTAAATAGTGATATGCTATTAATATAGTTAAAAAAATTAAAAAAAGACCTACTTTTAGAAAGGATAAATAGAATACTATAATAATACTTACTAAATTTATTATAAATATAAATATATAGTAGGATAGTAGCCCTAGGGCCCTATTTATAGGTATACCTTAGGAGTAGGTATATATAGTACTAATTATAGAATAAACTATAATATAGCACACTAAGACGTTACCTATTAAAAAGATTATAAAAAGAAATACTTTATATATTATTATATAAAAGAAGAAAATATTATAGACCCTTTTAGTAAAGAGCACTAAGAGATAGTCCCTAATAAATATATATTAAAAGGATACGAATAGTATAGATAAAATAATACTAAAAAGGAGGATAAACACCTTTATTAAATTAGAAGCTATTTTAATAAATTTTATATAAAATATAATTAAGAGTAAAATGCTGCTTACCTAGAAAGGAATTTAAAGAAATTAAGTAATATTAATAGTAAGTTAGGAAACTAGTACACTACTAAAAAATAAACTATATTAGTAAAGGCGCCCCTATTAAGGTTTATAAAATAAATTAGGATGACGACCTGCACCTTAAAAAAGAAGTTATAATTAAAGAATATTAAATAATAGCGCTTATAAACCCTAATACTACTAAATATTTAATTTTATCTAGAATAGTAGAAAAGTATAAGTTACCTTACTAGAATAAGGTAATATCTATTTAGATAGAGATAGTAGATAGAACGTTCTTTTAAGAATATAATAAAGATTAGTTATATTTTAAAATAACACTATTATCTATTAATTTAGATAGACTCTAGAGCCAGTATAGCTTTATTATAATAGACTTAAAAAGCCTAGAAGTAATTATTAGTTATAATTAACTATTAAAATATAATCCTATTATTAATTAGTAGAAGAAAATAATACGCAGCTAAGAATTTATAATTAAAATTATTAGTATAAGGAAGTTATAAATATGCCTAAAGGTTTAGTATACACTTTAAAGAGAGGGAATTGGCGAAAGAAAGACTATATAATAGATATTACCTTATAAGATTATAAGAATCTATAAAAAGGACCCTTAGAAAGTAAGTATTATTTAAATATAAAAGAGTAAGCTCTAAAAGGAGGGATAAGAAATCCTATTTATACCTTAGAAATATTAAGATTTCGCAGAACTCTTTTATAAGAAAGATAATAAAATACTTCTAAAATACTAAAAATAGGATTATAAAATTTATCTATAAGAAGGTATAAAGCTATACTTAAAATAATTATAATTACTATTATAAAATTAATAGGAAGAACTAATAGAATAGCTAAAAAAGAACTTAAAATAAAAATTTATATAACCTAGTAAGAGCCTAATAGCCTCTACTATACTATTTATATTAAAAAAGGATAAACGACTTTAACTATATATAAATTATTAATAACTAAATAATAAAACTATTAAGAACTAATATCTATTACTACTAATAATAAAGCTTATAAATTGACTCTAAGGAGCTAAATAGTTTATAAAATTTAATATATAAGATAGCTTTTACTATATCTATATAATTAAAGGATATAAATAAATAACTGCGTTCTAAATATGCTATAGATTATATAAATTTATAGTTATACTAATAGGACTTATAAACGCCTTAGCAATATTTTAAGTAGTAGTAAATAAGATATTATATAAATACCTAGATATATTCTGCACGGTATACTTAGATAATATACTAGTATACTTTAAAGGAATACTTAAAGAACACGTATAGTATATATAAAAAGTATTAAAAAAGATAAAAGAATATTAGTTACTTTTATATTTAAATAAGTATAAGTTCTATATAATAAAGACTAAGTACTTAGGATTTATTATCTTAAGAGAAAAATTACTATAGACCTTAAAAAGATAGCTATAGTATAAAAATAGCTATAATTTAAGTTAATAAAAGATATCTAATCTTTTTTAGGATTTATTAACTTCTACTAAAAGTTTATTATTAACTATTTTAAGATAATAGCACCCTTAATAAAGATTATAAAAAAGAAGTAGAATTTAAGTAGAAAGAGAAATAATATATAATATTTAAAAGCTTAAAGGAACTATTTCTCTTAATACCCCTTTTATTAATATTTAACCTATAGAGGAAAATTTAAATTAAAATAAATATATTTAACTATATACTAAAAGTAGTATTTATATAATAGTATAAGGATAAAAAGTAGAGACTAGTATTTTTTTATTTATAAAAATTCTCTAGAATAGAGTTAAACTATAATATCTATAATAAAGAATTACTAGGAGTAGTAAATACTTTTAAATAATAGAAAACACAGCTTATAAGAGTGCCTATAAAAATTAAAATATAAATAGACTATATAAACCTTATTAGCTTTATATCAATAAAGAAACTTAATAAATAATAGGTATAATAGGCAAAGTTTCTTATAAACTTTAACTTTATAATTTACTATCGCTTAAGAACCTTTAATAGAGTAATAAATACCTTAAGTAAAAGGATTAACCTAATTAAGGATAAACTAAAATTATATAATATAATACTCTAAAAAGGGCACGACGGAACTCTAAAATATAACTAATCTAAAAAAGTTTAGGAAAATAAATAACTTTTAAAACTTAAAGTATAGAAAGTATTAATTAGACTAATAGACTATTAAAAATAAATTATTATAAGAATATAAAAAGCACCTAAACTAATAAAAGAATTATATAAGTTTAGGGAATAAGGACACTTAGGCATAGAAGAAATAATATAATATATTATAAATAAATACGCTATCCCCAAACTTAAATAGGTAATTACTAAGAAGATAAGTAACTATTTAACCTACTATAAAAATAAGCCTAAAAAATATAAACCTTATAGCCTCTTATAACTATTGTTAGTAACCTAACAGCTATAGTAAAATATAATAATAAATTTTATAATAAAACTCTTAAAATCGCTATAACTAGGGATAAAATAAATATATAACACTATCGCGATAATAGTAAATAGACTTATAAAATTTGTAAAGTTTAGGCCTATAAAAGAGTCTATAATAATAAAGGAACTAGCTTATAAAATTAATAATATACTATTTATAGAGTACAGCCTACTAAAGGAACTTATTATAAACTATAATAAGCTCTTTACATTTAAATACTAAAATATATTTATTGTAATACTAAAAATAAATTAAAAGCTATTAATAAGCTTCTATCTATAAATAGATAGATAAATAGAAAGAACTAATTAAATACTAGAATAGTACCTAAGGTTCTATATTAATAAGTAATAAAATAATTAGGTAGAACTACTACTAATAATATAACTAGTATATAATAGAGCTAAATTAAATATAATAGAATATTTACTATATTATATAAACTATAGATATAAGCTGGTCGCTTATTAAAATTTATAAAATATAGAAAGTATTTTTATAGAAGCCTAAAATAAGGCTTAAAAAATAAAGGAACTATATAATACCCTTTATAAAAGAATTATAAAAAGGGCCCTTTTAGTATCCGTAAACGTAAATAAGTAAAGGATTAAGGGACTAATTTTTAAAAAAGGGAATAAAGTTTTCCTATTATAAAAAAATTTAAAAATTAAGAGACTAAGTAAAAAACTAGACTATTTATAAATAGAACCCTTTAAAGTTACAAAGACTAAAGGACTAGTTATAAGTAAATTACTTCTATTATAAAAAACTAAGATATACCCTACCTTTTATAAAAACCTTTTAGAATTAGCACCTTTAAACGCTCTAATTAAAATTTAGCTAAAATTAGAAGATAATAAATATAAAATTAAAGCTATTAAGGACCTATAAATAGATAAAGATTAATAATAATACCTAATAAAGTAGAAAGGATAGTTAAAGCAGTATAATACTTAAAAATTAAAAAAATCTTATAAATTATAAAAAACTACTGGCGGACTTCCATTTTAAATAGAGGAAAGACTAATTTTAATATAATTATTAAATATTAGTACTTTAAGATTAAGGAAATTAGTAATAAAAGTAAAAAGATTAAAAGAAGATAAATTAACCTAAGATTAAAAAGGATTAATAACTAAAAATATAAATAATAATAATATATAAGTATTACTAAAAGCTTTACCCTTTACTAAGTCTTTCTCTTACAACTAATCTATTATATTAGTAACCTAAAGATTATAATAAGTATAGAAATACTCCTTTACCTCTACTTTAATTAACTTTAGTTCTAGATAAGCTATTTTAGCACACGCCTATAAAAGAGCTAAATATTTCTACTTTTTCTTAACTTATAATTAGGACTAGTTATTCTTAGGAATCTATAGGCTATAATTAGTATACACTAAAATATATTTAGTATATTACTTAGAGGCTGTATTTATAAAATAATATAATTTTAACTTTTAATAACGCTTACAGCTAAGTAATATCTTAAAACTTTAAAATTTAACTTCTAGCGCATAAGTATAACATTTTTAAATAAATAAGTAAAAAGCTTTTAGTATATTTAAAATAAAAAGGAAAATTTAAATTAAAATATAATCTAAGTTAGTAGAAAAGCTGGCGCACCTTTATATATTTAATAAATACTAATAGGCCAGCCACGCTGCAGGAGGTTAAACTAGGGTATTAAAATAATACTCCTAAAAGGGGGGATAATATTATAATTATAATAAAACTAAGTAAAGTGTTAAAAAAGAATTATATACAGGAAATTAATAATAAAAGATTAGTTATATCGGGCCCTATAAGCTAGCTAGGATAGGAGTTTATATTATCTATTATATAATAAGGTCTAGTATAAGTAAGAGATCCTAGGGACCTTAAGAGATTTAAGAACTTTAGGGTCTAAGTAGGACCTCCTAAATAAAGAAAAATAGTATATAGTTTCTAGGAATCTTTAAATAGGTTTTATTCTTTATAATTAACTTTTTATATATCTTTATATACTTACTTATAGCTAAATTAAAGCTCTTTTTTATAATTAAAAATTATTAGCCTTTATAGAAAATAGTTATTTTACTCTTACTAGTAAAATAGGAATATTTACACTACCTATTACCTAACTATTACTTAACTACTAAATACCTATAAGGCTCCTAAGAAGCCTACCTGCCCTTATATAGACTAGGTAAGTAGGAACCTCTTATAATATATTTAAACTCTCTTCTTTTTTAGTCTTATCGCGACTATTGCTAGAGGAAGAAGTTCAATTATTATAATTATTAAATATAAATAACTCCTTACTAAGTAAATAAATTTATTTAAATATACTTACTATATTTAATTTTATTCCTTTAATTATAGTTTTTGCGAGGTATATCACGTACTAGATTATATTATTTTATAAATTATATATTATATAAGGCGCGAGGTTAAACCGCTTAGGTAAAAAAGGATTTATTTTTAGTATTAAACTTAATTATTATTTATTTTTAAAGATATATCTCCTATTCGGCGAGTAAGTATATTAGGTTTAATATTCTACTTACTTAGTTAGTATTTAATAATAAAATAAAACTTTAATAAGAATTCCGCCTATCTTACTTAATACCTATTAAATTATTTAATTATTATAAAGTATTTTAATACCTTATAATTTAAAAAGACTTCTACTAGCTTAGTAGTGCCTAATACCTCTAAATATTATTTTTTAAATACTTAAATAACCGCTATTAACTCTTTATTAAAAATTAAATAGTTTAATTCCGCTAGCTTTGTTTTTATTAAAAAGAATATTATTAGTTTTAGTACACTATTTTAATATTAAGATAAAATCTTAGCTACTACCTAATTAGAGATATTTATTTTAATAATAATATAAGCGTCTAGGTTAAAATAAATTAATACTAAAGTATGAGTAAAAGTCTTCTTTAATACCTTAAATATCTCTTAAGCTTTATTAGTAAAGTAAATCCGCCTAATAATATTATAAATTATTTAAATTAAAAGTCTTATAATAGCTAAGAACTAATAAATAAATTTATAATAAAAAATAGTAAATCTAATAAACGCTTAAACATTTTTAACTATTTTAGGTATACGCCACTTAATTACTATTTTAATTTTTACTAGGTCTATTACCAGTCCTTAAATAAAGAGAATTATACCTAAGTAGATTACTTTAATAACTAAAAACTTATATTTATTAATATCTAAATATAAGCCCGCTTCTATTAATTCATTAAAAATTTTAAGATAGTAATTATAATGCGCTTTTAATAATTCATTATAAATAATAACATTATTATAATAAGCTAAATAGAATCTATCTAAGAATTTTTATAATAATTAATTAATGAAATATTAAAAGGTTTTTAAAGCATTAGACAGCCTAAAGGATATTATTTTATATTTAAATAGGCTAAATTAAATAAAAAATATTATTTTATATATATCTACTTCCTTTATATATATCTTATTAAACGCGGTAATATTATTAAATTTTAAGAATAGCTTAGCTTTTACTATTTAGATTATAATTTTATATAAATTAAGTAGTGCGTTATAGTCTTTAATAGTAATTTTATTTAACTGGTGGTAATCTATATATATTGATATATTACTACTAAATTTCCTTATGATTAATAAAAAAGCGGTAAATAATAAGTTATTATAGTAAATATATCCTTTTACTAACTTAAAATTAATATATATTTTAATAGCTACTATCTCTTCCCTTAATATATTAAGATAATACTATATTATAAGCTAACTTCCTTTTTTAAAATAAATTTTATAGTCTACTTTTAATTAGTAAAAAGGTAACTTAGCCGCTTTCTTTAAATTCTAAAATTTTACTAAGTAATAGTACGTTTTAGAAAATTATATATATATTTTATCTATAGTAGGGGGTAGGCGCTTTAATTTTAAATAAAACTTTTTATAATTTATTAATTTAATCTTTATTATAAAAAGCTCTTTATTCTTATTTCTAAATACTATTATAATGTAAACTTCCTTATTATTCTCTTTAATAAAGTTCATAAGTTAATTTTAATTATCTAGTATAAGCTAAATTATATCTTTAAATAATTATTTTAACTTCTTCGCAACTTCTTCTATAAATATTATAATAATTTATTTAAAATTTATAAATTACTACTCTACCTTATTATATTTCTATTTATTATAAAATATCCTAACTGGTATCGCGTCTTATAAGTAATTCTTTTTATAATAATTAGAATTAAAAAGTATAGTCTAATTACTCTATTTAATTATAGGATTATATTTTTTAAGCTATAATTATTTAAAAATAAGGTTATAATTAATAATATTAGTTACCTAATACTAGTCTTTACTATAATAGTTATTAATTATAGTAAATACCGACGCTATTTTTATAATTATATTTATAACTTTCCTATTACCGGTCTCGATCGAGACCCACAGATTCCAGAAAGTTCTAATAATTAATATAATACACGATTATTCTATTAGTTATAAAGTATATATAAGAGATTTATTTATAGGAAGTTATTTTAATAGACACCTATTAATACTCTAGTATTAAATAATATAATAAATAACTATTTAATACAACTAGTATAGACAGCTATTTTATATTTATAAAGAACTTATAAAACTTTATTATTTTTACTAACTAATTTATATTTCTATAAAACTCTAGTATCTCCTTTATTTTATTACCTAAATTAGTCTTTTTTTTACTATTTTTTCGCTAACTTTTATATCCTCTTTTATTTAGTATTTTTTACTTTTTAATATTATTTTTATAACCCTAAGCTTATCTTCTATATAATTTAAATTATTTATACCCTAGAAATTTATTTAAATTAGCTTGAATATAAGCTTAATAAATTTAGGCTTAATTTACCTCTCTTAAGAAATATCTTAAATTTAGTATTTAATACTAATAACTATAATATTATAGCTGTTTTATTATTTATTTTATTATTAATTTTAAGCTTCTTAGTATAAACTTAAAGCTTAGCCCTTATTTTACTATCTAGTATTAAGATATATTTTAAATTAATTAAATTATACTATCTAGGCGTTAGTATACTAATAAAGGATAGTTTTATTTTAAATAAAAAAATTAAAATTATAAATTTTAAGATTTATAATATTATAATATACACAGCTGTAAACAAATTAATATATATATAAAAATTATATTAGGCGTTAGGAGAAGCTAGTACTATAAACTCTTTTAAAATTTAATTAGAAGTACTAAGAATTAATTTAAATAGTTTATAATTTAATATTATTAGGGTAATCTGTTATAAGGCTTTATTTAAATTATTATTCTTTATTATTACCTATTATTTATTATTATGCAATATAGCTATCTATATTAAATAATAAAACTAAATACTCTAGTATTCTATTATTTTAGTAATTATATAGTAACGCGCGTTTAAGCCACGCTATAATTATATAAAATAAATAAAAAAGTATATTATAAGAGCTAATTATTAGTTATATAGTATATAAAGTATATTTTCTTATTACTAAGTAGTTGCAAAAAGCAACTTTCTTATTAAAAAAAAAAAAAAAAAAAACTTTCCTATTAGCCAGCTATAAGGTTATAAATTTTAAAATTAATAATATTTTTAATTCTTAGTCGCGAGCAAATACTATACGAATAATTATTTTAGTATATCTACTATTAAATAGCGCTATAGTATTAATTAACTATCTATAAGGTATTTTTATTTATACTAAAAACTTTATTTCTTAGCTATATGCTAATTAGTTTAGTAAATAATTTATAATATTTTATTTAAAGGGAGCACTAAATATTATATAACTTTTTTAATATTATAAGATGCGTAGAGTATATTCTTAAATAAAATAAGAGATAGTTATATATTTATTTAATATAATATATTTAGTAGAGTTAGTCAGCTATTTATTTTTATAATATATTTAACTTCTCTATTATACGCAGGAAAAGATTCCTAAAAATAATTATTTTTAGAAATTACTCTTTCCCTAAGTATATTTTTTTACTTTAACTATAATAGCCATTTATAATTATTTATTAAGTATAATAGCTAGGAACTCTTTTTTATATATATTAGACTACCCTTTACCTAACTAATAATTAAGATTAAAATATTTAATATAAATCTTTTTATTTATTATAGCGTAATATTTCTTTAGGCTTTAATAATTAAAGTTATTATTAAAATTATATAAGTTTTTAAATATAATACTTTTAATAATAACTTCTCTTTTAATTACAGTCTTTTTCTTATTCTTATCTTTTTTAATTTTATAACTACTATATATAACTTCCTTTATAATTTTAGACTATTATATTTAATAGATAAACTATATTTAGATTTCTTTATTATAACTTATATTAATTATATAAGCTTTTATTTAATTATTAAAATTTGTAATAGTCTAAAATATAAAAGAGTAATTTAAGAGACCTATATAGGCTATAATATTTTTAAAATATACTAATTCCTCTTTAAATAGCTTAATTTCCTTTTATT
Source organism: Pseudopithomyces maydicus (assembly GCA_026873275.1). Classification (NCBI taxonomy): domain Eukaryota; kingdom Fungi; phylum Ascomycota; class Dothideomycetes; order Pleosporales; family Didymosphaeriaceae; genus Pseudopithomyces; species Pseudopithomyces maydicus. Next base: position 1,133,712 of record JANTUC010000010.1, on the reverse strand, counting down.
AGAGTTTTTTTATATTTAATATAACTAATATAGCTAACTGCCTATTTACCTAATTAAATATAATTTATAAATTTTTATCTAATTCCTCCTTTATGTAATATATATTTATTATAGACTAGATAGCCTAATTATGAATATAAACTTAAACTTTATTAGCGCAGGCTTATTAAGAATATTTTATTTTAATTTATTAATTTTTAAAGAGCTTAAAAGACTATTAAAATTTTATATTAGTATTTTTAATTTATATATCTAGATTTTTATTATCTTTTCTATAATAAGTTACTATATCCTTTTATTTATTATTTAACTATAATTTTTTTAAATACTATAGTAACAGCAGTTATACTAGCTACTAATAATAGAATTATATTATATATACGCTGCGGTAGAGCTTCTTTATTAATTAAAGACTTTAATAATAAAGATAATAAATTATTAGAATTATTAAAGTTATCTTAATTAGATGCGATAAATATAGAGAAATTATAATTATAGGAAGCTTTTTTTAGATTTTATAATTAATTTAGTTAAGTTCTAGAGATATTTAAATTATATTATAAAAATTTTTACTTTTTTAGACGCTTTTTTAATTATAATTTTATAGTAGTCCTTTTTCTAAACTGCTATAAATAATATTATTTAAAAGAGAATTACTTGTTTTTTTAAATTATTATACTTTATATAAATACGTATTAGAATTTCCTATATAATTTTTTAATTTTTATTAAGCTGCGCAACTTGCAGCTAAAATTTTATTATATTAAAAATTATTTTTTAAATATTATACTAAGCTAATACTTTAGCTTATTTTACTAGTTTAATAATATACTTTATAAAATCTAAATTACTTTATACTATATTAAAAAAGCAAAAATATTTTAAAGTTATTATAAATTAATTTTTAAAATAATCTATAATTATAGTAATAAATATATTAGTATCTATTATAGTAGTAAAGATATTTATTTTATTTAATATATTAACTATATTAGGCTGCCCTAGTATAAGTTATTTATATTTTAAATAAACGCTATTCTTATTGTTAATTATAACTATTTATATAGATAGTAATAGTGGGGTGTCTAAAGATTTCTATTTTATAAGTAATAAATAATAGTTAATTATAAAAAAGTAATATAACTTTTAATTAGTTATAGGTTTCTTTAAAAAAGTAGGAGGATTATTAAGATCTTTATTAAATTTTTTTATTAAAAGTAATAGATAGTATATTTTGAAACTACTTTTTTAAGTAACCTATTTTTTTATTTTAAATTAGTATAGCTTAAGGGGTTATCTTAATAGTCTAAAATATTAAAGGTATATTAAAAAAATATTAAGTTTTTAGGTTTTAGCTGCAACTACGCGTACTTTTAATTTAATATACTAAAATAAAAAAATAATAAAAAATCATTTAATTAGAGCTAAGTCTTCTTTATTAAAGTCCTTTATATTTAGATCTTTAAATAGAAGATACTCTTAAAAGTAAATATAATATTATTATTAGTTAAAATATCTAATAGCTTAGCTATAGATACTAAATAAAATTTAACTTTTATAAATTTTATTTAAATAGAATTAATTTTAATAAGTCTTTCTAATTTTTAGATTTTAGGCGCTTACTAAGATTATATAAGAAATATAATTTTATTATGCCTATTATTCTAAAGTAATAAAGAATTATAGATTATATTATAAAAGTTTTTAAAAGTAGATTTTATAACTTCTATATTTTAATAAGAATTTATGATTAGGGAACTAACTAAGTAGAGTAAGTATAGAAATAAAAAATATACTAAAATACTAGCATTATTTACCTAGGCAATAGTTATATAACCTACTATATAACCTCAATCCTAGTTTAGCGCTGCCAGCTCCGTAACACTATCTCTTATAATATATAGCTATTTGTAAAACTTAATAAAAATATACTAAGTTAAAGAAAAAGGTAATATCTAAAAATAGAATTTTTATGTACCAATAAGGGGTCCTTACGTATAAACACATATAAGGCAGCCTAAAGGGGGCCTAAGTTAGCCTAAAGGGGACTGGGTCCTCACATTCTGAGACAGTAACTAATTATATATATAGACAGCTTCTAGACCGAATACACACTATACAATCTCAAATTCATAGTACACGTATGGGGAGTATTCAGAATCGCCCAAGTGCCCTTGCGATTGCATCTCATTGGTAAGAGCCTGGTCATCTTTCTTTGGACGACCTTTATTGTCTCGGTTGAAAGCGTTGCCACCAAGGTACGAATAGTTAGCATCAAGGTTTGTTCTCGCCTTTTTCGCAGCTTTTGCATTGGTCTACAGCAGGTCAATACGCGACTGTTGACAATACGCAGTGAAGACATACCTGAACCAGACCGCAAACAAAATCCAGTGGCAGACCATACCTAAGCACCGTTTCGACGAAGACACGTAGTGCAAGTACATGTACCCAAATCATTGCACTTTCACTATACCCTGTCCGTCCCAGCCGCAGCGCCTCGCCCCATAGCTTCTTCACTTCCTGATCCAATTCACTCGCCTCTTTAGCCTCCTCTTCTTTACCTCCCTCCCTGTACTTGTATTCGCGCGGCGTCCACCGCTTCTCCCTACATTTGTGTACGAAGTCGGCGGAGGTCTTTTTAAAGGTCACGACGGCGAAAAGCGTAAACTCTTCATCCTTGGCAACCTCGGTAGCGCTGCGGGGAACGACCTTATCACTCAGAGTTTCATAGTTCTTGTAGAAATCCTTCACGCCCATGTTGGGAACGGCGATCAGGTGGGTATCGAGGTAGTCAGAGTCCTGGATGATGAGACGGGGGTCCACGACGGTGGTGAGAGATTTTGTAGACAGGTTACCGGTCCGTTTCCGCTCAGCTTGGGCAAGATTGGTTTTTGTGGTGTTATATTGGGAAAATTTCGCCTTGATATCGTTGTCGATGCCGGCCACTTCCTTCTGCAGCGAGTCGATGAGGTCGGCGATCGGCTTGTCTTGGCGATACTTGATCTTGTTCCACTGGAATGTTCGCAGGTACTGGTCTACCGGTTCTACTTGGTGTCAGCCGCGCCATTACCGCGCACACGGCATAACGCACTGTCGTTGATGGTCTTGTGCTGCTGCACGCGGTTCTCGTCACCGTCGAGGATGTTCCGCAGGCTGTCAGCTACCTTGGCCACGACCTGCTCGCACGACGACTCGAGCTTGGCCAGGTCATCGGCCTGCTGCACCAGGGCATCTAGGGTGCCGATCTTGAAGTTGGGTATGGTGAAAGGGTGTGTTTGGCCATTGTCGGTGCCGATGGTGCTGCGTAGGGCTTCGAGGGCTTCGTCTTGGTGATGGGAGGGCGATATCGACGTCGGTAGCGACACCAGCAAGTACTTTAAGTCCTTGGACATATTCGGTGCGGGGGCTAAGTGGATGGTGTAGTGGGTGTGGAGGTGAGCTTGGTGGGCTTGCCATGAGCTGCAACGAGCTTGGGGCGCCAGCGGGCCGTAGCGGGCTGTCGTCACCGGGGGCGGTGGTGGGTGCCGACGCACAAAATGGCACAGCAGCCTGTGAGCCGGACCGGGGCGCTTTCCTGCATCGCGGGCACTTGGGACATGCCGTTGCGATACATGCTGAACCCGGATGCCATGACCCAAAGCGGAAAGGAAAGTGTCGTGCTCGGGGGATTAAAGATGGCCCGTTGATAGCCGTCCTTCACCGTCACCGTCACCGCTATCACCACCACCACTACCGGCGGGTCTGCCTTCGCACTGCACAACCACGCAACATGTCTTCTAGACGAGCCATCCAGCTGCTGCGATCAGCCGCCGGCGGCTTCAAAGCGACGCCGGCAAGGCCTCAGCAAGTCGCCAGGGCCTTAGCTATGCGCCTTGCAAGTCCCCGCAAGCCCACCGGTTGTCCACCGCCACGATTTGTCCGCTTTGCATCGTCGAGCGCTCCCCAGGGCCAATTGGGTAGGACAGGACTCTACGAGCTCCATGCAAAGCACGGCGCCAAGTTTGTGCCGTTTGGCGGCTACGAGATGCCCGTGCAATACAGTGACCTGAGCATCGTCGACTCACACAACTGGACCCGTACGAAGGCGAGCCTGTTCGACGTCGGGCATATGTGAGTCGCTCCAATTGCCTGGATCCCTTCCTCTCTCTCATGCTCCTCTAGGGTGCAACACGACTTCTCCGGCCCCGGCGCTCGCGCCTTCCTCGAGCGCATCACGCCGTCGTCTCTGTCGGCGCTTCCCGACCACCATTCCACTCTCTCGACGCTACTCCACCCCGGAACGGGTGGCATTGTCGACGATACCGTCATCACCCGTCTCCCCACAGGCTTCTACGTCGTCACTAACGCCGGTTGCCGGGAGAAGGATCTCGCTTATTTGACCGAGCAGATCGACGCGTGGAGGAATGCCCACCCCGACCAGCCCGTCGAATGGTCGTTGCGTGAAAACCAGGGCCTGATCGCTCTTCAGGGCCCTTTGGCTCAATCCATCCTGCTGCGTGTGCTTAGCGACAAGTCTGCTGCCGCCCTAGACACGCTGTATTTTGGCCAGTGCCTGCAAGGCACCATCAAGGGCACTGATGTTGGCGTTTTGATCAGCCGAGGCGGATACACGGGTGAAGATGGTTTCGAGATCAGCATTCCCTCTGCTGCTACCGAGGCCGTGGCTCAATACCTGCTCGACTCGGCCAAGGACGACCTTCGTCTGGCTGGTCTGGGCGCCCGCGACACCCTTCGTCTCGAAGCTGGCATGTGCTTGTATGGCCACGATTTAGACGATACCACCACGCCTGTCGAAGCCGGTCTGTCGTGGATCATCGGTAAGGATCGCCGCGCACAGGGTGGCTTCCACGGAGACTCTGTCATCTTGAACCAGCTCAAGAAAAAGTCCGAAGGTGGCGGCGTTACGCGTAGACGTGTCGGGTTAGTTGTTGAGGGAGCGCCAGCTCGTGAAGGCGCAGACATCGTGAACGAGGCTGGCGAGAAAATCGGCAACATCACTTCTGGATGTCCCTCGCCTACGGCCAAGAAAAACATTTCTATGGGGTATATCCAGGATGGCTTTCATAAGAGTGGGTCCGAGGTCCAGGTCGTAGTCAGGGGAAAAAAAGGAAGGCAATAGTCACCAAGATGCCGTTCATCGGCAGCAAGTATTTCAAGGCACCCACACCTTCACCTTAACACAAATAGACACTTCAACTACATGTTTCTAATATTGACCCCACTCCAAATAGAATGTTAGCCGTTATGTTGATTGTAATATTCGTGGAATATAATTTTGCCATTCGAGATCCCATTAACGGTTTGGACTTTGGTTTGCAATCAACGTCGTAAGAACCTGTACAGGCCATGCCGACTCCAGCCAAAGGTAAACTAGACGCGACGAATCCAGTAACAAGAAGCAACGTTATGGACTCTATCGTGTTATGCCATATAACCGTACAATACGAGCTCTCTTTTCAAACTCAACCTTGATAAAATTATCACGTTATATCAAAACTGTGTTTCTATATTAAATAAACCGACAGTGTAATGTTAAGAGCATTATATAATTATATTATTTCGATAGCTGCTGAATTATCTAGTACTAGGAAAATATACCCGTGCATTCTGGAAATAGTATTAGACATTTCCATATGTAATTATCTATGCGAAACAGAAAGGGCGTGGGAGACTTGTAGGCAAACCCATCCTAATGTCGCCTATTCTACTGAAGACAGATGCTAACATGGGCAAGTCTATAAGCTAGTGCTACTAAGAAAGGTTTGGCTTAGGTCGAGTCCACATACACTAGTGTAGATATGCAATCTGCACGAGAAGACTCACGGTTTCCAACAAAGTATCACAACTTAGCGGATGAGAGCACTAGAGGCTATCTAGCAATGCTGTGCATAGGTTACTCAAATACTCGTAATTTCTTTATTGCTATAGTTATTATAAATGGGGGTTTGCATATATAGCGATAAAAATAATGTGAACACGAGCAGGCATTTTAGGCCACCGCGAATACTGGTGTCTGTCGGTCCGAACTTCGGGGTGACATCTGGATCCATTCGCTTAACCTAGATCACCATGTGACGCGATGCGGACGCCACTATACGCTAGACCCCTGACTTGCCTGACATCCGTAACGCGGATACCCCATCTAGAGATCGATACGCACTGTAAGTGCCGGAATATCTTAAAATCGATAATAACTCTCATTGTGCAGATAATTCTCCTTGCTCCCTGCTGCATGTTAATGAGAAATATGAAGGTCACATCCGTGTCTGAGAAGAGCCAGTAGATCTAGAGATGAATCTTCCACATCTTGTATCAGCCACCTGTTTGCTAGAAGAACATCCCTAGGAAGATGTAGGCCTGTAATATCCACTTACCTCGCTTCGATCCGTAATGGCCTGACAATATACATTCGCATGTCTTAGCTTGGAAATAGATATCAAGGGCTGTGGCACTGCAACCAATGTGTATTCTGCGATCACATCATGTCATCTTTTAGAGTTTGCATTGAGGCCCCAGTGCTTCCCCTGGCCTAAGTATGCATATGTGGCGCGATCGGACCCATTGACCCGGGTTGCAGCGGCGCCGGGTCCAAGAGATTTAGCAACATTAGTATCGCGAAGAAAAGTATGAGCCCCGCGATAACGCTTCGCTTGGTCTACCTGCGCCCTGTCATGATGCCCATAAGACAATTTTCTTTAACCGATTTTTGAATTGACCGGATTTCGCCCGCTCCTGTACTAGAATGATCGGTAGAAATGGATGAATTTACTCAGTTATATAGAGTGTCTCTAGGTAGACGCCCTATAGAATGGCTTACCACGCAAGCTTTTCAACCCTTTCGATCTTTTCATGCTCGGTCTTTTCTCATTTGTGACTATTTCTGTTGATCCCTCCCTACTTTGAATTAGGTGTTTCGAGCTCTCTCAACTCCAGGTGGCTGGGCACCTACTCTGAACCATGTCGAGCGTCCTTGCTGAGATGTGGGCGTGGTATGGCCTTACTTTAATAGTTGTCACTGCGCGATTGTAAGTCTCTGATGTCTGCATCCTGAAGTTGGGTACTATTATCATTCGTGGAAGCTGAACGAAAACAGCGTGTCCCGACGTATGCTTTTCAAGTCATTCAAGGCTCTGCAGGCCGATGATTGGCTTATGTTATTTTTAATGGCAAGTGTGCATGTCTACCGAATTAAGATATGGTCCTGATAAACGAGGCGCAGTTCGTATACACAGGGTTGTTGATTGTCATCAATATCCAAACCTATACCCCAACAAACCTCATAAACCCTGCCGATGATATAGTTCTTACGCCCGAAGATATCCAAGAGCGCGAATATGGTTCGAAGCTTGTGCTAGTTACTGAACATCTCCAGATGGTGGTCATATGGAGCGTTAAGGGTTGTCTGCTGATACTATATTCTCGTTTAACGTAAGGCAGCCAACACAGCTACCATTGCAGCATCGCTAACCATGCATGACTAGTATGAGCTTGAGGCACAACATTTTCGTGAAGTTTGTGTCGTTCTACACAGCCGGTTCTTTCATTATCATGGAAGTATTGTGGTTTGTTTGGTGTCGCCCTTTCCGTAACTATTGGAAAGTCCCTGCTCCAGACCGTACGGATTCAAGTCATTATCCACAAACGAATATAACTAACTAGTATGAATAGTAAATTGCTCTGCAGAAACAAACCACATGATCACTAATGCCGTTTTCAATCTGTCCTCTGATATCATGATCATCGCTCTACCTATGCCGGTACTAATAGGGTCTCAACTGCCTCTGAAACGTAAATTGACCCTCTGTGGTGTATTTGCTCTTGGTATTTTCACCATTTTAGCTGCAATCTTATCAAAATACTACAGTCTGGGTATTCCGTATGGAACTGAGTGGATATACTGGTATATCAGAGAGGTCTCTACCGCCATCATCGCAGCAAACCTCCCACTTACGTGGACATTACTTCAGCGCATCTTCGGGGTGAGTGGCTTTTACTCTAGAAACAAGTCGTCTAATCCACATTCGGGTAAGGCGACAAGACAGAGTAATTTTCGATCCACGTATGGGAATCTCACCAGCAGGACAAGAGACACAAAGGATGGAAAGCCAAAGGACCCTTACGCTGTGGATATCAGCCCTTCGGAGAGCCAGGAACAGATCAATGGAGAATTCGGTGTTCAATTGAAAATATGGCAACATCAGGAAGTTCGGGTAGTTTCCGAAGAGATGGATCATGCTGATCGCTCATCACTCTCGGACAGGTCAGACAAATCGGCCCCCAGGGATGCAAACCTTGCCACTCCCTCTCAAATTACGGGCACTAGTCATTCAGCACGTGATGTGGGGGTGGGCATTACAACCAGGGTTTCTCACGGGATTTAGAATGTTCAGATTATTTGTCAGTGGGATATGTTCATTCACAACCTCATGTACAAATGCATAATGGAGGAACTCTTTTCTTCGGCACACTATGAACATTGCGGAATCAGAGTATCCAGATTCTCGAGGCATATCCTATCACGGCAAGGTGGAACTTGCAATGTTACACTAATGCTGAATTTAACCACCTCAGCCGCTTTACATTAAAAGCCCACCCTTTCCGATGACCCGAGCAATGAACGCACCAAGGAGTAATAATTTGTTCAAAGATAATATTACATATGCCTGAAGGATGGTGCCCCTCAGCAGCTATCACGAATCACCTCCAAACCGTAGCTCGAGGTCTTAGATTTGCTCCACCCACCCCACACGCCGCCACATGATCTTCCCCGGATTGTCGCCTCTGTATGTCCAGCATTTATAATATATTACCGAGCGACAGGCCAAATTATCCACCGGTCATGGGAGAATGTGAAGAGAGCAGTCCCGAATTACAGCACCCCGTATCGTTAAGAGATGCTACGACATGACTTGGTACCGGAGGTGTATAAATGGCCACAATCTGCCCACTTCTGCTAATTTATCACTAGCATTTCCCCGAACCATACTGTCTATGAACAGTACGGTCTAAGGATGAAATACCTCTCCATCCTTTCGGTCGCTACCCTCGCGACAGTAGGAACAGCTCAAGCTCCCACCAAGGTCAATGACTTCAATCTTGGTCCTACCAAGTTGGGCATGTACGTCTATGTGCCCTCAAATCTTAAAAAGCCTGCTCCTATAGTTGTTGCGATCCACCACTGTCAGGGATCCGCCACAGGTTACTCTTCCGAGACGAAGTATCAGCCGCTAGCCAACTCCAAGGGTTTCATCATTATCTATCCTAATTCAAAGTCGGGCGGTGGCTGTTTTGATGTGGCATCTACTGCAAGTAAGTTTATCGAGCCTTGGTGTTCCTACTGGCAGTGGCATGAATCTATACAATTCTGACCGATCTTGTAGCTCTGAAGCACGATGGTGGTGGGGACTCTCAAACGATCGCAAACATGGTCAAATACGCCATCGATAAGTATGGTGGGGACTCTGAAAAGGTTTTCGTAACCGGATCGTCTTCCGGTGCGATGATGACACAAGTCATGGCCGGTGCCTACCCCGATGTCTTCAAGGCTGCCTCGGCTTACAGTGGTGTGCCCGATGGTTGTTTCTTCGTGCAGGGTGCGACAGCTACACAAGATCCTCCAGGATGGAATAACAACTGTGCCAATGGTCAGACTACCAAGACAGCTCAACAATGGGGTGATGCGACGAGAGGGTATTATCCAGGGTATAATGGGACAAGGACGAGAATGCTCATGTATGGATACTTCCCGACGTTGTAACCAGGCGAGAATCGCCGATACTGACTTTGATGACCAGCTGGCACGGTACCTCTGATAACACGCTTCGATACCCTAACTGTGATCCTCTCTGCATGGCTTAATGAGAACATACTGATAAAATTTTAGATCAAGAATCGCTCAAGCAATGGTCCAATGTCCTGGGTCTCACTACCTCCAAAACCGCAACCAATACCCCCAGAGTGGTTATACACAGACCATATACGGGGATGGTGACTCAAACACCGCACAGCTGGTTGGTTATAGTGGCCAGGGTGTCGGCCATACCGTGCCCGTTCACGAGTCTCTTGACATCGCCTTCTTCGGGATTTAGAGCCCGTCGCCAATATATGCATGTAATGTGGTAGACATACTGTTTGGTTCAACATGTATATATTAGAAGTACCGTAAAGAGTCTCTGCTTGCGAAGATCAAGATTTTATTTCGTCCCAATCCCCATTCAACCCTTTCCTGGAAGGAAGAAATCCAAGTATTTGGAAATGCCTTGTCACGACATTCGTTTTAAAAACAGATGCAGTCTGCATCGTGCTTTCAACAGAACGAAGATATCAGATCACGTTTATGTATATCTGTATACTGAATCCCACCGTACGGACCCGCGATACGCCTATAGGTGCGGTGGCTGGATTCGATTTTTGATGTCAGTATTGAAAGATGCGAGGGGCAGTTCGAAGACATTTATCAGCAAAGTACGTTGTGATTGGACCGATATCGGCAAGTTTGTTATGAGCGTCCGGTTGACGTGCTTGAGGGGAAAATTGTCGACATACCCATCACCTTATCGAGCTGTATATAAGAAGGTTCTCTCACACCAAAAAAACATCACACTCAAACATCGACCACATCAATACTTAGCAACATGCCTGTTGAATTCATTAGTCTCGCATTTCCCAACGCCTCGACGGAATTTGATCCCATCCCCGGGGCACCGATCGACCCAGAATACCTCAAGCGCTACGCTCGGAATTTGGATGACTATGATTTCAACTATACGTTGCAGCCGTATGACTCATCTTATTTCGATCCATTCACTACTGGTGCAACCATTGCCGCGGTCACCGAGAACCTTAAGATTATTATCGCTCTGCGTCCGAATACCTTATACCCCACGGTAGCTGCAAAAGCACTCGCTACCTTGGACCAGCTTAGCAAAGGCCGTGCAGTCGTGCACTTTATCGCTGGCGGCAGTGATATCGAGCAAGCTAGGGAAGGCGATTTTCTGTCCAAAGATGAGCGGTACGCTCGCCTTGAGGAGTACATCAAAATTCTTAAGCGAGCTTGGGAATCCCCAGCACCATTCGATTGGGCAGGGAAGTACTATCAATTCAAGCAGTTCAGTAACCGTGTGAGACCGGTGAATGGAAAGAGTATTCCTATCTCTGTTGGCGGAAGTAGTGATGAGGCGTACCGTGTTGGTGGATCGTTGGCTGACATCTTCGGTCTCTGGGGTGAGCCACTTAAGGATACCAAAGAGCAGATTGATCGCATCTACTCTGAAGCAGAGAAGTCGGGAAGGGCTGATCGTCCGAGGATTTGGGTTACGTTCCGCCCAATTATCGCCGAAACAGAGGACCTGGCATGGCAGAAGGCACACAGAACACTGAAGGCTCTTCAATCGAATAGAAGTGAAGGGAATAGCCAGAAACAGGCTGCCGTGCCCACGCCTCAAAATGTGGGTAGTCAAAGATTGCTTGAAATCGCGAAACAGGGTGAGGTGCAGGACAGGGCATTATGGTATCCCACAGTCACAGCTACGAACGCAAGAGGCGCAAGCACAGCACTGGTAGGAAGCTATCAGACTGTTGTGGATTCTATTTTGGACTATATCGATTTGGGGTGCGAATTGATCTCAATCCGTGGCTACGACAACTTGAACGACGCGATCGATTATGGACGGTACATTTTGCCAGGTGTGCGGAAAGGTCTAGACATAAGGGCTAGAGCGAAGTCTACAGCGAATGTGGACCAGTAGCGCAGCAGAGAAGGATATATGCTTTCTAGCTTTAGACCGATTACTATTATAGATGTCTTTGTCAGCTGGCTGCCCATCAAATTTAATGCCTATCGACTCCCAACTTATTCCTATTTCTGCCAAAGCAATTGAAGACTTGTGTTCTGTATGGAGAAAGTGATAGCAGAAGATAAATACCTCTGAAAAGTGACAATCTTTGGCCAGACCTCTTCCGTGTTCACTCGTCATATAGACTACAAGACGTGTATGCTATTATAATATACCACGTCTGGTGGGCCGTTATATAGTAATAAACTATCCAGAGCCTCGTCAGAGAGCAGCCATAAGATTGGGTAATTGGATCTTCTTTATCGCCAATTATGTTCTGGCTGCCTCATCACGACCTTGTTGAAGAAAGGCACACAAAGTCGAAAATAATGATATGTATGTATTGGTGATACTACGCGACCCTTAGCATTTTCTATATAATATGGATCAACCTACTACCACCCTCGATGCACGCTGTAGGAGCGCACTCGATCTAGATTTCACGCTGAACATCGACCTGAACATGCACGTGAGCTGGAGCCATCAGCGGGAGCCGACGAAATTTAGTACGCCAAACTCCCTTTGATGATTCGTTAAGTCCATAAACAACGGCATCAACGAAGCCTTGAACCACAATGCATGCCTTTGCTGTTGTCAGCACTAGCCTCGACTTTAAAAAATGACATGCTACCAACCTTATCCACGGTGGCGATGCCAAATGGAGCTGGGACACCTTTTACGCTTTGGTATATCCTAACGGACGTGGGAATCGTCCAGATGAGCATGTACGCAAGCGGATAGTACATCATCTGCTTGGCTAAACTTTTCAGAGTAGGGCTCGAGCAGTTCAAGTGTGCGCGCTTGTTTATGGTGCCTGAGCCATGTCGCTCAATTTCGATAGTTCCACCATTGCTCATGATGTGCATCGGGACGGAAGGATGACCAATGTGCCAAGTGGACGAGGAGATCTCTGTTTCAGGAGAGGCACCTGAAGGGTCACACGAAGAAGGCGCATCTTGGAATGAGATGAACTGTTCGTGAGCGTTATATATAATACGATAGAGGCGAATGTAGAGGCCAAGCATGGCAATGATGATGAGCCATCTAGGTACAAAGTTTACTAGGAGACGGGTTGTGTCGGAACCAAACCAGCACCCTGTAGGAAGTTATAGACACGGGAAGATGCCGTCTTCCGCTGGTACTTACAAGCTCCTATGTTGCTATAACCGTCCAGCCCGACGCCCAGAGCAGCCCACATAATAGAAAAGCCCCATGGTAGAGACCACAGAACAATTCGATGCTTTTGAATCCAGCTCGACTTGTGCTTGTGATTCGCCAGGACGAGAAAAGTGCAGATGGCGATCATGAATACCCAGTAGTCAGCTGCTTGTGTAAGTATAGCTCTCCCTGATGAGTGGGATGTACTTACTTTGCACAACAAAAAGCTGGGTCATGAAACCATTGAAACTACAAAAAGATTGGTGGCGACCAATGTCAAACCCATTGAGATTTGCGGCACTCGACGAGAGAAAATTGGAGGCCATGAAGAAGTCTGAAATAGCAAGACCCAAGATTAATTGGTGTCGGAAGGTCCGTAGTTCTTTGAATAACTAGAGATGATCAATATCGAAATGTCGCGGTTGAACCGCACTGATGGCGGACTGACGCAGAAGCTTAGTATGATCCATGCTGCACCCACCATACTCAAGGCTGACACTGCAACGATGACTTGGTTGAGAAGGGTTATTTGGCGAGCGGAGGCAGGCACCGACAGAACGGCCCTGGTCGTCGAGTTGTACATATTAGAGGTGCCTGCTGTGGCGACTTGAGCTGTAAGAGAGAGTATGGAAAGAATCACTGGCTTTGTAGAAATGCATGTCGAATGTTGCAGATGTCTTGCGAGGTTGACAACCCTTATCAAATGATGGAAGAAGCAAGAAAAGCATTTTCAAGATAGGGTATCACGAACTCGCAGTTGTAGTGCCTATCTGCATAGCCAAGTACCGAGCAAAAAGCAACCATGGTCCCTGACGTCCACTGTCACACATTGATACCCATTGCAAGGAAATTGCATTACCCCCCACGCTGTTTCGAAGAAGGATTCCCGGTGCCTTGCACAGATGGGCTGGTGTGGGGGATCCACGACGCCGTGGGCTAGTTGATGTCGGGGTCCAACTGGGTGGAAGACGTGGGGCATGGGAGTTGTGGGCTGCGGACGGTCGAGGAAAGTGCAATTTGTAGAGATGCCTAGAAGAAGAAGGTGAGATGCTCAGAACCTCCTACATGTAGAAAGTGCGACGCTCATATATCTGGGAGGAGCGATGTTTGGATGCTCAGTTGAAAAGCGCGATGCTCAGAACCTCCGACATGTATAGAAGGTGTGATGAAGCACCCTGATGAAAGAGCGCGGCCCAACGCAAGGAAAGATGCAGGTATGGCCTGTCTGGATCCACGTACAATGGCGGGCCGAGCGCTCGATCGAATGCTCACACGGGCATGAAGCATCAAGGGCAAGTGTATGTACACTGGTGCACCGGAGGGTGCCCAGGTGTGAGGTGACAACAGTGGCCCGTGCGCGCCCTCGGAGGAAATAGCGATGCAGCGCCGAGAGAGTGCGGGTCCAGTCCGCCCAGCCAGGACAATCGCCCAGGACATTGCCCAGGACATCGCCAGGACATCGCCAGGACATCGCCAGCACCGCAAGGGATCTTGAAAGATGCCGTGTTTTGTGAAATGGCCTTGAAGCGCAGAGATGGAGTCCTCGCCGCCGCCGCCGTCTTCATCGCCTGGGGTTATCTGACCCACTATAGCCCCTCCCTCCGCTTTCTACCCTACGCCTTCGTCGCTGGTGTCGTCGCAACCGTCGTCCTGCAAGCATGGTGCATGCTCACCACCGCCTGGCACAGGCACCTGCCCAGTCGAGGGCGCGTCGACTACGGGCCGCGCCATGTCGCCTTCCTGGCGCCGTCCAAGTGGAAGGCGGAGAGGGACGCCCTCACCAGACGGTCCACGTACATGATGGAGCCGCTGTACCCCGCCTCGTTCGTCATATCCGACAGCTTGGATGTGTTGCTTGGCTTGATACTGCGCGACTTCGTCAAGAGTTGGTATGGCAGCATTAGTAAGAGCCCGACCTTTGTGAATGAGGTCGATCGGGCAGTGCGCGCGGCCCTTGGTGACGTGCGCGACCGCTTGCTGCATGTCGACATGGTAGAGGTTGCTGTGTCTCGCATGATCCCCTTGGTGACAGACCATCTCAGAGCCGCATACGAAGCCGAGCGCCTTGTTCGTGGCAAGAAGCTGTCCCGCAATGTCACCGAGTCCGAGGAACTGGACATCGCCATTGCAGCCAAGTACAAGGACGGTCGATTGCACCCTGCAGCTTCTCTGGCCTACTCGAATACGAAACTCGTCCAGCAGCAGCATTTGCGCACCCTTGTTGCCCGCTTGCTACCCAACATAATGCCTCGAAACATGGCAACGAGCCCTGCTGTCAATGTTTTGGTCAAAGAGATCGTCGCCTGCGCCGTCCTTTCTCCCGTCATGCAAACGCTCGCTGACCCCGACACTTGGAATCAGCTGATGGAAGGATACGTACGATGCCCCGTTCTGGATAAGGAGCCATGGCTAACCCATCTAGGGCCGATCTCTGCTGCAAGAACGAAAGACCGTCAAGAAACTGCGCGCCGAACTGGACAAGCATGCCCCGCCCTCTCCAAAAACACCCAGGAATGTGCAGTTCCCTAAACTTGCACCCGGCGATAGCGAGCGAAAGTTCGAACGCTTCATCCGAGCTATCAGGCAAACCAACACCCTTGCAGAAGCTCGTCGTTTTCGCAGTGACATCTCAGGACAGTTGCGGAAAGAGTCTTTGATTGAAGGCCAAGATCCGCTTCATCTGCGTCGCTTGGAAACTGCGAGAAGAATACTGGACCAGAAAATCAACAATTTGAGCGCTGGCGGCATAGTGCGGGATAAGGCTACAGTCCAAAAAGAACCGACCCATACCAGAGCCACTTCGCGATTCGAGAGTGCCTCGCTGCGTGATGTACTGTATGATGCTGCCGGGTTATCTTGCTTCATGGAATACATGGACCAGGTGGGCTTGATGCGATTGGTACAATTTTGGATAGTCGTCGATGGCATTCGAAACCCCTTAGAACAAGATACGGACGAACCTGCCGACTTCACTGGATCACTGGGCGCTTGGTCCGATTCGGATAGAGTAGACATGGCACAGATACATGAAGCGTATCTTTCTAAACCGGAGCTTAACATCCTACCCGAAGTGCGCCATGCGGTGGCTGCCTTTCTCAAAGCCGGCCGAGCCGCGACCCCCCAACAATACCACAATGCTCGTCGTACGCTTCTCCATGCCCAAACTGCCGTCTATGACCAACTCCAAGAACCCTATTTTAGGCGATTCAAGAGATCAAATTTGTACTACAAATGGTTGGCTATGGATGAATCTGCGAATGCACAGAAGACTACAGGCAGCGCCAAGATGGTGGTACATGCTCTAGATGAACCAGTTCCGGTTATTTCCTCTCGGATGGCCCGGTCACAGCCCTCACAAAAGAATAGCCTCGACGTTCCCGACCTTCGTCGTGCAGTTGCATCGTCCTCGGACCTTAAGACATTGGGAAAAGGCAAAGACCTTGACTCACCCTCACGGCGATCTCTAGACAGCAGTGCACCCGCTCGATTACCCTTATTCGACGATGACTATGATAGCGACCTGATGATAAATTCAACTGCAAGTCTGGACTCCGACTTCGGTTCTCTACAACCGCCAATTGACAATTCCAAAGCTGTAGATGCACTGCAGGCTGCGATGAATGATATCATGGGTACGGAGCCGGAGGGTTCTCTAATTTCCGATCTCACACTGGTTTCCCCACAAGACAACGACTCCGCGAGAGGCTCCATGGAGTTACCGCGCGCACTCTCTCCGAGTCCTTTGACGATGCAGGGAAAAGATAGGCCTAAGCCAAGCATATCATCTTTGGGGTTGGTAGGAGAGCCACGAACTCGTGGTGTCTTTAATGATGATTTGTTCGGTGACGAGGAGCGGTTTCTTGAAGATGAAATTGATGAGTCTCACACAGATCGTGCCGTCGAGGAAGATGAGATACACGAAGCTGCGCCTGGTGATCTTGGGCTGGCAGAAGCTATAGATGCTTTGACGTCAGATATCGAACGCCTCGTGACACAAGAATCTATCGTTGATTCATTGACTTCCAAGGCAGAGCTTACAAATAATGCCGCTGAGTTGCGTATTTTGCGAAAATCCAAGTCCAGTCTCCAACGCGAGATTCATCGCAAAGAGCTTCAGAGACAGCAATATATCGTTCAAGAAAGCGATAACAGCTTATATGGTCGTGCCACCGTATTCATTCAATCAATCATGGTCGGTACAGAATCTGATGGAAAGGAATTTGCGACGTGTGAGTACTCTAATGCGGCAAAGGGACCACAGCTCACGGATTGATTAGATGTGATTGAAGTGCGCAGGCGAGCTGGAGATCAGATGCCCACAGCGGCCTGGGTAGTATCTCGAAGATACAGCGAGTTTCATGATTTGAATAAACGTCTTCGCTCCAAATTCCCGCAAGTCCGCAACCTGGAGTTTCCTCGACGACAAATGATGTTAAAGCTACAAAAGGATTTCTTACAGAAGCGACGAGTGGGACTGGAGAAGTATCTTCGGGTGGGTCTTCTGCTATACATTTAAATGGTACGGCGCTGATAACATGGCAGGATTTGCTCCTTGTTCCCGCTGTTTGTCGGAGTCGCGAATTCCGAGCCTTCCTCTCCCAAGCCGCAATATCCGCCACAGATTCTTCTTCAAATCAGCCAGCCTCCAACGATTTTGTCTCCCGTATCTATAGCTCCGTCGCAGACGGCATGGAAGAATTTCTCGGCAACATACCTGTACTCGACCAACTTTCTGTGGCTGGTCAAAATCTCATATCCGCAGCAACCACTCAACTTGCCGCCAATACCAATGGCACTCCCACTGCACCTCCTGCGCCTGGGGCTCTCTTGGTGGGCACTGAAAATCCAAACACAGACGCCGAAGCCGAAGCCGAGCTTCTTGCTTTCGAAAATAAGGATCTGGAACCGTTCGTGAAACCCATCTGCGATATATTCCTAGAAACGTTCGAACTCAACCGCGAAAATAATTGGTTACGAGGGAGAGCCGTCGTGGTTGTACTCCATCAGCTTCTCGGTGGAACAATCGAGCGAAAAGTGAGGGAATCGTTCAGTGGCGTAATGGAAGAGCAAAATATTGCCAAATACATCGATGCGCTTAAAGATAGCATGTGGCCTAATGGTCAGATGAAACAGAGTGTGGAGCGTGTGTCGCAAGATCGTGCAAAGAGCCGAAAGGAGGCCGGTGTAGTCCTTGCTACGTTGATCCCTGAGTTAGCTGCGAGCGTTGTAGGAAGGTCGAATGCGCAAATGGCGGCGAAAAAGTTGGAAGCGACTATGAACAACTCACGGCTGAATACCCACCTTGCTTTCACGCTGCTGGATGAGATGGTACATGTGCTTTTCCCGGATGTTGCTATGAGATAGGATGGAAGTGATTCGACTCCAGAGCTTGCATAACGTTCCCAAGATCAGGTTTGACCTGGGGTAAATGGCATTGCGTGTCCGTAGTAGTTCCTGGAGGACACGGTCCGAGTAGCATATTCCATTTCAATGAAGTAACCTATTTTGGCACGCCATCTAATGGCTGGATTTATAATGTGTAAATAAGTGTTGTACCCCTCAAATTTCATCAAACTGGACACGAGTTTAACACAATGGCCATTGATAGAAGCCATGTCCTCCCCGTAACAGTCGTGCATAAAAGTTCCGTGTTTATTTATTACCCACGAGATTTTTTACTAGTTGGAGCAACGATGATCAAACCTTGGGCCAATAACATGCCATCTTAGATTATCCAGAAACCGTGACCAAGACATTGTTTAGCAACATTGATACGCAACGATCCCGTATACTTGGCAGAGTTTGCCTACATCATCAACACACCCCCAACATCCTATGTTAGCGGACCCACTTACTTCCCGGGTGCTAACATCCAACTGTTCCCGCACACGCAGTGCTTTGCCACGCCCATTAACCAGCTTACATGGGTATGGGCATAACCGGGTAAACCAACCATGACATCTTCCATATACGCACCGCACCTCACACACCGCCTCAGCTGTTTTTTCCGGGTTCCGTCCTCCCCCACCACACTTTGGATACTGTCGCTTCTGCTGCGCACGCTCTGGACCGTACCAACAACACTAGGGTGTACGTACACTCCTGTACCACGGATGATCGTCTTTTGGCACACATCTACCACGTGGCTGTAGAACCACGTCTGGGCTCTCTGGCTCGCTGTAAAACCCAACCACGTCGTGTCAAAGAAAGTAAGTTTGGCAACATCAACCTTGTCCGCAAGGCAGCCTGGCTGACCCTGCTGCGTAGGTTCTGCGAAAAGCGTATCAGTGACGAGGCGGCGAGCAGCTGGGAACAGCTGCGATGGTATACGACCGAAGAGTAGCTCGCGCTCAATAGCATCCCGCTCCTCAGCAGAGCAATTGGACTGTTTGTAGCACTGTCTTACGAGGTGCCCTGCCTCGGAGATGAGGGCCTCGAAATGCCGCCAGTCAAGCGGAGCCTCTGTCAGCGCTTGGTGGAGTGGAACATATAGCTTCCTCATTTCGGGGGACGAATTGTTATTTTGGATGTATCCGTACGCGGTACGCTGCACCCACTGAATGGGGTTGGCCCAGAGTTTCATCATCATACGCGGAAACCCAGATAAAAGAATGAGAAGTGCGGGTTTGTTCAGCTCTTCGATCTTCTGTTGTAAAAGCAGTGGTGTTAGCGATGCTGAAGGGTACTTCTGAAATGCGCGGCCGAGCTGAAAGAGCTCATCTATGAGGTGAACCATGAAATGCATGATCCAACGACATATGCCAACAAACTGAGGAACAACCTCGGGGCGAACTGCGGCTTTGTTGATGTCACCGTGCATCCTCGCGATTGTCGTTAGGATCTGTGTCACATATTTGATATTTAGGATCATCCATGCGGTCTTGCTATGCAGAGTTCTTTCAACGCTGCCTTGTAGACCAAGGAGGTGCAGCGCGGAAAGCGTTTTGACAAAAAAGGCGAGCGTCCAAGGAGTATGAGGTGATTTTGATTTGTACCATCGTCGACAATACCACAGTCTATCTTCACAGAGAGAGACTGAAACATGAGAAGAATGAAGTCACGTTGTCGATCAGAGCTCAGCTCTCCCATGACGGAAAAAATGTCGTCGCTGCAAAAGTATTGGTTTGCTGCGGTGGTGTGCTGGAGGATGAGAGCGGCAAGAGCTGCAGATGCGGATGCAGACTGGATTTCATCCTTGTTCTCGATAGCAAGAGAACCGTAGCTGTATTGCATGGGGTGAAGTTTGATCTTGCCATCTTGGTGCATGCTTGCTGCAATACAGTGGTTAGGGGAGAGGGCGACGTGCATGGACGAGTCTATTGAAGGGAATGTGAAGCCTGCTTGTGGCATCGACGTGACTACCTCGGTATTGAGGTCGGGGACGATGTTTTCTAGCGTCTTGCGCTTCTTGAACTCAATACTGCCATCGCTGTAGCAAAAAGCAAGCATCATGTTGTACCACAATGGGGTGAAAGATGTGATAACCTGGTTCATGTTTGTCATTGTGTCCGCCTGTCGTCTCAGTTGCCAAACAGTCCGAGCAGGTAGCGAGCCCGCGCTCTTTCTCTTAGAAGTGACCTTTTCCAAGCTATTGTGAAACAATTTCTGTTCGCCTTGATGCACTTCCCATTTTGCGATGATGCTGGAAGGGCTTTGCTGTGGATGTGCCTGGTTGGTTATAGTTGTGTTTGGTGGAGTAACAAAGATTGCTTGAATGGTAGGTACCGACCCGTCACCCTCTTCTGGGGTGCATGGCATGAAGTCAAGGTGCGTCAGTTGGGCCGAGACTGGGATTTTCGATCCTGCATCGCCTGGGAGACCACTGCTGTCAATCATTGCAGGATGGCAATTGTCATCGGTTGCGATTTCAACTATGTGGAGTTCGGGCTTCTCATATGTTTTGGGAGGTGGCTGGCCTGGTGCTTGTGGGATGTTCCACACAGTCTCTATACGATAGAGATGCAGTCGTCTAGACTCATCGCAGGCAACCATGAGAAGTTTGTTGTCTGGAAAGGTCAGGTGTCGTAATTTGTTTCAAGATTGTTCGTACCGTTGTTTGAAGCGAAGGCAGCGTGAGTGAATGCTTCCTTGGTTGACAAGTCGGTCCGCAAAGAAATGGATACCTCGGACCAACTGCTATCAGGCTGTTGATAGCGCAATTGGAGGTCTCCTTCCTCTTCAAATACACCAAGCAAGCCTTTTGATCAACGGCATGATGCATGTCGTTAAAAATGTGTGAAGTAATGTTGAAATTCCACTTTCGGTTCCTCTTGCTAGCAGACCATGCAATGTGGTTCTACAAGGATCAGCAGGGCCAGGTTCAATGCATGGTAAGCTACCCCTGACCTTCTGCTCGTAGGGATAGATGGCGAGCCAATGCATACCGACTACACCATCTCCTTCGCTGTCAGGCTGAGAAAGCTCGGTCCTCATAAAGTTCATTCGGTCCAGCACCATGGCACACGAGAAGATCATGACATGACCGGCCTCGTTAACTACAGCTAGATCATTGCCGAGATGACTCCACGAAAGGTGAGTGAGGCGGAAGTCATCGTGATGCTGCGGGAGGTCGAGCTGTACGTCTGTGCCCAAATCCCACCTTCCGGTCTCGTTGTCCCGGGCGAAGACGCTCAGGTTGACGCCGAAGCCGTCTGGGGTGACATGTGCGATGCAGCCATTCTTGGACCACGCTATCTTTCTAGGCAGGAGTCAGAGAGGGGAACAGGTGGAATCAGAGGGTTTCAAACTTCACGAGAAGAGGGCAAATGACGGATGCAGGCACTTACTCGCAGCATCCACTGGAACCTAGCTCGTCAAGCCTCTTGGCAAGACCTTTTACGGGGGCGGGGCGGGAATGGCGATTGACGGCAAAGCAACCTGTTCGGAGTCTCCGAAAAGGTCGTCGACATCCATGGCATTGTAGGTCTGATGTTCCATGGTGGCAATTGCAACGCGGATTTGAGCAAGCTAAGAAGTGCAAAAGCGGACCATCAACAGAGAGGGACCTGTCACAACCACATGCGATGAGGTCGCAGTCCTGGAGAGGTGGTGCCGTAGATGATGGCGCCTGAACGAGTAAGGACGAGCAAGAGCAAGGACGAGCATGGACGCTCGGTCGTGGCTTCCCAGACTGTGGTCGTGGCTTGTTTGCACCAGCCACCAGCCACCGGCCACCGGCCACCGGCGCCCAGGTGTGGCGGTGCGTGCGCCGTTCGTGAGAGCTTCGTGTGCGTGACGCATCGAATCGCATGCACGAGGGTGGCGACGACGGCACAAGAGCGCAAGCGCAAAGGCGTGCCGCGGCAACGGCAGCTGGGGGCGGAGAGGGCGTGCAGGCTTGGTTTGGCTGCCATGCATCTGGTGCAGCGGGCGGGCTTTGAAGCAGTCGGTGGAGCACTGGAGCGTAAACAAACGGCACGGGCCAGGGCTGCAGTTCCAACATTGACATTGCGACTAGCTGTTCCCCAACCCAACCGTCATCTGTCCAAGCCGACTGGCGACCGCCCGACCTCCTCCCTTTCCCACGCCCGCACCTGCTCCCGCGCGCTGCACACCGCGACCCCTGCCGCACGCCCGTCCACGGCTCTCTCCTCCGCATCGCCTGTCCCTATGAGCTGACCCGCGCCGCCTGCTCTCGCTCCCGCCCCGGTGCCCTCGTCTTTCGCTCGCTTTTGGCTTTTGCGCTGTCTGCACCCTGTCCGTCGCTGCACAATACCTACCACCACCCACCACCCACCACCTCCGCTCCCCTCCCCCGCGCCTCCCCCTCCCCCTCCCCCCACCGACGGGTCGTCCTCGCCGTACCCTCCCATTGTGCCTCCTGCCGCCGCGCCTTCTGTCCAGATGGATTGGCCTGCCGCTCCAACCCAGGCTCCGAGCTCGCCTTTGAGCTCCGTGGCTTCCTCCGCACCGTCGCCTGCTGCCTCGGATTCGTCTCTCTCAGACATGTCCGACTCTGAGCTATCCGTCATGTCGCGCTCGCTTGCCCGAGCCTCGCGCCGCTCGTACCCGTCTCCCTCTTCCTCCAACCGCTCCTCCGCCAAGCCGTCGCCAGCCCCCGACAGCATGCCCTCCCCTCCCTGCAGCAACGATGACGACGACCGCCCGCGCAAGAAGCGCAAGCTCCAAGATCCCAAGCAGCGCACCACCCAGCGCCTCGACCTGCGCAGAGACTTGACCGACGACGACAAGCCGCAGCTGGACCGTCTCTTGAAGACGCTTCACAAGAAGCGCAAAATCGTCGTCATTGCAGGTGCTGGCATCTCCGTCTCGGCAGGAATACCCGATTTTCGATCGTCTACCGGTCTCTTCAAGTCGCTGCGCGATGAGCGCAAGCGCATCTCTTCCGGCAAGGAACTCTTCGACGCCTCCGTCTACCAAAACGACTCGTCGACCTCTTCGTTTCACGATATGGTGCGCACCCTCTCCCAGCAGACCAAAACCGCCCAACCTACTGCTTTCCACCATCTTCTCGCGACCCTGGCCCACCAAGGCAGACTACTGCGCCTCTACACCCAAAATGTCGACGGCATTGACACCTCCTTGCCCCCTCTCAAGACAAAAGTGCCTCTCCCCAAGAAAAACCCCTGGCCCAAGACGGTACAGCTCCACGGGAGCCTGGAATACATGGTTTGTTCTAAATGCCATACCGTGTCTGACTTCGATCCCGACCTTTTTGACGGTCCCGCTCCACCTGCCTGTCCAAGTTGCCAGGGTGATGATCTGGCACGGCAAGCTGCCGAGAAGAGAAGCCACGGCATTGGCCGCCTCCGCCCGCGTATGGTATTGTACAACGAACACAACCCGGACGACGAAGCGATCGGAGCATGCTCCCAGGCTGACCTACGCACGAGACCTGACGCTGTCATCGTGGTTGGCACAACTTTGAAGGTGCCCGGTGTACGACGCATCGTACGGGAGATGTGTGCGACAGTACGCGACCGGAAAGACGGTACCACTATTTGGATCAACAACGATCCAGAGCCAAAATGCAAGGAGCTGGAGAATGTGTGGGATTTGGTTGTTCAGGGCCCGTGCGATGAAGTTGCACGACATGCTGCCATGCAAAAATGGGACGATCCGCTCCACAAGGAGGTTACAGACGACGAGCTCCCCAAACACAAGCCTTCTGTGGTGATAGGGACGCCGAAGAAGGGTATCAAGGTTCAAGGCATGCTCACACCTGCCCAAAGTCCACGCATCGGTCCACAGTCGCGAGTCGAGTTGGAAGACCCACTCACACCTTCCAAGACAGGAAGAGGTACGAAAAGGCCTTTTGTGTGTGTTGGCAAGGCGAGTGCATTCGAGCAATTAAACGGAAAAGTGACTACAAAAAGTCAACCCAAGCGCACCAAAGCCCAGTCAAAGAAAGCTGCTGGCACCAAAAGCAAGACCACTGGATCGACAAAGCAAGCCCACGTCGCCATCACAGCGACTTTCAAGCAGAAGAAGAGTACTACCCGCATCGTACCCGCGAAACTCACGGGTAAAGTGGCGTCGATGCCTACAGACGAAAATGCGGACACCATCGACATGCCTAAAAGGTCTCCTTTGGCACCACGTGTTAGCGGATCGAAACTTACCGCGTTCAAACCCTTCGATTTTCGCTTCAACCAACTGCCCGAGCGGCCGGAAATGGAACCATTTAGTAGCCCCGTCAAGGCCCGAACGCCAAGTGAACAGATTCACGAGGAAGCTGGTTTCTACCGAGCGGCACAGGCAACAAGCGAATCGCGTCCTTCGACGGCGGACTCATCAACATCGAGAATCAGCATTAATAATCTTCTAAATCCGGAGCCGATATCCTGAGTCTTGTATTGAGTCGCCGGTCCAGGCTCTCCTTGTGCGACTTGAATGGACAGCCGCGAGTAGATATCGGGCAATTCCACCACCGTCAAAAGGTTGTATGTTGGGCGTTATTGTACGGATGGGGATAAAGCCGGCTGTAGTATATAGTCGTCAGGTTACCATATTATTCGTTGTTCTTTCAGCTGCACGATACCTGGGGCGAAAGTCCAATCGTGAGGAGGCATTAGGCGCTTTGATTAGAATGGCTGGCTGTACAATTGTAGTGAGCGTAATGCCTAAGCCAATCCTCTTTAACCAAATGTGACCAATCTTCGAGTACATGTCTAGCAGTTCATCGGGGTCTTTATTCCTAGCTGTCATGCCGCCAAACAGCGGAGCTCCATATGCGTTGTGTCCCTATTCTGGCAGTGGTGCTAGGTCGCCTTGGCACTCGGTCTTGTCGCTTATTCGCTGACGTGTGCCTTCTGAAAGAATCTTGGGACTCGTCCATTGCCAGTGAAACGTGCAGTCACCTTTTGCCCTATACTTTTTCTCGTATTTAAAGGCATGACACTTGGCTTAAAGAGTTATTCAATTCGTTCCATTCATTCCTCGCTCTCTCTCCACGGCTGATAGCTGAGAGCCTCGGTCGACCAGCGGTCTCCCTACTTGCACATTCAACATTGGCATCTTACTGTCTGCTTGAGAATGGCATCGTCATTGACATTCCGGAATTTCACATCAAAGTCCATCGTTCTGAAGAGCATGGAACGTTATGTGGACCCAAATATGAGAAATTCTAGGGCTACCGCCTTCCCATCTGCCTCGAACAAGAGTCAATTGATGCCACCTTCTGCACCCGAATTAGGACTGCATATACAGACTTTCGAACGTAGGGATATAGACATTGGGTTACAGGCATGGGAATCGTATACATTGCAGTCTTCAACTCCCGGACAACAACTACTCAAATCTCCGTCGATGCTCTCACACACCATTTTCCGAATCACAATACAGAACGAAGAGCAACAGCGTTTCCGCATCGATGTCAATGTCTCCTGCATCCAAAAAGCTTCTCACATATTAACGCCATTGACCCCCAACCCAACGACAAGTTACACTGCGCTTTACCATCCCACAGCGCCAACGCCGCACCTGACAATTCACTCTCATCATTTATTGAACTACTCGGAATGGATGCAATCTTTCCCGGACACATTGCCACTCTCTGCGATAAGCATCCCCGGGACGCATAATTCGCACACCCACTATCGCGCCCTACCTTCTGTCCGATGCCAGATGGTTGATATTGCCACGCAACTGAACAATGGCATCCGCTTCCTAGATATCAGAGTACAGCCTGCAAATGCAACGGATGTTTCTAAGAAAGATCTATATCTTGTGCATGGTGCATTCCCCGTGAGCTTGACGGGGTCGAAGTACTTAGCACCTGTGCTGGATGTGATGTACACCTTCCTCTCAGATCATCCCAGCGAGACAATTCTAGTTTCCCTGAAAAGAGAAGGTGTTGGCAGCGCTACTGACGCACATCTCGCGACTATACTCGAAAAACACTATATCAACCCCAATGCCGATAGGTGGGTTGTCAACGAGAAAATACCATATCTAGGTGATGTCAGAGGAAAGATCGTTCTTGTGCGGCGCTACACTCTGTCAGACCAATTATCCAATCCCGCATTAGATGCGGTAGGGGAGCTTAGAGCTGGACTGGATGCGACAGCCTGGCCGCACAATGCCACACATGCCTTTCATGGTCCATTTTGCGTTCAGGACTTTTGTGAGATTATGCACACCTCCGTGATTCCAGACAAGCTACAACACTGCAACGCCCATCTTGTACGTGCTGCTTCACTCACGCATTTTGTTCCTGGCATCAACACCGATACGGTAAACCCTGTACCGCCAGGTCCGCTTTACCTCAATTTTCTCTCCGGGAGCAATTTTTTCAAGGTAGGCACGTGGCCGGAGAAGATCGCCAAAATCGTGAATCGTGGTGTGGAGGAATGGATATGCACAGGGTATGTAACGTTTGTTCACACATCCAAAGAGTCTTGATTACTCGCTCAGTTACCTGTTTCAAGGTATCGCAACATCTCCTGACGCTGTAGTCTGAAAATTTCCTACTAACCATACGCGTCCGCGTTCATAGGCATCATTTGAACAATCCCAGTACAGCTTCTGTTGACCCCGCGTCTGCCCGCTGGAACAATGACCAAAAAGAAGTGGAGGTCAAAAGGACGAGGGAAGGAGACGGCTGTGCGGGCGTAGTGGTCATGGACATGGTTGGCGATAATGGAGATTGGGATCTTGTAAGATTAGTGGTGGGTTTGAATATGGGTATTTTGACAAAGGTAAAACAGAACTGAAACACTGATATTTTGATTTATTTGGTAAGAACATGGTCATCTACCGAATGCGAAGAGCGATCGTTGGACATGTCCAGGGGATCGGAATCGCGTGAAGCGGGCAAGTTTGGTAGCATCGAGAAGAGAACGATTCGGATTTACGCGAAAGAGTCACAACTGATGCGTGCATGATGCAATTTGGGTCCAAGAACCAAGGCCATTTAATTTAATTCTAATGCTTTTGGTATCGTCATACACCCATCTGAGAACGCTTCCGCCAAGAAGCCGTAAGAAAGATTGCAGGTGGCCACTTGTCAAAGAAAAAAAAGTACTTTGACCTAGCCTTTCGCAGCTCCAGCCTTGATCAGCAAGACATCGCCATCTTCGACGACATAGTCCTTGCCCTTAGTCATGACCTTACCCTTAGCTTTAACGGAGGCCTCGTCGCCTTCCTCTCGCAGAGTCTTATAGTTGTATACAACTGCCTGGATGAAGGTCTTTTCGAAATCACCGTGGATAACACCAGCAGCCTGAGGAGCCTTGGTACCGTTCCGGATTGTCCACTGCCTGACCTCGTCTGTGCCAGTTGTGAAGAAGCTGCCGAGGTTGAGGGCCTTGCGCATGGTAGTGACAATCTTAGGAAGGGCCGACTTGGTTCCCAGACTCTCACACTCCTTCGCAGCCTCCTCTTCGGTCATGGCACCAAGCCGCTCCTCAAGTGAGACAGATACGGGGATGATAGGCTCACCCTCGGTGTTCTCCTTGACCCACTGAGCAATCTTGGGAAGATGCTTGTTCTTCTGACGGATGTAATCCTTCTCGCTGAGGTTGACGAGAAAGACAACAGGCTTGGCGGTCAGAAGGAAAAGCGGGTTAATGTGTTCGACCTTGAGCAAGTCAGCAGAGTACCCTTGCCAGAAGATATGACATTTTGCGTGCGTAAAAAAGAGTCAGAGTTGGACGTCACTTCAGAACGCCCTGGCGTTAACAGGGCATCAGAGAGCTGGGATTATAGACCAATCGGTCTTTGTCATCTTTCGGGGGGTGTCGTATCAAGGTCAGACAGAGGTTCCTACACGTACCTGCTTAGGACTCCAGTTTTTGCGACGAACATCCTTGCCATCCTTGAGCATCTGTAGGACCTCCTCGACGGTGGCCTGCTCCTCCTTGAGCTTCTTCATTTCCAGACTCTGGCCGCCCCTCCTCGTCTCCTTCTGGAGCTTCTCGAGAGACTTCTCAGTGAACTCGATGTCCTTAAGACGGAGCTCTTCGCTGATGATGTCCAGGTCGCGGATAGGGTCGACATCGCCCTCGACATGGATGATCTCAGCATCGTCGAAGCAGCGCACAACCTGAAAGATGGCATCGACGGCACGGATGTGGGACAGGAAAGCGTTTCCAAGACCAGCACCGGTAGAGGCGCCCTTGGTCAGGCCGGCAATGTCGTAGACGGTCAAGTTGGCAGGCACGACAGACTTGGGCTTGTAGTGCTCGACCAGCCAGTCGAAGCGCTCATCGGGGACAATGACGCGCGCCTCCTCTGGGTCGATGGTGGCATAAGGAAAGTTCTGCGCTGGTCAATGCGGGTCCGTGCCAGGGCGGGTGGGTGCAACTCACGGCAGGATTACCAAGATGGCACTTTGTGATAGCCTGGAACAGCGTCGATTTGCCGACGTTCGCAAGGCCGACCTGGCGTCTACTGTTAACGTGAGAACATGCCGACAGGGTGGCGAGGGCTCCTGACATACGATACCGCTCTTGAGACTGTTGCCTGGGCGTCCCAAATGCACCTTCTCCTCGACGACGGCCTTCTTGGGTGGCATCTTCTTCGGCTTTGCACCTCGGGCGCAGGCGCGGGCGGATGTGCTGAAGAAGTGTGGGAAATGAGAGGCAGAAAATTCGATGGCAGTACTTGCTGCACGTCGGGGAAAGATGGGTATCACAGAAGAAAAGGAAATGCAGACGTGCCAGGTGGGAGGCGTGGTGAAGGAGGGAAGGAGGGGCACGCAAGACGGGCCCCTCTACTGCAGAAAACCCAACGGCTTGCTTTGGTAATGAGCGACGGGGCGGCTGCTGCCAGGCAGTGCAGTCTGCTGCAGGATGAATAAATTTGGTTGGTGGCCGCCCGCGGTTCGCTTTTTGAGCACCGCGCTAGGCGCTTCTCGGCCGCCCCAAAGGCACGCTCGCCATGTCCACCACCATCGCGTCCTCCCCCGCACGATTGGCCTCCTCCTGAAGGGCTGGTCCCATCCCTCGCCTCCTCTAAACCATCCCTACCATTGCAAGTCGTCTTAGCATCTGCGGCCGCCCTTCACATCCATGGTTCTCGCTGGCCTGCACATGCTCGCGTGAGCGGTCCATGACCGCAACACCCGGTCCATCGCACGAACCCATCCTCCACCACCCATCCTACCGCCATGTCTTCCTCCACGCGTCCCAAGCCTGCCCGCAAGAGCTCCGCAACCCACCGCAGCACTCTCTCGCTTCAGAGGACCGAGATCAAGATCCACATCTACGACCTTCTCCCTCCCGGCAAGGTATCGACCGTGCTCTGGGTCATGGGCAGCTCTTTGCTGCACTCGG
The DNA here is from genome assembly GCA_026873275.1 of Pseudopithomyces maydicus. NCBI lineage: Eukaryota > Fungi > Ascomycota > Dothideomycetes > Pleosporales > Didymosphaeriaceae > Pseudopithomyces > Pseudopithomyces maydicus. Next base: position 1,103,984 of record JANTUC010000010.1, on the reverse strand, counting down.
GCGTTGTCATTGGCGACAGAGAGTATGCCTACGGGGGCCACGATCAGCGCGGCGTCAGTGGAGTCTACTACACAAAGCCTGGACAAGAGCCCCCGGGCGGCACCTTCCGCCAAGCCCTCCTCCACGGCTTTTCCTTCCGCCCTCAGCAAGAACTCGACGCTATTATACACGAGGTAACGCGTCCTTGCTTTGCCAACTGGGCAGCATTACCCCAGGCCTTCGACTGACAGACTCGCAGGCCTCTCAAGAGTTCATGGGTACCTCGTATAACCTCCTCACCAAGAACTGCAACCATTTCACCTCGTATCTCTGCCAGCAACTCACCGGCCGCTCCGCACCGAGCTGGCTCAATCGCGCCGCTAGCATAGGCGTAGCCCTCCCATGCGTAGTACCACGGGAATGGATCGCTCCACCGGATCATGATACTGCGGATGGAGAGCTTCTTGACGAGGACTTCGAGGACGAAAGATCGTCTATGCTCCGGCACGACCAACGGCGACAACGTCTGCAAGCCGAAGAAGACGATACGCAGAGCTGGGAGACGGGGGTAGAGGATAGATTATCTGGCGCTAGCAGTAGAAGTGAGCAAAGAGGCATAGGAGGGCATCCTCGGCTTTCGGCCCAAGCTTATGCACCAAGGATCGTCAAGGATACTGAACATAGGGAGATTCCTGCAGCAGAGAGGGCACCATTGCCCAAGAGATTGACATGAGTGCTTCACATGCTGATTCTGCTCTACCCAGCTTAGTGATACATTGACAATAGTACAGTGTGCCTGTACTCCAGTAATACGATATGATACAAGTAGTTTCTCCAAAATTCGCTCGGCGGCTGAGGGGTGCCCTGGCTGGACGAATGACCACCTAGCATCCGAACGTCCCTGACTCAAATTCCCAGTTGAATGCTTGCCCTCAGGCATACCCTTAACCCAATCTCCTCGGCTTCTTGCTGCGTGTGCCACCAAACTTCAACCGTGTAGAGTCGGATAGCTTGTTGATCAGCGGTCGGATATCCTTGCCTTCACTTCCCAGTATCGCCTTGGTCACAGCCTCTCCCTTGCCCAAAGCCCCGGTATGCCAACTCAATGTTCTTGATCCGGGGTAGCCAACCCATGTCCTTGATCCGCAGCATCACGAATGCTGCAAGTTGGTAGGCAGCATCGTACGAACCTCGCCCGGCCTTCTTGAATCCTATGTTCCCGCACGACACCGAAACCATTGGATTACGCTTCGGATCTGTGAGGGTGATGTGCGTGTTGTGTTTGTGTGCGTAGATGTGGAGATGGTGTCGGTCGTCCACTTCCCATTCTCCCCTAGTCAGTCCACCAACTTCGACGCCACCTTTGCCTGGTATCACGCTGCCCAAAGCGCTCTGGCGTGATGCTGACATGTGCTCATCGATGCTGTTGAGGTTCCTGTCCATGCTGGTATCTCCCGGCTTGACCGCAGCGAGCGCAGCGCCTCGGGAGAAAGGCCGGGAGAACGTGGGGGTCGTAGAAGCCAGCGACGTGCGGCATGTCGCGCAGATGGAGCGGAAGACGCGCAGGGCAGAGGGGTTGGCCATTCTGAAAAGATTGAAACAATGGGGATTGCCAATGGGAGGGCGGCACAGTATGATCCGATGTGATGCAGTGAGGTCGAAGCTGGTAGAAAAGTTGCGGAGGCCCAAGCGCCGATCATAGGGTCGACCCTTCCGAAAAAACATGTCGCCGCCTGCGACATCTCTCATCGTCTTTCTCCATCGCTTGTCCGCTGTGCACGCCTCCTTCGTCTAGGTGGATTTTGAATTCGATTTATTTCATCTCAATCAGGCTCGATTGGCATAGGATGAGACCGTCTGCAGCATACACTTTGGCCAGGGCACCATGGACCGCCCAACACGCTCCTGCAGCCATTACCGGACGAGCAGCTGCGTATAGACGGATATGCACAGTACCTGCAACATCGTCGAAGCGTTTCTCATCGCCGTACCTTTCCAACTCCCCACCTCTCTTTCTTCGGAGCGAGTTCCTGCCCCAGGACATTCTTTTCCGATCCACATCCATATGCGCCCGTCAGTTCTCCTCTCATGCCACGCGCTTCCAGCAAGCACAAAAACATCCCGAGCCAGATGTGAAAGGTGCCAGTGCAGATGCACAGGCGCAGTCTAAGCCATCCGCGACGTCGGAAGGTGGTGCGGGCGAGACAGCACGCGAGCAGGGCAAACAAGAATCTGGAGGAAACAAGGCCGGCGAAGAAGAATCCGGCGAACAGAAGGAAGGCGACAAGAATCAGGAGAAGAAAGGAAAGGATGAAAAGCCCCCGCCTCCGCCTCACGGCGACAAGACGCCATGGCAGGTATTCACCGACACACTGAAAACCGAGTTCGAAGCCTCGAAAGAGTGGAACGAGGGTACCAAACAGCTATCCGGCAGTGTACACGACTTCACCCAGAACCCCCGCGTACAGAAGGCAACCGAGACATACACCAAAGTCACGGGTGCTGCAAAGACTACGACAGCTGAGGCGCTGAAAACTACCGCAAAGGCCGTTGGAACTGGCGCAGCATGGACTTGGGAGACCGCCCCTGTCAAGGGTGTGCGTAAGGTAGCGAATGTGACCGGTTCTGGCATCGAATATGTCACAAGACCCGTGCGTCAATCCAAGGCGTTCCAGGCTGTCAAAGAGACAGTCGATGATGGAAGCTCGTCAAGATATGGAGGTTGGATCGAGAAAGAAGAACGCAGAAAGCGGAGAGAGTTGCGGGAACTCAATGAGTTGCAAAAGACCGGCGGTAGACGGCCAGAAGGACCCCTGGAAGAGGATCCAGAGTAAGATAAAACGATGCAGCCATTGTATGGTGACTAAAACTTGACAGGGCCGGAACAAACGTCACGCTTCACAAGGATGCCCGATACAAAGAAATTTGGCGCGATTTCAAGGACAACTCTCCACTTGCGCGCCGCTTCTCAGAGATGAAGGGCGTTTACGCCGAGTCAGAGAATCCTCTTATCTCCACTGCCCGGAGCATCACCGACCGCATTACAGGTTTCTTCGCTGAGAACGAGACGGCCATGGTCATTAAAAAGTTCCGTGAGATGGAACCCAATTTTCAACTTGAGCCCTTTCTCACCGAAATGCGCGAGTACATACTCCCCGAGGTTTTGGACGCCTATGTGAAGGGTGATACAGAAGTTCTTAAGCTCTGGCTCTCCGCTGCGCAGTATCAAGTGTATGCCGCATTGATGCAGCAGTACACAACCGCGGGCCTGAAATCAGACGGGAAGATCGTAGATATCCGCGGTGTAGATGTACTGAACGCGAAGCTTCTGGAACCGGGAGAGATACCTGTTTTCATCATTACCTGCAGGACGCAAGAAGTCCACACTTACAGGAATGCTAAAACTGGCAAGCTTGCTGCTGGGATGGATGATAAGGTGCAACAAGTCACATACGCGATCGGTGTGACAAGAATACCTGAAGACGTTAGCAATCCTGAGACCAGAGGATGGAGATTTATCGAACTGCAGAAGAGCGCCAGAGACTATTACTGAGACACTGGCTCAATTCTGTCAGCATTTCCCCTCGCCTCGTCTTGTACCCTGTATCAACATCTTTCTTTCCGACCTGCATTTGTTTTCGGTCTCCATCTTATCTGATATTGGCGGATTCCCCGGCATATTCTGGCGTCTTCAAAAGGGTTGTCCAATTGTTTTATAACTACTGTAATATTTTCCCTTCAGTCGGACAGACTTGTCTCTGAAGGCCTTGAATGTGGCACAACGGCCGCTCAGAGGGCTCAGGTGTCGGCATGCTACGATACACTTCCCCGCTCTCATGCTTGTATATTACCTTTTGTTGGAAGATGATGACAGATACCGGAAAAGTGGAACTGTAGGATATATTGATACAATCCCTTCTACGGGACAATGAAGATGATACCTGAACATCTGAGCTGTAGTCTCGGCGTATCAGCGATGATTTAAAGCAACTCTTAGTACTGATTTCTTATTGTTCTCTTTTTTTTCAACCATATGCGAGACTTACGTGATTGAGTTTATTGCTCAGTTTCATCATCAATGCGGACTGAGATTGTGAACACGGCAAATATGTCCTTCGTTTACGGGGGATTTTTTTTTGCACTCGTCTTGCTGCATTGTATGTACTCTGATTGAGATAATGCTGGTATTATATAACGTTGAAGTCTGCATACGAGATGGCAACATCGATTCCTACCAGCCTGTTGGTGCCTGGGCCTGATCGGGTATGAGCTTACAGAATCCTTCCCGGCCTCTTCTTTAGCGAAACACATCCGTGACAACACTCCCCTTATCTTGAGCTTAATTCGCCCTCGGCCGCCAAAGGCCCAGCCGCCTCCTCTCAAATATTCTGGATTCCTCCGATTCTGTGCGTACATATCAAAATCGGCTCGCCGACCTCGGGACGAGGCTTTGGGCCGAGGCAAAATAAAAAATCCCCTGGCCCAAGCGCCATTCCCTGACCGCAACATCATCGCAAAGCAAAAGCGCGCGTCCAGCACTATCTAGTGGCTCTTGGGTGTGGAGACCATGTATTCGTCCGCCAGGTCTGCCGCTTGCAGACATGTTGTCAGCTTTGGCCGACGAAGCCCTGTGGCGCCGGCCCGACGAAATTTCCCGAGTATAATAAGTACGGCAGACGCCAACGTCACAGCTGCAAGAAGTAGCTTCGGCAAGAACACCAGGTGGCAGAGTACAGTATCTGGAGGTATGTCGCCTTATTTTGTGTTAGAAAAATAAGCACAATTTGACAACCTACTGACAGAAGGCAGCTTCGCAGACTGCCGCTGAAACAACTGCACGAGTCCCCCAATACAAATCAAAAAAGCCACTGCTTATTCGCTTGACCACTACTGTTGCACTATCGTTCCTGACTTTTGCAATCGGATTCACCATGGCTGCCGCACCCGCCGCATCCGCCATCCGCGACCTTGCCCAACAGCCTACCGATGAAGAAACCATGTCCCTCTTCGCACCTGCCACCGAGAACGCTGCCGCGATAGAAAAGGCCATTTTCGAACATTCTCTCACACGCTCTCTGCTTGAAGATCCCAAGTACATTGCTTCTCGTCCGCACCTCAAGATCCCCGCGCAGTTGAGGGGTCAGAACTTGACAGGCGGCACGCTACTCGGCGAAGGCAAGATCGAAGTCCCACCCGTGCAATTCGGTACCGAGGATGGGAGCAGCTTTGTCAGTTTACAGTACCTTGGCATTGCGCTTTGCGGACACCCGGGCATTGTTCATGGTGGACTGCTGGCGACGCTGCTGGACGAAGGGATGGGGCGGTGTTGTTTCCTGCGCTGCCGAACCGTGCGGCGGTGACTGCAAGTTTGAAGGTAGACTACAAGGCGCCAGCCATGGCTGGACAGATATTTGTGCTCCGAGCGGAGACAACAAGGGTAGAAGGACGCAAAGCATGGGTCAAGGCTCGGTTGGAGACATTGGTAGATGAGAGCAGCGGCGAGAAACCGCTTGTGGTGACTGAGGCCGAGGCGTTGTTCATTGAGCCAAAAATGGCGGCACAGATGAATCTTGTAAGGGGATAAAGCGCGGTAGGCAAGGGGAAGAGCATTGGGTGGCGTTTTGGTGTCGACGAGCATCAGCATTTATGATGACTGGAAGAGCCAGGGTAGAACTAGACTTGTGTAATAAACCATCACCATGCATTGGCTTCGAGACGCTGTACCAAATGCCAAGAGACGTATGACGGACTGCTCACTTGCTCGGTGGGCTGGCTGCAAACGGCTAGTGGGGCTGTGAATACTAGCTAGTCCAGTGTAGGTACAGAACAATTCGATGATCTACCTAGACTACTTGTGTACAGCAGTCAGTTTGTCGAGCAGTTGCAGTTAGACGCCTTCCACCCCCCACCCCCCCCCCCCCCCCCCAGCTCCCAGCTTCACCGGCTTCCCTCGACGCGATTCCTCACTGTGAGATGGGCGCGCGCAGATGCAGCGTCCTGTTGCGATAGTGCGCCATGACGTATTGGCCCATCTCCTCGCCGTCGGTGTTCGCGGCCAGCAAGGAGACCAGGACGCAGCCCACGCCCGTGTCCCACGACGGTGCAGACGAAGATGACGGCCAGGGCGGAGTGCAGCATGCCGAGGACGACATGGCGGGCGAGATGGTGGCCATGGAGGTGACCAGGAGCGGACACCTGTTTGCGACCATCACGCGGTCGACGCTGACCATCTGGCAGACCAAGGCAGGTTGCCGGTGCGCTGCTCAGCAGAGTGGCATGCGCTAACGTGCGCGCAGCCAACAGCCATCGTCGCGTCGGTGCTGCGCTCCGACGCGTCGCTGAAGACATACGGCCCAAATGTGAACATTCTGCTGCGTCCCGACTCGCAGATCTTCGTCGTCCAGACGGCGCTCGGATACCTCATCACCTACTCGCTCGCCACAGACCCCACGTCGCGCGTGTACAAGACGCAGTTTGCCCACACGGGCGGCGCCCACTCCCGCCGCCAGAGCGCCGCCGCCGGCTTCCGCATCCCCAGGCAGCATGGCCAGAACGCGGCGCCGGGCGAGGCCAGCGGCATCAGGGAAGCCAGCCTCAAGTTCCGCATGGTCATCCGCGTCGACGCCGGCATCACCCGCGCCCTGGCCCTCGACGACGAGCTGGTGGTCGCCACCACCAAGCCTGCCGCCGTGCAGTGCATCCGATGGGCCCCCGACAGCACCGGCAGCCAGACGAGCACCGAGCTGCTAAGCCGCATGCCCTGGCTGGCCAAGAGCCTCTCCGTCGTCGACATGATTCACGACCGCCCCATGAACCTGTCTGCCTGGCTCACACACGACGGCAAGGCCTACGCCGTCCAGCGCCTGCCACCAACCACCTCCGCCAAGCTGTTCCGCGGCCACGCCTTCCACCGCCCCGAAGCCCATGCCCACTTTGGAGTCAAGGCTGCCATCAACGCCCGCTTCTCGCTTATCGCAGTCGGCTGCGCCAACGGAGAGATACACGTCTACACGGCAAAGGACTACAAGGGCGACATTCCGCTTTCCCACAAGCTCAGGCCCACCACCACGAGCACTGGCAACCTGTCAGTCTTGGTATTCTCCCCGGACGGATACTGTCTGTTTGCCGGCTATGAAAACGGGTGGGCCATGTGGAGCGTCTACGGGAAGCCGGGGGCTACAAGCTTCACCACCGACAGGGCCTTGTCCGAAGCGAACGGAGAAGCATGGTTGCTCGGCGTCAAAGATGCCTTTTGGATCGGTGGTGGAGCAGAGCTTCTGCTCTTGGGGAACCGCGATAACCGTCTCTATGTCCTTGAGATGGCTCGCAGTGCCGTGACAGGGTGTTTCTCTTCCGCTAACGTGTCCCGCTCTCTGATGCAGACAAGCACCGGCTTCATGATTTATCGCGGCTACGAGTTGCCGGACCTGACAACCATATCTGCAGACGTTTCCTTGTGGCACCATGTCCAAGTCCCTTCTCACTATCTCGTGGATCAGTGGCCCATCCGATGCGCAGTCGTCTCCAACGATGGCCGCTACGTTGCTGTGGCAGGGAAAAGAGGCCTCGCCCATTACAGCGTCAACAGCGGACGGTGGAAGACATTCGACGACCCGTTTGTCGAAAACGGATTCACGGTCCGTGGAGGCATGTGCTGGTTCCAACATGTTCTAATTGCAGCCATCGAAGCACAAGACTCGCACCAAGTAAGCTCCCAAGTTCCGTCAATTGCATCACCATCTAAACCTTGATATTTAGATCCGCATTTACTCTCGTGAGCAGGCTCTCGATAACGACCACATTATGCATGTTCAGCATCTCCCCGCACCCATTGTTCTGATAGCACCCTCGGGAGAGGATTCGCTTCTTGTCTATACTTACGAAAACATTCTGTATCACTATGTAATCGGCATCAGCAACGCAACAGTTACTTTAGTTCAGGTTGGCCAAATCGCTTTGCATGGCATCATACGCGCTCCACCCAGAGTACGAGCCCTCAGCTGGATCCTGCCCGAGGACCAAATTCGTATGTTCGCGATTCCATCACAATAATCTCGCACTAACGACGAGTAGATAACGGTGACCCGTCCCAAGATGTGGCAGTGGCGACCATTCTCTTTGTTGTAGACGGTAAACTTGTGCTCCTCCAACCCACCACTACCGAAGGCGGTGAGCTAAAGTATGAAATGCGCATCATAGCGCAAAATGTCGAGACGTATGCTCTGATGCGCGATCATCCAGCATTCGCGCTAGCCATGCAAGACGATTCGCTGCCACCTAGTCCATCTGCAGGGTTAGCGATCAGTGGCGTGCATGGCCACGATCTGCGCGACAGCCTGTGGTTTTTTGACGGACATGACGTAAAAGTTTGGATTGACATCCAAGACGTGTTGCGGACAGCAAGCATGGAGCTGGGTAGAGAGTTACCAGCGCCGGTGAAGGTTCCTGTCGATTTCTATCCACTGGCAAGCTTGATAAACAAAGCCATCGTGTTCGGGGTCGAAAGCGAGCTGGTGCAGAGGAGAGACACGAGCTTTGCTTACTTCAGATTTGCCACACGGACACACCTATTCCTTCCAGCGTTACTAAGACATCACCTCGCATCTTACAACCATCCCGCCGCCCTTCATCTATCCACGCACTACCAGTCCCTTACGTATTTCCCACACGCACTCGAGATCCTCCTCCACGAAGTTCTCGACGAAGAGGTCGACTCGCAACCTTCGCCCGAACAGGCCCTTCTACCGTCCGTGCTCTCTTTCCTTTCTTCCTTCGCTCAGTATCTTGATATTGTTGTACAATGCACCCGCAAGACAGAACTACGCTGCTGGCGCACCCTCTTCTCTAATCTACCACCCCCAGAAGTGTTATTTGAGGAGTCTCTTGAAAAAGGGAGTTTGAAGACTGCTGGAGGATACTTACTTGTCCTTCATACGTTTGAGGAATTGAATTCTACAGGAGACCAAGTCGTCCGCCTTTTGCAACGCGCTAAAGAAGAGCAAGACTGGGAACTTTGCAAGGAACTCGCACGCTTCCTAATGGCTTTGGATGAAACAGGCGCCACGTTACGGAAAACCTTGGAATTGGTCGAGCTGAAGAGTCCATGTGCTGAAGTCGGCACACCGACATTCACATTCGATGCTATGAGGCTGGGCGTGCCGAGGAGAGGAAGAAGAACGAACGGCACTGTAGGTTTTGGAATATCAATGGAGGATGGGAGTACAGAGAGCGGTGGAGCGAGTGCAGAGAGCAGTAGGTCTAGGAGTCCAACCAGCGCCGTCAGCCCTGGAGATAGTACCGGAAGAGGCTATTTCGAGGCTGCACCACGGTGTCTATAATAATGTTTCAAACCATGATACGCATAGGTTTCGCTCTCTATCTATTGAGCCTGGATGGTATTGTTGGGCTTAGAACACACTTGGTGTGCTTGCCAACTAGCTCTTGCGCTTGGGCTATATAACATCACAGTGCGACGGGAACACTTTCGCGCGCACTCCATCAGCATAGCGCTGAATCGCTGCCTCCTATCGGAGCGCTACCTTTACTCGAGCCTTTGGAAGCCGGGGATGCAGAAATGAGGGTTGAGAATACGAGGTTCACACCAGCTGCTCCTGGTGATAGGATGCATGTCTGGCGAACACTTTAACAAGGCATATGATAAGAACCAGGTGGGTAGATAGTGGTGATAAAAAGAGTATGTTGCGTCTTTTGGCATGCTACAATGGGAGCTCTCCGTGTATTGGCAGGTACATGTCGATCTTTAGGACACTGTTGTTTCGACCTCGGGAGACCCCAAGTGGCATGATCCAAGGATGGAGCCAAATCAGCACTTGTGTGGTACCGTAGGCGCCAGGCCACCATCACTTTGTGTGACTTTCGAGAGGTTCTCTGCAAACAAACAATTCTAGCTAACACCAGGGCTGGAACGCAATCACAAGCATCGGTCACAGAGCTTGCACTTAGTCTTCCCGCTGGCACTTCCCAAGATCATTCTTAGGTGGAGGCTGTAGCAGCCCACACAAGAGTATCGATTGGTAGGGCTAGTTATGCACATACCAGGGCTTTGCTGCACCGCTCTTCGAGGTGCAGCTGGCGGTGTAGGACCCTGCATTGCTTCTTCGGTGGCGTTGGGCGTAAGCAGTTCCACATGCGTCCAACTGCGATTCGCTGGACACTCTCTCGTACTCCCGCAGCCTTCTTGGTAGATAGGTAGTGAAGCTGCGACGCGTACCCAGATCTTGTAGTGTACAGAAGGTCCGCCATGTCACGCTCGATTGTGCGCCGTATTACTCGGTGAAGGCATCGCACGTAGTCACAATCGCAACCGTCGTTTTTCAACCGCTTCATTGGTCATATGCATGCAGACCATAGCCCATTGCCCTATTCAGTGTAGATTGCACCCCAGCCATGCCCTGTGGTAGGGCGGACGACTAGACTGTATCGAACGCGACACTGCCACCGCTCACCGTTACCATCCGATCGCCCAACACTGCACCGCGCCTCCTACCGTCGCTGCGCTTCCTGCATGCATGACGCACGATACGATGGGTAGTTCGTATTCAGATCTAACGGAGGCCTCTTCCGCGCCCGTATATATCAGGCAGCGAAGCACTGGGTATGTGCACATGGCAGTTGGGAGACGGGCTTCACTACTAAGCGGACTCCATACCATCTGGTTCCTCGAGATCAGCCTCGCAGCCTTACGGAACGCCGAATCGTAGAGTCCGGTAGATCGAAAAATCACCGTGTCGGACAGTTTACCACCATGTCGGCCCCCTCGTCGCAGATGCCCCTCTTCTGCTTTAGCGACCCGCACCTGCAGGCTGGAGCATCCTTCTCGCCTGCCGCCTCCGGTTTGGATCCTTCATATACCACTTGGTCGTCTACGGGCTTGAAACGTACGCAATCCTCACTTCTCGTACTGTCGTTTGATATTTTGCAATTGTGCGGTACTCGTCTTCGACTCGATAGGAGCCAAAGGCTAATAGTGCCGTGTAGGCCCGCTAGTACCTCGACGTTCGATGAGCCCTATCCCCACGCCCAATGAGCGCAATGGAGCCTCAGATGGATTGCTCTTCATCACAGGATTGTCCCCGGAAGACTTCAAGTCAAGACAGAACATGACGCGGGTGAGGAAGAAGGCCATGGGCAGCTACTTGAAGGAAAGGAAACCACGTGGAGCAGATAAGGAACAACTGAACAGATCGAGAGATGATTTGGGGCAGTCACGAGGGAGCGTTGGCAGTGATCAGCGGGATGACCTATCGAACAGTGGAGCAGTCATACCAAAGAATGTGAAAAGCAACCGGGCGCTATCACAAAGCAGTGTTGTCCAGGTTGATTCAGGTTCGCAAAGAAGAATGACGCCACCCGCACAGGCTTCACGGCTCCCGAGAATATCCATGGATTTTGTGCTCCCTAGTGCTCCTATCGTAATTCCATCTCGCGAAGGCGTGACTCTACCTTATGATGAAATTTCACCCGGACCGTTCCAATCTCTGGGCAAGCCACTTGATCCATTCCAAACCATGTTCCAATCTAATCATCCGAGAGTCTCGGTGGAAGAGCTGAAATTTTACTGTTCACGAAGCTTCGGAACAAAAGCGATGGGAATGCATTGGATACCGACGGTTGTCAAACTTCCGCATACGTTCCTCAGCACGCTCTGCCTTGCATCAGCGCATTATGATGCGGTTTACGAGCGCCCAATCGAGAGCGTGCAGACACTTGCGTTGCGACAAGAGGTAATACATTTGATTAGCCAGAATTTGCTCAACCCTGAATCGCGAGGCGATGACTACAATGTTGTTGCATTGACCCAACTGATTGCAAGCGAGATCATCGCAGCAGAAGAGATGACTCTAGACTTTCACGAGACGGGCATAGAGGCAATGATACAGCAAAGAGGAGGACTTGGACAACTAGGCATGAATGGACGTCTAGCGTCGGCCATATCCTGGATATCGTTGGAATCTGCCATACTCCGCGAGGCGAGACCACGTACCATGTATTTCGACTACTGTGCGTCCACATGCACCAAGACCTATCCCAATACTGCGACGATCCCGGAGTCACCGCTTTACTGTCCACGTAGCGAGTTCGAAACCATCAAACGCTCATCCAGGTGTACTCCGAGAGCAATCGACCTGCTCAAAGACATTCGCATGATGATGGATCTTTTCTTACATGAAATGAAGCAAAGTCGCCACAACTCCCTATCACTGAAAAACATCGACAAAAAGATCACTTCCCAGTATCCTCCAGCTGCGGATATACAAAAAGAGGATGTGACTACGACGAATGATTGGAAATATGAAGCAATCCGCATAGCCGGTGTGCTGACTGCAACGTCCATCACACAACGAATGCCACTCTCGGAGGCGCTTAAGCAAGTGTCGGAAATGCAAAACGCCAAGGCTACACACAGCGCGTCAACGGCCATGTCGTCTGAGAACATGTTCCTCTCACCAGCGACGCTCCGGCAAGATTCACCCTTGGTGGCCGTCACAAATCCTTTTTCCTTCACCCCAACCCACTTCCGCCGTAGTATTTCCTCGCCAGCAACGAAGTCCGCACCGTCAAATATTAGCACGGCTTTTCTCACGCAATTGAAAAACACGCTTGAGAATTCCGACCTCTCTGATTGCTGGGCGGACATGGCGGGTGTGCTTCTCTGGGTAGCTCTCACGGCAGGTGCAGCGAGCCACAAGAGTGAACAAAAGGTGCTAAAGAAGTGGTTCAAGGCGCTGGCAATACGAGTCTCGATCATACTGTGCTTTGAGCATCCCGAGGCAATGCATGCAAGTTTGCTCAGAATGGGCGATATCATTGAGGGCGTAAATGGGGACAAGGAAGCAATGGTCGAGAGGGTGAAAAGGAGGAAGTAGTAGAGAGTGACATGGAAGGTAGGTGGTGCGGCGCTATGACCCTTGTGCTTTGATTAGGGATTGTGTATGACTAAGTGTGTGTTGATGGCATATGCGTTTCGAGTGCGATGGTATTGCGATAGATGGTGTGAAGCGTGCATGAAGGCAAGGCTGGGTGCGTTGGGAATCGTGATTGTATTAGATAGATAAAGTATGTTATCAAGACAGGAGGTGAAGAAGCAAAGACAAGGTGCAGGCTAACCGTAGCGGACGTTCTGGATGGTGCCCTTGTCATCGACGTGGATGTTGAGGCGATCGGGCTTGTGGTCCATGGTGCTCATCGAGTCGGGCTGGAGGACGCGGTGCTCTTTGGGGAGGTCTTGCTTGGCGAAGGTCTGCGCGGTGGTGAGTGCGGGGGCGGAGGGAAGGCCTCGGGGAGGACATACGACTTCGTCGTGATTGTCACCGATCTTCTTGCCCATGAGCTTGTTGGTCCATTCATCGATCTTGTCGCCACCCTTGCTCTGGAGTCCTGGCACGACGAGAGGCATGTTGAGTGTAGGCTTGGTTGCAAAGGTTCGCTTGAGGAGGGTGCTGTGCAGAAGAGTCGTGGTGGGCGAGGCGGATGGGGTCAGCAGAGAAGAGGGCGGAGTGGGTGGAGGACGGGGGTATTTATGCGCAGGATACCAGTGGACGGTAGGCTTGCGCGTGACTCGGAAGAGACGTATGAATCTTGGGCGTTGCTTGCTTGCGTGGGTGCGGCGGCGGAAGGGACGACCTCAGGGGCGGGGAGAGGGGGGGGGCGAGGCCAACGGAATTTGGTGGGGAGCGTGTGACGTCAGCGAGGGGCACCAGCGACGGGTGATGGTTGAGGAAGGTGGGGTTGTCCACGCATCTCTCTTATTCTCTCTTGTTCTCTCTTGTTCTCTCTTATCGTCACCGTCAGCCTGCGGTCCCGTGATCCAGACCCCACCTGGGCATTCAGGTGCAGGGGAGGTCTCGGACGCGAATCCCATCCGATGTCCGCGGCCCCCAAACCTCAACACCGCCGACCCCCGTCTGTACCTGGCCCGTTCTGTCGTCGTTCGGGACCGAATCCAAATCTTGCAATGCATGAAGAATGACATGCTGCTTGCGAAGGCGCCGACACGGATACCTGTCGGCCACCGTGTCCGCCGTTGTCGTGATCGGGGGAGCGTATATCAAGCCGTGACAAAGTACCATTCGCGTCCATTGCACCAGTTCCAGTCATGGCTTCCAAAACCCCATTCCTGCAAGCAATCGCATCTCGCCGCTCTGTCTACGCCTTGTCCAAAGACACGCCCATTTCGAATGACCGCATCCTCGAGCTCGTCACCGATGCCCTGAAACACGCACCCTCACCCTTCAACGTGCGCAGCACACGTATCCTCGTCGTCTTTGCCGACGAACACATTGCCCTGTGGGAAGAGGCATACAGAGTCACCCAAGAAGTAACGCCAGCCTCCATCGCCATCCTCGGTCCTAAGATAAAGGCGTTTGGCGCTGCAAAAGGAACAGTTGGTCGCCATGTAACCTGCTCGTTCAACCATCCGCTGACCGTGTTCCACAGGTACTTTTCTTCGATGACCCTGACGCATATGCCCTCTTGACGCCGCGCTTCCAGACACATTCCAAACTATATCCCGAGTGGGAAGAGCATTCGTCAGGCATGAGCCAACTCATAGTATGGACTGCGCTCGCCGCTGAGGGGGTCGGTGCCAATCTGCAGCATTATCACCCAGCCATCACGCCGTTCCTGCTGGACAGGTACGGTATCAGCAAGGAATGGAAGCCCAAGGCCCAGCTGGTGTTTGGAGGTGTGGTCGGAGAGCTGCCTGGGCCAAAGCCGAAGACGCATCTGGAGGACAGTCTGCAGGTTTTCGGGCTCTAATCTCTCGTTCACGGCCTTCGTAACCGTCACAGAATATACGTGACTCGAGTAGTTAAACTATTGGCCACGCTTTTGTCTTGCCTCTGTCATATACCAATAGCGAAGGCACGGATTATTCTTTCGCATCTTCCGAGGTTGTACATAACGCATTCGCCTACGAATTCTCAAATGCTCCCCCCGCGTCTGTCTGTTGTTTCAAGTGATGCCTTTGGTAGGTTGGACGGATGCCGCTAACCGTCTTGATCATCTCAGTGCACTTGGGCTGTCTGTCTCTCAGGCGTGCGCTGAGCTGCGATGACGTAATGCAAGCCTGGTGGTGAATCGACCACTGGAACGGGCGGCAAGACGCGCATACAAGCCCCAGCTTTCGCCGCCCACGTTCCAACGCTGCTTTAAGGCTTCCCACGCGTCTAGACACGCGACACGATCCTGGAGACATGAACCCGTCACAGCTGCCGCTCCACCACCTGCCGCCCCAAGCATTGCATCTGCACCAGATCCCCCTGGCTTGCAGCCGCTTGAGGACCTCTCGTCGCAGGCCAACGACGGCTACTTCCAGCATCGCTACGGCCAGCAGCTCCAGACAGGCAACCCACACGCGCTACATTTCCAGAGCCATGGCTTGCAGCAGCCCCCTCAGCCCCCATTCGAAGGCTTTACAGGTGGATACGCGCGCTTCGAGCTAAACGCGCCAAACCCGCATGCTCCTCCTCCTCCTCCTGGGCCGCCGCCACCGCCGGCGCCGCCACAGCACCAGGTTCAGGCACAGGCACAGGCACAGGCATCGCATCTGACCCCGATAATTAAAGTAGCAACTCCAGCCCAACCGCCACCAGAACCGCATCATTTGACCCACCGGACGGCCTTTGTGCAATCCCAGTCACAGCTTGACGTACAGGGACAAGGCTCAGGAGGGACTGTGTCCATCCACGGTCAATTCGAGGGCCTGCGTCTACTTTCCGACCCACCAGACCTGGGCACGTGGAGGGAGAAACTGTTCCACGTCGACGATACCATCACCCTGACAGAGGACGAGTATGCCATCCTACCCTGTCTCGTCTCGTGCTCAGTGCTGATGCTGCCCAAGATTCCAGACCTACTTCCCCCACGTCGACAATGTCTACTCGCACCGCTCTACCCAACGCCACAAGCGCAAGCGTTTCGTTTCTCACTATTGGGATTGTCGCCTCAAAGGACGTCCGCCCGGCACCAAGAAGTCAACTGATCCCGAGAAGAAAAAACGGAAGCGGGTAGCTCGCGAGCGCGATCTGTGTGATGTGAAGATCAAAATTACCGAGTACTTCGACGCCGCTGAGCTTACCGAGCAGACGGGCCTTCATCCGCCTGTCGAGACGTCTACTACGTTTGGTGCTTTCACTCAAGGAGACCACTTCTTCGGTCAGAGCAATAGCGGGCCGCCAGCCGCCTCTGATACGAGCATGCGAGGAGCACCCAGCAAGTTCTACACCATACAAAGAGTGAATGGCAATGGTGGGAACGGCAAAGGTGATGGCGTAGCAGGCCCACACAAGCATACGCTTGAGGAGAGTGATCGCGTGAAGAAAAATAGCGTACAGAGATGGCTGATGAAGAACGAGCGAGAGAAAAAGAAAGTGCAGGTACGTGTATCTGGAATCCGACTTCGGTTTGCCCTTGTCTGCCATATGTGGCGAAACATTCCAATTAGTGTGCCTGTCAATGTTATACCCCACAGAACCTCGCTTTATAGCAGCACTGAAGCACTGCATGTTGCCCGCGGCCCCGACTACCAATCAGCAACATCACGTCATGTTGATGTGGGATACCCTTCATGTGCTTGTTGTACATGCCTTCATTCATTGCATCATATCTCTGACCAACTCTCTCCCCCTCCCCAATTGCCAGAGCCGCTTTCTTTATTCTGCTCTTGTTCACTTTTTTCTCTTGCTCAAGACTTGTTGACAAGCTTTCCCTTTGACCTTACCGCGCGCAACATCCAGTCGCATTCTCATTTTCTTCGATATGACTGACACAAACCAGAGCGGTGATGCTGCTAAGAAAACATATCACAAGAAAGCAACAGGACAAGCTCTTGTGACTGTCAAAAGTCACTCCAAAGAATCAGATCTTAAATTGTACGGCAGTTGTTTCTGGTAAGTTGATGTCTCTTTGCGCGTCATTAACAATACACGCACTCCAGCTTTTCTTTATATGCACCCAGTCGCTGATATGAGACTACTTCAGTCCTTTCGTACAACGCGTCTGGATCTCACTCGAGCATAAGGGAATTCCTTACCAATACATCGAAGTTGATCCCTACAAGAAACCACAATCCCTTCTCGAAGTGAATCCTCGTGGACTCGTGCCTGCGATCCGCCACGGCCCAAACTGGTCTACCTACGAATCCACGGTCATCATGGAGTACCTAGAGGATCTTCATACTGGGCCGGCTCTGCTCCCTCCTAACCCGCAGACACGTGCGACGTGCCGTCTATGGACCGACCATATCAATCGTCATATCGTTCCTACCTTTTATCGTTTTCTTCAAGCTCAAGATCAACAGGAACAAGTCAAGAATGCAACCGAGTTGCGAGAAGAGATTGGTAAGCTTGTTGATGCTGCAGATCCTCAGGGGCCCTTTTTCTTGGGTCAGCACCTCGGTTTCGTAGACGTGCAAATAGCACCCTGGGTTGTGCGGCTGAAAAAGGTACTGGGTCCTTATAGGGGCTGGCCAGAGCCTGAGGAAGGAAGCAGGTGGAAAATTTGGGTAGACGCTATCGAGCAGAATCCGGGAGTTAATGCGACGACAAGTGGCGATGAGCTGTACCTGGACAGCTATGAACGATATGCGGAGAACCGGCCAGGAACTAGCCAGGTGGCCAATGCGGTCAATTCAGGCAGAGGGTTGCCGTGATGTTAGATTGATGTTGATTCAAATCTGAAGCTGGGCTGTAGGAATACGAGCGAAATTGAGGCTTTACTAAGAACTCTCCCAGTTTTGCCAAGCAAAACTTTGGGCAGTGTAGCTCGGTGCTGCATTTCAATCGTATCAGGCTACAAGAATATTCCACATCCTATTCACTAAGAACGGTTTCAAGTATGGCAATAGAACGATACCTTCTGAGGGTTATGCAAATGCTCTGGGGTTGTGTTGGCGCCAGGATGCGCATCCCAAAGCACGTAGGAGGGTCGTCATGAGATGCACTTGAGCGGGGGTTGCTGTTGCGTGATAGCTGTTCGCAAACTCAAATGTGAACCGTCAACCAGCCAGTACTGCTGGCATAGCCCGTCCGAATACATGGGGAGCTGGTACCTCTGGAATTCTGCACAGCCAGCCTCGTCAAGGCATCGATTGAGAACGCCGTCACCAGCCTTACATGGCATGGCGCTCCTTCGCATCCTATGCGCGAAACGTGGCGATGCGACCGCGTGTGTCGATTGAATTCGCTTCGAACAATGAGCGCCTGCAGATCCATCCCGGTAATATACCGCAGCCCCTGTATTATCCGACCCCACGCTCCGATCCGACTACTGGCGACTGCCCACGTATGTAGCATCCCGTCTATTGCTACCATGCGGCAAGTGCGGATTGTACGCGAAGCTGAAGGATTTGGATTCGAATATTGGCTAATGTCTTGTCTTGATCTGGATAACAGCTGAATGTGTCTCTAGTGCGTATTGACTTGAGTCGATATGTGGTAAGTTTGCAGATGGGATTATCATATTCGGGTCTTTTTTTAGTCCGTCATCCACTGTCATGTCTACCTCACCAGATCAATTGTGACAGTCAATTGCAAACCAGACACATCGGATTCATTCATCAGACAGAGGCACCAGAACAACAAGTAAATCATAACAGGATGAATGGAACGATGATGTTCGGACTGCACAGTGAATTGGTAAAATAAAACAAGGACCATGTTTACTCGGTACGATCGTCAATTTTGATTTTATGAGTTATTTGAACCCTTGTCTATGTAGTAGGATTTGATTGGATAGATTATTGTGAGCATCGGGGCGGCAGAGTAGCAAGCAAGCGATGCGCAGTGCGGGCACGACAGTTTTCGTGAGCTCATTTGCAAATTCTTTCTAACTTTAGTATGGGTTGTTTGATGATGGAGATTTATTTCTCGACATCTGGAGCTCATGTATTTTTGGGTGTTGGGAAATATCCTTCTTGGCGAACCCCCCGCCCTACAATAAAACAGCGGATCTTGACAAGCCCCCTAGTCTAAAATGAGTTGACCAAGTTTGAAGTTAGTCATTCGATTATCGTCGTGAGGGTTGGGACAGGTCATGCCGGCTCCAGCCAAAGGCATACCGTACGCAACGGATCCGTTCGATATATAAAGGATCACCAAAACAGCCAACCAAACATGAGAGGGTGAATGTAATTGACGAGAGAGGATCAAATTCGAACGTGAAGGCTATATCCGCGATGACAGAAACTCATCCAGAGTCGACCATAGTGCTTGCAGCCGTTTGATAATGGACAAAAACGGACACTCACTTTGCCATTGCAACGGCCTTGAAGACAAAATGTCGCATCGCTAACATTATGACGTAGTAGGGGCGTTCCATGTGCAGTACTCTGATGCTAGCTTCAGACGTGTAATTGGCAGTGACTTTGTGGCAAAATCAATGGAATCCACGCGTCCTGACGAGCTTGGATTCGGCTCCTTCCTCATTCGACTCACGCTGCCTAGACAAGAAGGAGCAAGTGGCGTCACGAATGCTTTCGAAGCCCGCGAATCCATGTTCTGAAGCTTCGTATTTTCGATTCACATCATTGAATTGTCGAGATCTAGCCTTCACTGGCACTTGGGCCAGCAAAACGGTTAGCGGACTGGCGTCGTCGCACCGATGCGGATGAGAAAAGAAAATCTTTTGCGCAGGTCACTGAATCCTGCATACAGATTCGAGGATTCGGCTAAGGTGCATTGGCCGTATGTGGAATTAAAGGGAGATAGATAACTGGACACCTATGATTGATATGATCCTCGTGACTCAGGTCAAATCGTAGTATCATGGTGTTATCCGATTTCTAGGTTGCACTAGGGTAAACAATCAACGTGAGCGGTGCTGACATGTGGCCCGAAAAAAGTGGCCCGAAATAGTGGGGAGGGGGAGGGAGAGGAAAAGAAGGGGCGAGGAATGGGCGGGCTTTCGAAAAGAAGGAGATGACGATTCTCACAGAAGGCACCACTTAGTTAGGCCGGGGGCTGGTGAATGTCACAGAGCACCGGAGGCTTCGATGGAGAGTACAACAGTTACGAGAAGCTTCCCTGCAAGCGACTTGGTCGTGTTGGGAAGCTCGTGTGATGATGACGAGACAAGCGCAGCATCAATGAGACCACAGCTAGACAACAGCCGTTGCCGTGCTACCATGACTTTATTCTGGTTACAAGAGCCCACATGGTTGCGATTCGTATCAAGAGCGGAAGAGGTGTGAAGGAGGGCGTGATACGAGGATGCCGAGGGAGGTTGGGAACGGAAGCGGGATGCCTTGGCCGTGGGCTGCTTCCAGAAACCTTCGGTGCCTCCAAGATTCGCGCGCGAATACAAGGGTGCCCTGGCAAGCACATGGGCCGAGTGGTGCATAACGCTTGTTGTATAGATGGCTCACCAGGCGGCGGCTGGTAACACTGTGAACACAGAGGCAGAGTGGCAAAAGGCAGCTGGCGGGGATTGGGTTGCCAGTGTCGGAGCATTAGTTACAGCACAGGCAAGACGGCGGGCGAAGATGGATGGATTCGCTCTGGCGGCTCCTCGACTGTGCCGACGGGAGAGCGAGTTCCTGGCCGTGGCTCGCTACTCTACTCTACTGCACAGTACGGTACTGTACTTACCGTGTACACAGAAAAACTGGTGCATACGGGCTTGGCGCTCGGTGGGCTCTGTGGCACGGGCAGCGGTTCCGAGCACAGGCTGTTGCGAGAGTCGATGAGCGCTCGTGCGGGACGGTCCAGGAGGCCGGGGTGGAACAATGCCAGAAGCGGCATGGACGGGTAAATGGCATGCGCAAGCGGAAATTTACACGCCTTGTCAGCGCCCCAGAGGAGACTGCCAGTAAGTACCCTTAGTCCCACAAGACAGGATGGGCGGGCCGAACGATGCGATGGAGAAGGGTCTGGTGCGTCCGGGCCCAATCAGTGCATGTTGGGAGGGGACTTTGGGAGGGGACTTTGGGAGGGGACTTTGGGAGGGAGCTCGGAGGCAGGTTGGAGGGAGCTTGGGGGCTTGGGGGAGCTTGGAGGTGTGGGCTCCGAGGCAGCGCTCGAGGCTGGCGCGCTCCACCCAATGTCCGGGGACCCGCGCGAGCAGGATATCGGAGGTGAGGTTGGCGTTGGTGGGCTGCAGACACGCAGCCATGCAGGCATGCAGGCGTCTGGGTGCGTGGGAGGCATGGTTTGGGCGGACAGGAGGTCAAGATTAGGCTGTCCCGCGGGTGCTTGCACGCGACCAGGGTCGGTGGTGTTGGTGTCGTCCCACAGGATGCGGACGGTGAGGTGCCCTGGCGGCGGCCCGGCACGTGACGGGCGAAAGGGTGCTAGCGGACGTGGGTGGCAGCAATTTCTTTGCGCGCGCGCGCACACCCCGTTCACCACACCCACCGCATCTGGATTTGCCCTGGACCGAAGGCGCGCAGCCAGCAGCGCCCCGGGATTGTGCAGAGATCACTAACCGCGCCGGCCCAGGCCCTAGCGAGCGAGCGCTGTCGAGAGCCCATCCCAGTAGCGCAGGTTGGCCGCGGCGGCAGCACACATTTTCACGCACCGCCGCAGCACCCTGGGAGACTGCGTGTCCGCTGCTGCGCGCGCCTCGAGCCCTCGCCCTCGCCCTCGCGCCCTCTCCCCTTCCCCTTCCCCCTCCGCCAGGCCCTCGCCGCCCGCAGGCCTCTCTCCCCAAGCGCCTCGCGCCGTGCAACCGACACTGCAGAAGCGGCGCGCAACCGAGGCACCCCCTGGCCTTGTCACCTCTAGCTCGATTCGCCAAATCGATCACGCCTCGCCTGTGCTGGCGGCCGAACGACAAGTCTTAACTCTCGCTTGCGCTGTGCCCTTTCGCAGAGGCACTGGCAGCACAGCTTCAGGGTGCGTGCCTGCCCGTTGCGCGGTAGGACGTCCATGTCCTTCCCACAGCCTTACCCGCAGGCGCCCTCATACGCCCACGCCATGTCCAATAACATGGCTGACCACCACCGCCAAAATCCATCCTACCCTTCGCCTGGCCACTCCTACCCTTCACCACAGATGCCCGCCTACACCTACCCCCCACCGCAGGGCCAGCCGGGCGCGGAGCCCTACCGCTCGCCCCAGGGCGCCAACATGAACCTGCCGCCCCTCAACCTGCCGCCCATACGTGTCGATGGCCAGCAGCAGCAGCAGCAGCAGCAGATGGCGCCCCAGCAGCAGCAGCAACCGGGCCCGCCGATGGGCTCGCCGCTCCCGCCGCCCCAGCACGGAATGCCGCAGTACTACGCCCACCCAGCCCATCCGCAGCCCGGCCAGCCCATGCCCATGGGCTCGCAGCACCTCGCCATGCGCTACCAGCTGCCGCCCCAGCCCGGGGAGCAGAGGATACTGTCGGGCGGCCGTCACAAGAAGGAAATCAAGCGCCGCACCAAAACAGGCTGTCTGACCTGTCGCAAGCGCCGCATAAAGGTGAGTGACCTCTTCCCAACACGCGTCGCGCCGCGCGCGGAGCGTGGAGCGCGGAGCGTGGAGCCTATACAAGCCGCGAGCACGCGCCCTCGACACCGCCGTGTCGTCTGTAACCGAGCCACCATGAAGCGAGCGATCCAAACTATTCCCCCCTCTAATCCGACCTCACCCCTTCACTGACCCCAGCTAACTTCCCTACCTTGCAGTGCGACGAAGCCCATCCCGTGTGTCGCAACTGTCAAAAGAGCAAGCGCGAGTGCATGGGCTACGATCCCATCTTCAAGCAACAACCAGGCCCCGCCAACCTCCAACCTGCTCCCAACACAGCGCCGCACCAGCCCAACGTCCCTGCCACTTCCCCGCCCGCCTCTGCTTCGTCTCAGTATAGCCCGCAGGTCCCTCAAGGCTATGCGCCCGCTTCCAACGCCGGCTACGCACCCGCGGCTTCGACGGCCAGCTCCACCCCTTCGCACCACGACAACTTCAACAGCTCCGCCATCGACCCAGCCCTCGCTGCCACCGACCCTGCCATGAATGGTCAGCCGCCGTACAATGGCGCCCATGCCCTCCAAGCCGGCCTCCGAGGCAGTCCCTATGCGTCTGCTGCGCCCGAGCCACCCGTCTTGAAAGGTGAGTTGCAGACCATCGCTTGCTCCTACCACTTCAGCTCGCAGCAGCGCGCCCTGACCATGTGTACAGCTCGGCCGTTACGTATAGATGAAATTTTCTCCATCTGCGGTTACTATCCGCCTGACGTTCCTCCGCGTCACGGTGTCTTTTCCCACGATCTGGATGACGAATTTTCCTCCATGTTCAGTAAGGATTATTGCCTGGGGCTAGACTCCATGCTGGAAACAAACTGGTTCTCAACTAACAACAACGCCATAAGCCGGGTGTTCAGCGACCAGGGTCTGCACGAAGAGGCGTGTTTTTTCGTTGAAACCGTCAAGATCAAGACTGGCGCTGCGGATGTAAGCCAGGTTTTCAGCCAAGAAGCTCGACTCATCTGGCATCTTTTGGGTACGTGTCGGATACCACCAAGTGGCACAAACGACAACTCTGGCATTAAAGCTGAACACGAAGAGCCGCACGGCGATCCGGGCTCGAAGAAAGTCCGAGCTCGCTTCGATATACTTGAAGCACTTTTAACCAATCAACCTTTGGACACAAATCCATTGCGCCAGTTGCCGGTCCCTCCTGGGCTCCCAGAGGAAGAAAATGACGAGTGGGCCTTCTGGGACCAGCTTGGAGAATTCGTGGTCCATTCCAACACCGACGCTGCATTAGACGGGCTCGCGGAAACTGCACTATCCAGCATGCGCAATGTCCTGAAAGCGCGCGAGGTCCGCGATGCTATTTATTCCATCGCGCTCGCACGTCAGCTTGGCAATCGCGTTCGCGGCTTTCCTGACGCCGTTCCGCATCCCGTCGACCATAATCCCGAGAATGACATCAACAAGCTTACCGTCGCGATGTCTTTTATCAGTCATGAGTGCCGATCCGGCACCCAGCAAGTCATTGCTCGCATTTGCGATATGGCCTGCTTGTCTTGGAGAGTGAGCAGAAGCTGATGGTCTGCAACATTGTCGCCTTGTTGCCACGCACAGATCATTCAGTCTATTACTTCTTGGAGGCTTCATTGTTGCATTTAGCAACCGTTCACTCAACCTCGTCCGATTATGTAACAGTATCGAAATGGGTTCTTTCTTTCTATCATTGCATCTACCACCCAGATTTCCCTGACCTGCCTTTTCTCCCTGATTTACTCCTGTCTTTCACTGGAAAATGTTCTGTTCAACTCTTGAAACAACAATTCACCACCACCACTCGCGTCTGTGCTAGTTTTCTCTTCTGCATGGGTTACGACAGCATGGCAGCAAGATATCCCCGGGCTCCCTCTACTTCTACTCACGTTGTTTCACTCATAGTGGCCGACGCTTTTGTACTTTCCACCTACGGGAAACTTGACCCTGGCTTCTTTTTGTTTTGGCATGTAGCGACGGTGTTGGATGCGTTTGTGTCGCGGCGCATAGCCGCTATGGTTTGATGGAACTTGGAGGAATTAGAATGAACGCAATCTAATCTGTAAACGCCGATGTAGTTCATCACTCGCTCTTCTCGTCGTTGATATGCAACATGCTTGCTTCAAGAGCTCTCGCTTGGGTTGATTTCCGCTGTTGAAAACAACGCTGAGTAAATGCTGCATATGTACCAATTACGGAACTCAACCTGTGCGCAGCATGGTCAGGGGAAAGCTAAATCCGGACTCACTTATTTATCGGATGCCCATTGAGAGCATTTCTCTGCAAAATGGAACAGACGGATCAAGAACAAGTCATGACACTTCCAATGTGCATTGACTGCGAGACTTCACCACTTCTTCTTGCTTTGAACCTTGAGCACCGTGATGAAACACTTGCGCCTCTGCAAAATAAGAACCCACTTGTTCCATGGCTGGCACTATACCACATCTCGCTTGCCAACATCCTAGGTGCGAACTTGTACCCATCCTCACCGCTTCTCCAGTGTCACCTCCATCTTCACCACCACCAACCCCTGTTGTTCCAGCGTTGCACACAATTTCCACTCTCGGAGTAGGGTCTGAGCATCGTCTCGGGAATCATCCCGGTTCACTCACACAAGGAAAATGAAACAGTGCCGCCGGTTTTTGAAAAAGGGTACAAACGGCTTCGGAGAATAACCACTAGGACGGGAATATGGAGAAAGGTTGCCGGAGCCTGGTGATACTGATCGCAGCGGACTGGTAGTGGGGTGTACGACAAGTGTAGTCCAGAGTACCGCATGGCGTTGCCGGAAGCGAACGACAATGACGAGCAGAACGATCCCCTGGCACGAAGGCGAACACACAGACCGCATGTTCGCGCCACCACGTCTCACCGAAACGCCCGCTCGTTTCTTAGGTCAAGGTGAGGCGGGGTTTCGTGTTCGCTGTGTAAGCGACGGGCGCGTGTGGTTCGTGAGACATTTGGGGCCATGAACACGGCATGAGAAGAGCTGCCGAATATGCCGATCAGCATGCAACTCCAAAACTAGATTTCGTCCCTTGTGTTTGTTTAAGAAGTGGCCCCGAGGGGCACGGCATGAGATGGGCGGAACGTGGTAACTCACAGGTTCAGAGGCGTGGCGAAGCGGTTCTGATTGGATCCCAGTGCCTCTGCCACTCTGCCGCGAGTTGAAGGTCGGAGCGCTCGTTGTATAGACTCAATCTAGCCCACAGGTAGTTCACTTGTACGGCTACATGCGACTTTCAGATCTCAGATCAAGGCCTCTGGTTGTGCTTTTGTTAATGTCGTGGCAAATAAAGAGCTCAGATCTCGAACCCCAAGTCGCAAGGTCTCAGACGTAGGCTATAGCTTATGGGAGTTCGTACGTTTGAAACCGTCAATATCATTTTATGTATTTCCCGAGGCACCCCGGGTAATCTCAAGTTCTTTCCAAGTATGACACAGCAAAGGAACGCAAAAATGGTAACGCTATGGCTCTTTTTGTCTAGTATACACCCACTCATACATGCGCACAACGTGGAGAATCGGAAGCCTATCGCTGCGTCTCGTACACTAGCATTTCATTGCACCTCTCACTGCTGGATCACCATCTCGCTCAATTCTTGTAGGACGCGATTGGAGAACACCTTGTTCGTCTTGCGGGTGGCATATTACAAGTAGAACTAGTTCAGGAAGGCGAATATTCACCCCTGAGCTAAACCAATTGGCGTCTAGACTCGATATTGGGAACCGACATTACTGACAAATGGAGTACAGCCAGTCAATTTCGAGACTATTCATACTCCCCAGAAAAGCATTCTCAGATAGTGTGAGGCAACACCACGATCATTGGACTGATCCCAATCGCCTATCCTATCGAGAAAACGCCCAGCTAATCAATCGCGGAGAAGTAGCCTTGGATTAATCTTATTCCGCGAAAAGGAGCTGATGGATTTGGTATTGGAAAGACAGATGTGTAAAAGGCCTGCGTCTGATACCTATTCCGAGGGCTCGGGACCGATTCTCCTGCGTTGCACACAATGATATACTACAGATATAGATCCACAATCGTTACTCTCCTTGGCCCGCCTGTTGCTGTTCTTTTTGCTTTTTCCAGGCAGCCGCATTCGCCATAAGTCTTGCCAGATTGGCCGCACTCTCATCGTCAGCTGGAAATACATAATCAACGTACTCCTCGAAACTATCGTCGTCCAGCTTTCTCCTCTTCTTGACCTTCCTCGGCATTTGCTTATCAATCTTCTCACGATCCTCCAGGGTGCCGACTTCATCTTCAAATGATTTCCAGGCGTTGAGAAGCGCAACACGTTCTTCTTTGAGACCGTGTTCTTTCATACGGGCATGCGCAGAGTGGAAAATGGCACGGGCACGTATGATGGCCGTTGGCGAGGGCGGTTGGTCTTCATTTTCTGCAGCAGGCACGTCTGGGTCTGGCACGCCAAGTTCGAACTGTGCCCAAGATGTCCATACCTTGACATGGTCGGTCTTCTCGAGAAGGCGCTTGTACAGTGCACGTGTGCGGTCATACTCGGCCTCACCCTCTTCGAAATCGATGTAGGCTTTCCATAGAAGCTCGGGCATATCGAGCTGCGGCTCTTCCACGGCAAGTTCGAAGATGGCCCTTACACGGTCGAGGTCGTCCAACCCGCGTTCGAGCTCGGCAAATTTGATCCAGGTTTGGGTGTTGGCGCCATTGAACTCGATGTACTTGGCGTATAGCTGGCGACAGCGACCAAATTCAAATAGTTTCATCTCCAGCTCGATATACCCCTTGAACAGCTTGTCTTTGGGGCACATTCCTATGGCTTGGCCAAGAAGCTTGCGGGCTTTGGCCAAATCCCCTCGTCGGATTTCGAAATGCGCGGCCATGATCCAGACTTTGGCAAAAGTGAAGCGTTTGTGTGGCAGCAGCCTCAAACACTCTTGGTATATCTGACGAGTTCGCTCGTTGTCTTGCGAGATGGTCTCTTCGAACACGGCGTAGAACAGCCATAGATATATGTAACGTCTCCAGTGACGCTTCTCTTGTGTTGGGGGATCTGAGCAATTGCACGCTCGTAAACGTCCCTTACGCGGTCCGGATTCCCAGAAGTCTCTTCCAGGCGGGCAAAGTCGATCCACGCATCGTAGTTTTTGGGGTTCTCCTTGATCTGATCCTCGTAGTGCACTCTTCGTTTCGAAAGAATGACATCCTCTATCCCGTCCCGATCGCCGTACTGTTTCTCGAACTGGGTAAAGGCTTTGTGCAGGTTCGCAGACTTGGAGCGCGGCATGCGGTCCAGAGCAAACTTGAAAATGGCTCGGGCGCGTTGGAGCTCGTTGAGCTTCGCTTCGAACTTGGCGTAGGCCATGAAGAGCTTCTCGTCCATGAAATCATCGCCCAGTGTTTCGACGGCGGTCCCGAAGACGTCTCGCACCAGGTCGCTCGTGCCGTTCTCCTCCTCGAACTTGGCCCACTTGATCCAGTTCTTGGGTTCGGGGTGGACGACGGTGAAGCGCTCAAAGATGGCCCTGGCCTTCTCAAACTCGGCGTGGCGCTTCTCCAGTTTGATATAGGCGGACCAGGCGGCCTCTTCGGGCTCCCACTGCATCCATCGCTCGAAGACGGCCCTCGCGCCGTCGATGTTGCCCAGGGTCTCTTCCATGTACACGTACTTGTACCACAGCTTGTCGACGCGCGGCAGGATGGTCACGGCGCGGTCGAACAGATTGCGGGCGTGGTTGATGTTCCTGCTCTTCATCTCGGCCTCGCAGTAGCGGATCCACAGCACGACGCTGGTGCTGTCGACGTCCAGGGCGCGCTCGAAGATGCTGCGGGCGCGGCGGAACTCCTTCTGCTCGAGCTCCCACTGGGCATAGCGCATCCAGTTGTTCATATTGATGCGGTTGCGGCGCACATAGTCCTCGAACTCCTTGCGCTTGCGGCCCTGGAACTCGTGCAGCTCCTCAAGATCGGCGAAGCGCTGGGTGGGCGCCTTGAGCTTCTCATCCTGGCGGTCGACGGCCTCGCGGAGGAGTTGTTCGGCGCTGATCTGGACGGGCGCGGCGGCCTTGTTCTTGACCCGCGGCGGGCCCCGTGAGCTCTCCATGGCGGTCGGGTGATGGGGGCCGTGGGGAGGGAAGCAGGGCGGCGGGTGAAATTCACGGGCATGGATCCATCATCACGGGCAGGGGGCGGTGCGCCGCGGCAGAATCGCCTTGGCGCCTGCACGTCAGGGCCGCCGCCGCCCCGAATTGTTCGTAGGCTCCGGCATCCAGTTCGACAACGCGCCCCACCGCGCCACGGAACTTCAGGTACGCGAGCCGCCTGCACAGCTGCACCACCGCCCGCGCTCGACACTGCTCGCGCCCGACCGCCTGCACCCGCCGCCTGCCCTGTCCAGCCCGCCGCCATGGCGACCCTCGAGCAGGAGCTGCTCGCCGACTTTGCCGACATGGGCGACGACGACGACGACCAGGTCGACATGGGAGGAGACTACGACGGCGACCTGGCCGGCCTGGAGGAGGACTTTGCCGCATCGCCCGACCCCGACGGCGGCGGCGGCGGCAACGACGGCGACGACGACATGCCCGACGAGGAGGCCGAGTACGCAGCTCGCCAGAAGCGCCAGAAGCGCTCGTCCGACACGCGCGCCGCCTCGACCCTGGCCGCGAAGCTGGAGCCCATCCTCGCCCAGATCGACGCCGTCAAGGACACCATGGACGGTGTCCTGGACGGCGAGTCCATCGAAGACAACCCTGAGTACCAGCTGCTCAAAGAGGCCAACGAGCACTCGACCCAGATCGACGACGAGATCATGGCCGTGCACAAATTCATCCGCGACCACTACTCGCTCCGCT
Organism: Pseudopithomyces maydicus; assembly: GCA_026873275.1. NCBI lineage: Eukaryota > Fungi > Ascomycota > Dothideomycetes > Pleosporales > Didymosphaeriaceae > Pseudopithomyces > Pseudopithomyces maydicus. The sequence goes on along the minus strand of JANTUC010000010.1, from coordinate 1,074,721 downwards.
TCCCCTACCTCGAAGAGCTCATCAAGAACCCCGTCGACTACGCCAAGACGGTTGCCATCATCAAGAACGGCCCCTTGGACAACATCAAGGAAATCGCCACCAGTTCCGACAACCTGGTTGGCGTGCCGCTGAAGAGCATCCTCGAGGGCCCGCAACTCATGGTCGTTACTGTTGAAGCCTCCAGGGCCGCCGGTCGTGATTTGAACCATGCCGAGTTGCACGCCATTCTGGATGCCTGCTCCATGCTACTGCACTTGGACAAGGCAAAGGGCATACTCACCGAATACGTACAGTCGCGCATGAGTGTCTTTGCACCCAACCTTACCACCCTGATCGGCTCTTTGACTGCTGCCCAACTCATCAACTACGCCGGAGGCCTCGCCGGCCTTGCAAAGACGCCCGCCTGCAACATCACGCCTCTGGGCTCCAACAAGGCCACCGGCCTCGGCTTTGCGACCAACGTTGGCATCCGCCACCAAGGCTTCCTCTACCACAGCCCCATGCTCCAAACCATCCGCCAGGACCTCAAAAAACAAGCCATGCGAATCGTTTCCGCAAAGCTCATCCTCGCCGCACGTGTCGACATGGTGCACCAGGCCCCTGACGGCTCAACGGGCCAACGGCTCAAGGATGAATGCGAGCGCCGCCTCGACAAGCTCACAGAGCCCCCGAAGAACCAGGGCGTGCGGGCCCTTCCCGCCCCCGACGACAAACCATCCCGTAAACGCGGCGGACGCCGTGCACGCAAAGCAAAAGAAGCTACCGCCATGACCGAGATTCGCAAAGCGCAAAATCGCATGGCGTTCGGCAAGGAAGAGAAAGAGGTTGGGTACGGTACGGGCGATTCCACGCGTGGCATGGGTATGATTGGCTCCACAGACACGGGACGTGTCCGCGCCCTGCAGATAGACAACAAGACGCGTGCCAAATTATCCAAGAAGAACCCTGGCTGGGGCGGCGAAACCGCCCTGGGTGGTGCAAATACATCGCTCAGGGGCTTCGGCGCGGGTGGCACGGCGACTAGTCTGCGTGCTTCGGGCCTACGGACTGGTGGTGTTGGCCTGCCTGGCGCGGGAACGAGCTCGATTGCGTTCACGCCGGTGCAAGGATTGGAGCTGGTGGACCCGAAAGTGCGTGAGGAGATGAGCCGCAAGCGAAAAGCGGAAGAGGACCGGTGGTTCAAGGGTGGCTCCTTCACGCAGCTCAACGGCACGAGCACGGCCAAGGTAGACAGTGGAGGCTTCAAGGTACCCGCGCTACCGATTAAGAAGCCAAACCAGGGATGAATCGACTGGCAGGATTATATCGAGAGAGGACTGTATTTGTACGGTCAAATCATGGTTGGCATTCATGGCGCTTAGGTACGATATCCGCAATTGCATTGGGTGGCGTTGGCAGGGAGGAGACCTGCCCCAAAATCGACAGCTTTTTTGCTTCCCTACATGATACGAATGACATGGGCCATAGGCTGCCTAGACTTCGCTCTGGGTATGACCATCTTACTTTACTTTTTGCATCAGAAACGGAGAACGTGACAAGATTTTTTGGTAGGAGCCCTGTACCGTAGGATCACAATTGTATCATTCAGACAAATACTATAATTCATTCAAGAGCGTCTCGCTCAAGCCGTCTATTTGGGACTTCCCATTTGTTCAGCTTATGGCAGAAAACAGTTGTCTGCCACCCCCAACGCCGATCCCATGCCATGACGAAGAAAGCATTATCATCCCATCAAACCGCTGACATTCTCCGCGTTTCCTCTACGACTCTCCAGGCAGCAGATTGCTCTTCACCGCAAACATCTTGCTGCTGACGCCGGCCGTGAAGCCATCCACTTGCCGAGCATACTGCTCCACCTGCCTCGAGTTGAGCATCGTCTCCAACCTGCTAGGCTCCTGCGGCAACTTGAACAGCCTCTGCCATTCGTCCTCGGGAAGCAACGGTTGCTTCGATGCTGTCCTTGCGGCGTTCTCGGCTTTGCGCTTCTGTTGCCAAGCTGTGATCTTGGCTTGCTCACGAGCAAGCGATCTCTGGTAGTATTGGTGGTTGTTAAGCTCCGTGTGGTGGTTCTCGATGCTCTCGAGCAAGAGATCGCAAGTCTTCTCGAGGAAGGGGTCGATGGAGAGGTCGAGGGAGTCGTAGTTGGGGAAGAAGGGAGGCTCTGGGGTGTTGGGATCTTGTTGCAGGGCAGCCAGGTTGGGAGGGAAAGAGAGCTCTTCCTTGGGGGCATCCGAGGGTAGTTGGTGGAGGAGAGAGGTAAGGAGGTGCGAGTTGTGGATGTGAACGGGAAGCTCGACAAGAATGTCGTGGTATCGGAGACCGCTCTTTTGCAGGCTAGAATGGTCAGCTTCAAAAGCACGGGTCGAGCATAGGTGAGTTTATCGGTACCTCTCAGTGGTGAATTTGTTCTCCTTGTAAGCGGCAATGAAGGCAGGGGAGAGCCTGTAAGCGCGCAGGCTCAAGCTTCCCTGAGAGCTCCTGCTCACATCGTGGACCAAGGCAATGGCACGCTCGTTGGGGTCTTTTTGGTAGAAGAACTGATTTTCGATGGTGTTCAGGTTGACGAAATTGCCCATGCTTGTGCTCGTATACCAGCCGACGTTGTTCGCATCCACATTCACTTCCCTTAGGAGTTTGATCATCTCGTTTTGGTAGGCGACGTTCGCCTTGGCGCGGGGTGCTGCGGCGGCAAGGTTTGTGCTGTTGTCGCGGTGATCGTCGGTGGTGGGGGCATCGATGGTCGCAAAGGGGAAACAAGAGGTGACTTCAAGCAGCCCGGACTGGCTGTGCGACTCCATTCCTACGAGGGAACCGGTTGCGACGGTCGGGAAGGTTTTGGCAGCATGGTTGACCAGCTTCATCACAACCTGCGAGAAAGTCAGAGGGGCTAGCGGGGCAAACGCAGGGTATGTGGTGATCGCGTACCAAGGCCTCGATCTGTACCGCCTTGATGGGCGAGTCCTTCAGTGTGTCGGCCATATTGGAGGGCGTCGAGAAGGAGGTGGTCGTGGTGGTGGGGCAGCGCAGTATGGGCGTGTTGAAGTCGTTGACCAACAGTGAAATTCGCCAGTGCGATCTGCCAAGAGTTCTGCTATATGGCACTAGTCCTGCTCACGTTAGGCAGCATTTTTGCCTGTGGGCTGCAGCGACCAAGTGCAAGCCGTATCTAATGGCGCTGGCTCAACTATTTGAATACGGATGGATGTTGTAAGAACACGTGGGGAGGCACGCAGGCACCAGGAAGGACGGTACACTGATCGCCGGCTCTACCATGCATGTGTCTATCGTCGCCCACGATCTGTGTAGTAGTGCTGTACAACAGTGCCCAGTGAGAGCTCATTTGAGGCAATCACTACTAAATCGATCGTGATAAGGAGTAGTACATGGCTTCGGGAAAGGCAAATTGGAGGCAACGAGGGAAGTACACGAGGATCTGAGTACATGACGTATAAACATCGACCTCATAGGTCAGCGTAAGACGACATGGCTCCTCCATTACAGTCTAATCTTGATCTGACATCCAACTCATTTGCGATGCTGCTGTTTTTTTTTCCTTCAGCTTCGACAAACTCTTTTTTGAGGCATTAGACTATCGAAGCACAACACCGAACGTTGTGAGCTTAGAAGTCCTGGAGCCCTGGCTCTCCTGGGGCTGGAGTGGACTTGGAGATGGAACCTCGGAATCTAGGTGGGGGCCCACACCAACTTTGGAAAGTTGATGGTGTTGCCCCTTCATCGCGTTCCTCTACTCTCTGTCCACGAATCGTGTAGTTGAAAAGATAGTTTTTGGCGATTGGCATGCAGTGTTCTAAAAAAGAATGCAGAGCGACCCCTTTGGACGTAAAAGGTACCTGGTCCATCAACCTGAAACGCCAGCGCAGCCGAAATTCAACAGGACCGACAATGCTTGCCCAATCCGAGTGCCCTGGGCGACAAGCGCTGCCCCATTGGCCACAAACGGATCGCCCGGTGTTCGTGGTGATGGGCGGTGATGGGTGAAGGGGCAAGAGGTAAGCTGCAGTCTCCACGCTGTCGCTTTCATGTTTGCCCTCCTTCAACTCGCTCGTTCATGAACGGCGCCGCGATGTGGTCCTCGATAGGCGTATCCGTGATGGTGGTGAATCTTATTGCGACGGCTTCGGCGCACAGACGGGGCGGGTGGGACTGGGTTTCTGGACTGCCGAGTTGCTGGGGGAGCTGTTTGGACGACAACGGATGCAACTCCAGGCGATGTCAGTTGTTCCAGGTCCTCGATGGCGCATCCCACGTGTCCTTACTGATGCGATACCAGGTATCTGCGAAGCAAGTCAGGATGACGACTACCTCACGAACACGGTCAAATGCGTGGTGCGGTCGTGCGACACGGACGGGACGAAGGTCAACTTGGACTTTCTTGCGCCTCTACAGATGTACTGCAAGGCCACACGAGATGAAATCCCCAGCTCCGTCATGAGCAAAGCCTATGCGTGCGCGAGCACAGGTACAAGATCAACGCCCGTGGCCTTGTCCCCTACGGGCAAAGTGGAGCATGCGACAAGGGCTCGCAAGACGACCGAGGAAGCAAGTAATGGACTGCAGAGCACCGTCACAAGCACAGTAACGCTTACGACCACCAACTCGGACGGGAAAACGGTGCAGGTGTTGATTCCGATAGCGATGGGCCCAAGCACCATGACGACGGGCGAAATCATCACGTCGACGCTCGACAGTACATGGGCGTCGACGCAGACGGCAACATCCGACGCCCAGCCTGCAGCTGAGCCAACGGCGGCGGCACCCTCACGAACACAGGGCTCGCTGTCGCCGTCTCCAACTGCCAGAGAAACGAATCTCGGCAACGGAAGCCCCTTTGACCTCTCCGTGTCTGGCGAGGCAGGGCACTGGAGCGTTCCACGGGCAGTGGCTGGGGCTGGTGTATTGCTAGGGGCATTTGTAAGGCTGTAGATATGCACGTGTGTACGATATAACAGAGTGGATTTGGGCGACGGGACTTGGGGCAATGGCATACAATGATACCACCGGGGCGAGCAGATGGACTACTGTACTGTACATAGGGTATAATCGACTACATACATGTATGTACGTAATCAAGCTGTCGGCGTGCACATGCATCGACGCCGGACGCGCAGAAACAGGTCTCCGACGCACATGAGACTAACACATGGCTTGGCCCGGCCGAGGCTCGTTGCATCTCATTGCTTCGCCGCCTTGCTGCATGGAGAACAGCTTGCGAGACGGTCGGCCGAGCGTCGCAGCCGTCGTTCGCAGTCGCCTGAGGTGCGGCTCTGCGGCCTGCTAAAACCAGGATAGTAAGCCAATCACAGCCAGCACGTCTCTATGCTGTCACCGAGGCATATGCTCTGAATGCCCCATCGTCATCCCTTGCCCAAGAATCATTCTTTGCGCGTCGGCGAAGCGGCCGAACTCTACGCACCGTGCTTGTATGCGCCTGGCTTGCCTGCAGGGAAAGGGGCGAGACATGCTTCTGGATAAAAGAGCTTTGCCTCACGCCCAGTAGACCCCTCCTTCACCTTGATCACCCCGACTTACGTTTCTTTCCCCCAAGCCATGGACTTCGAACCCATCCCCGGGCCCCCAGGGCTGCCTATCATTGGCAACATCGGTGACATCGATGCCGAGAATCCCATGTTGAGCTTCATGCGCCTGACCGACACATACGGTGCGTACACTGCGCCTGCTCGGCGAACCGGCACTCACACATCTCAGGACCCATCTGGAAATTCTACATTGCCGGTGAGCGCATCGTCATCGCATCGCAAGCCTTGATGAACGAGGTGAGCGACGAGACGCGCTTTTCCAAGACCATTGCAGCTTCGCTCAATGAAGTCCGAAACGGGACCCACGATGGCCTCTTCACAGCCAGGGGACCGGAAGAGAAGAATTGGGGGATCGCGCACAGGGTCCTTCTTCCCGCCCTCGGCCCACTGGCCATCAGGAACATGTTCGACGAGATGCACGATATTGCATCGCAGCTTGTCATGAAGTGGGCCCGTCAGGGCCCGAACAGGTCATCCACGTGACGGATGACTTCACAAGATTGACCCTAGATACGATAGCACTGTGTGCCATGGATTACCGATTCAACTCATATTATTCTGAGCACATGCATCCTTTCATTCAAGCCATGGCCGACTTCCTGAAAGTCAGTGGGGATCGAGCGCGGCGAGATCCCATCACCCAAATGTTTTATCGTACCGAGACCGCCCAGTATTGGGAAGACATAGAGCTTCTTCGAAAAACGAGCCAGGAAGTCATTGACAAGCGCAAACAAAACCCGACCGACAAGAAAGACCTGCTCAACGGCATGCTCAATGGCGTCGATACGAAAACAGGCGAAAAGATGACCGAAGAGAGTATCATCGATAACATGATCACGTTTTTGATCGCTGGCCACGAAACCACGTCTGGACTCCTGTCGTTCACTTTTTATTATCTGTTGAAGAATCCGAGTGCTTACAAGAAGGCGCAAAGCGAAGTCGATGAAGTCATTGGAAAGAGCCCAATCACCGTCGATCATCTTACGAAGCTTCCTTATCTCAATGCTGTCCTCCGCGAATCCATCCGTCTTCAACCAACAGCCCCCGCCATTGGTCTCCATGCAAATGAAGATACAACGCTCGGTGGGAAATACGAATGCAAAAAAGGTGTGCCGATCGTTGCGGTGCTGCCCAAGCTTCATCGTGATCCCCTTGTGTGGGGTGAGGATGCTGAAGAGTTTCGCCCCGAGCGTATGTTGGACGAAGAGTTTGAGCGTCGCAACAACGAGTTTCCCAATTGTTGGAAACCCTTTGGCAACGGCATGAGAGCTTGTATCGGGAGGCCTTTTGCCTGGCAAGAGGCTTTGTTGGTGTTGGCTATTCTATTGCAGAACTTCAACTTCACCGAGAAAGATCCGTCGTATCACCTTCAGATTAAGCAGACACTTACGATCAAGCCAAAAGACTTTTACATGCGGGCACATCTTAGAAACCACATGTCTGCGACCACACTAGAACGTGCTCTGGCATCCGCAACCATCAACGAGCACCCAGGCGAAAAGGCCCAAGTGAACAAGAAGAAGGCTGCCAAAGGTAAACCGATGGCTGTTTACTATGGCTCGAATACGGGTACATGCGAGGCACTAGCGAATCGTCTAGCCAGTGATGCCGCAAATCATGGCTTCAACGCAGTGGTTGACACGCTAGATGCAGTGAAGGAGAATCTACCCAAAGACACACCCGTTGCCATTATCACAGCTTCGTACGAAGGGCAACCCGCGGACAATGCTGCTCATTTTGTGACTTGGTTAGACAGCTTAAGAAGCGCAGAGCTTACTGGTGTGCAATTCTCAGTCTTTGGGTGTGGTCACCGAGATTGGGCGAGCACATTTCATAAAGTTCCTAAAGCAATTGATTCAACCATCGAAAAACGCGGTGGAACGAGAATTGCCGAGATCGGGACTGCGGATGCTTCAAAAGGTGACATATTTACCGAATTCGAAGCATGGGAGGACAAAGTGTTCTGGCCGGCTGTGAAGGAACGTTACGGTGCTTCAGATTCCTCAGAAGGTAGTCCTTTTGAAGCCACCTTCGATATAGAGGTTTCCACGCCACGCTCTTCAATGCTTCGTCAGGATGTGCGAGAAGCCAGAGTTGAGGCGGTGGAGGTACTGACTGCGCCTGGAGCTCCTGAAAAGAGGCATATTGAGATCAGCCTACCATCTGATATGGGCTATTCTGCAGGTGACTACCTCGCGATCCTACCTTTGAACCCGAAAGATAATATTTCCCGAGCAATGAGGTATTTCGGCCTACCTTGGGACAGCATGCTGACGATCTCCTCTTCGGGACCTACAACTCTACCAACTGATACACCCATCTCGGCGACCGATGTTCTTGGAGCTTATGTTGAACTTGCTCAGCCTGCGACAAAGCGTGACATCAACGCTCTCGTCGATGTCGCGACTGATGAAACAGCGAAGAGCGAGCTCGTCCGCCTGTCATCCGAAGCTTTTACCTCTGAAATTACAGAGAAACGCATATCGATTCTTGACCTTCTGGAACGATTTCCCTCTGTTCGCCTACCTTTTGGCCCATTCCTGAAGATGTTACCTCCCATGCGTGTACGGCAGTACTCGATATCATCCTCGCCACTTTGGAACCCTAATAATGTGACACTCACTTATGCCGTGGTAGACCAACCGGCCTTAAGTGGCCAAGGCCGTTTTGTTGGCGTTGCGTCCAGTTACCTATCTAATTTAGGTGTAGGTGATAGGTTGCATGTTGCGGTAAGAACTTCGCATCAGGCTTTTCACCTGCCGAAGGACGCACAGAATGTGCCTGTAATCATGATTGCGGCAGGAACCGGTAAGTATTATCCTGTTCAGGAATGAGCGGAATTGGATGTTGATACACATTGATTTAGGTCTTGCACCCTTCCGTGGTTTCATTCAAGAACGCGCTGCTCAAATTGCAGCCGGTCGTACTCTCGCACCTGCTCTTCTGTTCTACGGTTGCCGAGACCCCAGTACTGATTTCTTGTACCATGATTTGCTTTCCCGTTGGGAGAAGCTTGGTGCAATTTCGCTCCGTTGCGCTTTCTCACGTATGAGCGAGCAATCTGAGGGCTGCAAATATGTCCAAGACCGCCTGTACCATGACCGAAGCGAGGTCATAGAATTGTTCGATGCCGGAGCAAAACTCTTCGTGTGTGGAAGCCGTGAGGTGGGCAAGGGTGTTGAAGATGCCTGTCTGAGGATTGCGACGGAAGAGAGGAGAGAAAGAAAGGTGGTGTTGTTGATCAGCAGAAATTGAGGGACTGGTTCGAAGGTCTAAGGAACGAAAGGTTTGCGACAGACGTCTTTGCTTAGCTCTTGTGAATAGGACGAGTGCAGTTTTTGGTGGTATTATCGAAAGTCGACAGTATATCTCATACCGGAATCTTGGTTATGACTTAGCGTACACAAACGATATAGGTAAACCCTTCTACTAGAACACTATCTGGGATCTCTCACAATTTTTTCCTCTTTGGAGTCACCAACTAACAAATGTGATTCGCGTTTTCTAATTCATCGAAGCTAGATTTTCGGTAACGATAATTGTTCTAGGTTAACCCTTCTTGGAGGAGTTTGACGATATATGCGAAGTATATATTCTATTTAGGCATTTCACAGCGAATCGGTCATCAGTAGGATCAATAATTTAGGGCAGATAGTGTGGGGTACTTGGCCTCTAGAAGTGGTACTTACGAAAAGATTATACCGTGACTTCATAGTTGACAAATTACCATGACAGCTATTTATTCCACAAACGTTTAAGAAAATAGAGAATCTGAATTGTAATATTTTTATGCCCTTTCGGGAAGCACTTCATGTATGTAACTTGAAATGTTTGTTTAAATGAGTCGAATGAAACATATGAACACAGTCTGGCAAAAGGAAGAAACTTGAGAGAATACCATAAGGCATCTACTCATACTTGATCGGAGCTAACGGATATCTGGTATGCCATCTTCGAGTTTAGCTTGGATCCATAGCATTGTTCTTGACAGCATACCTTTGATAAGAAAGCATGGAATTACCTTCATCCTCTCATCCTTCCATCTCTTGGCAACATTTCCTCCACACACTGGTAGCACATTCAGCTGAACATTGACCAGCATCTTTTTTCCGTATTCGAGTGAATGTATGCTCACGCATATTCGGAACTGAAAGCACACTGCCTGACTACGATAAACCAGAAATAATTTAGCGGCGATTCTGAAAGCGAAGCCACCACCCAAAAAGCCACAGAAGCAGAGCTGCTATGGTCAAATGGAAAAATTGGGGGAAATAACAACACAAAATATACACTAGATCCAACCTGGCCAGTCTCGTGCAAAGGTTCCCGCTATCGAACAAGTACACCATGCGTGAGCCTTCCAATACTGCACGAATCGTATTTGCCACCACGGGTCCGAGAAATATCATAATTGCTTGTGTGGCCTCAGCGAAAGAAAAAGAACTTTCCAGGCTTGGCAGCCCAAGGATGGCTTGGTTTTCATCGCCATGGGATCAAGAATCTGTCTAAATCGCGTGGCAGTCGACATTTCTTCTCCTTTCCTCTTACTTGCATGGCAGCGCGCTCCGCCACAAACGGACAAGGATCTTCGTATGCGCACCTGTGCCAATAGGACCTGGTCACAATTCTCCACATGTTCGCTAAATATATGCTTAGTGTCGCCAAACAGCCGCTCGCCTCATCCACGAACACTATCCCGGACTATCGGTTCGCTTGGCCTGGAAGCAAGCTCCACTTAGGTATTTCGTGGCTACTACGTTGATGGATCAAGATAGGGAATGGTGATACCCCTGGTTGGATCACTGTCAAAAGATTTGATCCCATTGATGCTCGCCAATTAACACCCAGACTATATATGCAGTCGTGGTCGCAGCCGCGACGATAGTTGGTAATAGGGGCACTTCTTGTATATTTCCAATTGTCAGTCATCAATCTGAAGCCGCTACTGAATCCTTTCGCTATGGGCATGCCAGGAGCACAAAGCTTCGTGGGGCGCCAGGTAGGCAAGCGCACGGTTTATGCAGGAGAACAGCCTCGAGACCGCACAGTATTCACAATAATATCTATTTTCTGTATTATGGTTTTGAGTTCACTACTCGGTATGTTGACAAGTTGAGTTTACACTGTTACAATGTGTTGTTGACGCTCACAGGATCTCGTTTCAGTAAACTGCGACGAAATGCTGTCATGAACCGGAACATGACATCTATACTCGTTCTTTACATGTACATCTCTGTTTTGTCTTTCATTGGTTGCTCAGCAGTAATGCTAGCAGGCCAAGGGCTGTACAACCATAGCTTGTGTGTTAGTGCCACTTGGGTTTGTCTGATCTTGTACACTACGTCTAAATTCGTTATGTAGGTTTGAGCATCTCTTTGCAGCCGAGGTACTGACAGCTCCAGTTATATATTTCTTGTCGAGCGCATCCACGTTGTTCGTGTGACCTTCGAACCTCGTAGCCGCGATTGGCTTTACATATCCTGCATGATTTTTATGTCTGTGTCGTTTTTTGCTGTCGCAATCAACGCGTATATGTCACCAATAATGATCATGAGTTCAGAAGACGGTCGATGCCACATGGGTATCCCCGGAAAAGCCTCAATCCCTTTCATGTCGGTAGACGTTCTCGTTGAAATTGTCTTGACGGGCGTTTTCATCTATCTTCTGCAACCTACCGCAAAGACAGGGTGGTTGAGCAAGGTGTCAGGTGATTTCAGGGCTACTAAAACCTCAAAACCGACCATGGAGGAGAACACATACATCACTGCAGCACAAAGGAACATCATAAACCTGTTACGGAAGAGTCTGGTTGGAAGTTTGTTGATCATGATTCCCACCATGGTCAACATGATTCAATTATACATCATGCAAGGCAGGGAATTAGCATTGGTTTGCGTCACTATGTGTATACTCGACGGTAGGTTGCTCCTCCTACCCAGTCAACTAATGCCATGATTGGTTACTAACAGGCTGTAGTAAGCTGGAGTGTCGTAACTATCCACTGGCTAACCTTCGGGTCTGCGAAGCAAGAGAAGATTTTGTCTAGAACTATGCAATCTTCGAAATTCCCAATGATGGATACGATAAATAAAGAGCGTTTTTCTGGCAGCAAATTGGCCCAGAATGTCTCGTCCGACGCCATCCTCCCAACATTCAATATGGTTCTTGAAGAGCCTGCACATATGTGTCTTACGCCGTCTACGTCTCATACCTTGTCTGTCGATTGCAAGCGAGAGACCGCATCCACTGGCTCTCTTTTACCGGAGCGGAAGATCTGAGAGGGTAGGCTGCAAGGGGAAGATCTATCCCAATTCGTGGCGCTCGTTCCATCATCCCGTTGGCATCATTTCATATGCTATGAAATCTATATATAGCACAGTTCGGAATGGTAGCTGAGGTTTCTTCACAATTTTGGAAACCTCACCCTCAAGAACTGACTCGGCCACGCAATGTCGACACCTAGCTTGTGCGCGACCCTCAGTACCCATTCAGGCTCGCGCATGAACTGTCTTGCAACAAGTACCACATCTGCCATCGGCTCTTTGCCATCCTTTTTCTCTGTCATTTGTACCGCGGCGCTGGCTTCCTTATCTAGCTCTGCATCTACTTTGTCTCCGGAAATTCTTGCAGCGCCTCCTTCTTCCAGGATATCTCTCGCCTGTTCCGCTTCAGTAATAAGGCCCACGGCACCGATCAGCAAATCCAGATTGTCTGCGCGCAGTGATGCCCGAATACGGTCCGCCAGTGATACCTGATAGCTGTTGTGCATTGGAATCTTCGCCTGGGGATTGTTGCCCGCGGAACTGACATCAAGGAGGTCAATTCCAAGTGCTGGGAGGAGCTTGGCCAACTTTATGGAACTCTCAATGTCCCAGCTTCCGAATTGCCTACCTAATTCGGAGCTCTCGTGCCACTCTGTTGCCGAAATACGAAGGAACAACGGCATTGTGGTCGGAATGACTTTACGAATCGCCTCGATGATGTCTATGAGAAGACGAGTGCGATTCTCGAAAGAGCCTCCGTAACTGTCTGTCCGGCGATTTGAAATTGGAGATAGGAACTGGTGGATGAGGTAGCCGTGCGCAGCATGAATTTCGATAACATCAACCCCAGCCTTGACTGCCCTCGCTGCTGCTTTTGCCCAGTCCTGAACCAGCTCGTGGATTTCGGTTTCGGAGAGAGCTCTCGGGGCCCAGAATCCACCATCTGGATTAGTGCTGGCCTTTCCATCCCATGTCCACTCCTCGCCACCCATCGGTCCAACTACGTCCTCCGGCCATCCCCCGATATCTACCCCTGCCCTGGCACTGACCTTGGATCCTGGCTTGGAAGCCGTCACCCACGAAGCAGCTGTGCTCCCTTTGCGTCCGGCGTGCGCCAGTTGAATACCACTTACCGCACCCTGGCTCTTGATGAAATCACTCACTCTTCTCAAGGCCGGTACCTGTGCGTCAGACCATAGTCCTGGACAGTTGGGAGAGATGCGTCCGTTGGGCTGAACACCCGTCGCTTCGATGAAAACGAGAGCTGCGCCCTTGAGCGCATAATGGCCCAAGGTTGCGATGTGATAGTCCGTCAAAGCACCAGTTTCCGGGCCAAATGCGCTAGTAGAATACTGGCCTGAAGGTGGGTACAGAGTTGGTACAAGTTCCAAATATGACCAGCGTTGACTTACACATGGGCGCTACTAGAATACGGTTGCGCAATGTAGTTCCACGGATGGTAAGAGTCTTGAACAGTGTGGGTACGGCAGCTGTATTCGTTGGCTTTGGCGTGCCAGGCGAGACGGCATGTTGAGGCGTGAAGTAGGGTATTCCCTCCACGCCTGGGTTGTTGTGATTATTGCGAGATGTGGACATGGCGGTGTGGCGCTTGATTAGGTAGTGTTGGGCATGCAGGACCTTGGATCTCTTTTCACCACCAACATAATATATATAGGCGTCAATTCATATTCCGGTTTTTTTCAAGGGTATCATGCTGCGTGTTTGATTTGTAAGATGAGTGTTTCCTAAGCGGGGCTAAGCCTGAGGGGGAAGTGCCATCGAACAAATTCTATACCGAGGTCAACCGCTCGCTTATTCCGTAGGCCGCGTCTCTTAACAATATCATTCACGAGAGGATTCGGGATATCAGGATAAAATGGGTATCAAACGGCAACAGCAGGTGACCAAGGTCAATGCTACCTACCAATGCCTCACGACCACTAACCATCCGCCTTCCTTTACACTCTGCATCATTGCACCGACCCTCTTTCTCTTGAGTCCTTCTCGTGGACTAATGTCTTCGATTGCGTGTTTTCCATCAAAATATTTCAACAATGTACTCCAATGAGCTCTTAGATCTGCATCCTGGAAGGTTTTCCCAATCGCTTCCAACCACCTCGCCTCGACCGCATTTGCTCTCTGTGGGCTGAGGACGAGACTGGATGTAAAATTTTCTGGGGAAGGTGGCGGTGATTGGGGCGGCTGATTCTGAGTCGTGGGCGAGGTTGGCGAGAAGGGTGGAGCACGCGAGGGCGAGGGTGATTTTAGATGGAGCGGTGAAGGTCGATGCGGATGTTTAGTGGTCGAGGATGGAAGTGGTGAGGAGAGCTGTAACGGAGAGGCAGGGCGACCAGCTCCCTGGTAGGGTATCGTGGTTCTCGCAGAGCTCGTGCTCCCGGCATCGCTAGAGGCGCGTGCAGGACTGCCTCGCCATCCTGGTCCACTGGTGGTAGCCGCCACGCGTGGGCTAAGAACCATGCTGGTATCCATGTCTTCACCATCGTCCCGGTCCCGCCTTGTTCTACGAAGCGGTGTGCCCGGTCGGGGCCCACCTGTTATCGTCCCCGCCGAGAGAAACGACGAGCGTTTATCTGAGCGAAGAGAGCCAGCAATGGAATCATTATCTTCCCGTTCCCTCTTCAAGCGATCCTCGCGCTCCATTTCGGCTGCTACATGGGCTTTGATTTCGGGACTAACACGAACCCAGACGAAGGTACGGAGCTGTGTGACCCAACCGCCACGCATGAGCCAGGCAAGGATGTCCATGTACGCGTCTCGATGCTCGGCCGTAGGTATCAGATATCTGTACTCCTTGGGTTTTTGGGATAGCAAACTGAGCATCTTTGGCAAGCTGGGGAGGGTGGGAAAGCGCTGTGCATAGGCGGGCATGGCAGCTTGCAGGTTGGACATGTCGGCGTTGGGGGACACGATGTAGGTATCTCGGGGATGCAGCGGGGCTATCAGCCGGGCTCGACGCCAGTAGACCAGGTGGCTAGCTATGTATTCCATGTCCTGTGCGAGGATGTTGTGTTTTGTGGAGATCTTGAGGAGTGACTTTGTCGGCACAATGGTACGAATGTAGAAAGACAGAGCTGCAGCGTTTGCCTTTTCAGCTTGTAGATCTTTGAGGATGACCTCGGGGTCTTGAAGGAGCAAGAGCGCGGCATGCTGGGTCATTGGAGCGTCGTTGTCGTCGTCGACGACGACATTGGAAGTGGTGAGCCACAAGCCCGGCATTTGAGGCTCCATGGCGTTGGGGAGGTAGGGAGTGGAGTCTGGATGGGGTATCTGGAAGGACGTGTTGAAGCTTGCGTCGAAGTGGATGTGGGCAATCTTGTCGGTGGAGATGGCGTCAAACATGGTGGCGAGCGACCTTGCCAGCGGGGAGGTGGCGACGATGTTCCGCCAGGTGGCGGTCCGCGAGTCGCGGTTCTCCTTTGCGCGCTGCTTGATGTCGATGATGCGCTTCGACTCCTTCCACACATACTGGAAGCGTGCCTCCTCATACTTGAGGGCCTTTGCGTACTTCTTGGTCACGTTGTCGTACATGTCCTTGACGCGCAGCTGGTGCTCAAGGGCGGGCGGGTTGAGGACGAAGACGACATTGAACATGGTCATGTCCGGGTTGTTGGGGTGGTTGGTGGTCGAGTCGCTCTTGACGTCGGAGCCGACGTCGGATGCGGCTGCAGAGGGCACGGCGTCGTCGTCCATGTCGTGACCGTAGCCCGGCTCGAAGCCCGGGGGAGGACGAATATGTCCTTCTTGTCGTGGTGGTGGGGCTCGTGGTCACGGGCATCGAGGGTCAGATTGGCCAGCAGGTGGTCGTCGTCGGGCTTGCGCCTCTTCTTGCGCTTCTTCCACAGGCCGTCGTCGCGCACGAACATGGGCGCGCCGACGAAGACAACGCTTTCGACGCCGAGCTCGAAGCGGCGCTTGTTGAAGGCCTTGTCGGGGCAGAGCATCTTCTCGAGGGCGTCGACCTTGAAGCCCAGCACCGTCTCCCAGTCGCGGTCGCCGCCGCGGTGGCTCCGGTCGCGGTCGGGCTGGCCTCCCTCGGGCTGGCCGCCGGGGCTGGTGCCCACGTCCACGTCTCCGTCGTCGTCTTCGAAGCTCTCCTGGCGGCCCCAGGCCCCCGCGGGCGGCCGCGCCCTCTCGCGCTCGCGATGGCTGGCGCCCGTCCGCCCCGAGCCGCGCCCACCGCTCGTCCTGCTGCCCATGTCGGCCTCGTCGTCGCCCGCGTCCGGCTCGGTGCTGCTGTCCCAGTCGCTGCTGGACGAGTTGGACTCGTCCATGCTGCCCGTCGACGTGTCGTTGCCGAACCATGCGGGCGCCTTGGTCGCCAGAAGCGCCGCCGCCGACGGCGAGATGGGCGGGTAGTGGAACACGAGACGCGGGCCCAGCGAGCGCGACTTGGTCACCAGGAGCACCGCCTGGAGGTGCGAGTTGGGCGGCAGCGGAAGAGCCATGTCCCCGAGGTGCGAAGGTCGTGCCTGCAGCGCCCGTGGCCTGGAGCTGGCGCTGGCGCTGGCGATGGCGCTGACGATGGAGCTCGAGCTCGAGCTTGAGCTTGGGCTTTGTAGGTAGACTAGGTACCTAGGTACATACCAATAGACCATAGGGCTTAGGGCTTAGAGGCTTAGGGCTCAGGGCTTGTGTGCTCCCCACTCGCCGTGCCCCGCCCCCACCCACCCGCTGCAGATGCCCTCACCCTGCCCTGACCCAGCCCTGACCCGGCCCTGACCCGGCCCTCACAGGCACGCAGTAGGAATAAAAAAACACACGCAGCCACGACGCATTGCTGAATTGTCGTCGCCCGCTTCCACGTGCGACGCCTCTATCTGATACTCAAGGACAACCCATGCACAACCCATCCCTAATCATACACGCCAGCCAGCTACTAACTGCACACGCACACACCCACCCACCCACCAAAACGCCCATTTACCCAAAACTGACACACGGGTATCTTGTCTTTACGCATCGCCCCCCATCTGCTGATCGCCGTCTGCTGCTGGCCCCACGATGCCCACCAGTTTTGCGTATGGCACCGTGATGCCTTGGAGCTCGCGGTATTTGCCTGCGAAGCGTTAGCACCCCGACAAGCAGACTGGCGACCTTGCTCGACTTACCCAGTATGACCACCGCCTGCTTCAGCAACTCCTCCCTCTGCCAACCACAAATCTCTTGGTCGCCAGGGGCATCCTCCTCGTCCTCTTCGACCAACCCCTTGGATAAATCTCGCAGCAGCTCCTCAATCTTGCCTCTCAGGCCCTCGGCCCCGATGCGCTTGACATACATGGACAAGTATATCTTGAACTCCTGCTTGGCACCCAGTGCCCTCGCCGCGGCAACGCGGTTCTCCAGATGCGCCACCGATGTGCACGACTCGAAGCTTTCGTAGCCTTCCGCTGAGATGAGCACCTTGATCAGTCTCTGGAGATAGAAGGCCCGACCGGTAAGAAGAAACTGGTTCGTGGTGTTGCGCTCGAGCATAGGTATGATCCCGGCCGAGATGTTTTCCAGGGAAACCTGATCGTCCTTCTCCTTGCCTGCAGCATTGCTGTCCGATTTCGACGTCACGTTGCCCACTGACGAATCCGTCGTGTTCCAGTACTGGCTGCCGACCGCCCACCAAGGCTCTGAAATGCGTTGCCATACGTACATGGTTGGTGAGTAGGCGTATCCGTCGCCATTGGACATGGCCATGATGATGCGCCCTTCGGAATTGAGACGTGCGAAGACAATTCCGGGTGATCTCGTCAGATGAGGTCCTTGAGCATGTGCTGCAATATCTAATATGGGTGCCACCGAGATGGGAGGGTGCGGTGCTGACATTGACTTTAGGTTCCACACGTAGCACATGCCTACTGCACTTATTGCAAGTAGCCACCATCCGCGGCAATCCATGATGACGGGCTGCGCCTCCAGTATCAAGGCATTTAACACTCTCCGTCCAGCCGGAGACCAAGCGTAGATGGATCCATCCTCACATGCCGCAGCGAAGAAATTCGTGTTGCCGGTGACCAGAAGTACGGACTTCGGTAAAAAGTCCTGCCAAAGTGATTTCCCTTCTTTTGAGCATGTAATCCTGGCTGGATCATGATCCTGCGCCCGTCCGGTCCTCGATGGTGCTGTGGAATTTCTCGCTTCCAACATCACCGTGTCGTTGTCTGGTTTTGCGCTGTTGGCCTGTGGGGGTTCGCTGCCGTCCGCTGTCCGTACAATGACGCTCCTGAGCTTGGGAACAGCCATGCGTACTTGACTGACGGCAAGCGCTGGGTTCACTATCGCTGGCCGCAGCACTTGCGGTGGCCCAGCGTCATTTCCCTTCCCTGCATTGTTTGCTCCGGGCGGTGCCAGTCCATTCTCCGTGTTCAATACAATGGCCGCCCCACCAGGTTTGACTGAAGCTGCAAGTCGCTTCTCGATCTGACGGTCATCATCACCCTCGATTTCTGCAAATTTGCGTTTGTTCCCAGTCAGCATAGCAGTCAATCCACCCTTTGCATAGCCGTCGTAGGGTTTTGAGAGATCAAGAACGCTGTGGGGATTGCTGTTACTGCCAGTGGCCGTAGTATTTGCCGAGATGAGCTGTGTTTGTGGGAGTGACGATGGTCCGACTCCCGATGACGATGACACCAGCATGGGTGCTATGCGCTTCTTACCGTTCTTCATCGTCACTCTTTGTTTGAGCTTTTCTACTCGCTCGTCAGCTGGAGGCTCGGCAGGTGCAGTTGGTTGCGTCGCTGGCGCTGGAGGTGCCGCTGGAGCGGATCCATTCGTGAGAGGAGCGCTGGGGGTTGCAGTGGTGCCGTTGGTCGCAGGTGGCGGTTGAACTGCTCCACCATCGCCCATCAAAGCGCCCATCCTGCCCTGTACACCCTGCAATTCACTGTTTTTACTGCTCTCTTCCAAAAGCAATGCGTCTGTGCCTTCAATGATACCGGCTCTCCTCCCAGATCCATATTTGGAGAGTGATTTTTCGTTTTCGGACATGGCTGCCGGATATCCCAGCTCCCCAGGTTCAAAGAGCAGCGTTAAAATGCTACCGTCCAGGCTAGTCACGAACAATGTCTCCCCATTCGGTGCCCACGCAAGGTCCGATATCGTTTTCGAAGCGAGCTCTTGGGTAAGCATGAATGGTCGCGCATAGCTTGTATTCCAGACACTAAGACACTTATCCTGTCCTGCGCACGCTACGACGGTAACGCTATGTGGTTGAAAGCCATTTGGGTCTTGGTTCATCTGAGGAGGATCTCGATGAAACATCCTAGGGGAAAAGGCACACACTTCGACCGGTCCTTCATGGCCAACCAAACTTATATCCCCATCCCATTGTCCGCGCGCTATGATGGCAGCGGTGCTGACGGGGCCGTTTGTGGCGTTCGCAGCCGCTATGTGTGCGCCGTCCGGCGACCAAGAACAACGACGGAAGTAAGTGGTAAGTGGCGACGTCTGGAAGGGTTGGGATATGGTGATCTCGCGGGTGAAGTTGTTGACCTGGTCTTGTGCTGTAGCATTTGGGCCCGGAGAGTTGAATCGGAATACGTTGATGGTGCGGTCGTCGCTCGCGGTCGCAAAGTATTTATTGGCAGGATCAAAGGTGATGCCTTTGACATGGCTGTTGTGGTATGTCAACGTCTTGAGCTTCTCAAACGTATGCCCCGACCAAACTACAACCTTCGAATCCAGCCCTACGGACACCAGAACTGACGAGTCGTATGCCCAACCTAGATCCTGCACATCATTGTCATGGCCTACAAGACGGCGCATGACCCTCCAATTCTCAACGGGCGGCACTTCGTTAGAACCTGGACGCGCGTGTTAGCTGCAGCCCACGATGTTCCTTGTGACGCTGGGACCCACCAAAAGCTACATGAGCCGGTGCATTCGGGTCGAGCGTATAGACGCAAACGATCTTGTCGTCTGCGCCGGACGCGAGGTATTTTCCGTTGGGGGAAAAGCGCACGGTGTGGACGGTGCCTGAGTGATGGCTCAGGGCGGCCAACTGCCTGGGCTTGGTGTAGGTGGGGTCGTGCGAATTCAGGATTGCTTCGATGGACCATATGCGTACGTAGCCGTCTGCAGCTCAATGTTAGTCCGGGGGCGACGAGGCAGCGCATAGCAGGCGGGCTTCGCGTGGGCGTGCGCGTGGTGTGAGGAAGACGAACCTCCGGCGGCCGTCGCCAGACGTGATCCATCTGGCGAAACATGGCAACTGTATACTTCAAACTCTTTGAGATCACCTGTATGTGGAAAGACAGGTCAGCACAACGTGCCTTTGGTAGGGGAGAGGTTGGCGCTTGGTGCATGGGCGGAGGACATACCAGGATGGTTTAACCACAGCGGCTTCACGAGATGCATGGTCGCGTGTTTGAGGCAAAGATTTCGTGCATGCTAAGAGGCAGTCATAAGCGAAAAACTATTCACAGAAACGGGGGAGCGAGCGGTCGGGAGCGTGTCTTCGTTTGGGGCGTGGGGAGTGTTGGACGACGCGACGGGGCAGCAGCTTGGCGAGCAGCTGCAAGGCTGAACCAGGGTATCCAAAACGTTCCCAGGTTAGGCGATCTACGCGCGCCAAGGTCGACGGAGCCTCACATCAGACAGTGGTCACAGCGACACGATTTGGATCATGGACACATGGGAGGATGAGGTGGGATTCTGCTCATGTCGAGCACCGCTATGTAGATACTTCCTCCTCCCCCGACCCAATCTCGCCGGCTAGCCCCGGTCAACGTTTCCTGGCTGTGAGGGGGTTTGCGCGGGTCGTTGCCCAGATGTGTTGTCCGCCAACTGCCCGCGAGTTCCTGCCTACATGCCCATGGTTCGTTCTTGGCTCTCCTTTCCTGCAGCGCCCAGGTGCTTGGGCTGTGGCCCTTGATCTGGGATTTGCGCCAGACTCGGTGGGTGGTGTACATGTCGATGCTGATGTCCATGTCCCGAAGGCCTTTCACTTCGCAATCTTTTTGCGCTTCTTGAACACGACTGTCGGTGCCGGCGTATCAACTGCCTCCGCTTCTGTCTTGACCAAGGCCGCGGCCTCCTCGGCAGTGGGTATGTCCGACAATGACTTTGGCTCCTCCTCTCCCTTTACACCATCCTCCTTGGCCTCTTCCTTGACTTCCGCCTTGATTCCAGGTCCTTCGTGCTTGACCTCTGTCTTCCGTCTCTTGAACAGGGCCTCGATATCCTCATCATCGCCGCTCCGGCCCGGCAAGGTTTTGTATGTCTGACCCCACCCCTTCTTCTTCGTGATCGTCTCGCCTGCCAGCTCCCTCTCTACCGCCTCCTCGTCCACTTTTCTCTTCCGAACACCTTTGTTCAACGCCTTGAACTCCCCATGCTCGTTAATCTCGCCTACAACTTCTTCCTTGACGACCGCCCATTCCCCCTTCAACGCCATCTCGCCTCGCGCCTCGTCCGGAACCGCAATGCCCATGGCAGCAAGCTGTTCCCATTGTTTCCTGCGGTCTTGCAGTGTAGCCTTCTTCTCTTCCGTCTTCACGAAGGTCGGGTTCGCTGGCGCGTTCACGTTCACGGCGGCCGAGGAAGACGAGGGAACGAGTCCGTTCAACCGTGCAACTTCATCTCTCGCACGTTGCTTCTGGCGCTCTTGGTTTTGCTGGTCGCGGTGGAGGCCCTTGAGCGAGCGTTGGATGTTGGACTGGTGGCGTCCAGTGGCTTCATGCTGCTGTCGCTCGAATTTTGTATCTTTGACGTAGTCTTTGCAAAACTTGCACCAGTACTTGGGTGTCGATTTCCAGTACTCGGACATGACGGAGGGGAGTCGCGATGTTGTTGTGCGAATGTGAGAGATTTCGAGATGGACCATCCAAGCGCGACCAGAGCGGCGGCCCGTGTGCACGTACCTCGGCAGCTGCTCGCCCCAGTTCGCTAGTGTAGGTACAAAGCTGGAGCGAGCCCTGCACGAAAGAAGCAAAGGACAAGTTTTGTCTTGCAGGGCCGTAGTAGATGTCCTTTCATGCAAAGGCCGAATTTCTTCAAAACACTAAGCCATATAGTAAAAAAAGTAGGCATGGCCATTGTCAGGCGAAAAGGCTGAACATAAATAAATGATGAACCGACGCCCTGGATACTAGAACAAGGTACATTCTCGATAGAGGGAAACAGTAATTAAAGATTTGTACAAGGCCGAAGCCAGCATCGTTCATTTTCCTGATCAGACCCAAACGACCAAACACCCATCTAGAAACCTCAGAATTGCCCCACCTGGTGGCGCTACACAGCACGCTCACCTTCCACTCTCCCATCCATCCCCTCTCTGTCCACCCTGTGCCCGTTCCTCGGCGCTGTCTCACTAGCTCCGTAATGACTCCAACCTTCAGTGCCTACATACGACCCCACACCAACCCCGATCCCGAAGCTTCTCTTGTAGCTCCTCGGGCCCCAAGACCAACCGGCGCCCCGTGTGATGGGGAGGTGGTACCACCGGAAACTAAACCAGGCCGTCGTAATGCCAATCAAACTACCGAAGATGAGGTCGAAACCAAAGTGACGGAAGTCTGTAAAGCGCGTGCTACACACGTAAATAGCGGTGCCGATGGGAACGAGGATGAGAATGAGCGAGTAAACGGGAGGAGCAGCGGCCTGGTAGCGGTCCGGAACGACTCTATCGTCAGCGTACGAGGGACTGGAAAGGGTTGAGTCCTTGGCATTAAGCGGAAGGAGTTGGGATCGGTTTTTGAGGTTGGAACGCGCGGTTGCAGAGAAGTGGTCAGGATTGGTGCTAAAGGGGCGGGACGGGAGGAAGGGGATGGCGACGGAAAATTTGGAGGCGAGGAAGAGGGACAGATAGAGTAGGCCGGCCCAGGAGAAGCTCGCATGACCACTGGGGAAGGATTTGAATCCGTCTTGGAGGATGTCTTGGTCGGTGTTTGTGCATATGGCGGAGGTTACCAGTACCCAGTAGTTGCTGTATGGGCGGTTGAGCTGGTTGACGGTAAAGTCATTGATGCGTCCAACATCAGGGCGGCACCGTGAGAGGAGATCGGGTCGTGGCTTTCCGAAGAGCAGCTTCATGCCCTGTGTGATCATAAAGGACGTGGCAAGCGACAAGGCGAGGCCCATCCAAGCCGTGTTCCACTCCCAAAACTTTCTCCGCCATATCAAGCTCTTTGGGGTCCCTCTCCTTGCAGTCGGGCCGGGAACGAAAATCAGACAGACCAAGAAGGTGACGATTGCGGGAATAACGAGTCCGATGACCATCAACAGCCATGTTGGGATGGTTTCATGCTGTTTAAAAGGATAGGATATATTCAAGTCGACCAAGGAAAATGGGCGGTTGAAGGGATGTATGTAGTTCCAACCTCCGCCAACAGCGGCAATAGCACTTCGGGGCCATCAGTTGACGTCAAAACGTCGTTGCTGGGCACTTGAAGACTCACATGATGACGATCCAGTCGAATATATACGATAAAATAAGCCGCTTTGACGGCATGTGTAGGGACTTGAAATCCATCTGAGATTAAAAGCACGCACGCGTGCAGCGTCGGGGCAAACAAGTAGAGGAGCGAAGTGTGCGTGGGCGCGCGTGTGTTATGTGTTGAGCGAGACGACGGGGTTTGGGCAGCTGCTGAGTTGTGAGACGCCCAAGACTCTTAGCGGTGGTATTAGTATGCGCCGTGCTAGTGCATCAAGGAAGAAGAGCGGACGTGGTGGAATCTATCGAGGGGCGAGAAGCATGGTAGGCAAAATGGACGAAGGGGACAAAGAGAGGGAGGAGAGCGAGAAGAGCTACGGACACGGACACGGTGACGGGTATGTGCTTGTGAAGGTCAGCATAGGAGAAAGGAATCGGCCAGAGGCACGCGACAACAGCCAAGGCCGCGCTCTGACGTTCCGCTCGAGGCTGAGCTGCGCGCATCTTTGCTTGGCCGGGCGGTTGGAGCGATGGAGGCGAATGACGCTGACACAGCGGAGGGCCTCCGCCTCCATTGGCACGTCGGCACGGCCCTTCGCCCGCCGCCGACGCAGCTGGAATTCGCCCGTGTGGGGGCAGACCAATGCTCTTTTGCTGCTGACGGCCAAATGCGGAATGCTGAATGTTGAGTGCTGGGGTGCTGGGTGCTGAGTGCTGAGTGCTGATGCGAGGGCCCCACAGTGGGATCGTCTTAGGCCAGGCGGGGACCACTGCGGCGGGTGGAGGTAAGTACTCGGACAACACCAAAAATATTCGCTACGGTCCATCCAGGTAGGTAGTGGTTCTACCTACAGTACTGTCCATACGTACTGCATTGCATACCGCGCGTACGTTTGCGTCACGCCCGACACCATGGCTTCGCCACACCAGCAGCAGCAACAGCAGCAGCAGCAGCAGCAGCAGCTCCCCGCGCCCACCATTGATCTGCTGCTGAATTTGATCGACACCCGCCCCGATTCCATCCTCACCTCGCTCGCCCAGCACCCACAGCTCGCCTCCCAGTCGGATGCCCACGGCTACTCGCTCGTCCACGCTGCCGTGTCCTACAACCAGCTGCCCGTCCTGCGCGAGCTGATACTAAAGTACAAGGTCAATGTCAACCTGCTCGACGAGGACGGCGAGACCCCGCTGTTCGCAGCCGAGACGGGCGACGTCGCGCGCTGCCTCGTCGAGGAGCTGGGCGCCGACCACGGCATACGCAACGCCGACGGCAAGACGGCCGAAGAAAAGATTGCGGAGGAGGAGGGCGAGGCGAGCGACGTCTGCCAGTACCTGAGGAGCCTGCGGGGCGAGGGAGGCCTCGATCCCACCCCGACCCTGCCCAACGGCCTGCACGTCAACCTCCGCACCATGGCTGAAGATGCCGCCGGCGACGCCCCAGACCCCGAGATTCGCAGGCGCATCGAAGAGCTCGCAGCGCGCGACGACTTCCACACCGACGAGGTCCAGAGGCAGCTGCGAGAGCTGGTGTCGGACGTTGTCACTGGCATGGGTGCCCACGAAAACCCCCAGCGTGAGGAGGAGGCTGGACTGAGGAGGATGACGAGCACCGTAAGACAAAATCAATCATGATGCCAACAAACCAAGGTCAAATGCTATTTGTGGAATCTTTACGCCCCAAGCAATCAGCCCTGCCATCTACAACTTCTCTAGCAATATCCTTGCTCCTGCGTTTCCTCTGCTCTGCGCTGCCACTCCCTTCTTTCCTTTCTTCTGCGTCTTCGCCTCCGACTTGGCAGGGCCAGCTGCCTCCTGGAGCTGCTTTCGGCCCTTCTTCAGCGCGCCCAGAACTTCGTCCTTTCGCTCAAAGTTCTCAGACTCCACTAGGCCGACAATGACGAAAGACCCCTCGCCAGTCGCCCAGCCTAGCACGTCTGCCTTGACAGTGTCCCAGAAGAGATCCGCGAAACCCAGTGGCGGGTTGACCGGCACTACCTTCTTCGCTTTGGGGTCGAACTTACCGCCCTGTACCAGCGTTTTGAGCATGTTCTTGCCGTGGCTGGTAATGTTCTCGCCTCCGTCGATGATCCTTTGCGAAAGCCCTGCTACCTTTTGCAATGCCTCTTGTCGCAGCTTCGGCTCGACTTCCGGCGCTCCAACGAGCACTTCACCCAGGAATTGCAACCCCGGAACAGATTGTGCATAATAGGGGGCCTGTTCGCTGACAACAGTGAGAAGCTGAGTTTCGATGCTCTTCGCGAGCTCGTGGTTTCTTGTGGCTGCATCTTTCTTTGACGTCACCTCACGTATCTTGCACACCTCTGCCAGTCGCTCGCGTGCCTCCTGGTCCAATAGCCATTTGGAATCAGATGCGAAGGGATAGAGAAGGACAGTGCGTGCTCGGACATCAGTCGACAGATTCTGAACCTTTTCGGCCAGCTGGTCGCTTCCAGCCGCGGGTAGTAGCTCGCCGAATATCGACTTGGATGTGAGTTTCGTGTCGTCCGTGACGGCCATCGCGGCCAACAGAACATTGTGAGCATTCACGTCGTACGCCATGGTCTCGATCGTATCCTTGTATGGCCGCAGCAGAATCTTGCGATCCTTGGCCGCACCATAAGCAAAAGCGAGGGACACAAGCCGCGAGCCAGGCTTTGTGAATGCAAGATTCCTCAGTAAATCGATGTTGTCTGCCTCTTCTCCTTCTTTCAATGTAGGATCCGGCTTCAAATGGTCCAGGAAGTCGCTTGCCTCGGTCGTGTTGGGCTTGCAAGTCAAGAAGTACTGTAGCATAGCATCATGGAGTATAGTGAAGCCGGTCTGTTTCTTTTGAATGAGCGCATTGATCTGCTGTTCCAAATAATCCATGATGGGCTTTCGCTTCTCGGGCGACTTCTCTAGAATCGTGGTCAAGTCTGCGTTGTCCGCATCTTTGTCGTCGCCCAAACCTTTGATGGAGAATTCGGGGCCGTACCATTCTCGCAAGAGACGCGCCTTCTGTGATGGTGTCGCGACTTGTCTGTATGTATCGTCCAGGATCCACGAGGCTTCAGGGTGATTTATCAAACGGCGGACGTTCCCATAAAACTCTTGGATGATCATGCCCCGAATTTCAGCATCGCTAGGAATGCGTGTCAGTCTGTCGCTTGTCTGGGGCAGGGTAGACTGAATACATACCCTTTTTCCAGCAACTTCGCAATCAGGAATTTTGCGTATTTCCCTTCAGCCAAGCCCTTGAACTCGCCCTTTAGCTCTCGAGCTACGATCCGCCGTTGATCCATGGATCGGGTGTATTTGAGCGCGGACTGGATGACGCGCACAGAGTCGTGTTTGAAGACGAACTCCTTGATCCTGCCGGTGACAAGCTCGAATGTCCTATCGATCAGGTCTTTACGCTCTTGATCCGACACGTTCGCCTTGAGCCTGAGCTTTTCCCACAGCTCTTTCAATTGTTCGATGATCTCCGCATTGGGCTTTGCCGCTTTGCGCTCTTTCGCCAGTGCTTTCTGTTTGGCATGGGCTTCTCGGGACGAGGTGGCTGGTCAATGGATAAGCAGGAGGCCGTCACGCAGGGTTCTCTATGCTTACCGTTCAGCCCTGCCAGGGCCGAGGACTTCTCTTCAGCGGTGCTGGAGTTTTTGGGCTGTTTCTTATCCTTCTTTCGGTCCTTCTTGGCCTCATCGTCCAGTGCAGCGTCGAGCGCGTCGCCAACGAAGCCGTCCTCGTCGGCAGAGTCTTCCTCGTCGGCGGCTTCCTTTGCAGAAAATCCGTAGAAGCCGTTCTCCACCTCGCTGGTATCCGACTCCATCAGCTCATCCGAGTCCTCGTCGCGCTTCGCCTTTTTGGAGCTCTTAGCCTTTTTGGTGGCGCCGTTGTCGCTCGATCGTTTCGCCGGCTTGTCGACCTTGACTTTCTTGCTCTTCGCCTTCACTTCGGGTTGGGCCGCAGCCGCAGACTTTCGCTTGATACCCGCCATTGTGCTTGTGGTGTTCTTGCTCTGGCCGTGCTGAATTCTGAACTCGAACTTTTTTCGGCCCCGTTTATCGCCGCCAGGGCAGCGCTTACTTTATCGGCACTAGCGCGGTAGTGGAGCACCGTGTGAGCACCCACCTAAGTGTGTACCGCACCGAACACTTGTGAAGCGGGGCGCATGCATACACAAAAGCTAGATACACACCAAGTAGTCTACCATCTATGCACTCGGCCACAACTCCGTCACCGCCTTTCTGTTCTCGCCTCAGCTACCAACCACCTCTTGGCTTGGAACCTCCTTTCCGGCACAATCAATCCTCGAGTAGCCACCACAGGCTCCATTGGCCCGTATATAACCGACACGACAACCATGTCCTGGCTGTGATGGCATCGTCATCGACGACGTCTCCCGGTGTCATGGTTCAAGGCGCCATGTCGCTCGAGAACCTTGCAAGATGCACGCTCGCCGTGCCTTAATATCGGTGACTTATTACAGATGCTCCCCAGCTTTCCCCAGAAACAAGCTTGCCCCCACCGCCTGTATATTACCAGTATAGCCGTGCAACACTGCATTCTTGGTCTCCCAGTCGATCGGCTAATAGCTTAAATGCGTGTTTAATTCTACGAATGCACCCACCATGAATGGCATCATCCTCGGACTGATCACGATTCGGTCCGGCTCCCCGTTGAGAAGCGTGAAGTACTCCCAAGCTACTACCTACTATATAACGTACTTGAGAGTGCAATGGCACTCGTCCATGAGATTTTATAATGCCACCATGCTTTCACGCCACATGGGCCGATTCGAATCAGGGAATGGTCTTTATACCGGACGTCGGAGATGACCTGGGCCAAGAGATGCTCCTCAAACATTATTAAAGTAGCATGGTCTGGGCATTTGACCCCTGGGTAGCTGTTCGAATGCTATAGGGTCGACTTGTCAAAGTGTGATTGAATCACTCGGTACCAGTATGGTGCCACATGCTGTCAACTGTCTGATATCCAAACACCGTATCCGATCACGCTCGGTTTTCTTTTATTGGCATGCATTTCTGCATGCAGGCTTTTGGGGTCACATAATTCCACCATATTATCGTGCACTAGCTGCCTTCTGAAATATCTCTGATACCCAATGTATACCTTCCAGCCCTGATCGCGCGAATAAAGTTGGTGTGAACGTCAAGGTTATTAGATTTCTCGTCACCCGAAGGCGACGGAATATACTGTGGACAACCGGTCCATTTAAGCCGTCTTTAATAGATTGTCTTGACTACCGGTCTCGAGATTTTCGGCATGCAAGATCGAAGAAGAGGATATAAGGACGTCATGAACGTCTGTTCGCATCAGTCCCAAAACCATCTTGAGCGTTGAAGATACTTACGATGAAGCTCAGCACCGCTCTCTACCTGTTGGGTCTCACCAGGTGATTCACCACCCCTGATTTCCAGATTTTATACATTGAATAACGTTTACTGAAAGCGCTGTTGCTGGTACCCCATTGTCCCAAGGCGAGGGGAAACCCAAGCCTACCGTGAGCTTCTCTGCTCCTCCAGCCCCGACCATTTCGAAGCCTTCGCTTCCGCCGGTTCCAACTGTTTCCAAACCGTCTCTCCCACCGGCACCGACGGTCTCCAAACCTTCCAGCTTACCAACGCCTCCTACTTCCAAACATTCCGGACCACCAGCACCTCCTACTTCTAAACCTTCCGGGCCGTCAGCACCTCCTACTTCCAAGCCTTCTGGGCCGCCAGTTCCTCCTAGCTCAAAGCCTTCCAGACCACCAGTACCGCCCACTTCGAAGCCTTCTGGGCCACCAGCACCGCCTACTTCTAAGCCTGCTCTTCCACCGGTACCTACCACTTTCATCAGCTCAGTGAAGTAAGTCTATTTTATGGCTATCTTCCAAGACTAAAGGACGATAAACACACTAGAGCATACAGAACGGCCAAGTAAGCCATTTCTAACATTAGTAGG
The DNA here is from genome assembly GCA_026873275.1 of Pseudopithomyces maydicus. NCBI lineage: Eukaryota > Fungi > Ascomycota > Dothideomycetes > Pleosporales > Didymosphaeriaceae > Pseudopithomyces > Pseudopithomyces maydicus. The sequence continues at coordinate 1,045,574 of JANTUC010000010.1, read as the reverse complement.
CCGACGATCCCAGCCCCGACAAAGACAATCAAGCCTTCTCCCACCGGACCTAAGCCGCCCAAGCCGACTGAGACTGAGGATGAGAGCGATGATGATGATGATGATGATGAAGAGGACGAGGACTTGGTTTGAAAGCGCGGTTTGACGCAAGTTTCGTCGCCGAGTACAATATTCTCGGTGTTTTAGTCTTACATTTCCTTTCTGCGATTGTGCTATGCCCTTGAGGTTTTTTTTCTGAACCGATCGTTCTGCTTGTTTGTAGATGGCTTGTTGTGCTTTAGTATTATATTTAACCCTCTGTCGTTACCGTGTCATTGCGCAATTGGCCGCACCACAGATGCGCTCATAAACGGCAGCTGTCTCATAACAGAATGGAATATGGTGATTCGCCAAGATTGTGCCATTTATCTTATTCGATAATCTATCCATTGAGTTTTGAAGGCTTTTTAGCCTCATAAACATGATACTTGAACAACGATATCTTAAACGTCAGACGCGTATGAATTCACACAATCAACTATAATGAGCCTGATAGGTCTATACACTGCGATCAAGGTGTAAAGCGCAGCAAACTCGCGAAGAGAATCTACCAGAACAGAGGGCTTCTAACGAGCTATAAATTGTAAAATTGTAGAAGCAATCGGGGCCATATGCAGATTGCCAAATTGAGACATATTTCCAAGAACGTTCGCATCGCTCACCAGTTTCCCATCTCCGGGTCTTCACCGCTCTTTTTATCGGACCTAAATATCAAAGGCTGATCCAAGATATCAGCGATAACAATCGCATCCTTTACAATTGTGGCGCCTGGAGATATGCCGAAGCGACCTGCTTTTGTTGTTGAAAAAAGTGTGTAGCGGCTTTGGAAGATGAGCGTTGAAATAAAACAACTGAAAAGACTAACCACTCCATCAGCTGCAGATCCATGAGCTGAGATTCCAGAGGGTTTGTTGTCAACAGAGATACATCCAGAGTTGAGGCAGTGCAACAGTTCTGTTGCAGTGAAATTGTTTCACCCACTGCAATTTTCTCGAGAAATTTGATCAAACATTATAAGAACTTCCATTGTGGAGTTCTTTGTTGTGCCGCCTAGGAGATATGCAAGTTGCTATGGTTGAACAGCCGTGCCAAGCTGTTGTTGGGCCGCGTAGTTGGATGGGAAGAGCCAATGCATGAAGGACTTTTCATCTTTGGTGCGTTAATCACGATGAAGAATCCAGAATGGTTGGAGCTCTTTAAATCTGGATCAGCCCTGAGTTGTTGTTCAGGACAACGATATCTACTATGTGGTCTGGAATTTTGAGCGTTTGTTGCACGACATCGTCTTTAGGATACTCGGTCGTTCTTCATTCATTCAATTGCATTTATTCGGACCAATCTGGCAAGGATGAACAATTGAGTTTCGAGATACACGCAAAATGTGGAACCCATGGTGGAACGTCGACTGGAATTCCCCACTTAGAAGACTTGAAAGCTTCCAATATTCCATGTATGGCCCCTTTCTCATGGATAATCGGGTCAATTGGAGGCGTGCGAGAGAGATCGTATGAGACACCAATCTTTGTAAGGTCGCGATGGGGAAGACTTCCAGAGAGTATAAGGAGAAGGATGTCATCATGGGAAGGCACCAATGCTTCTTTCATAAGTCGATAAGTTCTATCAAAGCAAGTGAGTAATAACTGCATCTGTTACCTCCACATTCATTATAACCAAGGGTAGAAACAGAGGGCGGAGGCACCGCAGAATGTCACTCCAATTTTCAGTCACTTTGAAGAGCGCTCCATTGCCATGAGCAGCTGTATCGAAACTCTGATCGTTCCATGTATACGATAGGTCGTCGTATGACGGTGGCTGTTCGTAGCCCGTCTCTTCCAGTGTGAAATTGGGTGTTTTGCAGTAGGATCTACCAGATAAAGACATGAAACTCGACAGAGATTTTTGTATGAAAGCGGAGGCTCATTGAATTGTCCTATGAGTGTGTGATATCGGCTAGGATTACACAATTTGCTAAATCCGTTTGCTTATAAACTGAAATTCCTACCAGTCAGTCTTCTACTGCAGGTTCGCCCAGCTGAGCGGGTATTCTGGTAGACTGTACCATGCAAATCCTCGTATCAAAGGGCTTAGTTGTCCTAGAATGATCTACTGGTTCTTGATTTGGCTCAGCTGGGCTTGACCAAGAGTAACTGCCCGAATAAACCTCAACCACCTGGGCAGATTACCTCTTTTGAAAGGATTCAACATGGATCGCTCTAAACAGTAAGGGTATCTTTTGCTTGAAAGCTCAAATTATGAAAGCTTAGCTCCCAGAGTCTATCAGGATTCTCTCTTGTTGCTGACGTTGTTGCCTATCGGAACTATGTACTGAAACCAACCATCGTGGCATGGAACATATCAGCGTAACATCAGCTAGTACGTCCACAACTTCTATTCAGCTTCACGTCCTATCTTTCCTCATGTGTCCTTTGGTCTACAAGCCAAATTCACGCTCACGCCAGACTCTGCGTGCTCTCCCCTGTCCGCGGACCTAAGCTAAGATTTTGCAGTGCGATTTTGGCCATGTACTCGTCGACTAGATATTTGATGCCGATATACTGTGGACTTGCAGGTCCAAAGGTTGCGAGCGCATTGCGCATGGATGACTGAAGCTGTGAAACGCGTTATTCATCTTCTGTCCCGAAAAGCAATGGATGGCGAAGAGTGTAAAAAAGAAGGCAAAAAAAAAAAAAAAAAAGGCAGGGTACGTTTGGGGGATCGAGGTGCGTAAACAAACTCACAGAAGCAATAAGATCTTCCTCTTGTTGTGACGACATGGTAGACATTTTGAAATGGTCGCGGTGGCACGTTACAGAATGCGTTCTAAAATGTTGCAAGGGCGTTGTGCGGTGGGTAGTAGGTATAGGGCGGTGTCAGTAGGCTGGTTGGATTGGTAACACCCCGAGAACAAAAATTGCTTCCGGTGTACAGCAAAGTGGAAACTAGTTTGGGCTGTATATGTATCCAGTCAGAAGGCCTGACTCTAAGAGATCCTTGCGGGAGTGGGGTGGTGATACGCAGCTCCGACGCCAAACCCCCTCCCCCGCCACCGACCAAAAAAATTAACAAAAAGATCGAGATTGCGCTTCGTAATTGCAACTGCTGCAACAATAGTTTTGACGAGAGTGGGATTCGAACCCACGCCACGAATGACTGCGGTTCTAGCTGCTCCGAAGAGCCTGCCTAAACACAGCGCCTTAGACCACTCGGCCATCTCGCCGATTCATGTTTTGATGACAAATACACGTTTATATTAATATATATACTTTTTTGATTTGAGATCCAGTGCAGAAGAAAGATCGTATTCGTGAGTCCTGGCAGTAGTGGGGCAGAAACTCCTGTCACTAGCCATATGAGTAAGCGGCATGTTCATGGTCCTTGGCTGCACAGACTAGTCTTATCCCTGTTCATTGAGAACCATCAGCCGTATACTATTGAAGAGGCGTATTTCCGGGTCACTCTGCGAAGCACAGATTTTATCAATTCTTCTTATAAGTTTTAATGCACTATTTTTGTGAAAGTTCATAGGTCAAGCAAAAGCCATAGTGAGTGGGCAGTTGGATTTATAAAGGGCGTGCAATGGTGGGCTAGACTAAAGTATAGGAATATTAGAGCTTCTGTATGTGTAACCAGTCGACACACATACATCCCTTTATGATATACATCTGAATGGCTCAAGTCGAGCCCAGGAGTGAGTTGGACAGGATGCTAGTAGGAGGAGGAGTACATACGTGCCTTTGTACTCCATGCTCTGACAGAATTCTGAACAAGACAGAAGGATTAAATAACTACAACATGTCTCGTTTCACTGTAATGTATTTGGATACCGGAGGCAATGGGGTACCCTACCCAAAGCAAACACGGTAGATGTCCAAGTAATTGCGCTCGTTACGACTTCTGGGCGCACTTTTTAACACCGCGTTTGCATAATCCACCTACGTACATGACTATACCTACATGTGTAACCGAAGCGACCAAGGTAGTTGAGGATGCAATGTCTGATCGCATATGTGCAAACTAATCACATCCGTCGCATGCATATGAAACATTCCGTATTGTCCGTTGCCGTCTTTCGCGCAAGTAGAATGCATACAGAATTCCCCGGTAAGGTATTAGGAGCCAATAGTGGTGCAGCGCGCAGCCGAGGGACGGCGTGAACTTGCCCCGACGGGTGCCAATGGAGCCAGCCTCATCGTACGTCCGTACACCGGTGCAATTCAAAACTCATCTTCGCCTAGACGTCATATCAAATTTATATGATATATATTCAACATACCTTCGAATTTATGGACAGGCCTTCACCCTACTTGGTAGTTCTTCCATCTGCACAACAGTATCCTTGTCTGTCTTCCGCACTAGATTGACATGTCGCAAGCCTCCTTCCATCCGGAAACGTCCATCCCTGACCTCTCCGGACGTGTTTATTTAATCACTGGAGGTTTGCACAGCTATTCTCCTCTGTATAATTCCACTGACTCTGTTATCAGGAACGACTGGTCTGGGAGCAGGCGCTATCTCATTAATTGCAGCAAAAAACCCAGCGAAGATCTACTTCAGTGGTCGGAACAGATCCAAAGCCGAAGACCTGATGACCAAACTTAAGCAATCATACACTTCCACAGAGATCATCTTCCTGGAATGCGATCTCTCGAATCTCACTTCAGTCCAACAGGCCGCTAAACAATTCCTTGCACAATCAAACCGTCTCGATGTTCTGATGTGTAATGCTGGGATCATGGCTGTACCACCCAGTCTTAGCAAGGACGGCTATGAGATACAATTTGCAACAAACCATCTGGGACATGCACTGTTGATCAAGCTTCTTCTACCAGCTTTGCTCCAGACCGCCGAGCAGCCCGGCTCAGACGTACGTATAGTCAATCTATCATCGACCGGATATACAACAACACCAGGGAATGGCATCAGTTTTGATACTCTAAAGACTTCCCAAGCAAGCCTCGGTCCCATGTACCAGCCCAGATCGTTCACACGCTACGGGCAGAGCAAACTAGCCAATTTGCTGTACCCCGTGGAGTTGGCCAAGAGATATCCAACAATAACATCTGTCGCTATTCATCCCGGGTTCATTAAGACAAATCTGACAATGGGTGGGGGTTTCTTTAATCGCCAGATATTTACCGCAGCAAAGTTGGTGAATCAAATCTCTGGTGGAAGGAATGTCTCATTCGAGGAGGGTCCATACAACCAAACCTGGGCCGCAACTACGCCGAAGATCAATCTAAAGAGCGGAGCGTATTATGAGCCTTTGGGGAAACTGGTAGTGCCAGCTACAACCCACGGCAGGGATGCAGCTTTAGCGAACAAACTTTACGAATGGACGGAGAGGGAGTTGGCGGCTTTCGAATAGTCAACCACTCATCATATGAGTCTTGCGATGTCTTCTTGTATTGTTTTGAGGACACTCTTTTTAGTAACTGGGTAAGGCGTGGGTTAGATTGCAATATGATATTCAACATTATATGCTACTGTGTGACTTCAATAAGATGGTAGTTTGTTTGATATAACCAACGCAGAGAGCTACAGATTTTTTCTAACTGGAAACGCTATGCAACAGATGGAACAGTAAAACCTATAGCTGTCTGAGATTTCAGGTGCGTAGATGAATTGGTGTAGCAGTGACACGAAGATGGAAGATGAATAATAAGATAGACCTAGCGTGCAACTTTTAAGCTTTCCCATTAAACAAAGCACAACGCGATAAGAGTTATGAGTGCTGGCGCGTATACGAATTTAAATTAATTGTTGTATCACACACTGCACTCTGGACATAAGTATACACTAACTTAAGTTAGTCTAGTATACCGTCAGCCCGAGCTCCGCACGCCAAGACCGGCTCTCGGAATGATTCCAGAAGATGTCTTCACTAGTCGTGCATCAACGTTCCTCCTTGATTGTGACTCAGTCTTACGTGACTGCTATACGGATGCGAACATGGGATCTAAGACACCTGATGGTCATCACCAAGGGCCAAATAATGGTACGGCAGCGTCGCCTAGATTCCAAACCCGAGATTCCAAGGGTTGCGATAACGCTTGAATAGGCCACTCTACCAATGCTCCAATTGATTCCATCAACCCTGCCAAGCCAGCTGCAGCAAGTGGTCTTCTCCAAGTTACACTTGAAGGTGAAGGCGAAGCTGAAGGTAAATCTTCTGAGGTCCTTTGCCTGCTGTGCTGACAGAAAATCTTTTTTCAAGATGGCGACGAAGATGGCATTGAGTATCCAATGGAAGGAAAAGTGAAACAAGTTATAGATGAGCAAAAGAAAAAGAAGAAACGAAGCAAGAGGAAGAAGAAAATACCTGGACATCAAACAACTCCTCCAAGAGTGCCACTTGCCAATCTCTTTTCCAGCAATCAGTATCCCACCGGCGAATGCACAGAGCAGATTGTTGGCAGTAACTTGAAGCGTACTACCGCCGAAGAATTCCGTTACCTGTCCGTTCTAGATGATATGGACGACGAGTTTTTGAGTGACTATCGCAAGGCTGCCGAGGTCCATCGTCAGGTCCGCAAGCACGTGCAGACTATTGCGAAGCCAGGTATAACCATGAACGAGCTTGCAGAAGAAATCGAAAATGGTGTGAGAGCTCTGGTCGGACACCAGGGCATCGAGCCTGGTGATGCTTACAAGGCCGGCATGGGCTTCCCAACGGGCCTTTGTGTAAACCATATCGCCGCACACTGGACACCCAATTCGGGAAACAGAGAAGTTGTTCTCCAATACGACGATGTCCTCAAAGTAGACTTTGGCGTTCACGTGAGCGGAAGAATTGTGGATAGCGCTTTCACTATTGCGTTTAATCCAGTGTACGATCCACTACTTGCGGCGGTGAAAGCAACTACCAATGCTGGACTGAAAGAGGCTGGCGTGGATGCTCGGATGGATCATCTCAGCGAGATCATGCAAGAAGTAATGGAGAGCTATGAGGTCGAATTGAATGGCAAGACCATCCCAGTCAAAGCTGTCCGGAACATCAGCGGTCATAACATACTACGGTACAAAATTCATGGTGATAAACAGGTCCCTTTTTATAAGACCAAAACCAATCAGCGTATGGAGGAGGGCGACATATTTGCCATTGAGACGTTTGGAACGACGGGTAAGGCGCGAATGATGGATGACGTTGGTATCTACGGCTATGGACGTAACCAAAATGCTACTACCAGTGGCCTTTATCATACATCTGCCAAAGCACTGTTGAAGACTATCGATACCAATTTTGGTTCGATCGTCTTCGCGAAGCGCTATCTGGAGCGCGTCGGCGCTAAAAACTACCATCTTGGCATGAGATCGCTTGTTCAGCATGGCGTGGTCGAATCTTATGCGCCACTAGTTGATGTCCCAGGCTCGTACGTTGCACAGTTTGAGCATGTAGGTCCACCAGCAATCCTGAAATCTTCACGTATACTGATTCGATTGCCAGACTATTCTATTGCGTCCCGGTTGCAAGGAAATCGTCTCCCGTGGCGATGACTATTGATAGGAACACAGAACGGGTCGTAAGAATATGGAAGCTCACTTTTCTGTAGTATGGCGTTACAGTCTTCCGGCTTCCGGCTTCAACAGTCCTGGAAGCATTTTGTTTGATCGTTGATTATTTCCTTCTGACGCTCCCTGACTACCATGTACACAGATTCAACATCTCGTGTTAGCCCTTCTAGAATCTGTTTAAGCAGCGGAGAAGGAAAAAATCCAGAATTTTTGGAGGATCCAGGCGCATACCGACAAAACAATAGAAATTACAACAAAATAGCGGATGTGGCTTCAGGTATGAAGCCTTGTTTCTTGGTAGTATAGCAACAGTGGAATAAATACAGTATCGGCGTATTGGAAGCGAGGGACTGAGGGATGAACCCTGGTACTGCAACAAACCAGCAAGTACTAGCAAGGCATTCCATTATCGTCGTGACGAATCTGACCAGGCCATTCAACAATAACAAATCGAATACAGCAGTGTAACAGATATGCCAGATGCTGGTTGGTTGCGGATGAAAAATTTGTGCATGCATGGGACTCGAGGTGAAGCCACACTACGAAATGCGACAAGCAGCAGCAGCAGTCCAACGATAACGAAAGCAAGTATAGACTATTTGGTTGGCAGGGTCAAGCCATGCATCGTAGACCATTGACGACCGATTGGCTTTTTAAGCGAGTAGCTTCAATACTTGTTCACATCGATCATCCCAGTAGCCTGCACATTGCAACGCGGCGGGCAACGGCGATCCTATAACCGACGTTCAACGAGAGCACGGTAGACCGAATGACGAGCATGTAGCTATATTGGTATTGGTACTACTGCTTGCCCGTTCCGGCTGGTAAATGGCATCCACAACTGTGGAATTGCCGACTGGCCCTGTGGTACGCGTAGCGGGAAGTCCGATCAACAAAAGTATAATTGGTGGACCGAACCATGACGCCAAAACACAAAACAAGCCGTACTCAGATACCTTCGGTAGAATAAATACAAGAGCGCTTGACCCCAAGAGCGGGTGAACCGCATCGGCTTTCCCTTGCTTCCGTTTCTGTACTGTCATTCCTTTCAGATGCCTTCCATTCGATTGTTGTATCTGGCCACAGCGGCTGCTTTGCTGTCACTATCTGTTGCCAACCCGGGCAATGTCTGCTACTCATATGGAGTAGATTTCCTTGATGAGGGAAATTACTTCATCAACAGCAATGTGAACGAGAGTTTTACCTGCGTCTCTACTTTTCAAGGCTGTAACAAAGGCTCAGATCCTGCGGAAATTCTATTCATCGATCCTAACAGCGAAGAATATGTCTGTTCAGAAGTACAGACGACCCCGGACAACACGTCAATGGTTTCAACATGTCCCTTCCAAAAGAACCAGATGATACCTGGGCACAACATCATCTTAGTCTTCGGGAACAATGACGATGGAGAGCCATTCGCCTGGCAGAGAGGTAAGCAATACACGAGGATAGTTTTGTGGGGACTAATCTGCAACAAGACTTGTATCTTACTGTTGGACCCCAAGTCACAGCGACATCCACACCCACAGTGACATTCACTATCACATCCACGCCTATCATCACATCCATAGTCACTTCGACACTATCATTCACGTCTACTATCAGCAACAGTAAAACCGTCACATCATCGTTGAAATCTGGAAAGAAAACCAGGACCGTTACGCCTGCCCCGGCTTACAACACCAAAACTAAGACTGTCACACGAACACGTAAGATTTGGACTAAAGCGCTGAGCGTTACCACCCAAACTTCCACTGCAGTGTGCAAAACGCCTGCACCAGGGTCTCACAAGGAGGACAAATCTGCCGATTACTCGCCCACTATAGTTCATCCTGCCGCTCTTGAAACACCCATAAGCACTGCTTCTTCGGCAAAGTACAGGATAGTGCGAAAATCTGATCGAGCTGTGCCTGTATCCTACGCTCGTGCACGTATCCAGGCGGCAAAGGCCCGGCGCGCTCGAAGGGCCAATGTGGGCCAATTGATCAAACGAGCCGCCGATCTGCCAACAATTACTGTCAAAGCCACGGAACCTGTAAATGCAACCGTGACCGTCACAACCAGCGCAACCACCACTACCGAGTCGACTGCAGTTTCGACAACTAAAACGATCACTTTGTCCCCAGTTACGGTCTACGTTGGCGGCTACGGCGTAATCACGACTGTAACCACGCTATCAACGCCAACGAAGACGCGCATGAAGTTTGTGCACAAGACTGTACGCACCACTAAGACCTACAAAGCTACGTTTACAAAGACAGTGGTCGTGACACCATCTGCGTCCGCGGAAGCATGTAAGAGCGCTGGCGGGTATTTTGAAGAAAGTCTTGAAGCAGAAGTGTCGAATGAAGAGGCAGATGCCGAGGCGGAGGTAGCGGGAGAGGAGGCGGAACTGGAAGCAGAGATTTAAGCCCTGCCGAGGGTAGCGTACAACATTCTTTAATGCTGCTTTGTGTAAGACATATCGGTGTAGCAATATCTGTAGAACTGGTTTCTGAATTCTTTGCGATGATTACTTTCCTAATTAATGAAACCCACTTGGTTCTTTCAGATCACCAATTCAAGATGATATCTCAGCTATTGATACGTCCCTTCGAATCAAAACGCAGAGCGCCATAACACGTTAGAGAGTACTGAATAGTTTGTTATCATGTGCCGTTCCATCAGCTTACTCCAGGAAAGACTTGGAATACCATGGCACGCTTTTGTGGGGAACCGATCTGCAATGTTGAGGTGTATGTTCGGAGCAGACTTAACGGCCATTCACCTTAGTTGTACATAATTCGCTCATAACCGACTGCTTCGATAATGACAACGTGCAGTAGCAGCGAGGCATCACTAGTGCAAGGGACCTTCGATCAATACCCTTCCTCATGGCCCGGAGCGACGTTCGTGATTCCGACTTTTGAGCACTCAGATACTGATGATTATGGCCATCTCTATCCGTGTTTGCCTTCGGTATCAGTATTGTTATTCTGCTCGGTCTGAAATGCTTCAGAGAAGAGATCGCGATGCCCATCGATCCTCCGGATTCCCCGCAAGGTCCGAACCATTTGTCGTCCCGCCAAGAAGCGAGAGTCAAAAAGTAAAATTGAAGCTAGGCTGGTGACACAGTGCGATATTCGACCTTTTCTAGTTAGCGAGAACAGGGCTTGTTTTGTTACGCTGCCTTCGTATATGCATGCACGCACGTTTTTTAAGCTTTGTTACAAGTCCCAACCCCTCCATCCGGAGCGCATTTCCATCAACGGAGTCGATATGTCCCAATTTTATAACAGGTCGATTACTGAGAAAATTAGGACTGATTCATCAGCTTAGGAACCGCATGTCGAATCACATGTCAGGCAGCGTATCTCCCAACTATGGCTCTGATAGTTCTCAAATGTTAGGCATCGAAATTTCGAATAGGTTGTGATCTAGTGTCGATTTTATTTGACTTTGTTGACGCGTACCATTCCTGCAAGATAACGCTTACTAGTTTGATGTTGCACTCTATTTTAATGGCACGTGCATAGACATGATTACCACGGGAAGCAGTTTAGCGAATCCGTTCATCGTTCATCGTCGTGATTGACCTCATCAGATCACAGCGACAGCAGCTGGATGATAAACGGAATATGATGATTTCATTAAATACGAATACATATGTTAAAGGCATTAAATGCGAGGAAAATAATTTAACTTATAAGGTTACAACTTCTCAATCCAGTAGCTGATTTTGTGTGTAGGGAACCGTGGACTTATTCACTTGATTTATGTTCGCTATTTGTTCTAAGCTTATACAAAAATAGCCTTGTCCTCATATGCATATTACTCTGCACATACAACATACAAGCTGTTGGTGCATGATTGGTCATCAAGCAAGATCTGCTATATTTCCTCTCAAGCGTGTAACTTTTATTGAATCCAAGAAATGTCTACCAGATATTTGCTTCTTACTCGCCTTTAGTTGACTGAATTATGGTGAATGTCATAGAAATAGGCGGAAAACTCAACTACCCCCGAGATGAGCGAAGAAACGGCAACTTGGCTCTTTATGATGGCTGTTTTGGATTTTTCAGTTTATCTTCAAGATTAGGCATTGGGGATTTTTCCACCGTGGTATCGTTATAGTAAAAAACATGTTTAGTATAGTAACAGCGCAAACACAACCGCGTAGCCTTCTTTGTTCAAACGGCTGATTTCACCGTAATTGTAAACATACAGTCATTGATTCAATGTATAATGCCAGGAATAATAGGCAGGAAGAAGGCATGATTCGGTGAACATAACTGTTGGTTTGTTCAAGCAGCTTCCATCTTCCCTAGCTCCAACAATAACTTAGGCCTTCACCCCACCTTCAGCCTGCCATAGTATTCAAAGGAAGAACCTAAAGGAGAGAAACCTGCATCCCCGGGGTCTCAGATAACATTATTCAAACGCTACTATATCGCCACTTTCTACTACCAAAGCAGGTAGTGGGTTGAGAACGCACAACACTATCAAGCATAGCAAATCAGTATCATGATGATTTGGAAACCAAACTCAAATTCGAGAAGATGAATAAAAAGAAAACACGATCGCACTGCTTAATTCATGTGTTCTATAGCCTCCAAGGTTACTATAAAAAGTGCAACATAAACCAGATTTGTCATCTACACAGCCCCTAAAATTGTCAGTTCATAATAAAAACGGTTATTACGGCAGCCTGGGAAACATAGAGAACGTATAAATGAACATGCTTTTCTCAATTATACTTTATCTGGGCGAGGTTCTGGGAACCTATTGCATTTCGATCCTGGGTGACTGTGCAGAGAAACCCATAGACATAGTACCTCTCGCACTAGCTCCATCAAATTCGACCGTGTTCATACCCGAGCTGGCAGACAGGGCAAATACAGTAAACACAGAAACCATTGACCATCCCTTAATTAAGCCTGCAATATGTGGCAGGACCGACCGATGATAAACCTGTGGCAAATGGCGGCAATCAGCAAATTCGAAGGAGGGAGGATAAGATAATACTCACATGTGAAGATCGCGACCAGGTGCAGTGTCAAAGATGCCATCCAAAGATCAAGGCCCCAGTGTCATGCATCAATCAAGCTCCACCGCTCCAGCCTCAACTCCGACCATGCTTGTCAAACAATTCCGATACAGACTGACACCGAAGAAGAAAATAAAAAAGAAGACTCCCCCCGCAAGCACCTGGCAGATCCACATCATTCCCATGTTGCATACGTACCTCAGGACGAACCAGATTCCTTTAGCTGGTCAGACGACGCTGTAGCGTCCAGTCGCTCCACGAACAGTGTCTTCAGCAGACATGGTTGCTTCCTTCAAAAGGCGTGTAATTTCCATCATGGCATCAGTGACCACATTTTCGTTATCACCTTCGACTAGGATATAGAGTTTTGGTAAATCGTTTTCTCCTGGCTCCTTGCCTTGAGGATAGAAGTTGCCCTTCGTGGTGATAGAAACACCAGTTGTATCCAAGATTTTGACAACATTGGTACGATTCGTGACAGCCCAGCGCGCCTTCTGTGGAAAATCGTTGATTTCAATAGTTGAGTGGAAAGCACCGGCATCTGGACCTTTGTTGTCAATTGGCTGACCATGATGAATCATGCCCTTCTTGCTCAAACGACCATCAACCTTGCTGGCAGCTGCCGCAGCCCTTTCCTTGGCCGTCATTGGTTTTGTTGGGCCAGCGGCGGCGGGACGCTCTGTTTTGTTAACTACAATCCTGTTGGTAAGTAGGCGCTTCCACGCTGGCTCATCAGCTACTGGCTCGGCAGCCTTTTCTGCACTTGCTGCAGGGAACACCTCAGGGATTTTCTTAAGGGCTGGCAGCTCTGCTTCATCGTCGCTGACTTCCTCCCCTTCAATGTGGTGGGCCCGCTTCTCTCGCCTCTTCTCGAGAGCTCGAGCTGCATCAAGTTTATCAAGTCCTTTGCCTCCGAATCCAGGATCGAACCACTTCTCCTCGCCAGTTTTGATTTTCAATTTGAAATCCTTCGCAAGCCGGTCGAGCTCCTCAGGTACTTCTTGCTTCGATTCTCGCAAGGCACGAGCAACGTGCATAGTAAGACGTTCCTCTCCAGGGATTTGCAGCAAAGTAATAGCAGTACCTTTGTTGCCCGCACGACCAGTGCGTCCGCAACGATGAACGTAATCTTCCAAATGGGTTGGGCAGTCATAGTTGAACACCATTGCAAGATGAGGAACATCTAGACCACGAGCGGCGACAGACGTGGCAATCAAAATAGGCAGTACACCCTGTTTGAAATCCTGAATTGCTTCACTACGATCCGTCTGATCCTTGGCGCCATGGATGGTGTTCACGCCGACATATTTCGCTTTCATGAGCTTGTGAAGGAGGTCTTCGGCGGTCTCTTGGCGCTCCACGAAAATAAGAATTTGAGCATTTTCATCCTTGGAAAATAAGAGACCGAGCTGCAACAGAAGCTCTTTCATCTTTGCTTCTTGACCTGGTTTGACAATCTTTACTTGTTGGAAAACGTCTTGGGTCACGACACTGCGACCACCAATGATCACTTCGGCAGGATTGGTGAGACCTTTCTTCGCCAAAGCATTGATATTCTTAGGCATAGTGGCAGAGAAGAGAATGGTCTGTCGATCAGGTCGAATGTTAGCCATGATCTTCATGACCTGCGGTTCAAAGCCCATATCAAACATCCGGTCAGCCTCGTCTAGAATGAGGTATGTGACACGTTTCAGATTGAGAACTCGCCCAGAGTTACTCTGCAGGAGATCAATCAAGCGACCAGGAGTTGCACACAAAACGTGGACATTACTTCGCTTAATCATAGCAATCTGTTCAGCGATGGGTGAGCCTCCAACTGCACATGCAATATTGAGACCGCTAGCCTTGAGAAACGGTCTCAATTCTTTTCCAATTTGTTCTGACAATTCTCGAGTCGGAGCAAGGACTAGGGCAATTGGACCATCCAATGGTTTGAGGGGTGGCTGATCCAGAATGTGACGAATCATTGGGATACCGAAAGCAAGAGTTTTCCCGGATCCGGTCTTCGCCACTGCAATGCTATCTAATCCGCTCTCTGCCATCGGAATCGCCTGCGCTTGAATAGGCGTAGGCTTGGTAAAGCCTAGTCTGGCGAAGACATCCATGGTTTGCTGCAAAAGACCCATCTGAGCCCACTTGGTTACAGGGCGGGGCACGTTGTCACCCTTGACCATTATGCCATCGAGTTCGAAGCGTAGATTGCGTACTTCTTCTTCCGACATCATGGCAACCTCCTGCGGAGGCGTATAAAAGTTCTTCCTGAAAGGGGCGTACGCAACTTTGGAATGGTCAACAACAGGGACTTCTTTCTTTTTCTTTTTGTGAGCCGCGAGCGCCAAGAGATCCTCGCCTTCGACAGCGGTAAGAGATGGTTCATTCTCATCGTCGAACATGGTCTGGCCTTGGGGTTGGACCCTACTCGGCTGCGTCTCGGTAAGATTTGCCATATAGGCATCGAGTGGATCAACGTCGTCCTCTTCAGCGCCAGGGACTTCGTCAATGTCCATCTTTTCAGCGGACTGGTTGTTAGCTTGTTCCATCTGCCCATCTTCATTCGCGATCTCGGCACGGCGTTTCTCTAATTGCGCTTGAATCTCCGCTGCATTGTCGCCTTCTGGGCTAGCCATGTCGTCCATGCCCTCGACCTCTTCAGCTTCAATCGTATCGGACACATTCTGATCGAGTGGCGTGAAATCGGGAAGCGTGCGAAGGGAGCGCTTTCCAGTGCTCTCCTCATCGTCGCCCAACAGTGCGTTCTTAGCAGGCTGGTCCGCTTCTTCGCCAGGTTTTGCCTTGTTTCCGAAAGAAACGATGTTACCGCTTGTCTTGGATTGGGGCATTGGAGCACGGCCTATAGCTGTCAGCAACGATGGAAAGTTGATGGGATGTAGCTTACCGGGCAATGTGGAACCATTGCTCGTGGCACCGGTGATCTTAGCAAATGGTGCCGGGGCAGCAGTTTCGCCGAGCTTGAAGGGTTCCTTCCTCAGCTGCTTTGGCTTCTTGTCTGATTCAAGCTTCGATGAGGCCGCACGCTTAAGCGACTCCTGTTCGCGATGGCCAAGTGGCAGGGCTGGATTAACGACCGGGGTTGCCGGTGTGGTCGCAATCGGCGACGAGCCGGCAGCAGGGCTATTAGCTTGGGCCAGCTTTTGCTTTTTCCACTGTTCAAGCTTGACACGCCTGTCGGCCTTCTTCTCCTCTTCATTTAGCTTCGGCTTTTCATCGCCGCGGCCGGTCCTGTCCTGCCTGCTGTCACCCGCCCGCGAGCTCGGCCTTCCGTCTGCACCAGGGGTGGCCGATTTGGAGTTGCGACGTCGGCCATCCTCGCGGCGGCGGTCATCGCGGCGGTCGTGCCTGTCCCAGCGGTCGTCATGAGGGTATCGCCTATCATCCCGATAGGCGGGGGGTGTCGGCGGTCCGACGACCTGTCCCTGTCCCTCTCTCTGTCACGGGAGCGGCTACGACGATAGGAATCGCGGTCGCGGTCGCGTCGTCGGTCATTGCGGCTGCGTTCGCTGTCGTAGTAGCGACGATCGTCTCGATCGCGGTCTCGATTATCGCGGCGGTCGTCGCGGCGGTCGTCACGGTCACGGTCACGGTCACGGTCACGGTCACGGCGGGGTGAACGAGGGCGACCGCCGCCTCGGTCGTCGTACCTTGATCGATCAGCGTGCCGGGAAGCCATGGCGGCTCTCGGAGTAATACTGTGATTTGTGCTCCGGCAAGGGTCCCGAGGGGTGGGTAAGTGTGAAAGGGAAGGGGGTCTTGGACGGGGGCGTTGCAGACGTGTTGCGGATGTGAAAACTAGGTTGTCTACACGCCGTGCGGAGCCAGAAGGCTAGAAGTCGAGGCAGGAGCGCGACTAGCGCGCCAAGGGCCGTGCACCGCCTTATCGATAACGCCAAAAAACTTTCCAGAATCGCCCTGCCAATCGCAGTGCTCACGCCCGCCCAGGTGCTTCCTTCACCTCCGTCCTACACCTCCGTCCTACACCTCGCAATGGCGCCGAACCCACGCAAGAGAAAGGCCGTGACGCGTGATGTGCCCGTCGAGAGCGACTCCGAAGCCGAGCTGGCCGACGGCCTTCTGGACGGCATCCTGTCGCACAGCGAAGGCGAGTCTGATGCAGAGCAAGAGCACGAGGAAGAGGGGGAGGACGCCGACAGCGATACCAGCAGCGTCATAGAGGGCTTGTCCGACGAAGACGCCGAGGACGAGGAAGACGCCGAGGAGGCCTTCTCCGACACCGATCTCGAAGACGGCGAGGCCGACATCCGAGAGCAGATGCGCAAGCTGAACACGAAAGATGCGCCCATCCGACTGAATGCCGTCGACCACGCCCTCGACCTGGACTCTCGTTCGGCCGAGCACGGATTGGACGACCAGGACCAGGAACGAAACTACACCGTCACGACCGATGCAAATGGCAATCCACGCTATCTCTACAAGGAAATTGATCCTGTCTACGATTCGGACGATTCAGACGCTGAGGCTGCCAACACCATCGGCAACATTCCTCTCTCATACTACGATGAGTACCCGCACATAGGCTACGACATAAACGGCAAAAAGATCATGCGCCCCGCAAAGGGCGAGGCCTTGGATGCTCTGCTGGACCAGATCGACATTCCAAAGGGCTGGACTGGCTTGACCGATCCCGCCACTGGCAAACCACTGAACCTTTCAGAGGAAGAACTGGACGTTTTGAAGAGGCTCACGAGAAACGAGGTGGTTGAAGACGGGTACGATCCCTACCCAGAAATGGTATACTATTTCTCCGGTAAGAAGGAAGTCATGCCCTTGAGCGCTGCACCGGAACCCAAGCGACGCTTTGTTCCTTCCAAGCATGAAGCCAAGAGAGTCATGAAAATCGTGAAGGCTATCCGAGAAGGCCGTATTCAACCTTACAAGCCACCGTCTCAAGAGGAGGAGGAAGAAGAGAGGGTGTATTACGATGTGTGGGCGGATGAAAAGCCACGTCCGGAGAATTCCATGCACATCCCTGCACCCAAGTTGCCGCCGCCTGGCTACGACGCTAGCTATCACCCTCCAAAAGAATACCTCCCGGACAGGGACGAGGAGTCTGCATGGCTAGAAGCTGATGAGGAGGATAGGGAGAGGGACTTCCTTCCTAAAAACTACGAGACTTTACGCAAGGTCCCTGGCTATGAACGCTTCGTCAAGGAGAGGTTCGAGCGCAGCCTCGATCTGTACTTGGCTCCTCGAGTGCGGCGGAATAAGCTCAACATCGATCCAGAATCGCTCCTTCCCAAACTGCCCAATCCCGAAGACTTGAAGCCGTTCCCTACTACATGCGCAGCTATCTTCAGAGGCCAACAAGGTCGTGTGCGAAGTGTGTCGTTCGATCCGCAGGGCATTTTTGTCGCAAGTGGCGGTGATGATGGCTACGCTCG
The DNA here is from genome assembly GCA_026873275.1 of Pseudopithomyces maydicus. Taxonomy (NCBI): domain Eukaryota; kingdom Fungi; phylum Ascomycota; class Dothideomycetes; order Pleosporales; family Didymosphaeriaceae; genus Pseudopithomyces; species Pseudopithomyces maydicus. The sequence goes on along the minus strand of JANTUC010000010.1, from coordinate 1,027,580 downwards.
CATATGGGAACTACTTACTGGTCGCCAGGTATGGAATGTCAAGCTGTCGGACGAGGATGCCGTAGATGTAGTCAAGTGGAGACCTACCAAAGATGCATCTATCCTTGCGGCGGCCGCAGGAGAAAGCGTGTACTTGATTGTACCCTACGCAATCTTGTCTCCGGATGTGGAGCAGGCAAGTCGTGATGTACTAGACGCAGGTTGGGGCTACGCTGCCGCAAAGCCATCGACGACGACGAACGGGGTGACGAAGGAGCCTCCTGGTAAATGGGCTCGTCCTGGAAGCAAACTTGAGTCAAAGGGTGTGCTGGTACAGGCCACCGTGCGGTCGGCGATCAAGATTGTCAATTGGCACAGGAAGGGCGATTACTTTGCGACCGTGTCACCCAGAGGTCAGAGTTCAGCCGTAGCTATCCACACGCTGTCGAAACACCTTACCCAACTGCCGTTCCGACGCCTGAAGGGCATCGCACAAACGGCGCAATTCCACCCGTCCAAAGCCATCTTCTTTGTGGCGACCCGAAACACGATCAGAAGCTACGATCTCGCCAAGCAAGAGCTTGTCAAGATCCTGCAGCCTGGCGCCAAGTGGATCTCTTCCATGGACGTACATGCAGGCGGAGACAACATCATCGTCGGCACGTACGACAAGCGGTTGCTTTGGCACGACCTCGACCTGTCGACGAAGCCTTACAAGACGCTTCGCTTCCACCAGGAGGCGATCCGCGCAGTGCGGTTCCACCAGGGCGGGTTGCCGCTGTTCGCGGATGCGAGCGACGACGGCAGCCTGCAGATATTCCATGGCAAGGTGGTGGGCGATCTCATGGAAAACGCCACGATTGTGCCGCTCAAGGTGCTCAAGGGGCACAAGGTCAAGAGCAGATTGGGGGTGATGGATGTGGACTGGCACCCGAGGGAGCCGTGGTGTGTGAGTGCAGGGGCGGATGGGACGTGTCGGTTGTGGAATTAGATACCAGCATTGCGCTCTAGTGGCAGGGTTTTCAGGATTTTCAGGATTTTCAGGAGATGAATACAGATGCATACAGTACAGTAATCTACCATGGTTTCTCGTTGACGCGGGGACAGTGTGAAGGTTGTTCCAGTCTAGCAGCGACGGCGTCCCACGGCGTTCCACGGTGCTCCAGGGCCGTCCAGAGGGGCAGACGTGTGGGAGGGCGTGGGAGGGCGGTGGACCCAAGGTTGAGGCGAGGGCCAGAGGCGAGGGCCAGAGGAGCAGGTGGCAGGTGGCAGATCTGGTGTGAAGGAGCACGAGCTGGACCCCCTCCGGTCTACTGGCTGGGTGGCTCGAGGCGGGTTTGGAGCGCCGTTGAGCTCTCGTGCCCTCAGCCGAGGCGCTGATTGGCTGCACATGCAATCGCATGCCATACTGCACGCGACACTGCCCGCCGCAATGTTTCCAGCGTCGGCTCCTCGACTCGTCAACTGTTGACTCTGTCCTCCAGTTCCTGGCCTCGAGCAGCAGCGAGCATTGGACGCCGACGGCTCTCTGGCTTCCCTATGAGCGCCCCAGCAGCCCAGCGAACCATCATGCCGCGTCCCAGCTTCCCTCCCACCCCGGCGCCCTCGACCGACATCACCGGCAAGAACAGTGCGAATGCTGGCCCGTTCGACAAGACCTTCGCCCTGCCCCCCGCCGCCATAGCTGGCTCCCGCGGCAGCACCACCGAAAGCTCTTCGTCGGCATCCAACGCCTCGGACTCGTCCTACCGGCCCTTGTCTCCAGCCTCTCCGGCGGCCACGACCAAGACGGCGCCAGCATCGCGGAAGCGCCCGGCCAACACCCAGAGCGTCGTCACCAAGGATGACTACTCGCTGCCGCCGCCGCCGACTCGCTCGCGCAAAATCATCCAGATGAAGCCCAAGGAGTCGCACGAGCAGCCGACGCCCGCCGATGCGCCCGCCCCGACCGCAAAGCCGACGCCCGCCAGTGGGAAGAAGAAGCAGCCAGGCAACACGACTGCGGCAGGCCGGAAGATTGCTCGCAAGACGGCCCACAGCTTGATCGAGCGCAGGCGGAGGTCCAAGATGAACGAGGAGTTTGGCGTGCTGAAAGATATGATACCTGCATGTGCGGGGCAGGAGATGCACAAGCTCGCCATTTTGCAGGTGCGACCCCGACATGATGACCCGCTGTGCAGACGCGGATGCTGACCGCTTCTAGGCGAGCATCGAGTACATGCGATACCTGCAGCAATGTGTTGCCGACTTGAAGACGGCCCACCGTCCGAGGCGAGCCTCGCCCACGCCCACATCCCCACAGCGGGAGCGACCCCCACTTGCCGTCCAGACGGGCGCCATCCGCGACAGCATCCACGACGACGAAGGCGACAACGACGACGACGATGAGGATGACGAAGACGAAGACATGTCCGACGCCGTTTCACCCAAGCACACCGCCCCCCAAAACCCCCGCCGGGTTACCATTTTGCGACTGCCTCGCCTGCCATATACCCCTCGGACCGCAGCGTCTACTCGACTACCACCTCCCCAGCCCTCCATCCCGGCGACGTTCAGAACTACTCGGCTACCATGTCCCCCGCACTCCAGCCCTCGGACCCACACCACTACTCACTGTCCTCCTCTATCCGCTCCACCGCTGCTTCGCCCCTGGTCCAGCCATCACCAGCTTTTGGGGCACAAACCCCATCCCTGACGCAATTTCAAAACCCCTTCCCGGCCGCTACGTCTAACAAAACCTCTCTCTGGCCCCGTGGGTGGTGGCTTTGCCCTGACTTCGCCAGCACTAGCCCCACAGGCCGATCGGGAGGATCACGAGGCTACCGAGGCGCTGCTGATGCTGAATACCGACAGAAGAAACTGGAGTGGCAGCACATCAGGCCAAGGTGGAGGCCGCGGTATGAGTGTCAAGGATCTATTGACCGGATGAACATGTATGAGTTTAATTTGGATTTCTGTAATGCTGCTTTGTTATTCCAAGACGGGCGTTGGAAATGGGTGGAGAGGCGTTGGAGGATTTCTGCTCTGTGGCGGCCTTTGTCTTTTCATTCAGCTTGTTAGTTACTTTGTAGAAAGGCGTCGTGATTTGGAGTCTGCCTGCTGATTCGAAGGAGGTGGGGTGGCGTAAAAAGTCTTCAAAACACATCTGATTCCCAGAATCCACTCACAATAACGATGAATGCGATGCTGTCCCTTGCCTTGTTGTGTTGCTGCTACCAAAGCAGTGTGCTTATCTACCTACCATCCCACCAAAGTAGTGTGCTTACGGCAAGCGGGGATCCGAATACAAATATATGAGTATGCACAGTCGCCCGGCACGTTCGTCTCTTAGACGCTGAGTAGGAAGACCCGTGCAGCCTCGATTCTCCACTCAGCTGCCCGCGAACACTACTTTGTCTCTAGGTAATGAAGGTTCGAGGTAGGTCGGCATGCGGAACTACCTAGTCCCGGGTGAAGCGGCACGTGGCAATCGAGTTTCCGATCACGTTTTTTCCCTCAGCGGCCTTCAAGCAGCTTCCAAAATCGTGGCGGTCTTGGAATTCGGCATTAGAAGAGGCGCCATTGCTCGGAGCATGTCTGGCAGATGGTAAGAAGCCGAGTCGTGTTGTTTGCGTATGTATTTGCTCAGGACAGAAAGAGATAGTTAGGGTACACGCCTTCCATTGACGTCACTGCATCCGACTCCCCTAGGACCTGGGAAGATTTGTCCACCTCCTCGTCATGTTTTGATATGGAATTTAACGTCCATATTGATGGCCTTTAACTCCTCCTTATGTCCTGATCTGTCTGCTGCCCTGACAGCTGGTGCGCATTGATGTGTTACCGCCCCTGTCTTCGGCCTCTCAAACGCGCGAGAGGCCGAGCTTCAGCCCTGCTCCACCGTTCCTCGGATCCTGCAGCTTGTCTGTGACTTGCAAGCTGCTAATTGGACCTATCATAGCATTTGAATAGTTCGCGAGCCCCCTCGCTTCCAAAACGCATGCGAGACACCGAGCCAGTCCCCCTGGCATTCGGAGCCTTGAGCCGGGAGGCACAATAATCTTGTCGAGAATGGATTACCAAAGGCGGCGCTATGGCCCCGCATTTGCGTGCGGACTGCCGCTACGACCGTCTGCGGCCGACCTGTTGTCTGCCTTTTTCCTCTCTGGGGTTGGTGTACGCGGACTTAATTGTTCCTATGTCCACAGATTGCTGTTGTATATCTGACCCACCTCTGCCGACTTTGACTCACGCATCACAACTCGACCTTGTCTGTTCACGTTTCAACAACGAACCCATCTTGCTACGCTGACATCGCTTTTGTGCGTCCAAATCAACCACAGAAACTTCGAGAAACATCAGATCGCATTCCGATTGCAAAACAAAACAAACACCCACCCCTCTCCATCGCCATGTCGCTTGCAGGGGAGACGGCGGCTCCCTCGAGGGAGAGCTCCGAGTTTGAAAAGACAGTCGCAGATACCGATGTTGAAAAAGCCATGCCACCAGAAGGGGAGTCGCCAGGAACAAGCTCGATACAGGTGAATATATCCACGCTGCGGCCCAGTTGTTGAATATGGGCTAGGTGCTCCTGTTCCAATGCTGACCTCTTCTAGAAACCCGACCAGGGTCAAAATGACATCGGCAGCGAGTTGGAGAAGCACCTTTCACGAAAAAGCACGAAAAAACAACATCTAGCGCCCGAGATATTCCCACTCATGGACCTAGAAAACAACCTCGTCGGATGGGACTCACAAGATGACCCTTCGAACCCTCGTAATTTTCCGGAAAACAGGAAATGGTTCATCATGGCCCTTATCTCTGCCATTACCTTCCTGTGTCCCTTGACGAGTTCGATCTTTGCCCCGGCTGTGAGCTTCATGAACGCCGAATTTCACAACACATCGCAGATACTTGGCGCATTCGCCGTGAGCGTCTTTGTCCTAGGCTTCGCCGTTGGTCCTCTCATTCTAGGTCCTCTTTCTGAGATATACGGTCGCCGTATTGTCTTGAATAGTGCCAACGTCATGTTCTGTGCTTTTGATCTTGGTTGTGCTTTGGCACCTAATCTTGCTGGGCTCATCATCATGCGCTTTCTGGGAGGCGTAGGAGGATCGGCATGTCTGACCGTTGGATCTGGCGTCATTGCCGATCTCTTCCCCGCTGAACAACGTGGGAAAGCCATGGCCTTTTACTCCACTGGCATCCTATTCGGTCCTGTTCTCGGCCCCATTCTTGGTGGATTCATTGCCCAACAAGCTGGTTGGCGTTGGGTTTTCTGGGTAGTCTTCATCGCCTCTTGTTTGATTTCTGGTGGACTGATGATCCTATTGCGCGAAACAAACCATACCGTCATTTTGGAACGCAAAACGGCCAAACTGAGGAAAGAAATGAACCAGCCTGAGCTTCAGAACATCGCCACCCACGACAAAGATGCTGCAGCACGTTCTCCCGGGACCGTTCTGAAGCTAGGCATAATCCGTCCGCTCAAGCTTCTTACACACTCGCCTATTGTTTTCTTCTTGAGTTTGTATATGGCATTCATATTCGGGTTGCTGTACCTTCTGTTCACGACTATTACCCAGGTTTATATCGTAACCTATGGCTGGAGTCCTCAAATCTGTGGATTAGCCTACCTCGGCCTTGGAGTTGGATTCTTCGCAGGACTTCTCTTTGTCGCGCGGACATCGGATGCCACCATCATCAGACTCACCAAGAAGAATAACAACGTATACGAGCCAGAGTACCGTTTAGCACCTTGCCTTGGCTTTGGATTTTTCATCCCTATATCATTCTTCTGGTATGTCCATCCCTTTTAGTGACATCGATTAGCAAACGAGTTGGACTAACATTGAATCTAGGTATGGATGGTGCACTTACTACAAAGTTCATTGGATTGTCCCCATTATCGGTCTCGTTCCCTTCGGTTTCGGATCCATGGGTGTTTTCATGCCCATCCAGACCTACATCGTTGATTCTTTCCCACACTATGCGGCGTCAGCCATGGCTGGGATGACATGCGTGCGTATGCTGTTTGGCGCTGTGTTACCACTGGCTGGGCCAAGCATGTATCGCAGTTTAGGGTTGGGTTGGGGGAACAGCTTGTTGGGCTTTGTGGCTGTAGGTATGATCCCGGTACCGGCATTGATTTTCAAGTATGGCACTACGATGAGGAAGAAGTGGCCGGTGAAGCTGTGAAGAAGCTGTACAAAACTACGCGAGCATGATACCCGACATTTGGTCTTGTTTGACTGGCATTACATTGGGAGGTCTGTGCATTAAGAGTATACATCTTTGGGCGTTAGGTTTCGTTTTGTAATACACAATTCTCCTCTTGGGGCTTTTTTTCCTCTCTACACATATACATACCTTGTACCAGAACAATACTACTCGAGTAGAAATTCCATTACTGCCGCTAGGACAAACCTTCGATAATCCATATATCACCACAAATTTATGCAGAGATCATAGCCATGGCAGCTGCAGGGCTTGAAATTTGGGGTGAAAATCACGGCCGAAGGTTCCGCAGCGATCGTAGAGAACAGCAATATGTTTTGTGTTCTTGCTTGGTGGCAGGTCATTGGCTTTCACTAGAGCTAAATTTTATGATTACTTACCTGCCAGTGCAACTCTATACATTTCCAACTGTGTGACGATAAAATTCTGCTAAGCGAGGCTCCCACTTTTAATCCTGAGATCCATTATAGTAACAGCAATATAAACCAGTCTTCATTCATTCCCTTGGTGAAAGGGCATGCCTATAAATTAGATTCATCATGTACGAATACGTGTTCTTTGAATATGGGTGAAGGCAAGGTAATTCGAACTACCTGTTACCACATGGGTCCCGGAGTCTCTTTTGTGGGGACTTGTGGTGGAAAATGACCAGATGGTTGGGTCTGAAGCTCTGTTCCGTATTCAATCGGAGGCAAGGCAGGCCGCTGGGGTCCGACGGCGGATCGGAGCTGTCTCCGAAGCTGCGATCGCCGATTGATGTGAGGTGGTGGCTTCAGCCACGCCGACAGCCGTCATCTGCCAGTCTTCTAGAAGGGTTCTAGGAAGATTACAGAAAGTGGGTCGGCTGACTGCAGCAGGCTACGTAGGAAGGCATCTACCGGTAGTCTACTTACATAGGCATGCACTGGCATGGGGAACACGACGGCTGTGGATGGACAATGGAATAAGCGACGGGGATGCATCGGATTGTGGAGATGGAGCGGGTTATTGGTGCGAGTAGGGATACCAAGGCGAGCTTGAGCACCTGGGAGGCACAGCAAAAGGCACCATGTGGAGCGACGAGTGCGTGATTATGTGATTATGTGTCTTCCCTGCAGGGTCTGGCGCAGGGCCACCGGGATGTGGACGTGGATGTGGATGTGGATGTGGATGTGGATGTGGCAGGCGAGGTTGGCTTCTCCACAAGGGGGGCAAGGGCTGGGTGGTGGAGCAGGCATTGGGTGGCGACTATCACAAGCCTCCAACAGGCGGGGAGAGGTCAGCACGCACTGTTGGGTCGGTCTGGCGAGGGCCGAGCGGCACAAGAGGGAGCGGCTACGGCGGAGCGCTACCGGCGGCGGGCTCAGGCGGATCCACGTCGTTGTTGGCGTCCCCTAGGCGGCCATGGGCTGCTGTTGGTTTGGAGCAACATATAATCAGCACACGTGGTGCGATCGACGATCTGAAAAAGCCATCCTTCGCTCCCTGCGTCTCTGCGATTCTCAGGGTCCAGCCTGAGGCCCTGAAGTCGTTTGGCAGCCCGCTGCACTTGGTGCCTACACTGGGTACCTACGCTAGGTACAGTGTGCACATTCACGCCCGCCGGCCCCTAGGCCCGAAGCGGCCTCGCCGTGACATTGTCGCCCCGCGAGTCGAGCTAACAGACGTCCAGGCAGCGGGTCCTCCGACGAGCAGATGACGGCGGCGACGACGACGACGATAACGACGATGGCGACGATGGCGACGATGATGGCGACGACGACGACGACGATAACGACGATAACGCTCGTGGCACTCCGCCAGGGACGTCCGTCTCTCCGCCGTGCCGTGGCCGCGGGGGGCTTGTCAGGGCGGGCGGAGAGCAGGAATGGAATCCAAGGGTCCAAACAAGCATCACGTAGATCTGCGGGGGTGGTGTCGATAGCTATCCTCCACCACGGCGCGCCTGTAAGCAACGCCTGCACGCCCTACCGGCCATCGCCAAATCACAGCAGAGGGCAGCTGCGCTCCCGGCCGCTTGTCTTTCTGCTTGCCGACAGACGCGTGAAGGCTCGCGGCGTGTCGAGGTGCATCGGGCGGAGACAAAGCTTGGAAGAGATCGAACGAAGGCTTATGAGCGATCAGATAATAGTAGAAAGCACACAGATAGCCATCCACACTTTGCATGCCCGCCTGCCTGCCTGCTATTTTAGACCTTTTAGACCATGGAAAGCGCTGACCACGGCACAAAGCCATCTGCCAGCCCCGTCGACGGTCCCTGGCCGCCTACACCGATCTGCACCCACCATTGCCGTTCCATGCCCTAGCCGGCGCCTCCCAGCTCAACGGCGCCCGCGCCGCGTCGCATCCTCGCAACCCTCCGATCGCTTGTTCGCACCTCTGCGCCGACTGCCACCTTACGAACCCACTCCCCGAAATATCATCACCACCAAGCCTTTCCCCACTTGCAGCGGAGTCGCCCCCGGAGCGATGCGATTGTGCAAGGCACTCGCCTCCCGACCAGCAAGGCAAGATGACGACTCGACACACCCGACTGCCCGGATCCGCCCAGCCAGTCGTAGCCCTACCTACATCAGAACGAGGACATTGCCTTTTCCAAGGCGCCGGATGGACGCTGCGAGTTGGGGGCCGAACTGCCTGGGTACAGTACCTGCGGACCAGTGCCGCGCATCTCAGCACAGCATCCATTAGTCTGTCGCGCTGTGATTAGATGAACACGAGTGCGACGCCGTCCTGTTGCTTCTCCTGTCGCCAACGGCTTTTTTGGGGGTGGCAATAGCCAAGGCTGGGGCCGCCCGTCGTTGGCTGCGCACCTGGCTCCTGGGCAAACCATCCCTCGTCCTCGTCCCCCCGACCGACACTGCTCGTGCCACCCGTGGACATTGGGTGCCCAGGTGACACACCAGCCCGTAAGAAATGTGACCATCGACGAGGCAGAGAAACAAGCGCGTAAGCCAAGTGCATCTTCATTTCATTTCATTTCGTTCATGGCCTTGCCTTGCATTGCCTGCCCACCCTAGTGTGACGCAGGCCTGACATTCGTTACCCGTCCGCCCCTGCACCTTCGTAGTGCCTGCTGCGTGTGCGACGACACCGCCCCTTGCCTGCCTGTCCTACTCGTTCCAAAAATATGTACATGAGAAGCAAAGTCTATTTCTTTCCAAGCCAGGCGAGGCGGAGCAGATCAAGGTACATGAATTGAGACAAGCAGACGTTTTCGTGCTGAAAAATGACGTGACCCTCCCAAAGCCGTGGGGCCCCCAAGTCTATAGGATAGCGCTATACCGTGCAAAAGACAGAAGAAAAAAACAAAGACAAAACACAAGACCCCTATAGTGTGTGCGTGCGGGACCGGCCGTGGGATCGAGACGCAACTTGTCGTTTGACGTCCTCGGGTGCGTTGCGCATGGTGACTTTGAAAGTGTCGCGCACACGAGTACGCAGGAGTGATTCTAGCGCGCTGTAGACGGCGCCATTGATGCCAGTCTCGGCATGGTTCGCATTCTTGGTGTAGCGCTCGGAAAACTTATCGATGAGCTTCTCCACTTTACGCAGCTCGGTGAGCACAAGCTGGGCACGGTACGAGTCATCATTCTCACTCATGGACCCAAAGTCGCTTAGAGACACGGGAGAGTGAGAGAAAGCCTCCATCTGAGTGATGGGGGAGTCGGCTTCCGAGTGGTTGGCACCAGAGATGGCTTGATACCACGAGAGAATCTTGACGATAGTAAAAGCTATGGTCGTGGAGAAGTGCGGGTTGGACGAGCAAGGGCAACCTAGGAGGACAAAAAGCTTGTCAACTGCAGACTTGTTGGTAGTGATGACGACATCGAGTGTGGGCAGGCCATTGGAGGACCCGTTGAAGTCACCGGCAGCTGGCTGGGAGGCTGGCGGCGAGTAGAGACTGTTGAGCGTCTGGAAGGCGAACTGCGTGCAGTCGTGGCTGGAAGCCGTGGTGGATACCGGGGGCGTTGGGAGAGGGGTCTGAGCCATGGCTGGGGGAGACACAGTCATCTTGTCGTGGCTGAACAGAGGCAGGCTCTGCTGGTCTGACATTCCGAAGAAGGTCGGGCTGGCCAGAGGCGAGTTTAGACCCTCCATGGGTGCGAACATCTCGGGCTGGCTGTGTGTGCTCGAGGTGCGGTTGTGGCTTGCATAGGGCGAAGTGGAAAATGGGGGCATGCTGGTGAAGATTTCCGAGGGGCTTGTGAACATCAAGTGATCGTCGTTGGACCAGCCGTTGATGAAGGAACTCGTCTCTGAGAAGGGCGACTGGCTGCCTTCGAAAGCAGTAGGCAGGTAGGCATCCTGGAAGTGATACTCTGGGGTAGCAGGTCCGAAGAAGAATGGATCGGCAGGCTCGGGAGAGCTCTCGGTTGTGTAGCTTGTTGTGCGGGGGATCATGTCTGGGCGTTGGCTCAGGTTCAGGCTCAAGGAGGCAGATGGGTTAGCAGGAGAGACATCGCGCATGATGGTGCCATCGGGATTCCTGTTCTTGCGTGGTTTTCCCAACCTGGTGGGTGGTGAGCTGGGAGACGGGTGGGGGGCGAAGACAAAGAGCGTACCTCATGGATGGCGAGTAGTTGCAGCAGATGCCCATGTTGCCGCAGCGGTGGCAGGTAGGTCTGACTTTGTCACACTTGACCTTGGCACGGGAGCAAGCATCGCATGAAGCTCGCAGCTTGCGAGGCTTCTGCTCGCCGTTGGGCCCGGTGAGCATGGTGGTCTGGGGCGGCACAGCTGCCATTGCGTTCACAGCGGGAGCAGACGAGGGCTGGGAAGTGAAGGACTGATGAGCAGCCTGGAACATTGCGTGGGTATGGGTAGTGGACGGTTGTGCGTGTGTTCCACTGGGAGTACTCTGAGATGATGGTCTTTGCTGAACGGAGCAGCGTAGGTATTATATACGAGCGCTGCAGGTGGCTGCAGACGCAAAAGCGCTAAGCCGCAATGGGCAGCGATCGTGAAGGAATAGAGCAATGTACCAGGATGGTCTCCGGTGGGCGTCAAGCTGACGCTCGGGCCTGCACCGACCCTGTCCTTGCAGAGCTGGCGTTGTTGGCCTCTTGGACTGGGGCTGAGATCTTACAGGCCCACCGCATGCTCCATGCAGCCTAGCCCATGTGTACGCTGGCCTGCATGTCGAGGTGAGCGCTTTGCAGTTTGCAGTGCCGCCGTTGCCCTGTGCGTGCTCCGCGATCTTATCTGCTCGCGTCTGGTTTGGCGTCAGAGCATGTGCAGGGCGAACCTTGGAAGCAATTAGCACATTAGCACGTCGCCGGTTGCAACACGCCATGTCATTGTCGTTGTCCATGTCGACCAGTGGAGGTCGCCCGTGGAGGGAGTGGAGCCCTGGAGTGGAGTGGTCGAGTGGTGGAGAGGTCCGGGCCCCCGTGTCTCACGTGATGCTACCTAGTCCACGGGTACCCAGGTACCTACCTACCTAAGCCAAGTACTTAGACACCCAAAGTATCTACTGAACTGTCGTGCATGCTATGCCGTACATACTTGGGTACGAGGGACGTGCGGATGCGTCCGATGGAGTAACTGACGGAGGACATGGCGCGGTTAGTCAGCCAGTCATGTTTCCGCCACCTCGCCATGCCATGCACTGCCATCCAGTACACAGTACCGTACACCTCCAAGTGGTGAACACGCCCGTGGCTCAGATCCATCTGCTATCAAAGGCCTCTCTGGTTCTGAAGCACCCATGCTGCAGGGCAAAACAAAAACGCCGTCTTCGCACCTTGGCCTGGTGTGCTCGTTGTTGCAGAAGCCCATTGGTCTCGTCTAGGACGCACTTGAATCTCATCAGCGCGCGTCTGACCAACAGGCTGTCATTCTGCTGATGCTATGCCATTCTTTCTTCCGAGCGCAGTCTCCATCTTTTGGCAACAACAGACAGTCCTGTCCACTGCACGAACGCCTCTGTGGCCCAAACTCGATAAGATCGTCGATCTGCAAATGCCCCAGCATGCCATGGCCGCTCAGCGCTCCGCCCCGGCCTGAGCGTTGTCGGCTGCACGGCGGGCGGCTGATATGCCGCTTCGCCGCCGAGTAGCCGCCTTACGGTGCTAACTGCTGTGATGGGCAGATGCGGTGCTCACGGTGCACACAAGATACAGCTTGACTTTGTTGCATCTCAGGGAAAAGCTTGGCCATGGGCTCTTCGTCATCGTGCATGGAATTTCTTTCCAGGCTCAACGCAAACAGTGCCATGGCGACGAGACACGGTGCAGTGTCGCGGCTGGTTGGCAGACAGCGCGTCCGGTAACGGCCACATGCTCCTCTGCTCAAGTAGAATCACGGCTGTCTCACACACGATAGCCTTCCGAGCGTGCGTATCCGTCGTGGCCCTGTCAGAATGCCGTATACGAATGAAGTAGGGTTTACACGAAGCGTCCAACAACGAACCGTCGTGTCCACCAGGTCGGAGTCGGAGGCCTTTCTGACCCTGCAGAAGACGGCAACATGACCCTGAAGTGCGGTGCATGAGCCACGGCATGCTGCTCTCCCGCCCTGCGCTAGCCGTATCGTGCCCATCACTGCTGGGATCAGGCTCCCTGATCGGCTGCGGCGCTTCAATTTAATTCCTCTGCCCTGCTGCCTTGCTCAGCATTCCTACCTCCGATTTTGGGAGGCCATCGGACTTCCGACCAGGACACGGCCAGATGTATCTATGCATGCGGGGTGGACTGGCTAAGGAAATTATAGCTGTCGGCCAATCAGCGTGGCACAACCTGCCTATTTTCGCTCCCGCTGCTGAATAGTTGCCGTTGGCACGGATGACCCAGCGCAGCCAGGCCAAGATGCTCCTAGTCGCAGACGATAAGTGGATGGCGGTGGATGGCGGTGGATGGCGGTGGATGGTGGTACATGGCGGTAGCTGTACTCTTGAGTGACGCAGGGCGACCGAGCATGGCATTTCAGAGCTTGCCCAGCGCTGGGCTCTGAAGCTGCGATATCGGACGTCGTGTGCCTCCTGTTACAGGCTGAGTCGTCTTCTTCCGCTCCGCTGAAACCCTGAACCGCTTCCTCTTGACAGTCGATCGGCGATGGCAGGCATACGCAACAATCTTCCATCAGACATGTCGAATCCGTCCGCTGCTGCTATGCCTGTGCCTGTCAATCCAGCACAAGGGTCCACTTTCCGTTAGCCCCGTTCCTTTGACTGGGGTCCTGGGAACGCATGGTTTGGTTTGCTTCTCTAGCCACAGCTGGAGAACAACACGTGGGGACAGTACATACTTGCGTCTATAGACCATGGTGATAGACTATCGTGCGCTGCCTCGCCATAGCCCATACCGAGGCCCATACCGAGTGGGTCATGATCTGCTATTCTCAGTGCCTCTGGTTCCATGCTTGTTCGCCTAGTCAGGACGTGTGCTTGGACATGGCACAAACTTGGACCAAAGTCGCTGTTGCGGGGCCGTGCCAGGCGCTCAGTGTGGTGCATGCGTTCTCCGTATGGCCTCAAGAGCAAGTCGCAAATCGCAAAGAGCAGCAAGCTTGGAAGACTGCGTACGTGGTCCGTGCAAGCCATCATGTTGGTGGGTGTGTTCCGTATGGTCCAGAATTAACGGTCCGAGTACGGCGGCTACCAAAATTCATCCACACCCAGCGAGGCAACGGTCGACTACAGTCGGATGGCATTCCTGGGCGATCGAGATCCAAAATTCCATATCTACCTTACTGTGGCCGTTGGCGCGTCGTGGCCGTCTTCGCGGTTCCTCGTTTAAACGCTCTGCAGCGGCTCCTGTTGTTGTTCGGATTCCGAGCGGTTCTGAACCCGCGGCTAGCTCGCCTGGAACCAACCCCAAACAGAACCACGCCAGAATGGCTGCTACTGCCCTCTTTCAACCGTGCTCGACCCGTTGTTGCGTTTGTATTTCTGACCTCTATCTAGTGCTTCGAAAACACCGCATTTCGCACCGTCATGCTGTCCGTCTGGCAACATTTCGTGTTCCCAACGCTTCTGATATCAAATTGAAACCAAGCCCATTTCCTCCCCACCATTGTCATCTCTCGAAACATGCAATCGACCATCTGTTGCCGCCATGGCGTGTTGATAAGTGGCTTCATCGAATCTGCACGGCTGTTGTCCGTCCAATCATGCCCACATGTATCCAATGAAGCTAACGTGCGGCTCTGCGGCATGTGCTCCTGGATAAGCCTCAATCTTCTCCAAAGTTTTCCCAACTGGAAGTGAATGCCGAACATTGCAGGTGACAGCGTCCATCCGGCTCACAGCAAGGGCATCTGCTCCAAGATGGTTAGCACAGCACCTTTCGAATCCTACTGTGTAGCCTCAGCCAACTTGAGGTCGTCCGCCAGCTGCCTTAGCCACATGGTCTATCTGCCGCGGTGGGTCAATATGCCGACGCACGATCATGTCTCGTGTGGACCGGGTTTTTCTGGGGATGCGCTAGGAGTTGAGCCGCATAGTCTTCCCCAGCCAGCTGACAATGTCCCTTCTCTTCGCTCACCGGCTCAAAGACCGACCGGGGTTCTGCGTCCGGAGTAGGAGCCCAGCTTACAAGGTTACCTAGGTATGAGCCTTGAACTGAGCTAGCCACTTTGCCGGTGTGTTTATGGAGCAATGCTCATGATTCCCGTGCGATATCGCGCTTTCTTGATGCGCTGCCCATGTGTGGTAAAATAATTATGTTTGTATCCGTCAAACTATGCTTGTCTGTTCTAATGGTAATTTTATGGCAAGCCTCCACTCGAATGGCTTACATCGCTGCAAGTTGTAAGACCTAGGCGAATCTGAGGGAGGAGCTAGAACAGCGGGAGAAGACGTGCGAAGCCTTCTAGACCGATCCTGTGTCGCTGGTACCCCCACGTCGAGCGTCGAAGGAAACGGAATGATACGCTGCGTGGGGCGGTTGCCGGAAGAGCAACCAGGAACGTTTGAAGCGTGGGAAGGACGTCAGAATAAGCTTCCCTAGAGTACCTGGTGGCGGCAGCGCGCATGTGTTAATGGAGAGAAGGAAAACAGCAATGTTTTCCTGATATGTTATAATGCCGGTAATGTATGGAAAGTTTTGATTTTCGTCGCAGTGCAACTGCCTAGGTAACGGATCTCGATCTTCGTCCAGTGGCGATGATCATACCATACCGGAATGCAAACAATCTTCTCAATAATAACAGTGGCATAGGCCCACTAAATTAGTTCTTTCCATGTCACTGTTCGATTATTTGCGCAGTCGTGGCACGGAGGTGAAGTTCGCAAACCGAGAGGCGGACACCGTTCCGTCGGCCCACGAGGCTATTGTAGCCTCTCAAGCTTATGTTTATTCGAATTAGATTAAAAATATTTATTGCAAGATTGACTGGGTTGCATATCCCTTTGAGCCCCGATTCATTTTGGTCCACTTCAATAAGGATATGTACGATCTTATATGGGACTCATTTCATATACAAATCACAATAGATCAAATGTATAAGTTACAGTAATTGATTCTATAGTAGAAGTGACAGTATAACCGCATTGGTCATGTCTTTACCGGAAGCCCGAGCTTGTAGCGACTTCTAGTGGTAGCCCAAGGTATCGACCCGATCGGGAATAAGCTCTTTCGGGAGACTTGTATACCATTATAGCCATATACTCCGATTTTGAATTCGTTAATTGTCGGTTCTTATGATTAGGATTCAATTGTACCAAAAACGGTAAGAATATCGTGCAGTACTGCTTTGGGATCCGTAAAAACGTCTACCTCAAGAAAACTCCGAGCAATATGTTCCTGTTTTGATGTTAGAGGAATAAAGAGTATTTAGATTGACTGACTGCTTCCTCGAGTTCCTGGAGCTCAGTCTGTGGCACAATTGAGCAAGCCGCGATGAGATCTTTGCCCTTTAAAGCCATTGATATCAAGTCATCTGCGCGTCGAACGATTTCTTTTGGGACCCCATTGATGGCTGCGCAACTTGATGAAATCAATAATAGAATCCATAGTTATCCGCAAGTGATTTACCTAGTACCAAAGCTGGAGTTGCTCCGCCCTTCACAAAGACTAATACGGATTAGCAAAATATCTGGATAGTGCCGTTGTGCCTAACTTGTAGAGATAGGTAACCTGAGAGTCTTGATCTGGAGCAGCCTCATCGATTCTCACCTGCATGTGTCCAAGAGCAACTAGTGGGCTTTCCTTGAGAAGCCTGTTCTCAAATATCTCTGCAGACACTGTCAGTATGAAGGAACATCACGGAATAGAACATAATGTGAAGACAGACCATGAAAATGTGTAGCTGCAATCATTTTAGGCCTCCGGTCTCCCATGCAAGTAAGATAATTAAAGACAGCGCAAGCCAATCCGGCACCGTCACTCGAATCTGTGCCTTTTCCGAACTCATCGACTATCAGTAAGCTCCTTGATGTAGCCAGACTCAACGCTTGGGAGATTTGTTGTAGATCAATCATAAAAGCGCTCTGAATTCGTGATACTGTTTCCCGGGTGGTGACGCGTGACAATATTCTATCAGTCAGCCCAATTTGTGCGGTTTCTGCAGGGACGTAGCTCCCAATCTGCGCCATGTACACTATCAATGCAACTTGCTTTAAATAAACGCTCTTCCCAGAATAGTTTGGACCAGTGAGTATGAGAGTGCTTGGGCCCGTTGGCTGGGTGTATGTGTGGGAACCAGATAAGTTATCGGGCAACCGCATCTCAGAGCCTTGACTGATATCCGGACCACCAACAAGGAATGTGTCATTAGGAACGAACGAGCTCACACTGAGTTCTTGAAGAATGTGCCGACCGCCTATAATTCGAAGAGTATTGTCTTGAGAGACTTTGGGGCGGCAGAGTTTATACAATCGGGCTGCCTGTGACAGAGCAAGGATGCTGTCTAACTCACCGCAAACATCTGAAGCTCTTGCCAATATTTCTTCATATTGAAGAATATATTGCGCAAGCTCATGACAAATCTCAATCTCGCGATCGGAAATGATTCCGTACAAATCGCCGAAGTGGCCGTCCATCTCTCGCATTTGGTTGTTCTTGAAGTAGACCTGATCCTCAGTAGAGAATATATGCTCCCAGGAATCTTCTCGATAAACAGCTTCATTTGTTTCGGAGTCGAGAGGAACTGTTATGAGAAAGCCAATCTGTGGAAAATACAGAACATTTAAGGTGGCCTGAAAGGTAGCTGGTAATTTTTCCGACAAGCTGCGGGCAACCGTGCTTAACAAGTCATCCAGACCAGCGAATGTACGTTTCATATTGTCAAGTTCCACATCGATACCTTCTAGAACGACAGTACGACATTCATCGGCAGACTTTTGAAGATCCACGGTGTCACTAATTTTCCGACCGACTTGGGCGAGGTGATATCCTTCAATTTGCTCAAAGAATTTCGTCCTGATATCTAAAGACTCACTGCCGATTACTTCATGAAACGTTTCTTTGATTTTTAGAGCGTGAAAAGCGAATCGTCGAATGCTCGTCCAAAGATTACTCGAAGTGCTGTAGCTGTTCTTTGTGGAACCAGTGATCATGCCCTTCCTCAGCCCAATTAATGTAGTCCGCATATTGCTGATTGATCTCAAACTCTTGGTCATTGACTCAAAGGGTACTACATTTTCCGGTTGGATAAATGTTTCAATGGCGTTCAAACGTCCATTGATTGTGTCCAAGTTCATATTAGGCCTAAGAAAATATTGCCGTAGAAGGTGCTTACCCTGCGATGTGCGCGCTAGGTGGCAAAACAAACCAAATACAGAAAGTCCCTCCTTAGAGCCAGAAGATGTCTTTGTTGGACCTTGATTGTGTGTATTCGGATGCGATTCGTTCTCCATAATCTGGAGTGAGCATAGAGTGTCTTGGTTGATAAGCCTGGATGTTTTAATGACAATAAAAAGGCTGATCTATTGTTCTTACATGGTGTCTTGAAGATTGAACATCTCGAGCGCTGAGACGCCAAAGAGATCGTGGGCTGCTTGATCCCCTGGAAGGTAAGCAGCAGCACGTCGCCTTTGCAAATACGAAAGAAGGGCTCCCGCGCAACCGATCTTTAACATGTCAGCGCTTTATATACACAGGACGAAGGAACTTTACAGTCAGGCGACTCTCTAAGTCTATTATACCACCAAGATACAGTAGTCTGCTCTGTTGGCCTGGGGCATGTTCTAGGCTCTCTTCTCCGAGCAGGCCAAGGTCACCCGGTACAACGAAGTTCACTTGCGGCATGTATGTGTTGTCGAGCTTCAAGCTAGCAAGTTTGCCTTTTGCAGTCTCGAAGGCGAATTCGCCAGGTGGTCTAACTTCCAACAGAAAAGGTAGCGAGAATCGGTCTTCTGCTAAGCTCTCCAATATCTCCATAACAGCGTCGTCTATCCTAGTCGAGACGAGTATTACTGTCGGGTCGATATAGACTCTCACTATTTCTGCTTAGCCCAAAAAGATGTACTCTCAATTGTATTACTCACATGAATCGACAATTGTGGCATCTCCCAACTTGACATCCTCCATGAGGTAAATTTTTTCGTCTCTAGCCACATAATAGGAGCATCCGACATTACCCTTACTCCCCAAATCTACTGCCATGACCACTTCGTTCAAGGTGTCATCATCAGGGTCTAATTCGGGGTGATGCTCTTGTGAGAGCACGTGTGGAAGCATGCTTGATTCACTATTACTCGGCTGTGGCGTTCTGAAGGTCCGCATCTGAGGCGAAGACCTTGCCGAGCTTGAAGCAACAATCGAACGAGACGGCGCGTGTTGACAAGTTACAGGAACAGAGGTTGGACGACTGTTACCGTGTCGACCTTTGTTTCGGAGTTGCGGCTTAGGTCTATTGAGGGACATGATGGGGTCAAAGAGGGAGGAGTGTGCGGTCGGGAAATGGGGATCAACACCGAAAGGCTCGATGAGATGCCACTTGTGGCGGTAACGAGAGGAAGGCACGACAGGACGCGTGCCTACTTCAGCTTTCGAACTCGTCCAGCCGCACCTTGCTCGCATTATCTCTGTAGATTCCATCTCATCCCAAAAAAAAAAAAAAAAGGAAGCCCTCCCCGAGAGTCTTACAGTGGCAGTAAAGGGATATTGCCAAGACACGTCAAACCATTGAGTGCGGTTCGCTCACGACATTGCGATAAAGAAAAATCATACATAAATACATACATCGGGATTAGTGAGTACAACTATTTACACACGCTAGAAATACACTATTTACATAGTGATAGGGCGCACCTCATCACATCAGAATTTGTTTTAAGCGGAGACATGTCACGCAGTCTTTTTCACGAGTAGGCCACTGCCATCTCCGTTAATCGATACTGTCGCTGTATCGCTGGTTTTGAGCTCTCCTCTTATAATTTGATCAGCAAGCCCATTACCAATCTGCTTTGCTATCAGCCGGTTGAGCGGTCGCGCACCGAAACGAGGGTCATAGCCGCGATCGCATAGCCATTGTTTCGCCTCATCGGGTACATCCAATGTAATGCGGCGCTCGTCTAGACGTTCTTGTAATTCCTTCAAGCGAATGTCGACGATGTCTCTTAATGCCTCGCGCGACAACCGTCGGAAGAGAATAAATTCATCTATACGATTCAAGAATTCGGGCGGGTAGGATGCGGACACAACGTCCATAACAGCCGTACGAACCCCTGATGAGATTTCGCCCGAATCGCTGGTTTGTTGTAGAGCATTGTCTCCAACAATGATTTCAGCTCCAAGGTTCGACGTCAGCACGATGATGGTGTTTCGGAAATCGACCTTGTGACCTTGTGCATCGGTGAGAAAACCTTCATCAAGCACTTGTAGGAGTAGCGTCGATATATCCTTGTGTGCTTTCTCCCACTCGTCAAAGAGCAAGACAGCGTAGGGTTTTCGCCTCACGGCTTCTGTAAGCTGTCCTGCATCTTCGTAGCCAACGTATCCGGCAGGTGAACCGATCAGTCGCGAGACCGTGTGCTTCTCTGAAAACTCGCTCATGTCGAAACGGATTACAGCTTGCTGTGTTGAGAACAAGAACTCGGCTAACCGTTTGCAGACTTCAGTCTTTCCAACACCCGTAGGGCCAAGCATCATGAAGCTGGCGATAGGTCTATTGTCGCCAGAGAGTCCGGCTCTTTGCATGCGAATAGCGTTCGCTACGGCTGTCAGGGCTTCGTCCTGACCTCGTACATGGGCACGAAGGGCGTCTTCCATGCGAATCAGCTTTTCGCTCTCACCGCGCATGAGTTTGGAAACAGGAATGCCGGTTGTTCGAGAGACCACAGAGGCAATATCATCCGCTGTGACGGAATCGTGGAGTAGCGAATCGGGACTTTTTCCCGCTCGGGCTTCCTCCTCTTTCGGTAATTGTTGCTCGAGTTCTGGGATCTTGGAGTAACGGAGCTCACTAGCCTTGGCAAAGTTGCCCTCACGTTGGGCCAATTCCAGCTCGAACCTGGCCTTTTCAAGCTCCTCCTGAATGGCTTTTATCTTCTGTAATTCGCCACGTTCGTGCTCCCACTTGTCCATGAGAACAGTGACTTCGTCTTGTTTCTTCTTCAGTGTTTCCTCCAACCGCTCCCGTCGTTCTTTGCTTGCAACATCGGTTTCCTTTCGCAAAGATTCGAGCTCAATTTGAATGGTCATTATCTGGCGATCGAGCTCTTGGATAGGGTCAGGCTTGCTCTCTTGCTGCAGCCGTAAAGCACTGGCAGCTTCGTCAACTAGATCGATGGCTTTGTCCGGGAGGAATCGATCGGTAATGTAACGGTTGCTGTATGTTGCAGCGGCAACCAGGGCGCCATCGGTGATGCGCACGCCGTGATGCGTCTCGTATCGCTCTTTGATGCCTCTTAGTATACTGATAGTGTCAGGTACACTCGGCTCGGAAACGACGATGGGCTGGAATCGGCGTGCCAATGCGACGTCTTTCTCGATCTGCCTGTATTCGTTCAGGGTGGTGGCACCGAAGCATTGAAGCTCACCACGGGACAAGGCAGGCTTGAGGAGATTGCTCGCATCGATGCTGCCTTCGGCTTTGCCCAATCCCAGAAGCGTGTGCAGCTCGTCGATGAATAGTATAATGCCGCCCTTTGCCTCCTCCACCTCCTTCAAGACCTTCTTCAGCCGCTCTTCAAAGTCGCCACGGAACTTTGCACCGGCAATGAGTTGTCCGAGATCCAACGACACTACTCGCTTCTCCTTTATGGATTCAGGCACGTCGCCCTGGACGATTCTCTGGGCTAGTGCTTCGGCGATGGCAGTCTTGCCCGTGCCTGCTGCACCGATGAGGACGGGGTTGTTCTTGGTTCGGCGAGCAAGGATTTGGATGGCTCTGTGTATTTCGCCGTCTCTGCCAATGACGGGATCTAGTTTCCCGTCGCGCGCCCGTGCAGTCAGGTCGACGCCATACTCTTCGAGCGCAGCCTTCTCGGGCTCGCCGCCCAGGTTCATGCGATGTGTGCCGCCCGGCGGATGGGGCCGCCCGCTCGCATAGCACCGGACTGCGGTGGCTGGTAGGGCGATGCGACTGGAGTGGGCCTGGACCGCACGTATACAGGCGTTACTGACGGATGATGATATTCGAGGTGACACTGACGACGGAGCTGTTCGAGGGATGCGCCGCACGGCGACTCTTGCTCGGGCCAGCATGCTGCTGCGTCGACAGAATATATCAGCGGTCGCGACTGGTATCACTTGAGATGCAAGGGCTCAGCACGAGCATGGTTGTTATATGTTCGTCCGTCCAGCGGCGCTATGACAATGGGCCAGTGGTGCGCGACGATTCGAGCGCCTTCTAGGAGCTCCGAGGTTGCCCTGGCAGCGCGGGGAGGGGCTACACAAGCGGCACACACCACGAGCCCGGCATGGGGTGTCCGGCAGGCAGCAGGTGCAGTGCCTACGGCACCCGTGCATGTAGATGGTACTGCAAGTTCTTGCTGCAGAGTCTGTAGACTGTTCTAGTAGACTGTTCTACAGTGCACCGAGTGCAGGCAGCCCCGGCGTGGGATGTAGCGGCGGGTGCGCCGTGCGGAGCGTGGTGTGGTTAGCGGCTTGGCAGCCAGCCGCGGGGCTAGCAATGAGTCGGAAGAATTTTTGAACCTCTCGCAATTTAAACCCCTTCTGCCTCTCCTCGCCCCTCCCCTCCCATCCACGTTCACTCTCCTTTCAGCTTCTTCGACCTTCCCGACACACTCTCACAAAATGGGCTTCTCCGATCTCGTCGTACGTGCCCTCCGCCAACCGACATGCTGCTCTCCCTCCTCCACATGTTGCTGACCTGGATCGCCTAGAGCGACGCAGGCCTCACCATCCTCAACAACTGGGTGAAGACGCGCAGCTACATCGTCGGGTAAGTGCCCCTCACCCGCATGCATTCTCCGCCACACGCCTTTTCCTACTCTCTGTTTACGACTTTGTGATGAAAACAATTGGTCCGTGTTAATGAGGCGGCTTAAGACCCCGCTATCTGAATACAAAACCTCGCGCTTGTCGCAACTCTGATCGTCTTTTCTCCTCCCCACGCATGGAAGCTACCGTTCTGTCTGCACCAGCTGACCTTGCTCTATAGCTACACCCCCTCGCAGGCCGATGTCAAGGTCTTCCAGCAGCTGAAGACTGCTCCCGCCCCTGAGAAGTACCCCTACGCATGGCGCTGGTACAACCACATCCTCACCTGGGAGTCCGAGTTCTCCTCGCTCCCCGGTGACCCAACCAAGGACCACACCGCCTACGGCCCTGAGCAGACCGAGCTGCCCGTCAACCCGGCCAAGGCTCCCGAGGCCGCTGAGGAGGACGACGACGATGTCGACCTGTTCGGCAGTGACGACGAGGTGGACGAGGAGGCCGAGAGGATCAAGGCCGAGCGTCTCGCCGAGTACAACAAGAAGAAGGCCGGCAAGGTCAAGCCTGCTGCCAAGTCCATCGTTACGTATGTTGAATCCTTCCTCCATCGCAAGAACAGCGCTGACTTGAACCAGTCTTGACGTGAAGCCATGGGATGACGAGACTAACCTTGAGGAGCTCAAGGCCAATGTCCTTGCTATTGAGAAGGATGGTCTTGTCTGGGGTGCCAACCAGTTCGTTGCTGTCGGCTTTGGTATCAAGAAGCTGCAGATCAACTTGGTTGTCGAGGACGAGAAGGTCTCCCTGGACGAGCTGCAGCAGCAGATCGAGGAGGACGAAGACCATGTCCAGTCCACCGACGTTGTTGCTATGCAGAAGTTGTAGACGTTGTCTACCGCCCCTCCTTAAACTTTTCTGGAATATATGACGGCAGGTCTCACGAGTTATGACGGTTGGGAAGGACTATCACGAGATGGGATGATTATGAGCCCCGTTGGAGGCATCTGAAATGAAATATTTTACCGAGGTGCATCTCCACCTCGCCCCGCCACTACTGATATTTCCACAATGACTTGTGATTTACTATCATCCTGCTTCCATGCGCTGATGCTTGGGACCCCCAAGCTTTATGCTTCACCCATCAACCCGGCGAGCTGGGCTGAATTGCAAGCCTTTGCCACGCAATGCCTTCTTGATGTCGACTGCGTCCTATCCACTTGTCTCACCTCGCCCGGGAAAATATTCTCCTGCAAACTCCAGGCTTGCACCCCTAAACACATCCTTCTTGATCTCTGTCCAACTGCAGTCCCACCATCTCCTTTTCTCCCATACCGTAACTTTCACCACGGCCAGGAAGCTCTCACTGCAGTAGTTTTCTCTGTGTCCTTCGGGAAAGGGGCTGCCTAAGCCAAACCAACCGCCCTCCTTCGGTGCTTGTGCCCTCACCTCGATCTTGTGCCACAGGTTGAAAACGGTGAGACGAAATGTCCTCGTACTATAGTCAACACTATGGCTCATAAATGGCGACATGGAGAAAGGAAGTGCAAGTGCAAAAGGGGGCAGGAAGTCGAGATTTAGAGAGGGACTACGATAGCCTATTATGAAAGCATCCATTCCCAGTATCTTTCCGCCGGCAAGACAGATGCCGCGCGAGCCTGCTTGGTCGCGCGCTTGGACCCATACGTGTGCAGAGGGGAAGGAATTGGCCCAATTCTTCTCTTGGTGCACGTAGGCAATACCTTCCTTATCTTCGTCGACTACGTTCTCGGATGGGATCTCTAGTCGAAACTTTGTCTGCGAGGACAGAGAATGCACGTGCCAGTGAAGCGGCAGAGGGAGATGTACAAGCAAACCCTCTGGCGTCTCTTTTTCTTCTCTGGGAACCATCCTACACGCGATCTCGTCGTAGCGTGAAGGTTCCATTCTTGAGTTGCGAAGTCGTAACTTGTGGTACCGTCCGCTGATACGCGCATGCTCCCTAGATCAGTCCTGAGTTCGAATGCGTTGCCCGACCCGATGATTTGGCGCTCGATATTTGATACCCAGTGCTCACGTTGAAATATCGGAAAGCCGGTGGAGGGATAATAGGTAAAGGATACCATGTGCGGAGGAAGTTTGTGGGCGTCTGGTACCGAACACAGAACCAAAACGATGTGAGAGCCCGAAGGGAGATCGAATTTGGAATAGAACCCTTCAAAGCAAGATTTGTTATGAGGTGCAAAATGCTCCATCGGTACGGCCGCCAAAACGGAGCTCAGCGGCCTCGTTCTTCGAATGCGTGGTGGTTCTTGCGATTGTCAGAGACGCAATCGATACATTCTTGGTTCGTATGATATTTCGTCACGGGTCCAGGGTAAAGTACGAAATCAGCGGTACAGACTGATGGCAGGTATCAACCGATCTTTAGGCCTTAAATAGCTAGCAGCTGTATGTGGATAATCAGTGTTGTAGTGTAGTTATGACGTACATGTGGGTGCAGGGTCATCTTGGCATCGCGAAGACGTCAAAATAAATGCTAGACTACCTGAATAAGCTACCATACAACAGTTCGAGTCTACTTGATCAACAGCAGAAGTATGATCCTACTACTCTAAAAGCACTGCCCACAAGCTCGGTTAGGCAATAGTTGAAGCTCATTAAAGTTCATCTCTAACGCTAGCCCTTTCTTCTGTCTTCGCTTGTTCGATCAACCCTTTCCTCACGATGCTCGTGATTATTTCGTACGCCACTTGAGCGGCCGCGAAAGCTGTTGTTTCGCCAGCACCATCGTATGCAGGGTTCACCTCGACGATATCTGCTCCTACAACGTTCATACCTTCAATGCCCCTAAGAATGCGGATAAGCTCCCTTGTCGTCCAGCCTCCGGGTTCAGGGGTGCCAGTGCCTGGGGCCATACCCGGGTCTATCACGTCGATATCGATGCTAAGGTATACTGGTGTCTCTGGGTTCACTCGTCCCATGATGGACTGAATGACGCCTTTAACACCGATGTCGTCGATGTCGTCAGAATCGATCTGAATCCAGCCTTGTTGTGCGTCATCTTCGTAATCTTCGAAATCATCACCAGAGAGACGCGTGCGCAGTCCAGCATGGACCGACGAACTGTTGGCAATCAAGCCTTCTGTAGCCGCAAGCCAAAACATGCTCCCATGAGTGAAGAAAGACTGCGTCGTCGCATCTTCAGGGTCGATCCAAGCGGACGGATATTTGGCAGGGTGCCACGTATCCAGATGAGCATCGAAATGGACTACTGCAATTGGTTCTCCATATGCCTTTTTCAGAGCTCTTAGAGCTGGCAACGCGATACTGTGGTCCCCGCCAAGGGTGATCAGCTTTGGCTTGCGCAAATATGCTGATCCGCTTGCTTGCGATTTCCCAGATGGTGCACGAGAGCCCAACTCTTCAAAAGCTTCACTCATCTGTCTCAATGCCAGTGCATTATCGAATGGGGTGATGGGAATGTCGCCGCAATCGACGATTTTGGCCCACGATGTATATGGATTGAGCTTTGCACGAGGATTGAAACCACGAAATGATGTTTGACGAGATGAGCCGGCGCGAATAGCTCGAGGGCCAAACCGGGCACCCGATCTGTAAGATGCAGCTGTGTCAAAGGGAGCTCCAATGATGGCTATATCAAAGGATGTTTCAGGGTGTGTTAAACAACGCGTGTGTGGAAGATGCGCGTAGGTAGAGACGCCCGAGAAGCCCCACTGTAGCTACGTTAGACGAATGGGGAGCGTGGTAGTCTCCCAACTCACATCAGTGCCCCATTTTCTTTCCAGTTCATCAAGGCGTTCTTGCGAGAAGTCTTGCTCCTTATGGTGGGTCGAATGACCAAGCGTAACTGCACTGAGCAGAAAAATAGTTGCCGACGAAAAAAGCATTCTCATTCAGTGATGAACAAAGTAACATTAACAAAAGAAAAAGGGGGGCGAGGAGAGGAGCTGCCTTTCTACGACATGGAGGGGCAGGGCGCATTGTGTTAATTATGTAACAGCTCTTATCGTAGCTGCTTCCTAGCTCCGAGTCGGAGTTCAGGATCTATAGCCGATGGCGGGGAAGCCATTTCGTAAAGTCCGCCTGTGGAGGGCGTCTACGGCGACAATTGCATGCGGGTAGAGGAGGGCTCGTCACAGCCCGGGAAGCTTGCGTGAGAGGAGTTGGCGAGAAGAGTGTCATAGTTGTGACCAATAGCGAACCTTGGAACGCCGCGCGTAGCACAGATCCGCGCACCGTCCCGTGACAGCGCGTTGATTTCGGGTCGCGTTATGCAAAGGAGCTAGAGGGCCCCAACTACGCTTCGTCATCATTCTTGTCAAACACACCCGACATCTCTGAATCCTTCAGGCAGGGCCAGCTCAACAATTATTTCTGTGGCTTTTGCGTTTGCTGGATATTCGCGCGACAGTATATCATGCCTGAGGTATTGTTATCTTTGGCAATATGTACTCCCCGGCCTGGGTAGCAGCACCTGACCTTTCGCAGATTGCAGAAGTTGCACGCATCGTGCATTATCTGAAAAAGTATGCGACAGGAAGGGCCATCAGAGCTGTGAAAACACAGGAAGACACGATAGTATATGGCAAAGTCGGCACGTCAGCGTCAGAGTTCGAGAAGGCCATGGCCGGCAAGAAGATCCTCGACGCAAAACAGCAAGGAAAGTACTTCTGGCTGGAAATGGACTCTGCTCCTCATCCTCTAATGCATTTCGGGATGTCTGGCTGGATGAAATTTTCTAATGATGACACTGCATACTACCGCCCCGCTAAGCAAGAGGAGTCCGAGTGGCCGCCCAAATATTGGAAATTTGTATTGGAGTTGGAGGGAGAACCTGATTGTCAGATTGCATTTGTTGATGCGCGGCGATTGGCAAGGATCAGGCTCATTGATGCGAAGGCGGAGGATATGCGTAAGACTAGTCCATTGAAAGAGAATGGACCTGATCCGGTGCTGGACAAGGACATTTTGACTGTCGAGTGGCTTTCGAATAAGCTAAAGAGCAAGAAGGTACCCGTCAAGGCTCTGCTGCTGGACCAAGCGAACATCAGCGGGATTGGTAATTGGGTTGGGTAAGTAACCCATGCCACCATGCAAGAAGTCGTGCTGACTTGGAAAGTGATGAGATCATGTATCAGGCCAAGTTACATCCCGAGCAGTACAGTAACACGTTCAGCGATGATCAAGTAAAGAAGCTGCATGATGCTATGATGTACGTCTGCGATACGGCCGTCGAGACCCTTGCCGAATCGGACAGATTCCCAAAGGATTGGCTGATGAAGCATCGATGGGGAAAAGGCAAGAAAGACGGAGGGAAGCTACCAAATGGCCAGAAGATCACGTTTCTGAAGGTTGGTGGGCGCACTTCAGCAATCGTTCCCAGTGTGCAGAAAAAGACAGGTGCGGTAGCTGGTGACGTATCTGGGGACGTTGACGACACGGAAGCCGAGGACGAAGTTGCCAAGCGGAAGGAAACCATCAAACGGAAAATCAAGGCGGGCCAGGGAGAAGAAGACGATGGTGAGTCCGAGGAAAAATTGCCTGTTAGCACGAAGAGGGGAAGAGGACGCAAAGCAGCGGAGCAAACCATCAAAGACGAGGCTGGGGAGTCCGAAAAAAAATCGAGGAAACACCGAAAGCCAAGAAGCAGAAGATTTCGAAAGGTACGGCTTCGCAAAAGAAGGCTTCGACAGAGAAGACGGGGAAGCCAAAGTGGTGAACGGGCCAAGACGCTCCGGTCGCACTTCAAAAGGCTGAGAGCGGATTTGTACAGCAATTCGAGCACAGCCTGTATCAAAACTCGAAATCCGTGCCACTGTAGGTTATATAGAGACGTGTTCAGACGCAAAGACATAAAATTCCTATGATATTATCAACGAAGGATGCAATACTTGTCTCAAATGGCGAAATAAATAAGCAAACAGTGATAGCCCCTGTTCAAATCAGTTATCTGAGTGATCCCGTTTCGCCTACAGGACTATCCAGATACAAACGAGCGTGATAGTAGGATACATGCATGTCCGTCATGTTGTTACACCTAGGCAGTCCTGAGCACCTGGGCACCTGGGCTCACTGAAGCGCACGTGCTACTCGGCGCTAACTCGGCGGGCGCTGACCCGCATTCTGAAATTCGAGCTCCCCACCACTCCACTACGTGAGCATTGCAACCACCGCACACCGCTTGCGCAGCCATCACCCGCCCCCTTCCGGCTCGAAATGCTTGCGGGTCCATAAATTTAAAAGATCAACTGTCGATATCCTCGAATAACTTGTACAATCTTACCGCGCATACGGGTCGAAGATTGTGTAGTGCACCCTCACAACTCCCAACCATCGATCCCCGCACGCGACCGCAACGATGCCCCAGCCACTGCCCTCGAAAGAGGCGTCCTTGTTCCGCCAGCTTGTCAAGAACTATGAAGCCAAGCAGTACAAAAAGGGTATGTTGCAATTAGTATACACCTGGCAATTCTAATCGGCCACAGGCATCAAAGCTGCGGACCAAATCCTCAAGAAGGTACCCAACCATGGCGATACACAGGCCATGAAAGCCCTTGTCCTCAACTCGCAAGGCCATGGAGAGGAAGCTTTCGCCCTCGGCAAGGTTGCGCTGAAGAATGACATGAGATCAAACATCTGCTGGCATGTCTACGGCTTGCTATGGCGGTCGCTCAAGAATTACGAGGAGGCCATCAAAGCCTACAAGATGGCACTGCGACTGGCGCCTGAATCGCAAAACATCCTACGCGACCTTGCTCACCTGCAATGCCAGATACGCGATTACGACGGCTACATAGAGAGCAGGCAGAAAATGCTGAACGATCGGTCACAATTGAGGCAGAATTGGACCGGTTTGGCGATTGCATACCATCTCAGCGGCAACTACAAGGAGGCAGAGCACATCCTGGCCACATACGAAGGCACTCTGAAGAACGCGCCCCCAAAACTGACCTGGAGCATTCTGAAGCTGTCCTGTACAAGAACACCATAATAGCAGAATCTGGGGATGTCGAGCGTGCACTGACACATCTAGAATCCATCATGAAAAATAATCTCGACCGAACAGCAGTACTGGAGCTACAAGCCAAGTATTTGCTGCAGCTTGAGAGGCACGATGATGCCGCCAAGGTATACAGAACACTTCTAGACCGGAACAGCGAATACAGGGCATACTTTGATGGGCTCGAGAAGGCTCTTAAGCTCGACAGGTCTGACAGCGCATCCATTGAGAAGTTGACCGAGCTCTACAAGACATATGCCGACAAAAACAAGCGAAATGATGCTGCAAGGCGGATACCTCTGGACTTCCTGAAGGGTAAGAGCAAACAAGAGGCAGCACTGAAGATTCAAGAGTTAATTGTTGATTAGGAGATGCTTTCAAAACAGCAGCAGATGAGTACCTACGAGGCAAGCTGAACAAAGGTGTCCCCTCAACCCATGCAAACGTTAAAGCTCTATACGCGGACGCGGAAAAGAAGGCAATCATTGAGGAGCTTGTGCTTGGCTATGCCTCGGAAGAAAAGAAGGCAAATGGATCGGCAAATGGTGAGACGAATGGACAAAAGCCAGATCCTTTTGAGCAGTCGGTGTTGCTCTTCCTCGCCAAACATTACGACTACGCACTTAGCCGCAACCTCGATAAAGCATTGGAATATGTCGATCGCCTGATTGAGATGGAGCCGAAGAATGTGGATTACAACCAACTGAAGGCGCGGATATGGAAGCACTACGGCAACACCCAAAAGGCGGCAGAACTCATCAATTTTGCGCGTGAGTGTGATTTGAAGGATCGGTATATTAACACCAAATGTGCGAAATACCAGCTACGCAACAACGAGAATGAGAAGGCTTTAGAAACCATGAGCAAATTCACCCGGAACGAAACTGTGGGCGGACCTCTTGGAGACTTGCACGATATGCAATGCATGTGGTATCTGCTGGAGGACGGCGAGGCTTACTTAAGACAAAACAAGTTTGGTCTTGCGCTCAAGAGATTTACCGCCATTGCGGACATCTTTGAAGTGTGGCAGGAGGATCAATTCGACTTTCACAGCTTCTCTTTACGGAAGGGACAAATCCGGGCTTACATTGACATGATCAGGTGGGAAGACCATCTGCGCAACCACCCATTCTTTACGCGAGCTGCCTTGTCCGCAACCGAATTGTACGTCAAACTTCACGACAACCCCGATCTAGCCAAGTATGGCAAACCCGATTTGGAGAAGCTCGATCCGTCCGAACGGAAGAAGGCATTGAAGAAGCTGCAAAAGGAACAGGAGAAAGCCAAAAAGGCAGAGGCGGACAGAAGAGCTGCTGCTCAAGCCAAGGCCACGGCAGCTAAAAGCGAGGACGGCGAGACCAAGAAGGAGGACACGGATCCTAACGGTGAGAAACTTTTGGAGACCAAAGAGCCTTTGGAGGTTGCACTGAGATTTTTGCGGCCGATGCTTGAGCTCAGTCCTCGCAACATCGACGCTCAGAACATTGGTTTCCAGGTGCACCTCAGAAGAAGTACGTCAAGCATCCTGTCCTGATCCAAAAATGTCGCAGATCCAACTAACCTTGTCGCCAGACAAGCCTTTGCTCGCCCTCAAGTGCTTGAATGCCGCCAAAGAACTTGATGCCGAGCACCCGGGGGTGCACGAGAATTCGACGGTGTTCCGTCATCACCGTAAGTCCCGTCTAGCTTTGAAGTCAGAGATGTAAATTAATAGATGCAGTCAACAACCTCAAAGAACCTTTATCTGATTCGGTCGCCGATGCCATCAAGCAAGATTTCACATCCCCCGCAGCCGATGCGGACCTTAGAGCCCTTAATGAAGAGTTCCTGAAGAAGCACTCGCAAAGCTCCGAGCACCTACGACGAGGATACAACGTCCGCTACATCCTCGACCCTAATTCCAAGTCGCAGAACGAATCTGATGTGCAGAAGCTTGCTGGTTCGGCGTCGTCAATAGCGGACGCTGCTGCTGGCCTTGAGCTTTTGAACGGATGGAAGAGCGATGGGGAGACGGTGGATGCATACCGAGAAGCAGTGGCGAAGAAGTGGCCTCAAGCCACGGTGTTCCAGAAGTAGTGGGTGCGTCCTGTATACGAGCAAGGTGCTGTTCTGTGCCTCCGTAAACGAGGTGATGGCTTGTGGGTTCACGTATAGATGGCTACTCGTTGGGTCCTGTAGATTACGTGGCATCCGGTCGCAATGGCATGGGGAGTATATAGCATCGCATCTAGCGTGACCACTGGTACCATGTCTATAAATAAAAAAAGAACAAGAAGCAACGATGTGGGCGTGCCTGATTCCATGGAGACACGGTGAAAGGTCGGAAGCGGGATGAAACACGGGTCTATTCTTACACGTACTATACACTTAGATATCCTCCAGGCCTCCCAATACATTACTCGCCCACTGGTAAGTACCCAAGAAGATGGCACCGCCACCACTGATCCATCCTACGCGCGGGCCTATACCGGCAAAGAAGGCGCGTGGGCCCGACTGGTGCAATATCTGCTTCAGCATGGTCAACATGGGCTGCTTCTCCTTGGCCAGCATCATGCGCGTCTTCAGCACATCCAAGGGCGTGGTTATGCCGGCGGCGACGGCACCGGCCACGCTGCCCAACAGACCGCCCTCTATGCCGCTGACCTCGGTCTTGCCACTGCGGTGGGTGCGCCAGCGCTTCAGGGCCTCCCAGAGCGGGAACTGTATGACGGTGAAGGGGACTTCGCGAAGAAGGGTGATGCTCCAGCCGCGATACAGCTCCATCCACACACGGCTCAAGCCACGGGTGTGTCTCTGGTTGAGGATGTAGGTGAGTGCGGAGAGCGAGCTCGGATGCTGGCTCGCCTGGGCTCTCTGCTTGACGACTTCGGTAGGAACCCTCACGGCGCAGGCAGCGACCTCGCCCAAGCTGGCTGCCAGCATGTGCACACCGGCCTCCCGTCCCCTGGCGGGATTGGCGGCGTCCTGGACGAAGGGCTTGCCTTGGGCATTGTAGGCTATGGTCGGGGTCGAGGGCGTGAGGTGTCGCTTGATGGAGTCGTAGGTGATGAAGAAGAGGGCTGCGCCGGGGGCGGAGCCGACGATGGCGCTGCCGACGCCGCGGTAGATGCCGGAGAAGCCGCCCGAGGCAGAGAAGCCGCCCGAGGATTGGAGGCGGGTTTTGAGCGTGTCGAGCGGGTAGAGGGAGAGGTCGACGGTGGTGCCTGCGAGGCCGCCGGCCTGGTGGGCGTCAGTCAGTCAGCACGAGAGCTGGGCACAGCGACCCGGCATCGACTTACTATGAGCGACCGCAGGTACGGCGACTCGACCCACACGTGCCCGCGCTGCGGCTCGACAACCCGCTGCATCTCGACCATGTCGACCATCTCTCGACAAGCAGTCTGATCCTGTCGCGCAGCTGCATCGTCCCCAGGCCGCCTCCGACTTTTGCCCGCCAGCTAGCGGCCATGGCTCCACACTGCAGCCAGCCCTACCGCACTAGCCGCGCTGCAGCATGAGTGTCCTCTCTCGCCGCTGCACCCATGGTGAGCGCAGCAGATACAGTGCAGCAGATACAGTGCAGCGCTGACCTGGCTGGCCCCCGCCCATGAGTCTGCGCCCGGCCTGGTGCGTCGCAAGCACCACGCCCGCCCGCGAGGACCCAGGAGCCCACGGCGAAGCAGTCAGCTGCATCGCCGACGCCCAGCTCTCCCGGGACGGCACGTGTATCTTCACCACCGACTACGCTCGCCGCTTCTCCGTCTATGCTTTCGCCTCGCATCTGTCCGAGCACCGCCAGCACCGCCAGCACCAGCTCGCCCCCTACGCCCGCTTTGTCTCGCCTGATCCAATATGGGCCTTCGCCGTCAACCCTGCCTTCGACCTGAACCATGCTCAGACCACCACCATTCTGGCCAGCTGCAGGGATCAGTATATCAACTTCCACAATGCCCTGTGGGACCTTTCGTCCACAGACGACACCCCTCGACAAGGCCCGGTCGACATCTCTTCCAAACTGGCCAGCTACAAGCTCGTCGACAAGCTGACCGAGGCCGTCACCGCGCCCATGAGCCTGGCATGGTCACCTGACGGCGCCTACTTTTACGCTGGCCAGCAGAACAAAATTGCCCTTTTCGACCTCACCTACACCGACGACCCCGTTGCCACCATCCGTACCATCCCCTCAAACCGGAACAAGCTCAAGGGTGGCGGCTGGGGCTTCAAGGGCCACGTCTCCGCCCTCTCCGCCTGTCCCTCGGCCTCGAGCACGAACGCCAATGCCCTAGCTGCAGGCACCCGCACCCGCTACGTGGGCATATACGACACCATCTCTTCCAAAGAGATCACCCATTTCTCGCTCCCTGGCATGGTCAACGGCAAACGAACCGACAATTCCAACGTGCAACATGCAATCGGCAAAGGTGTCACCCAGCTGAAGTGGAGCCCGGACGGCTGCTATCTCTACGTCGCCGAGCGCTTCTCGGATGCGCTTCTCATCTATGATGTGCGCAGTTTCAGTCTCGCGCTTGGCTACTGCGTTGGTCGTGAAGCACTCACCCGTCAAAGGATGGGGTTCGATGTCTGGACGCAGATGAACGGAGAACACGTAGGAGAAGGTCACGAGATCTGGGCAGGTGGAACGGACGGGAAAGTGAGGATGTGGAGGGACCCATACTTGCGAGAGGGTGCCCTTAACGCGGACGAGGTAATTGATGGCGGGGATGGCCCAGCGAGCAACGTTCTCATACATCCCTATGGCCACGCCGCTGTTGTTTCGAGTGGAAAATTCGAAATTGGGAAAGGTGAGGAGGGGAAAGGTATTAGAAGAGGAGGTGTTAGGGAGCCGGCATATAACGAATGGGGACGCCTGGATATTTTGGGCTTGGGAAGCTGTTGAAGCATGATTTGACTTTGGATATACCCTTTGGCGTTTGGAGTCATATTGAGGAGTATGCCGCCGTGCACGTATAACGTAGCCGTCGTAGACATGGCACTCTTTGCTGCATCAAGACGAAAAGCAACAACCGCATTGTGAGGCAACATACAAGTATATCAATCACAGCCGGCGTGGATGATGTGTCTTATGTTTTACTTACAGCAGTGGTTTTACATAAACGTCGGAGCCCGCCGTCAACCTGCTGTACGGCTCCGATGGTTGGTCCCACTTTGATAGGTAGACCCACACTAGCTTACCCCCACCTGATACGGGTGGTCACCACCTACAGCAACACGTTCCCCCTCTACTTCTACTACATAGCACTTTTTCCACTTGATTTCATAAATGACAATGGATCCCCAAGTCAAATACCTCCTTTCCCTCGAAGCAGTTCGAGACCGTGCCAAAATCGTCGGCGAAGCTGCTAAAGTGGGGAAACTAAGCCACTTCGATGTACACGAAGACAAGCTACCCGCTGTGGCCGATTATGTGACCAATGTTATCAAGGTATGCATACAACGGAATGCTCAATTGTTCCATTCCATTGATTTTCCTTTTTATCCGTAATGTATGT
Source organism: Pseudopithomyces maydicus (assembly GCA_026873275.1). Taxonomy (NCBI): domain Eukaryota; kingdom Fungi; phylum Ascomycota; class Dothideomycetes; order Pleosporales; family Didymosphaeriaceae; genus Pseudopithomyces; species Pseudopithomyces maydicus. The sequence continues at coordinate 992,631 of JANTUC010000010.1, read as the reverse complement.
TTATGATAACGTGGTCAAGCGTGATTACGGCCCCGACAAGTACAGCGAAATACCGCCACACGGCCGCTGGCAGCACTTCGAAGTAGGCGGTCAGCCGCGCGTTGACGACTTACTGAAAGTTTGGAAACAAGAGGGCCATGATGATAAAGAGCTCACCAGACGATTGATCGATCTATTCTTTGTTTCTGTATTGTTGGATGCTGGTGTGTATCTCGCCTCTCCTCCTCGGCTGCCTGAGAGCATCATCAACTGAAGCGAAATGACAGGTGCGGGGGATCACTGGCGTTATTTGGAGTCTGGAACCAACCAAACCTACGAGCGAAGCGAAGGCATTGCCGTGGCGAGTCTGTACATGTTCAAGGAAGGCGCGTTCTCTGCATCACAGGAACAGAAAATGATTGTGGACGGTGAGTGAGGTAGTACTCAAACTGGTGGTAATACACTGACGAGATTCCTAGGCAAGGGGTTGGAACGACTCACCACAGAACACCTCGCAGCCGGCTTTCAGATAACAGAGAAAAACCCCATGCTCGGTGTCGCCTCACGTGCTCATCTTCTGAAAAGCTTGGGGTCTTCTCTTCTTGCCAACTCCAACGTCTTCGGTCCCGAAGGTCGACCAGGAAATATCGTCGACTACATGCTCAAGACTGCGTCATCCGCATCAACCCTCGACATTCTTACTTTCTGGGACACCCTGCAGACACTTCTCATCCCTATCTGGCCACAAGACCGTACTGTAGTCAAGGGTCAAGCCATAGGAGATGCATGGCCATTGAGTACGCTCCAAACGGCCTCGGGGGTTACAGATCTACCCGATAACACCGGATCGGATTTCATCCAACCGTTCCACAAGTTGACGCAGTGGCTAACGTACTCGCTCACCGTGCCGTTCCAGCGCATCTTGAAAGCGACTTGGACCAATACTTCCTCGCTGACCGCCTTGCCCGAGTACCGCAATGGTGGATTGTTCGTGGACCTCGGAGTGCTGAGTCTCAAGCCCGCCTCACTAGAGCGCGGATTACAGGCATCGGGAGGGCCGTTACCCCAGTTTGGCGCGGGAGACGACGCTGTCGTCGAGTGGAGGGCCATGACGCTCGTGCTCATAGACAAGCTCTATATTATGGTGAAAGAGAGGATACAGGGCGTAGAATTAAGCATGGCACAGTTGCTGGAGGCAGGGACTTGGAAATCTGGGCGCGAAGTGGCCAAGGAAAAGAGGCCGCAGACCAAGAGCAGTCCGATCTTGATTGAGAGCGATGGGACAGTGTTTTAATCACTTCACTAGTAGATGAAAACTTAAACGATGCAACAGAACCATGTTGGATATAAACAAGTCCCATCAAGTTTTTGTCTCACGTCTAGATGTGACTAATTTCCACGTCTGATTCAAGGATTTACGATGTTTGAAAGACCAACCATTCCAGAGGCAAGTAGAAAAACCCACCTTGTGTCCAATTGTAGTATTGTCTTTGATCTTAACTTGTTAATACGTAATGAAATATAGATGGTGGCCAAAAGCAACAGTAATGCTTTCCTGTACAGCAGGATTTCTGTTGATAGGACCGCTGGTGGTGTTGCGAGGTGAATCAGGACTCATATGATTTCTTGAACAAAATGTTAGGCGTCTTGTTGACTCTAGGTTTACTTATAACAATGTCGTCGTAATACAATATTGTTGTTTTGTTTATTGAATAATGTAGCAGCTGAGCATGAGCTGACTAGATAAAAATAGATAGATAAAATGCTATTATCCCCTCTTATAATAATATAAAAAAGTGGTAGGCGTACAGAAGGTAGGGATTTAAAAAGTAATATATTATATTAATTAGCTGGATTATTATTAGGCTAACTTAGTCTTTAGTTTTATTTTTCCTAAGCTCGTGGTTTACGGCGCCTTAATACCTTAATTATTTAGTAAGGCTAAGTGTCTTAGTGCTTATAATAGCCCTGCGGTATTGAGGTATCTATACCTTTATCCTTATTTATCTCCTTCTACGTCTAGTTAAATTTCAATCTCCACTGCCGCCGCCGCCGCCGCTACTATGTCCATACACTGTGCGTATCTGAATGTTCGTACGCTGGAGCTCTGCTTCGTAATACAATAAATAAGAATGGTCATCTATACAAAACCCTCTCTCCTGTCTTGTCTGTGCATCGGTAAAGTGAACCGTGTTCCTGTGTGATACCAGTCGAGCTACCCAGCAGCCCTCCAGCGTCAGTCAGCACGCCAATTTCGGGGCATCATACATATCTATATCCCGCCTAGTTAAAAATATAATCAACCTGTTGTATTGGGTATATTTGTTTTACAGATGGAAGACGATGCCCTTGAGCGAAAGCTCTGGCAACGCCAAGATGCATTTAGCTACACCACACCATCTTCGGTGCACTAAAAATCAAACGAGAAAAAATGACAAAAACATACAACAGCGGGGATTCGCTAGTGGTCACCCACCTAACTACTAATCCGCCGGTATCCTGCTTATATATGGCTGAGCGGACGGGAAGCCTAGTTCTCAAGATCCTATGGTCGTATGTGATAGTATCTGAACGTTATTCTCCATATAACTCTACCAAAAGACACATTATCACACCACATGTGGATTAGTGTTGACCTTCATCTCAGTATCACACCGGGGCTTTAAGAACTACCCTTTATACACTCAATAGGCCGGGGTATGCGCAAGGCAAAAATCCAATATGTACAATGGACAAGCGCGTCCTTGGGCAAATGAGCAACGGCAATGGCAATGAGATAGAGCCAGTCATTGTTGCTGGACATGCAGAAACTACTGCGTCTTGCCTTCCACAATGCCTCTCGAGCTTTGCTGACTGCTTCGTCCAGCATCGCTCGATGCTTTCCCCTCGGACACACCCGAGCTACCAGGACCCACCGCGAGTCCTGCATTCGGCGCATGATTGATTTCCTTCTTTCCATTTGCCTTGTAGTATAAGACGACGTCGCCGCCTCCACGCCAGACGTGCGCTCGTATCGACGCGAGAGTCATGGTGGGTGGAATCAGCTATATTGCACGTTAGCACCCCATTTGCACTCTTCGGTCACCTCGCATTACTCACCTGGCTCTGACAATAAAGCTCGAGATATTCTTCGGGCTTCATTTGTGTCGTCTCGTCCTCCTTGCTTGGGGCCGGCTCGATGCGCTCTGCAACATACGATAGGATCTTGCGCGCACGAAGCATGCGGTTGGCATTCAGACGATTGTTGCTTGAAGCCGAATTAGCCTCTCGATTTACTTTCTCTGGATTGGGGATCAGGGGGATGTACCCGTCCGATGAGATGCTGGGGAGCAGGGCTTGGTAAGGCTCCAAGATGAAGGATACCTTGACGATGTCTTTGGGCGGTATTTGGTTCTAAGAAGGAATCAGCACTGGCATCAAGCAACGGTAAAAAGAACGTACCCGAAGTAGTACATCGGCAAGCCACACTGGGGCAACTTTCTCTATGAAATCGGCCTGTTGGCCCAAAGAGCCAACTTTGCCTTCGAAAAGATCAGCAACACCGCCGCTATCGGGGCGATCTTCTTGGATCAGGATGGTTGTCGTCGCAGGCGGTTTCAGCACTGGAGTTTCGTTTGGCAGACTAGGGACTATTTGCGTCTCTAATTTTGCAGTACCCAAATTCACCTGTTCTTCGTATGATTGCCGGATCTTCTGCAGGGCACCGAAGAAATTATCTTCGACAGTTTTCTCGTCGGTTTTAGTCGAATGTGAATCGCTATCTTCAGCCTTTTCGTCGGTTGGAGCCGGTTTCGGCGCTTCTGACTTCTCGGAAGAAGTGCCAAATTTCTTCATATTGAGGGACATACCGAATTTCTTACCAAAAAGACCTTTGCTCTTCTTCTGTGTTTGGGCATCTTCAGCTGGGGACTGGGTTTCCTCTGATCCCTCTGTGGACCCGTTCGTCTTTCCAGCTCCGTTGCCGTTGCCGTTGCCGTTGCCGTTGGTAGTTGGTGTCCTCGAAAAGTAGTCTGACTGATCTTGCGTAGAACTTCGTTGTGTAGCGGTTTTTTCCAACTGTGAACCTTCCTCGGTTGTAGGGGTGAGAAGCGGGTTGTGGTGAGAGCCTTTGCCCGCACTCGGTGGAGGAACACCAGGTGTAGCTAGGCCAATGTGCATACCCGGAGTTGTTACAGGCAGGTGGAAGCCATTCGGTGCTCGAATAGTGGAGCCAGACGTTGGGCCAGACGAAGCATCTTTCCAGCCGTTGATATTATTCTCTGGTATCTGGATGCTCATCGGTGGATTGGCACGGCTTGCGGCATTGGCGAGAAGGCTATCTCTCAAGGCAGAGTCGCGCTTAATCTCTTCGTCTATGAGGTTTGAGAAAAGATACCGTAGTATCCATTTGCCAAGATTGACTGCAGTTGGTCAGAAATTACTCTTTACCGTGATTGTCTGTTTCACTTACTCCTCTGGTCCTCTCTAAAGTCAATCTTCTCCTCGAGTTGAAGCTCATCGGCATACATCTCAGCGTCGAAACAATAGTTTTCCTCTAAGACACACGTCAGACTGCCAGTCCGTGTATCCACCGCGCACCAATGGGCGACAGTCTCGCGGGTGTTCACTTCGGGAACGACATCCTCCAAATGGCGTTTGCCAAAAGACTTGATGGGAACGCACTGCAGTGTTGTTAGTTAGGCGCCGAGACCAGGGCGGGATATACGTACAGCGAGTAGATCCCAGAGCATCACTTCTCCGGCAGTATCCAAGGTCAGTACTCTTCTTCTATCATTAAGTAAATGATGTTTAATCAGGCCATTCTGTCCCTCTATGGAAAAATCGGGCAAATCCCTGCAGGGTATAATGAGGCCATGATCCGATGCGGCCAAGACCTCGCTGGGCTTGCGCGTGCTTGTTACAGAGTATAGTGTAGAAGTATCAGTGTCCTTGGAAAATAGTTGTGGAAAAGGCGCAGTGTTCGACATGCGTAACAAAGCCTTGAAGGGTATCTTTGGAACAAGTCCATTCGTAGGGGGCGTCGAGGCTGCTGGTGAAGAAGGATAACGCGAGCGTGTTGTGGCAATGCTGGATCTATGCATTTTGTAAGAATCCGGCAGGGCGATCTCGGCTGCAGTCTCAACATCGTTCCACCGATTAATGCTTGAGCTGGACGTGGCTGTCCATAGATAGTCGCCAGCTGCGACCACCTTGTTGACGCCCTCGTGTTCCTGGCACACTGCTACCGAGATGCCCTCATCCATCTCAGGGCAGTTGCGCACGTCGCTCTTGGCGACGATGCCCGAGCGGTCGGCCGAGTAGAAGACATTGAGCTGGGGGTCGTCGGAGAAGAGCGACCAAACGCTGTCGTTGTGCATGGTAAGTGTGTACATGCACCGTCCAGCTGTCATGGACCATACTTTGACCGTCTGGTCGGACGAGGCGGTGAGGATGGTATCACCATCCTGGGTTATCAGCACGTCTCGGACATTGTCCGTGTGGCCGACAAACTTGGTTATGCGCTTGCCCGTCCGCGAGTCCCAGATGCGCACGATGCTTTCGGGCCCACCGCTTGCGATTATGGATGGACTTGCAGCGAGGGCGTAGACGGAGCCCTTGGCAACATTCTCGTCGTCGCCGACTGCGATCTGGAGCTTCTGGCCTGCACCGTTGAGGTCCCACAGGCTGATCTTGTGGTCCAGGCCGCCCGAGGCGACCCAGTCCTCGTTTGGGCCGGGCGAGGCCACGCGCTTGACGTAGTCGGTGTGGAGGCCGATGGTCTGCGGCGGCTGGATGTCTGTGGCAGCTGGTCGCCAGAGCTTGACGGTGATGTCGGAGGAGGCGGACACGAGGGCCTGGGCATCCTGGACGAGAACGAGGTCGTTGACCCAGTGGGTGTGTGCCTGGACCTGCTGGCGGAAGCGGGTGGGCGGCGGCTTGTAGTTGGGGGCGCTCGAGTCGGCGAAGGGGTCTCTTTCGTCGTTGTCGCGGTTTCTCAGGTCGAGGTGCAGGTCCCAGGCGCATACGACGCCGTCGCGGCCTCCCGAGTAGCTGTGCGGCGTCAGTCTCGAGCGAGGCCAGGTAAAACGGAGAGCCAAGCCTCACAGGATGGAGTTTTGAGGGTCGACGGCGAGGCCATTGACGCCCAATCGGTGGCCTCCCGCTGAATTCGCAAGCGGCAGCACTGCAGGCGGCGGTTAGCTGTCTGCGAGGCATTACGTCGCGACGCAAGGGCCGGGCAGGCAGGACTCACCATACGAGATGCGCTTCCGCGCGTTGCGCCCCATGCCCGCTGATTAGGGCGAGCACATGCGGCGCGAGGCTTTAGTCTAGCTGGGGGCCGGGTGCTGCTCGTGCTTGGAGGAGGGGCGGAGGGAGGGGGCAAGCAGCAAGCAGAGGGAGGGTCGGGTTGTGCCGGCGGCGGAGGAGGGATGCTGCTGCGCTGAATCGTGAAGCCGCCGCTGGCACTGCGGCCCATCCCATATCCCTGTCCTCCGCATCACTGACCATCACGCCGGAAAGCCGCTAATCAGTGACAGTGCGGCGGGGGGCGGCCTGTGTACTGTAGGGAGACTGGCACGGCAATGGGCCGACGGACGACAGTGCTACGTCACGCGCGTCCGACCTGCACTGCACACCCAAGTCACAAGTCACAAGTCACAAGCAAGCAAGCAAGCAAGCAGCGCAAGCAAGCAGCGCAAGCTTCTCTGTTGGGGAAGCTTGACAGCCCGCAGCTGCCACCGCCCACCCGGCAACCTGGACCCCACCCGTCCCAGTCGTTCTGCGGGGGCACATGGCCGCGCTTACGGGCGCCTCTCAGCGGGGACCGGCCTGGTCAAGTGACATCTGCTATAGATAATGTTCTGGGTATCGTCGCTGCCTGCCAGCTGCCTTGTAGACTATCTGCTAATATACTATACACGCACGGGAAAAAAAAACTCCCCCCCTGCCCCTAGTGCACCCCGTTCACTACCTGCTGCAGACCCTCCAGCTCGTCCCTGCGCCTCCGGTACACCTCCTGCGCCTCCCGCTCCCGCCTGCTGACAAACGACACTTCGTCGCGGAGGCTCTCGAGCCGCCGTGCCACCGCAGACTGCTCCGAGTACTGCATCGTTCTGCTCGTGTCCAGCTCCATCTTCGCCTTCTCCAACGCCGCCGACGCCTGCTTGATCTTGTCGCCGAGCAGCCCAGACCGCTTCATGTACCCGCCGTGGTGCTTCGAGAGCTTCTTCTCCAACTCGTTCGCCTGCTGTGCCGTCTCAATCATCTTGTCCTGCGCGTTGTTGAAAGCCTCGACCATCATCTGGTGTTCGTCAACCTCGTCCTCCTCGTAGCCATCCAGCCCCGGCAACGTAGACGCCCCGTGCAGATTCGTCCACGCCGTGCCGAATTCCTCGTGGAACACCTTCTTGTCCTTTTCGCTGTTCATGGACAGCTCCAAGGCAAATTCCATCCGTGCTGCCCTCAAAACCTCATCGCTGAACTTCTCCAACGGCTTCGCTTGCCCAGACACTCTACCACCGCCGAACTTGACCACGTCATTCGCGATCAGCAGTGCCATTTCCTTCTCCACCTCGCGCTCGATCGGGTCCGTTATTTCCAGTGCCCTTTTCAGCAACGCATCCAGATCAATCTGAGACGGTCGCGGCAGTGATTTTTGCACCACCTGTGTCTGTCGAGCAAACTCTGCCCGCTCTGCTGCTTCCTGTGCTTCCCTGATCTGACGGTCGCGCTCGGCGGCGTCCTCCTCGCTAACCTCCACCTGTATGACATCTTCCCTCTCCTCGGGTAACTCGAATTCCCAGCTGTTCTCCTTGGGCTTCGGTAGAGCTGCAAGTTTATTTCGAATGTCCGACTTCCGTGCATTTTCCCGTAACCGTATATCGCGTGGTGTTTGTGATACAAGCTGCATCCCATCTTCCTGATTCAATCGAAAATTGTCACGAGGCGTTCGCAACGGTGTCGCTCCTGGACCTTGACGAGCAGGTGTTGCGCCTGCTCCATTGTTTTGCCGAAAAGGGGTTGCCAGCGGATTAGGGGTGACGATTTGGTGCCGTGTAGAAGAGCCTTGCAGCCCACTGGAGTTATCTTCAACAAGATCTGGGTTATCTCCACCCAAGAGTGCCGACTGGGTTTCCGTTCTTAACCGTGCATTGCGAATCTCGTTGGCGACAAAATCCTCTTCCTTAGGTGCCATCGGGGTTCGGATAGGCGTATTGCCAACAAGTCCAGAATAGTTGCCCACCAAGCCGTCTGTGGCTACGTTGTCGCCACCAACGCCTGAAATGGCTCTTTCACCAGTCATCCCCATTTTGATGATATCCTCCATTTCCGCATCGCCAACTTGTGGTGAGGGAAGTGCTAGAGCGCGACGCTTGCTGCTCTGTTCGGCCTCACGGATTCTCTGATCACGAGCTGCTTTTGCATATGACGCTGCGAGCCCGCCTGACTTGTTGTCATCCTTCTTTCGTTTGTTTCCTCCTTGTTCCTCTTGTTGCTCGGCTTTTCGCTTGTTCGCTAGCTGCTGCCGTCTCGGGTCGAAAGCTTCACGCTGCTTCTCGTTCCTGTCAAGCTCTTCGGCCGTATCGTAGAATCCGCTAGGAACAGGCCGCTCCAGAGGTACGTCTGCATTGTAATCGATATGATTGCCCTTTTTCGGGGTGATCTTGATATTTATCCCCGATGCCTTCAGTTCTCGCTTCTTCTGAAGAAGCGCTACCCTTCGAGATTCTTCCAATTGTCGTTCACGCGCCTTTCTCTTCGCTTTCTTGCCGCTCACGTTGGCCAGACGTGCACGAGCCTCGGATAGCATCTCTTTATCCTCTTCATCCATGTCGACTGCATCGGGTCTGGCTGGCCTGGCTTCGGCGTAGGCATCGACTTCGCCCGGACGAAGGCGGCGGACATCTTCGGCAGTCGGAGCAGCTGATTCTCCTCCCTCTGGTCCTGCGAGACCCAGCTCGTTCGATTCTCGAGATTCGGCTTCGTCGAGGAGTTTTTGGTATCTTTCGAGGCATTGGGTTGCCGTGCGGCCGATCAAAGGTGAAATGGATCGCCATTGGCAAGGCATAACTTTCGCCAGCGCCAAGAGTTTTTCATCTTCTTCGCGACTCCACTCAACCTTGCGGATCCCTGGGTCGAGCCATTCTTGCCACCGCGATTTGCATTGTTTTGCTGTCTTCTTTGCTAGCAGAGATGCGCAGCGCGACCATTCTGTGGGTGTCAGTCTAGCTATGCAAACAAGGATGATAAACTTACGGTTCAACCCATATTTTGATATCGCAGCCTTCAGCACCTCATCCTCCACGTTTGACCAGGCACCAGTCTTGGTAACAACCATTTTGGCGCGGGTGGAGGCGTGGTGCGATGTAGTTGGGTGCGGTGCGGTGGTGGGTGTACGGTGTCGTCGCGGTCGCGCTGCGAGATTCACAGTCGCGCAGAAGTTCAGAGATGGCGCTAGCAGCTTGGCGCTTATGTCACGGCAGGAGAAGAAGGCATGTCGGCATCTAAGTCACCGATACGTCACAGCTTGCAGCTGGGGAATTTGCTGGCCTAATAAAGTGGAATACCTGGTTGTACATGCAAAAGATAGTTTGATGATTTCTGAGGTACTAAACTTGGCTTGTTCTATATTTCGCACGAAACACTAGCGACCGCCGTGTGTATCATTCTTTCTACCAATCATCTACACATGTATTGATCTATACATCACATACACGTACCGACACAACACAAAGTAAAGGACCCTCCTACACTTCTATATCGTCATTTGGGTAAGATTCGGTTTTCTAAAATGATATTCCCACCCTGCACAACCAGGAGGTGGTTTTCGGCCGTATCATGCCCATACAATAATACCACTGCTCCATCTTTACGTGGGAAACGGATGCCCCGGTTTGTCTCATCTGTGGCTTCCGACTCCACAGAAGCCCAGAAACAATCTGCAGTCAGTGATAAGGCAATACCAGCAGGCGATGCTGTGCTCACAGATTTTAGAGCCAATCAAAGCCCGCCGAACAGCAACCAAAACAAAAGAAAACGCAAGCTGAGCTGGACAAAGAACTTCAACTAAAGATGCAAGGTCTGTCAGGAGACGGTGGAGAATCCGGTATCGAGTACGAAGACGGGCAACCAGTTTCCATGAAAAGAGGCGTCCGCGAAAACATGTTTCGATACATCTAGCTGTGTGGTTTTTAGGTTGATCCGGACCCTTCAGGTCGCTCTCTTTTCCATGGTCAACAAGAGGTCCTTGAGCCGGAGTCCCAAAACCCAACTCTTTGACAGTGAATAGCAGACGATCGGGTCGCAAACCATGGTGTAATAAATGCTAGTATCAAATGTTCCTTGACTTTTCCGAAGTAAATTTCTTCGAACCAGTCTAGATCACATCTTATACAGTCCTTGAGATATGACCTGTTAAGCCGTTCAAATCAATTCAATAGCCGAGAGCCTTCCCAATGTACCCTTCTATTTCTCCTTTCCCGAACTATCCCTCTCCTTCACAGCGTCATTCTCGAAACTTAGACCTGCCCTCGTTCTCACGACTCCGAATACGCTATGGCTATCTAGCTTTCGTTCCCTCTCGTCACCAAACTTCTTAGCCTCCTCCATAGCACCCATACTCAGCTCCCCGATCTCCAGCCTAACCCCCTTCTCTTTGGCAACCTCTATCCCAATGCCCACGTCTTTGATCGCTAGCTCCAACGCACTATTTGGGGCTTGCCCTTTGGAAGGGAGGTAGCTTCCCGACGTCAGCCGTCTAGATGTATTATGCGCATAAGGCCCGAAATTCTGTCCGATGAGGGCCTCAAGAACCGAGGCAGGAAGTTCGGCCGTCTCGGCCAGAACATGGGCTTCAGAGAGAAGATACTGAAGGCCAGCAGCGATGAAGTTGGATGTTGACTTGAGAAGGAGGGCCTTTGATGGGTCGGATCCTGCGTGAATCACGTCCCGAGCGATAACATTTTTGAGAAAGGGGCTGATTATCTCGATAGATCGAGGGGGTCCCGCTGTAGCGATGAGAATTTGGCCGGCACGAGCAGCTGGTGGAGGACCGAATACAGGGGCCGCGACGAAGGAGCATCCGTGCGTCTCTAATTGTGCAGAAAGAGAGGAAGATGTACCTGGGTGAACGGTGGTTGTATCGACTAGTATTTTACCATTGAGAGAGTTTGTGCATATAAATTGACTAATGACGCTTGTCAAAACTTCGTCATTTGTGACCTGAGATAAATTGTAAGTAGTGATGATCCTTTGTGAAAACAGAGCACTTACTGATATGAATATAACATCGCAGGCTTGAACTAGCTCCCCTACATTTTGGCATGGTATGGCTCCAATTTCCTTTAGAGAATTTCCCCGCGAGATGTGTCGATTTGAATAGCGAAGAGCTGGCAAGTCCTGTTTTATGAGATAATCCTGAAGGTTGAAGGCCATTGCTAAACCCATTGAGCCAAGACCGAACCAGCCCAACCGAGGCTGATCTGATGATATCATCTTTGACTGATTGAGACTACTTGAAAATAATTGAGTATCTGAGGTGTATATCTTGATACTGGAAATACTCATGTTGAGAACGATATATATAATGCAGGCGGCTAACCACGGCTACACCCGCTTCAGGAAAATAGTGTCCAAGATAGCGTTGATCACAAAGTATCTCAACAGTGTTCAATTGATACTCAGCAGTATTGAATGTTTTCCCTCCTATCGATAAGCATGTAACTTCTATCCAAGCTGGCTCTTCAACATATCCTTTCGGTAGGTTCGCGCCATGGCACTCCTAAAATGTCAAAAATCCTTTTCTCGTCTCTCCCTTCCACCAGTGTTCCCTCATTTATTTTCTGCCTGTTTTTGCCTCTGGCAACGTCCTTGTAAAGACCTCTCTGGTTCAACCGCATGCCCTTCTTGCTTGCCAGTAGTCTCATACTTCTGTTGAAAATATCATTGCCGGTAAAGTAAAGAAACGCAGCACCAATTTCCTGTTCCGGCACCAATAGTAAGTCCAATCGGCGCCACGTCTCTGAGGATGGCAGGCACGATGCTCCATGCCATTTGCTCCCGTCGTCTGTACTAGAAGAAGTAGCAAGTTTGGCCCTGAGAAAACCGACTTTGAATAATCGTGGCACAAGTGATTGAAAAACCACATCTCGTAACAATGATGCCCTTGCACCAGGCTTGGTAATAATAATATCAATATCTCCAGAGTCTGACGCGCCCCGACGGTAGGAGCCCATAATAGTGATTTGAAACTCCGGGTCGATCTTCCGTAAGGTGTCCCTCACATAGTCACCATGTGCCTCGACCTCAGCACGGGGTATACGGCTTGAGAAATCATCGTAATGTTGAACGCCAATCTTTTGAGAGTCTGTGAGCTTCGCATTTGTCATTAGATCATCCAGTGTGCGGTGTCCGGCTTGTATCCATTTGTTAGCCTGCACGAGACCAGCGCCGTATACCCCCAAGAAGAGTCGAAGAACCTTATCTGCTGGATCGTCCCGAGTGCTATCTAATCTCCTCAGGCGGTCTGTCAAAACGATCTCCTCAATTTTGCTGGCGAGACGAGACCCTACGAACGGGAGCGCGGCAGCTTCCTTTGCCGTTGAGATTTTGATAGTTTGTTTACGTAGTGTTGTAATAGCTTTTCTGTACGCGAAAGTTCTCCATTGGTCTTGCATTTGATCGTAGTATCGGCACATTTGGTCTAATATCTCAATAGTACGTGCATTGGGACAAGAAGAGGTTGAAGATGGCCCAACCGGATTCATGCACTGAAAGGCATTTTGATTGATGCCAACTCTTCTGCTGAATTTACTCTTAACACTTCTGGCAGGATTTGTGCGTCTCGAATTGTTTTTTTGTTCATCGTCAGTATCCAAACCTGTGTCCAGTTCTTCTGTTGAGTTTTCGTGCCGCAAATCGCCCTCATCATCATCATCATCAAGCGGGAGATCAGCAATAGCTTTCGTTTCTCTAATCGCCAAAGAAAGGGCATCGCTGATCGCATTTGGTAGTGTTTCAGTTGCACCGTCGAACTCCGCTATTCTAGGCGAACCGGGCAACTGAACAAAACTGTCCCTAACAATTTCATCACTTGAATCAAGTGGCTTAGATGTCTGGTGCTGCTTAGGGGTGTGTTTAGCATGAATTGTTTCAATTTTTTGTGATGAAATATTTGCCAGCTCTTGCTTTGACGACTGGGCATGCAATGAGGCTTGTGAGTCTGGAACACTTGCTGCAGAAGCTTCGCTCGCAGGAGAGGTTCCTTTTACAACAAACCTCCCTAGCGTATGGTCGAGCAATGTACCACACTGTATGCATTGGGGTATGTATGGATCGAACTGAACCACAATCACTCGGCGCTATTATCTTTGTTTAGCGGGTTCTAGACAATTAAATCCCAAGCTTACCGGTAAGTTTGCCCTGTTAAGGTGACGTAGCAGCTGAGAATAGGTCTGATTACGGTCATCGAACATGACGTGAGTCACATCGTCCCTCCAGGTGGTCACCCAAGCTGCTCCCAACTCAATTATCTTGTGTATCCGAAGGCGCCGAGCCATGCTCGTGTCGTTGTTGGGAAAGAAATAAATTATCTTTTCCTTGAGAAGCTGCCTGTGCTCAGGCTCGACCTTGATGGCGAGAGCTGGTTTTGCATTCGCATTTTTAAGTTCACGGGGAATTTCGCCTACGCGTCTGTAGAATGGTGGTAAATCATTGCTTGAAGGATCGGTCGTTGATGCAGTCCTCTTCAACTTCCTGGGCCGTTGGAGTTCTTTAGATGTTGTTCTAGACACTAGAGAGCTTTCTGTGTCTGGTTCGGGGGTAGTTGAAGATGCTCCGAGGCTACGACCGTGTTCACGTATGCTGGTACGCTGCCTTGTTGCATGCTGTTTAAATTCTTGCTGCCGCTCCCGAGGTGTGGGGCCCAAAAGCTACTTCCACGTCGAGTTGACGGTGGCAGGCCTGTCTCTTTGGAGTCAGCAAGCAAGTGTTTTGCGGCTAGAAAGTAGGGGTCGGGGAAGTCTTTCTCGTCATCGGAGAGATCCAGCAGGTGTTGTTGCTGGAAGTAAATTTCCTTTTCGTGCAATGCCTTGTCCGACATACCGTCTGGGACAAATATACTTCAAGTAAGATGTTCCACTGGATGTTTTCACGATGTCAAGATGTTCTGAGAGGACCTTAGCCAGCAGTTGCGCGTAGGCAGCACCGCGTCAGCCTAGGAGCCTTGGAACCTTGGTGGAATTCGCGTGTGCACGTGAGGGAAAGGCGGCCCCGGGGCAAGGGCCGGGCCGGGACCAGGAGGATCGATTAGGTAAGTCGGAAGTGGCTCCGTCCACATGCATCACGCGCCAGTTGCCTCCATGTACCTATCATCAATACTAGTCTAGTGCACTGCAGCGGCTGTGCATCCATTGAATCGACTTCATTTCCACCGACCACTCTCAGTCGGAAAGTTTGTGTTTGGGAAGCGCCACAGGGTGGGGCGGTGGCTCTGCTTGCAGTGGCTAATGAGACAATTATATAACGAACCCCCTTCTGCCCGGCAACGCACCGGCGCTCTAGATCCACGGGTTCAATAGATCTCGGTCAGTACGCGCATAGCAAGGTCGCTGCTTTCACCGAGTGTTTCGAAACTTGCGATGATAGAAACAGCTGGGGTTGTGATGAACGTAACAGCTTGGGGCTTGATCAAGCTTGCCGGGCCGATTTTCTGCGCTTGTTCTCTTACAACACGCTATTGAAGCAGTAGAATGCAGGGACACGTCCAGACTGGCTCTAGCTCATACCAATTTGGCTATATTGGAGCTATAGGACAACGAGTCTCGAACCGAATTCTGGCAGCGCACCAATTACAGCAGCCGCGAGAACCAGCGTCTGCGCCTCGCCTGGTCTTCTGAGGCGCAATCACCATCGTGGTTTCATGATCCAATGTACTCCTATATATGACTTCGCGAAACGCTGCCGCATCCGTGGATTGTCATCTCTCACTTCCATCCCACGCGCTACCTACCGTCATGTCTCCCAAGTGAATTCCCGCCAGACACGTACGCGCGCTCGTTCCCGCCTATTGCTGAGTATTTTGATACCCTTGTGTTTCAAAACGATCGCGTTGAATCTGGTACTCATCTCGCCATGATATCCAACCTCCAATCCCTCAGGGCGGCTCTGTGGCCCGTTGCCCTGCTTCTTAGCCCTGCGCTATCTGCCGAGTACGTGTCTGCAGATTCATCGACACCGCTTCAGAACAACGGGAACTGTTCATGTTACGTGGTTGATTCGGGAGATAATTCGGAGGCACCTTCTTATTTTCAATATTACCGCTTCTACGACTTCAGGAATCTTGCGGATCGAGCCGGACAATATGACAAAGCACCCGCTTTGGTGAGCGATTGGGACGAGGCGCCCAATCTCGATGTTGGCGAGGCAAACATTCTCAACAGTGATGCTTGGAACAAAGACTGGAACATTCAAACTTGGAGCAAGAATGCCAGTGACGATTTCCCTGTGCGAATGGTAAATTCTCCAGCCAATGTGTACTTGCAACAAAACAACGACAGCGGCAATCCGTTCACCTATCTCACACTACGCACAACACGTGGAGAGGACTTCCAAAGCGCGGCAGAAATCGAGAATCTCCAAAAAAACGTCAAGCATGTGTCGATGCGCATGTCGGCGAGAGTGGTAGGAGCCAAGGGAGCCGTCGCTGGCTTCTTCACTTTTTACGACGATGACAACGAATCGGATATTGAGATTCTGACGGACGACCCGACGGACGTGATTCGCTACACGAACCAGCCGTCCGTCGATAAGGATGGTAATGAGGTCGCGGCGTCTTCGCAGAAGAAAGACAAGCTTCCCACGTGGGACGAGTGGCAGACACACCGCATTGATTGGCTCAACAAGAATAGTTACTGGTACTTGAACCAGAAGCAAGTCGCTGCCAATTCCTACTCAGTACCGCGGAAGCCAAGCTACCTTGTGCTCAACATGTGGTCAGACGGGGGGACGTGGTCTGGAAACATGAGCGAGGGCGGTTCGGCCGAGTTCCAGATACAGTGGATCGAAATGACGTTCAACACGAGCGGAAAGGTGGAAGGCTCGACGACTCCCAACCCAAACGACAAGCGCTCTGCCGAGCTGCTCGGCAAGCGGAAAGAAGAGAATTGCAAAGTGGTCTGCAAAATCGACGACGTGAAGGAACTCGGCACGCCGGAGGTTGTCAGCAGCAGCAGCATGGCGGCCCATGTTTCGCTGTCCTGGATCGCGGTCGGTGTCATCGGCCTCACGTCGCTGTGGGTTGGCTTGTAGATGTGTTGCTCTGTATTTGTGTTTGTTGTATCTTTATAGCTCTTTAGTTGTCTCGGAACACTGGTCCTCGATGTCGATGGCCGACGATGCTGTCCTGTACACGCGCTACAATGTATCTGTACATACTCAGCTCTTGCATGCTTTCTGCCGTCCTCGAGCTTCCATTCTTCGAGCTGCGTACATACGCAAGAGAGTTAGATTGTGGCAGGCAGGGTGAAAGGACGGAGACGAGGGTGAGTCGCCGACCACGAGGCGGCTTCGGCTACCCCGCCTGGAGCTCGCCGTCCTCGTAGAGCGCCAAACACAGCAACAATATGAAGTTCCCAGGACGGCCGCATTGGTTTCATGGGGCCCCGGGGTATCGGTTGCTCAGGTGGAGAATGTGTCAGGTGGCGTCGGTGTGGGCTTGCCGCATGGAGCTCCAGCTACCCCGCGCCGGCGTGAGCCCTGGCCTATGTGAAGCTGCAGGCACCCGCCTATGCCCTCTCACCCCAACCCCCCACCATCTCTCGTGTAGATATCAGCTGTTGGAGAACCCTCGCTATGGCTGCCACCATCGACTCGGAGACGCTGAGGCAATATCTTGCCGACGACCCCCCCACCGTCGTCAATCTCGCCATCAAGCCCCACTTCGAAGCGTTGGCCGACAAGGAGAAGCTCTATGCCCATCATCTCTCGCTGTAAGCCGCTTCCATGCCGTCTGCCCACGATGCCCTCTTTGTTCCCATCCAGCTAACACCCCCAAAGAGCATGCTTCGCCGGCTCCCGCATCGTCCTCCGCCAGGTCTCCCCCGAGTCCGAACCCATCTACGACTTCATCGTCGCGTTGCACAAGCACGTCAACGGCGACTACGCCAAAGCCGCCAAGGATGCTGGCTTGTCGCAGGCCGAGATTGACGCATACCTCAACTATGCTGCCCAATTCCTGGGCAACACGGGCAATTACAAGTCCTTCGGAGACTCAAAGTTCGTGCCCCGCCTCGACCCGGCCAAGCTCGACGCCTTGTCTCTTGCCAACTCCACCACGCGGGAATTGTACGGCAAGTTCAAAGACGCCATATTCGCCGGAAACGACATTCGGAAGCTGCATCTTGGATACCCCAGTGCAGGCCATGTGTCCACCTACTATCCCGATAGTCCCAACATTGAGCAGGACGAGATCACAGCGGTCAGCGACTTTTTGGAAGAGAAGCGTCTGTTGCCCGAGAACACGAGGATACGCAAGACGCAGCATGGCTACGAAGTGCTGATTGCAAGTGCCCAAAAGGACCCCGCGGCCGAGGATAGGGATCTTGCACAGAGTGAATGGTCCATGTCTGATGGCAAAAAGGTAACCTTGGTATTCGGCGACCATTCCAAAGAGATGGAGACCATCTCCTACCATATATCCGAAGCAAAAAAGTATGCTGCCAATGAAACCGAGGTCAAGATGCTGGAAGAGTACGCAAAGAGCTTCACAACTGGCTCGCTAGAGCACTACAAAGAGTCGCAGGTGCAGTGGATAAAGGACAAGGGCCCCGCAGTTGAGAGCGATATCGGTTTTGTCGAGACATACCGTGATCCTCACGGCATCCGAGGAGAGTGGGAAGGCTTTGTTGCCACTGTCAATAAGGAGCGTACAGAAGCATTCAGCAAGCTTGTGAGCTCTGCACCAAAGCTGATTCCTTTACTCCCCTGGAAGGCCGAGTTTGAAAAGGATACCTTCTTGAGCCCCGATTTTACCTCCCTTGAGGTTCTCACATTTGCTGGCAGTGGGTATGTGCCGACTTTGCCATTTGAATCAAGTGTTTACCTCTAACACTGCACAGTATTCCTGCGGGTATTAACATCCCGAACTACGATGACATTCGTCAGAACATTGGCTTCAAGAATGTATCCCTAGGTAATGTTCTGTCAGCTAAGGCACCTAATGAAGTCGTTCCGTTCATCAAAGAGAAAGACCTGGCAGTGTACCAGAAATACCGCGACCCAGCCTTCGAGGTTCAGGTTGGCCTTCATGAGCTTCTCGGTCACGGCTGCGGTAAACTGCTCCAGGAGACCGAACCTGGTAAATTTAATTTCGACATCGATAACCCACCCGTGTCGCCTATCTCTGGTAAACCCATCGAAACCTATTACAAGCCCGGCCAGACCTGGGGCTCTGTATTCGGCCCTATTGCTGCCTCTTATGAAGAATGCCGCGCTGAGTGCGTCGCCATGGCCCTCAGCTGCGACTTCTCCATCCTGCAGCTCTTCGGCTTTGGCAATGGTAAAGAAGACATCGATGGTGAACCCGGTGATGTTCTATTTGCCGCCTACCTCCAAATGGCGCGCTCTGGAATCGCAGCTCTTGAATTCTGGGATCCAAAATCTCGTAAGTGGGGCCAAGCACACAGCCAAGCTCGCTTCACCATTCTGCGTACCTTCCTGAATGCTGGTGTGGAGTTTTGCGAGCTTGAATATGAGAAAGACGATCTGTCTGACCTTACTATTCGTTTGGAGCGTAGCCGAATTCTGGACCTGGGTCGCAGCGCTGTCGAAGATTATCTTCGAAAACTTCACATTTACAAGAGCACTGCAGACTATGAGGCCGGTAAGAAGATGTATGAAGAACTTTCCAACGTAGAGCCATTCTACGAGAACCTAGTACGTCCAGCAGTCCTGAGCAAAAAGCAACCAAGAAAAGTCTTCGTCCAGGCGAACACTGTGGCAGAAGACGGCAAGGTGGCACTCAAAGAATACGAACCTAGTGCAGTGGGGATGATTCAGAGCTATGTGGATAGGGTGTATATCTAAAGCAAATACTTGAAGCTAATATAGCATCATGTTCTGGATATCCGGTATCTATGATATACTCTCGGGTGGAATATGGTGAAGAATTGCATTGTGGCGTAAAGTGTAGATGGACGATGTCGAGACATACGAATGGCGAGAATCAGTCCAGCCTGTAGTTAATACTTCAAATAGAGTTGATTTCGATATCAGTCATCTTGCCTCCGGTATTTCCACCTGGACAATGATCCCTTCAGGCGACTGCTACCAAGTTGTGTCATGCATTTCCTTGTTTTGATTTATGACTTGGGTGAAAAAGTATGGAGTCAACTAGAGGACATAAAAAATGGTTGAAAAAGGACGTTTCCCCACTGGACAGCGAAAAGATTTGACGTATTGTTGCTTTATTTTATAGCAATACTCATAAAAAATAGGAGTCACTCCTAGAGTATCCGAGCTATGTGTACTTCTCTAAACTACTCCCAGTCTGGTCTTGGTATCTTCTATAACTTTGCTGCCTTGGGCACCATTCCCTCCAGCTCGTCAATGAATCTCTTACTAAGTAAACTTCTCTGAAAACCTCTCTTTCCATCCCATTCGGCCTTTGTCCTTTCTTCTCCATCCCAAAACCGCCTCATCTCTTTTCCCACCCAACTAGCCAGATGTAACGCGCTCTCTTCCACCTTTTCCATGGGGATCAAATGCCCGGCCCCGTCCACCATGACGTTCGCCACCCGACCTTCTTTGGCACCGCCGCTACCACCAGGTCCCGTACCAGTCAATTCCATCTTCTCGTCTATTTGCGTCTTATCTTGGGTCAGGAAGCTCAGACTGCCGAATACATACAAAACAGAGGGGCGGAGGAAGGGAAGCTGTCGAAATACCATCATGGATTCGCCACGGTAGAAGGGCGTTTGAACAGCAGGTGAAAGAACAAGGTCTGGGTGAGTACGACGATTCACAGCATGAGGGTGTGCTTCGGAGTAAAGATGAGAGGAGGGCTCGGTGTCAATGCCGGGGCGGAAGGCAAAATTCGGGCGGAGGAATGTCATTACTTCTTGGTGCTTGGTCGTCTTCAATGTGACTTCTTTGGACTTGGGAGGATTTGGAGTTGAACTTGGGTCGCTGCTAACAGTGGCCGGGAGTGGTCCTGGAGTAGCTTTGGTGTCTGGAAAAAGCCTAGTAGGAAGTTCCCGTAACCCATGCTCGATCCAACGATCAAAGACGCGTTTATCCCACGTTTGATAGAACTTGCTGCGGAGCATAGACCTCGCTGCTTCCTCGCGGGAGGGCCAGTGATCCCTTCGTCTGGATGATGCATATGCGGGACCTACGTTGCCAGAGACGGATACCATACGTTGGATGACTGGGTCGACGAGAATGAGTGTCTCGAAGAGACGCGGATGAATCAAAGAGAGATTCGCAAGCTGGCAACCGCCCATGCTATGACCGACACCAATGAGAGGTCGAGGCATCTGGTCGCGGAAAGTATTGACCATATGAAGGAGGTCACGGCTATGATCGAGCCATGCCGCTGTGAACATTAAATGATTGCCACATATACACGGGACGGAATGAGAACCTACGATCATTTCCAAGTTTCTCTTCGTTGAGAACGCTGCTCTGGCCTTGGTGGACTACATCAGCTATCCATATGCCTCGTATGCCGAAGGAATGTTGCTTTGATATCTTGAGCAGTTCATCCCAGAGCGGTTCGTAAAGTTCCTTGATTGGTGTGAGCACCGATAACCTTTTCGTGGGGTATTACTAGCAGCACCTGCAACTAGGATCTTGACACAATGGTAATGGAGTTCACGACCAAAGACCCACCAGTAAAAGCAAAGTCTGTTATACGAAAGGAAATCACAACGAAATTGGGTAAGTTGCCTACCTTGGGAAATGCGTTGGCGTGTGCTGCAATGATGGTAATGTCGCCGGGTTGTGGCCTGGGATTATTCAACGGCGTGTACTGCTTGATTGCTAGCTGAAGGACTTCATTCTGGTGTGTCGAGGTGGTCCGAGGAAAGCCACGGATGTGTGAGGCGTCAAGTGTGTGCTCGACAATGCGGAAGTATTCCGTAGACATGACGGAGGTTTAGCACGGCACGCCAACAAATAATACAACAGCTGAGAGGTGGAAGGCCTAAGATCCAATTCAAATGCGATGTCCGTCCCGTAAAAAGACGAGGAAGTTTGTCGAAAGTTGGCGTAGAACGTAGATGAGAGACGAGACACATCCGACCAAGTGCCGCAGTACAATATGCGACGGGCCGAGGTAAATCCCCACATGATTTGAGATGTTCCAAGGTTCAAGGCTCAACCATCACTAAGCTCCACCATCTCCTTAGGAATGGTACGGCAAACCATCTGAGAACGCGTCGTCCGACCATAGTAACATGGCCCATAAATGATCGAGCGCTAGCAACATGTGATCGCTGGGGTAGGTAGTGGCGCGTGGGACGGGGTGGGGCGAGTCACGTGATTGACGCGACGCGGGCGGCAAACGCGACAGGTGTGAGAACGCGCCTTTCAAGGTCATAAATCGCCCGCCGCACAACCACACCTCCGTACATTGTGCACCCGCAAGCATGGCTGACGCCGGCGCTATGGACGACAAAACCATGGCGGAGGCCTCGCAGCCGCTGTTTGAAGGCATGGCTTTCACTATCATCCCCACGACGCTTACCCAAGACCGCGTTATCGAAGTACGTTCAGACGCGTTTCCGCCATGTGTCTATATGCTGACAGTTGCCCAGGTTGCCGATAACATCAAATCTTCCGGAGGAGAGCTCAAACCATTCGACATCGATGCCGGTCGCATACAAGGGCTTGAGGAAATCGACTACGTTATCTCGGCAACAAACGACTTCCCAGACTACTACCGCGCGCTCGATCTCATGATACACGTTGTGAAGCCTGGATGGGTCGATGATTGTATCCAGGTACACAAAATCAAAAACCCTCGAACCTACAGCCCCGACCCTGCGTTGTTCATGCACGACGTTGTAGTTTGTTGCGCGGATGGCATACCCGAGGGTGACAAGGAAGCTATCTGCGGTGGTGTGTTAGCAATGGGAGGCCAGTACGGCACTCAGCTTTCGAAGCTCACGACACATCTGATCGCGCTCAATATGGACGATCAGCGATGCGACATGGCTATGAAGAAGCGGCTGAAAATCAAGATTGTACTGCCACATTGGTTCAACGATTGCTTAAAGGTTGGTTGGAGGGTCAGCGAGCGGCCATATACTCTACCCAATCCGGAAATCATGAATGTGGAAGCCGGTCCTATATTGTCGACCACTACCAGCGCGATTCGCGATGCAACGAACCCTGAACCTAGTGGGCCTCCCGCGTCACCCCCGCCCCCGCATCTTGCACAACCCCGGGCGATCAAAGCATTTGAGGGAAAGAAAGTCATGTTGGCCGACGATCTGAAGTTGAATAAACCCCTGAAGGATGTCATCACGAGCAAGATTGAGGCTGGCGGCGGTTCCATAGCAACAACCGTAAAGGATACGAACATATATGTGTGCAACTATCGTGAGGGGGACAATTATGTCAAAGCCTCACAGGCCGGCAAAGATGTGGGCAACCTGAGCTGGCTATATTTCATAATGGCCCATGACACTTGGACTAACCCTTTGCGTCGAATGATGCACTACCCTCGACCACCACCCCCTGGGATTGGGGATTTCAGAAATTATAGGATCAGCATCTCCAGCTATACCGGAGAAGCTCGTGTGTACCTTGAAAACTTGATTAAAGCGCTTGGGGCCCAGTTCACAAGGACATTCAAGCAAGACAACA
This sequence comes from Pseudopithomyces maydicus, assembly GCA_026873275.1. Classification (NCBI taxonomy): domain Eukaryota; kingdom Fungi; phylum Ascomycota; class Dothideomycetes; order Pleosporales; family Didymosphaeriaceae; genus Pseudopithomyces; species Pseudopithomyces maydicus. The sequence continues at coordinate 969,804 of JANTUC010000010.1, read as the reverse complement.
CTCATCTTATCACGGCACATCGAAACAGCGAGAAATGTGAGGCCGCAGAAGAATGGGGTATCGAAATCGTCAACCATCTATGGTTGGAGGACAGCTATGCGGAATGCAAGGAAATGCCCCGCACCAGCGAACGCTACACATACTTCCCTCCGCGAATGAATATGGGAGATATATTAGGTGCGATGGAGATCAATCGCGAAGCTGTTAAGAAGGTGTACTTTTCTGCGAAGCATAAAGCGAAAGAATCGGACACCGTGTCTAACCAGAACCGGTCTCGCACCGAAGGGGAGACGCATACTCCTCTTGTCGACAAAACAGTGAGGCGGACCAAATCTGATCTGGCCACACCTGCTAGAGATCGTCTTGGTGGCAAAGAAAACGAGACTCCGGGCACAACTGGAAGTCGTGGAGCGAAGGATCGCGCTTTGTCAAATCTCCATGATGTTATGGAGGATGTCAACAAGTATGAGAAGGAAGTGAAGCGCAAAGGGGGCGTCATCCACGGTGGTCGGCGACGGAAGGAAGACGAGATTGCTGATAAGGAGAAGCGAAAAAATCGAGATTCCGTGGCAAGCAAGCGATCCATCGATGAAGTGGACCCAGATGATGATTCCGCAGAAGACGAAGCTGAAGCAGCACAAAAGGGCAAGAAGGCACGCAAACTCACAGTGCCGCCGATCCAGCAACGTCTGCTCGTCTCTGGTGACAAACGATGGCACGATGATGCAAACCAAGAATCAAAAGATAAAGCGCGTCTTCGCGAGGTCGGGTTGTACGTTGTGGACGACCCTAAGAAAGTGGATGTCCTATGCGCGCCAAAGGTAGTACGCACATTGAAATTCGTTGCAGCGCTTGCGGAAGGGCCTCAGCTTGTCAACAGCAAGTACCTCGACTATGCTATCAAACACAGCAAGCTTCCTGATGCAAAAAAGTTCCCCCTCGATAGTAGGGAGTTCAAGCAGCTGTGTGGCATTGACCTTACTGATGCTGTTACCCGAGCAAAGCAAAACAAACATCGTCTCTTGAAAGATTTCACCATCTTTTGCACCGAGAAGGCCAAGTTCGATGTTTACAAAGACATTGTTGCGGCCAATGGCGGCAAATGTTTGAAATGGGACAACCGGGAAACAGCTGTAACGGCGTCTAAACGAAAGATTGAATCGCAACCGAAGGAGGTCTCACAGAATCTCGAAGAGGATGAAGGTGACGTGCTGTATCTCATCTCGGAACCACTTAAGTCTGAAATCAAGCTCTGGATCAAGTTCCGAGAGCTCGCAAAGAAGCATGATATGGTTCCTCGAATTGTATCAACTGAGTGGTTGCTTAACGTTGCCATGGCTCAGAGGATCCATTGGAATCCAGAATGGGAGCTTCATGAAAAGGACGTCAAATGATAATATCTGGCAGGTGTGGATTATCACAGATCCACCTGTTACATTTGCTTCTTCATAAGGCACCGCCCTTCCAAATTGGTTGATAGGTTATGTCTTGATAGGTCGAAGTAATAGGCGTTTGTACATGAGGCTGTTTGCATCGAGGGTGCGTTTTGGCGCAATGGGCACATTTTGCGGATGGCACGACCTTCTGATCTGCATCAATATCAAGGGCATCTTGCATATATTAGCCATGGTTCGGTGTTTCTGCTCGTCTCTGTATAGCATTAGCGATGACATATTTGTAAAGCAAAACGAATGACGCATTGTCTCTTACCTTAGAACAGCAACATAAATACCACTCCAATGATCTATCGCTCTCATCTGCTTCGTGAATGCGCGTGACCAATCCGGAAAACCTAGCAAATGGCCGTATCCTCAGAAGAACTTCACACCCTCACTTCCTTCTGCACCGAAAATCTGCGCCTTCCCCTCTTCACGCATAATTGCAGACTCTTTGTCAGCAAATCGCTGTCTATTCCATGGAACTCCTCCCTCCGTGTCGCATCACTTTCCTGGATCTCATACAAGGTGATGACCGTTCCCTTCTGTCCCGTCCTATCAACCCATTCCTCCAACGCAGCCGCCCACTCCTCAGGCCTCTTCCAGTACACCCAGCACCTCCCCGCTTCCTCACCCGTCTTTCCTTTCGCCCCGGTGCCTATCCACTCGGCGCGGTTCCCACCTTCGGCGCTCGCCATCCAGTTCACAACACTACGTGCATCCTTGATGCTAAGTTTGCGCGCCATCTCCGTATTGTTGAACAAGGGTGTGGCCAAGGCGTCGACGAGCGTGATGCTGAAAAGACGGTGGTGGCGGCAGTATGCTTGGATTAGGGTGCTCCACGAGAGGAGTTGGGAGGAGAGAGTTGTGGGATTCGGTTGAAGGGTAAAGAATGGGGGAATGCGTAGATTGGTGGGAAGGCGAATGTTTTATCGTCTTTTGCAGTGGTGGTGGGCGGTGTGGATGCGGACGCGAGGGCGGTTGTGCCTGTGGAGAGCGGGGTTTGAGATGGCCCTGGAGGCTGGGAGAGGGACGCCATGACCCACGATAGTATATGTAGTTGGGTAGTGTCAAAGTGCAACGACTTAGTGGTATACAAGATGGCTACGAATTGGATGGCGAAAGGTGAGGCACATGCAAGGTGGTGCGTGGGGCAACGCGGAGCTTAGCTTGGAGCTTTGGACCTTCGGTGGGGGGTTCCAGCCTGGCGGGTCTCGGCCTGTACCAATACCTACTCCGGATGTGCTGCCAACGTTTGATACTTTCAGATCATTTGGAAATTCGTTTTGTTTCATTGTATACTTTTGTCTGGTGCAATGTCTACATATACTGTGCCTCATCTAAGTTTGACCAACATGGTCTCGACATCCTCTAGATATCCCTTCACCACTGCCGCACACCTCGCTGCTGTCGCACCGTCAATCACTCTGTGATCCGCGCTCCAGCTGAACGTGCACTCTTCCTTCTTAATTATTTCTCCATCCTTGCCAAATGCCGGCACTGTCTTTGCCCTTCCCACCCCAACGATAGCGACTTGCGGCGTTACAATCACGGGTGCTACGACACCGCCACCGATACTGCCAATATTGCTCAGAGTGATGGTTGCGTTTTTCAAATCTTCCGTGCCAATCTTGCCGGTACGTGCGAGTTCGCTCAGGCGCGCTACCTCGGCGGCAATCTGTTCTATAGAGAGGGACTGTACGTTGCGAATGACGGGGACAATGAGACCTGAGGGTGAATCGACTGCGATGCCGATGTTGTGAGCGCCTTTGTATATCAGCTGAGGCTTTTCCGGGCTTGTATGAGTGTCTAAAGATGCGTTCATAAGCGGGTATTGTTGTAGTGCGAGTGAGAGGGCCTTTATGATGAACGGGAATGTTGTCAGACGTTCTGACTTTTCTTTTGTGGCGTTGAATTTTTTGCGGATCGCATTGAGCGAAGTGAAATCTACACCATCGGTATACAGGAAGTGTGGTACTGAAAGCGAGGCCGTCATCTTCTTGAACATGGCGGATTGTATGGGTGTGAGCGATTGCACTCGATCCTCCGATATCCGTGTACTCGCTATTGATGGTGCTGGTGTGGTTGTAGCACTATTCGCAGATTGAATGTACTTCTGTACGTCTTCTTTCAAAACGCGGCCCTCTTTGCCCGTGCCGTCTATGTCTTCGATCTTCAAGTTCGCAGCCTTGACCATGTGACGCACTGCTGGTGTAGCTAGGGATGCGTGCTTGCCCAAGGGTCTTCGAGAACTTGTTTCTTCTCGAGCGGATTCTTCCGGTAATGAGGGTGCGGGCTGTGCAGGTACATCTCCCGTAACAGCAGCGGTATCATTCCTTACAACTTCAATCTCTTGCTCCTTGGGTTGTGCCTCTTCCGTCTGTTTGCTAGCGCCGCCATCGAGAACTGCTGCATCGGCTTCGGAGATCTCGCTCTGGATATCGATGTCTACCAGTGGCTAACTCGTCAGCATCGATGATCTTAGAAGGTAGTCGCCGTGTGCCTACCTTGCCTACTCTGGCCATGTCGTCTGGCTCGTAGTAGAGCTTCTTGATCACGCCATCGAACCGTGAGGTAATCTGCCTCAATCAGCATAATTTGCTCCACCGCTGATTATACACCTACTTCTACTGATGCCTTATCCGATTGTACTTCGCATATGGGATCAAACTGTTCGACGCGCGCCCCAGGCTTCACGAACCACTGGATAACCTGACATTCTGTGATGCCTATAACTTGATTAACACTTTTTCCACAGCCTATCAATATCCTTACCCTCTCCAATATCCGCCAAAATATACGGTTTGACGACTTTCAGCCTCTGTGTTCCTGCAAACCCTCTTCTCTGTGTGACATTGACCTGAATGCTGCTGCGGGGCCCCGCACGAGCGATTGGAAGCGCAGAACGACAAAGGAAGCGAGCGGCTTCTCGCGACATGGTGTGTGTTTGCCAAAGGTGCAGGAGAGAAAATCGAAGGAGTAGGAAAGGTACATCGCTCGGTTCATAAGCCGTCGGAAATCATGGAATTGTTTGTGAGCAGGGAAAGACCGAGGGTAGCCGTTGGCTCGGTATAACGGGTTGACGCATCTGGGGTAAGCGAGCTAACCGAATATGGTAGATGGGAAACTGGTAGAGGAAAAGCGAAGACCGCGTTGTGATAGACATATGGAATGGAACCCACCGCTTGCATTCGAATGTATCTTTACCTCCGGTGTATCTTTAAGACTATTCCGTAAGTATGGCGAGGAAGAATGTCGCCCGGGTTTAGGGCTGTCCGTCGGCTTAAGCAGCGCCTGGGGAAAGCGGCACGAAGCTTGTCCCCACAGTCGCTCACTGACGGTATAAGAGCAGTTTACACCCTCCCGCCCACTGCTAGGCTCCGAGGTAGATTTCCCTTTGGACGTTGTGAAACCTGCGATGAGTCAGCACAACACATAGCAGCAGCTTCACGGCACACTTTAAGACCGAGTCATTCCTTGCTCCTCGGAATGGAAATTGTCTTTTTTTACGTTATCACTAAACGATAGACTTCCATTACATCTACCCACCTCGTCACGATATTTTCTTTATAAAACGGCCCCCAGAAGCAAATGGCAAAACCTGGTGGGCGCTGGTGCATCATCGGGCAGACATTCAGATAGGTAGAACGAGATACCTTATATTGGTTGCGATATCTATTACGAAATACAGAATAAACTCCTTCGCGAATCATAGCGGGAAATCTCATGCCTGCGTAAAGTACCTCTACTCGCTCGCCACATCCGCGACCCCCGTCGCAGGGGTATAAACAATATATTGCGCCATTTTCCCGCCCAACCCATTTGCCGACGCCTAGTATGCTCAACGCTAGGAATAATAGTTCGCAGTGAAGATGTGGCCAAGACAGGAAATAAGACTAGGAAAAAGAGGGTGCAATTCCGGGTCATGAGCTGGCCTGGCTGACCTTGAGAGCCTGGTCAACGGCTGCGCTGACAAGCTCCTCGACTTCTTTTGCCGACCCTGATACATCGATGATGTCTACATCGTGGAGCTTTCTAGTTTCATCCTCGCCTGGCTCTTCGAGTGCTGCAAGCTGGCTCAAGACCATGGTGTCTTTCATGTAGTGACCTTGTCGGCCACCGACTCGCTGGAGCAAGACCTCCTTGCTCGCCTTAAGATATACAAAGCGCACGTTGGCGTTGGGATCCTCGTCGTAGAGACGCGCAGTGCGGATGACGTCCCGGTATTTCTTCTTCAAGGCGCTGCAGGTGATGACTACTCCGTGAACTCCCGACTTCAAGTGGTTCAGCGCCTCGTCGCGCAGGGTAATGAGCCAGTCCCAGCGATCGGCGTCAGTCAGGGGAATATTTTTGGACATCTTCTCAATGTTTGCGGGAGGGTGGAACTGTGCATGTGTCAGCCATGGCCGAAGCATGTATTTTTTTAACGTACATCGTCGCCTTCGATGTAGAAGAATCCATAGCGCTTGGCGAGGAACTGGGCAACGGTGCTTTTACCGCAACCCGCAGGCCCGGTTACGATGAGGATGTTGTGCTGGGGTCGTATGGACATGTCGGAGGCGGGCTTGGTGGCATTGGCCGATTCGGAAGCATCTGCAGGGGCTGCTGGGGTTGAAATAGGCGGGGTGGGCGCAGGAACGTAGTGAAGGGGCGTTGGTTGCGCGGGTTCAAAAGTTTGCAGCATGACGACGGTCGGGTGGAGTGTTTGCGGTGACGAGCAACCAAGGGATGCAAGATGGTGTGGGCAGTTTGCGGACGGGAGTGAAGGGGGGCAGGCCAGGCAAAACTTATACCGGGGAATCGAATGCGGGCAGGTAATGAGGACAGCAGGTGAAAGCAGAGCACGGGACCAAGCTGCCGGGCCTTGTACTGTTTTTAAATGCTCCAGATGCCGGAGAGCATGACGGCAAGGGCGGGACCCACTGGTGCCAGACACACACTCAGGTCAGTAGGGCCGCATGGACATGCGGAGCGATGGCCCGGGAGGCCTGGGGCGGGCGAATTGGGTTCCTTGGCGGCGAGAATTGACGTGAGTGAATCGGCATGTTGGGTCGGCGTTTGGAAATTGAGCACAGCGTTGACTAGCGCGGGATGGAGGCCCCCGCACTGCAACCAGGCCAGGTACCACGTACGGGCGGTCGTCGACTGCTGCCAGCGCAGCTCCCCTCCTGTTTGCGGGGCGCGCGTGACCCGGGCGAGGCGCTGTCCGTCGCCTGCCATGTCGCGTGTGTCGGCCTGTGCAGCTCGAGACGGACGGCCACGCAAAGCCGGCGGCTCGCACAGCAGGGCGGGCAGAAAAGTCGTTGGCTAATGGCGCGTGGGGGTCACGCGAGCCCGGGCAAACGCCGACCGACCAGCCAGCAGGTCAGTAGGTAACAGTGCAACAGTACGATGCTGGCTTGGGGCCTTGGGCACCGGTGAGCACGGCATGCATGCGCCGGAAAGACGGGGAAGCGGAATCTGGAGACGGCCCAACGCCAGCCAGAGGTGATGCCTCGCTGCGTACATAGATCTGTGCAGCGCCCTCGTCGCGTGCACACCGCCTGCAAGTGAGCCCATCTCCGCCGCCGGCACCGGGGCGCGAGGGCTGGCTGCCCTGGTGCTCGCAGACGGCGGCGGCGGCGGCGGCAAGCAAGCAAGCACGCACGCACGCACAGTTCGGGCGGGGCTGGCCTCGCAGGTGCGCACCCGGACGACGAACAGGCGCGGCCTTGCAAGCCCCGAGAGCTGCGCGTGCCTGGCAATGATGCAACGCGCTGGAGTGGAGGCGGCCGCGGCGGGGCTCGACTTGAGCCGCAGTGCCTGACTAAGCCGCTGCCCAGCTGCGCCTGCCAGCCCGTGCCTAGCACCGCCCGGGGAGCACCACCCACTCCACATCATCAGTGTGGGTGAGCTCCGGACCACCGCGCCAGCACCTGCAGCCGAGCGCCGTCCAATCGCCTGCCATGTCCTACTTCTTCTCCACCCCCGTCGACATCGACATCGTGCTCGAGGACTCGGACGACCGCCAGACGGTCGATGTGAAGCTCGACAAGAACCGCAAAGAGAAGGTGCCGCTGTATCTCGATGGCGAGTCGGTCAAGGGGCAGGTCACCATCAGGCCCAAGGATGGGAAGCGCCTGGAGCACACGGGCATCAAGGTGCAATTCATCGGCACCATCGGTGCGTCTGCCACCCTGCCTCCCTGTCCATGCTGATACCTGTGCATGCAGAGATGTTCTTCGACCGCGGCAACCACCACGAGTTCCTGTCGCTGGGCCAAGAGCTGGCTGCACCGGGCGAGCTCCAGCACCCGCAGACCTTCGACTTCAACTTCAAGAACGTGGAGAAGCAGTACGAATCCTACAACGGCATCAACGTGAAGCTGCGCTACTTCATGCGCGTCACCGTATCGCGCCGCATGGCCGACGTGGTCAGGGAGAAGGATCTCTGGGTCTACTCGTACCGGATACCCCCGAGACCAATAGCTCCATCAAGATGGACGTCGGCATTGAGGACTGCCTGCACATCGAATTCGAATACTCAAAGTCCAAATACCATCTGAAAGACGTCATTGTCGGTAGGATATACTTTTTGCTCGTGCGGTTAAAGATCAAGCACATGGAGCTTTCCATCATCCGGAGAGAGACGACCGGTGCAGCTCCCAACCAATACAACGAGAGCGAGACCTTGGTCCGTTTCGAAATCATGGATGGCTCCCCATCTCGAGGTACGCAACCATTACTTGTCGCCCTGACAGGATACTGATGGCTTCTAGGCGAAACTATCCCCATCAGGCTGTTCTTGGGTGGCTTCGATCTGACTCCTACCTTCCGGGAAGTCAATAAGAAGTACTCCACCCGATACTATCTCAGTTTGGTGCTAATCGACGAGGGTATGTTGTTACATATTCAATCATGAAAGCTGAACTAAAGTCATGCAGATGCGCGACGATACTTCAAACAGTCCGAAATCGTGCTTTTCCGACAAGCCCCCGAGGGTTTGACGCTTGCACAGGAGCAAAATAAGCTGATGGCAGTGCCGTGAGCACCTCATATACCCTTAGGGTGGAGAACCGAAACATGTCGCACCAGGCGACAACGCAAGCCATGACCCGAATACGAAACATCAACGTCGTTTACAAGTGCAACCTTGGCATGGGATATGCTTGACTGCGGAGCGAATACCATCTACTGTAAGTGTAGTGATAAATGTTGCGGGGTATGAGTACCAATTGTGCGGCAGTTCTCATAATGGTGAATGTGCCCCACCGCTTGCTTTCACGCCCGCTCTGTACAGTTTAGGAGAGCTATTAAGTAAACATCTCGCCGTCGTATGGTAAATCCCCCGCTTTTGCTTCTCAGTGACGAAAACACATTTGTGGCTGGTAGCGTATTCGTATATGAACCACAACGCTCGGTCCCATACCCAGGTCTTCAAGTGATTCGGATAGTGAACGTGCTCCTAGAACGCACTCACATTAGTTACTCATAAAGTGCTTTCTTGCTTAGCAACGTTCACTTTCATGACGTAGCATTTATCTGAAATATGCCCATAACTGATCCTGCCACGCTCATCATGTTCTCTTGGACTGTACAATACATTATGCATTATTTTTCTGGGCGACATTCATCCATGAAAAGAATTTGGTATCCCAGCATGCGATATGATCTCCACGATTTCGTTTTTGCAAAGCGACGGTGGTTTTGATTCTCTCGTCCAAGGGTTCAGCGGAAACGTCACTTTGCTCCGCGTGATAGGCTCCGCCACCGACCTTGCATCAAGGCGACCCCGAAACTAACGACACATGTCCGCAGACGCCTGACCACCGTCATCCAACACCACACATTGCCGCCGCAAACAACCTTTCGACACCGCCTGCAACTGCGCAAACCAAAAGGTCACCCAGACAAGGTGATAAAGGATATCTGTGCCGAGATAAGCACAGACCCGCATAATTCGGACGTCATCACAAAGTTAACTGGCGCTTGCGCTTCTTGCGCCGACGAAACACAACAGCCACGATGATTGAAGGCACACGACGACGATTTCTATACCACCTGAATACTCGCTGGATTTACGGCAAAGTCGTAGGTCGCTCCGATGCATCCTGCCTGCCCGCACGCTGACCGCACATAGCCCCTCCTTCACGCCTGTGTATTCCTTCTCCAGATGGCTGCCGTCTCCCTTTTGACGAGGAAATTCAACTCGTACTATGCGCAAAGACCAGGTACGCTTATTTGATATACCGCGCATGTGCCTTTGCTGACCCATCATCAGTACTCACGACCATGATCACCAACGCGGTACGAACCCCTGCAATCATCCCGTTCCTTACCCATCGTCTTTCGACTTCCTTAACTCCCGAGAGCTACGAAAACTTAACACCACCTTGATTTCGCTCATGGTACATGAGATTATTGCTGACTGTTCGACAGGTATTGGGAGGTATAGCGGACACAGTAGCACAGACCCTGACTGCGGTGCGACAGCGTGCGGTGCGGAAGGGCGATAAAGATGACTTCCTGGCAATTGAGATTCACGAACTCGACCGACGCCACGTCTTCTCCGACCGCGATCTTACCCCAGATTCAAAGGCGCTACCGCCCCCATTTGACTTTGAGCGCTTGACCCGTTTTATGTCGTATGGTTTCTTAATGGCGCCTGTACAACATAAATGGTTCGCTTTCTTAACGAGGACATTCCCCATTACAAAAACTGCTGCAATGGTACCTGCTCTCAAACGGATGGCCTTGGACCAGTTGATGTTCGCTCCAGTTGGTATGTTGAAATTTGAACTGACTGTTTTGTTTCCTTGCTCACCACCTTCCAGGTTTGGCATGCTTCTTCACATTTATGACCGTGGCCGAGGGTGGTGGTAAGCGTGCTGTAGCTCGCAAGTTCCAGGATATCTATATCCCATCCCTCAAAGCCAACTACCTAGTGTGGCCGGCCGTGCAAATCATAAACTTCCGAGTTATGCCTGTCCAATTTCAGATTGTATGCCCAAAGCCAAATGACAATCACATGTAGCAATGCTAATTAATTCGCCAGCCTTTTGTTTCTACTATCGGTATCGCGTGGACCGCCTACCTCTCTCTGACCAATTCAGCAGAAGAAGCTTGATTACTCCTTTGTCCTACGAATTTCTTTGCAGTCAATTTCAACTGTACAAATTGGAAGCCAAGACAGGTTGGGTTATTAGCCAAGCATTTTGGAGTTGCACTGTGGTTTCATGCGCTGGGCGCGTTGCATACTTGGCTGATTGGAAAGCCAGGCTGGTGTTTGGGTTCTTTGTACTCGATAGATCGGATTTGGTGGAGTTTGTGTATAAAATTGTGAACAGGCTGTAAAATTATATTCCCAAACTCAGGAATCAGTGCGGTTGTGCCGTTGAAGAAGTTTTGACAGGCATGGGGCTACTACTCTCGGCCGCGCATGCGGGAAGCAAAACATGTAAAAGTGGAGCGTGACGCGACCTCCAGTTATCAAGGCAAGGTCTCATGATGGTCAAGTAGCCCTGAAGAACGTCTCAACTCAAGCCTTAGTGTGAAGTGGACAAGCTCTGGAAATATTTTAGGCTGATACATGCGACGCTCTCTCTACATCAGCAATGGAACGATTGGCTATTGATTTATTTGCCTTCATCCAAGCTGTGTGGTACAATCTATGTTAGCAGTGATATGAGTAGAAGATAGGCCTGCGAGATCACGTATTCAGATCGAATTGCTTTTCTTTCCACTTCGATAAGAATCTAAACATCAGTTGTTTTGGCGTGAAGGTGGGCTGAAGCTTGCCCCACCATCCCACCATCCAACTCTAGCCCCGCGCGTATGACGATCCATTCAACAAACAAACCCTGCATCTGCGCCTGCGCCTGCTTCTCTGTCTAGGACGTAAGTGGCCTTTAGTCCCCGTCATTCTGTCCGAAAGGCATATTTGAACTAGTCCCGCTCTTCATCCCCCAACTCTCCTGTCGTTGAGTACTGAATTGACCTTGCATTCATCACAGCACAATACCATCGCCATGTCTCTATCCAACAAGCTGTCAATTTCCGACGTCGACGTCAAGGGCAAGCGCGTCCTTGTCCGCGTAAGTGGCTGGTCCAATTCTTTTGTTTCCCGCGACGATTAGCTCCTAATGCGACGTGCAGGTTGACTTCAACGTTCCCCTCGATGCCGAAAAGAACATCACCAACAACCAGCGCATCGTCGGCGCACTCCCAACCATCAAGCACGCCATCGAGAATGGCGCCAAGGCTGTCATTCTCATGTCGCATCTGGGCCGCCCAGACGGAAAGCCGAACCCGAAGTACAGCCTCAAGCCGGTAGTTCCCGAGCTTGAGAAGCTATTGGGTAGGAAGGTCATCTTCACCGAGGACTGCGTTGGCAAAGAGGTTGAGGACACAGTTAATGGTGCGAGCGATGGGCAGGTGATTTTGCTAGAGAACCTCCGGTTCCACGCCGAGGAGGAGGGCAGCAGCAAGGACGCAGAGGGCAAGAAGGTGAAGGCCGACAAGGCCAAGGTGGACGAGTTCAGGAAGGGCCTGACTGCGCTGGGAGATATTTACATCAGTGAGTACACGTTCAGCCATCTGAAAGAGACATGAAGTTTTGACCGTGAATAGACGATGCTTTCGGCACTGCCCACCGCGCTCACAGCTCCATGGTTGGCGTCGACCTCCCCCAGAAGGCATCAGGCTTCCTCGTGAAGAAAGAACTTGAGTACTTCGCCAAAGCGCTTGAGAATCCTGCCCGCCCCTTCCTCGCCATTCTCGGTGGCGCCAAGGTCTCCGACAAGATCCAGCTCATCGACAACCTCCTTGACAAGGTCAACACGCTTATCATCTGCGGTGGAATGTCCTTCACCTTCAAGAAGACTCTCGAAAATGTCAAGATTGGCAACAGTCTGTTTGATGAGGCCGGCAGCAAGACGGTTGGCGATCTCGTCGAGAAGGCAAAGAAGAACAATGTCAAGATTGTGCTGCCTGTTGACTACATTACCGCAGACGATTTTAACAAGGATGCGAAGACGGGCTACGCAGAGGACAAGGACGGTATTCCGGATGGCTGGATGGGCCTAGACTGCGGCGAGAAGTCGATCAAGCTGTACCAAGAGACCATCAATGAGGCCAAGACCATACTCTGGAACGGCCCCCAGGTGTCTTTGAGTTCGAGAAGTTCGCCAACGGCACCAAGGCTACTATGAATGCCGCTGTTTCCGCAGCACAGAACGGCAAGATCGTTATCATTGGTGGTGGTGACACTGCAACTGTTGCGGCCAAGTACGGTGTAGAAGACAAGCTGTCGCACGTTTCGACTGGTGGTGGTGCATCGCTCGAGTTGCTCGAAGGCAAGGAACTTCCCGGTGTGTCGGCACTGTCTAGTAAGTAAATCACATTTGCCATGAAAGAGTATGGCTCAAAATAGATTGGAAGGGGTCTCTTCGAAGTTATGATGTATGATTCAAGCTCTTTTCAAACTCCATGTTATCGACTAGTACTTTTGACATAGTTCGATGCATTCCGGTGATGATATGGCTCCTCTAAGTTCCCAGCTATGCTGATGTCGTGGTGACCCGCTGTCCCACGTGTGTAAACCCATTCATGTCAAAGCTCCAAGCTACCTTCGGATCGTCACGCAGGTCTCGGCCTTCACTTCGATTGCCCCAGCTTCTTGAGCTCCTCCCTATAACGTTCCATCATTAGCTTGTATCCATTTGCTTCCCCGCTTCAATATGATCGCACTCACCGCAGCTGCACGGCAAAGTCATCGCTCGTATCGTCATCGTCCCAGCTCTCCTCCCAGAGATGTGTGTTGCCCCCTGGAAGCTGTGTGTCCTCCTCCGTCCAATCTTCCGCAGGGAAATCCTCGAACTCGTCATCCTCCTCCAGTTGCGCGGCGGGCTTCTTCTCAACCGCGGGCTCGCCGTTCTTGGACTTGTCATCGGCGCCGAGTTTGGACGTGGCGGCGGAGCCTTGGGCCGCGCCGGACATTGTGATGGAATTATTTAGAGCTCAGTTTATCGGGGAGCGGTGGTATGGGTGAGAGCGGAAGTATATATTGACTTGGAGCTTGGTGTTCTGTTGATGCGGCTCCGATGGTGGCGGCGTTCAACGCGGCGGGTGTTGGCTTGGCGGTCACGTGAGACATGAGGCCCCGGGCCCCGCCGAGGTTCCAGTCCATATCCAATGTAACGACCAGCAAAGCTGCAAATAACTGCCGGACTGGCTTGGACATAGCTATGGTATCTGTGTAGACCTTTTTGGCCCCAGGGCTGCAGATCTCCCCCGAGCCAATTCCCTAAGGTTCCTCTCGTTCGGTGCAGCTGATCGCCCGGCACTCCCGCGTAGTTCCTGTCCGTGCTCCTACACGCTGCAGTGACGTACCTTGCGAACGCCAAAGGCTGGTTCGCCGTGCAAAAGGTTGCATGTAAGCACGTTAGTTGGCCCGCTAAGCCTCGAAACTACCGTGTGTACTTTAGCTTTGTTCAGTCTCCCGTAGCTTCTACCTAGCCGAATCTACTACTTCACTCTTCACCTTGTTGTGCCCCTCGTATTACCCCGCGGATCGTGCCGCGATACTGACCTTTGTATAAGCAAGATGCTGAGAGTTGGAGGATGGTTAGGAGGCGCGAAGAACAAGGTCGCCCATGGCTCAACAAGGAGCTTAAATGCTCTCGACGAGCTTACGCAGAGTGAGTGGTCGCCTGGTTGGTGTCGCGTGCATAGCAGCTAACCGGTGCAGTCGAGGATGCAATGTCCGGTACGAATTTTTTCTAGGTGTATGAATAAATCGTTCGATCAAATACTGATTTTGTTCAACGAAAGCGGTTACTCATATCATGAATGATGATGTGGATGCGGCCGAGGCACATCTGAGCAAGGGCAGCTCTCCGTTTCATCAGGTACACGACGTTGGCTCCAGTAAGGCATATGTTCAACCAGGAGCTCACACGATTATAGCTTGGAAAGGGTGTAGTGACGTTCATGAAAGCTACTCTGGGCTTTGAGCAAGAGATTATGCGTCAAGGTCTGTTTCTCGCACGCAGTTCCTCTTCTCAATCCTGACACACAATAGCCTCTGAGCAATTGTCCACCGCCGAAAACACCGCATACGAAAATCAACGCCGTGCCCATCGCACTCCCAGCGCCTACCAGTCACAAATATATCCTATTGGAACTGAATACGCAGTATGTCTGGCAGAGGCACAACTCATGAGCGCGATCGTCGGAGTACTCAACGAGAGCCTGACAGAGGCTATAAAGAGTTTCTATAAATTGAGGAAGGCATACCTTACACTTGAAGGTGTGCTGGATGCAGAGAAGAAGTTCTTGAAGGAAAGGAGCACAAGCAGCCTGGGCTCTACAAGTCTATCTGCATCTTCAAGGCCGGTTTCAAGAACGTCGGGAAGAGGTATGCCGCTCGTTCCAGAGCCTCTTGCGCCGGAGAAGACATCCGCGGCTGCTTCGAGAACGAGCGTAGATAAAATGAAGGGAGCTCAATATGGCAACGACAAACCTGTGCCGGCACCACAAGAAGAAGAGAAATCAGGTCAGATCGAAGATGACGATGACTTCGACTTTGTCGATGCGGACGAGGAGCACAAGGGTGTGGAAACGCCCATGGAATACATGGGTCATCTTAACGTGCCGGCGGAAAAAGGACA
The DNA here is from genome assembly GCA_026873275.1 of Pseudopithomyces maydicus. Classification (NCBI taxonomy): domain Eukaryota; kingdom Fungi; phylum Ascomycota; class Dothideomycetes; order Pleosporales; family Didymosphaeriaceae; genus Pseudopithomyces; species Pseudopithomyces maydicus. The sequence continues at coordinate 954,720 of JANTUC010000010.1, read as the reverse complement.
GACAGTGTCCCTAGACAACAGCAAAAAGAACCTGGATATTGATTCGAGCTCAGCTAGGAATCTACCTGCCCCCGAAACAACACCAGAAACGGCTGTTCCGGACGCCGTGGAAGAGTTTGAACAACTGACTTTGTCAGAAACTGTCAAGGCGAATGAGGATGTATCGCTCTTTGGCGATCACCCTGTTGACCTGTTCATCATCTCTGGCTCGAATTTCTGTTTTGGTATCCTGCTTCTTATGATATCCATGGTACCGCCTGCTTTCTCGACCTTGCTGAAAATTGTTGGGTTCAAAGGCGACCGAGAACGTGGTATTCAGATGCTATGGCAAGCCACGAAGTTTCATAACATACATGGCGCAATGGCTGGGCTGGTTTTGTTCATGTACTATAATGGCATCACCGGCTTCTGTGACATTCTACCACAGAATGGGGAAGGCTCATATCCGCGTGCGCAGTGCAAAGCGCTGCTTATCGAGATGCGCAAACGCTACCCAGAGAGTCACCTCTGGCTCTTGGAAGAATCCCGTATGCTTGCTTCGGATAAGGAACTGGAGAAGTCCGTTGAGTTTGCCGCCAACACCAAAGAGTCTAAACTCAAACAGCTAGAGGCACTGGGGTGGTTCGAACGAGCCTTACATACCATGTACATGCACGACTACGAGGGAACATCTGCTGCATTCCTCAAGTGCATTACGTTGAACAACTGGAGTCATGGTCTATACTACTACATCTGTGGTGCCTGTCATGTTGAGCTTTACCGGCGCGACAAGGCAGTCAATCCAGATGCCGCAAAGATCCATGCCGCAAAGGCGGTAGAACACTTCCAGCGTGTCGCGCCCAACACGGGAAAGAAAGCTTTTATGGGCCGTCAGCTTCCGTTCGATGTCTTTGTAAAGCGCAAACTCGCAAAGTGGGAACAGCGTGCGAAGGAGTGGAAGTGCGATTTTATAGACGCAATCGGCGTGTCTCCTATCGAAGAGATCATCTACTTCTGGAATGGTTACAAGCGTATGCGCGACGACCACCTCGATACCTCGCTTGCCAGTCTAGCCTGGAGCGAAAGCACTGAAAATTCTTACTGGGCTAAAGAATCTCTCGACGAGAAGGGCATCCTTGCTCTGCTTCGTGCAGCATGCCTTAGGAGCAAGGGCGCAACAGCCGAGGCGAAAGAGGTATTACAGAAGGAAATTATTGGTCATGATAAAACGTTGTTCAAAGGACATAATAAAGATGCATGGACGGCACCTTGCGCACGGTACGAGATGGCTGCTAATGTATGGCGGGAGGCGGACATCGATGGGAGACCGGAAAAGCATGCCGAGATGTTAGAGGAGTGCAAGAGGTATTTGTTGGAGGTCAGTGGATGGGAGAGTTATGATCTGGATGCGAGGTATGTTTCACTGACAGAACAAGAGAGTGAATACAGGCTGACATGAAACAGAATTGGCATGAAGGTCACAACTGCAAAGAATACGTTGAGAAGGTATGGGGTAGAGTGCTGATGAGCTAAGCTTCATCTATGAAGCTGGACTTGGGAAAGCCTGGGAGCTAAAGTCATGATATAAATCTCGATTTGTGTGCGAATCAATCTCTGGCTTCACTTTGATTCTTCGCCTAAGTGCCCTAGTGTCCATATCCCATCGTTCCATCGTTCCATCGTTCCATCGTTCCATCGTTCCATCGTTCCATGTCCTGATAGTCCACTCTTATGCAGGTAAATGAACCGTCCATCTGGTACCCGATACGTCTCCCATTAGAAGATTGAAACTCCCCGACTATAAGTTATCCGAATTTCTTGGATGTGAGATACTTCACCATTACCTACAACGGAAGGTAAAGCATCGTTCGGGGGATGATCTATCTTGAAGCGTTCATTGCACTGTCGGAAATCCGTCTTAGCAGAAAAATTCATCAATAGATTTGTAGTTAATGTCTCCTCTACGGATGACTGCACATTTACGATCCGCCTTCTAGGACTACGGTGACCATGCTGCGCGCCGGGACATTGACGCTGACGCTCCCATCGTTTGCCACGGCTACCGCTTGAGCATCGCAATCATGCGAGTTGTCGGTAAGCCACGCTTTTGCACTCTTCGCCGTAAAGCCATTGACCTTGACCGTAACACCACCCGCCCCCGTCCCACTCTGTATAATCTGCACACTCACCGTTCCATCCACGTTCTTAAACGCACTAACCCTCGCTCCTGAAGGGCCTCCACTGGCCCCTACCCTCACAGCTCCGGGTCTGACATGCCTGCTCCAGTTTGCGAACACCCACAGCCTCTTGCTGGGAATGACTTGCGTCTTATCATCGGAGATGCGGATGAGCTTACTATTCGTAGCGCCGCCTTGAACACCGATCCAATAGAGGTATGCTGAGACATTTGCCTTGGTGATGGCGTCATAGATTTTAAGTGCCCAGTTGAGGCCCTCGCCTGCGCCGTTGTTATTGTAGAACGTTGTTGCCCACGCGCCCTGTAGATCGGCATTCTCGGTCTGCCAAACGGGGGTTTGGAATTTATCGGAGAATTGGGAGCGCTGGTGTATGAGCTACCATTAGAGTTAGCAACGATCAATTCATCCGGGAGAGGCGAAATTCCTACTGTGCAGTGATGGTTCCTAAAAGATCGATCACGCCCGAAAGCCCGCTCATCATACTCTGTTGACTGTTCCATCCTTCTGCATCACAGCATGTGATTCTCACGCTTGTGAAGTTCGCCTTGTCTAGTGTTGGACGAAGGACTTTGATGAAATCTGCCGCCTGCTGTCCGTTACTCCGCATGCTCGCATAGCTTGTCGTCAGATCCGGCTCGTTCAAAAATCCCAAATGCGTCACGTCCACTCCAATTTCCTTGTAATACATGATATATTGCACAAGGTAGTTTGCATACGCCTGCTTCCAGTCTCCACTCGAGCAACTCGCACTTGAAACTCCGCAGAGGGAGCCTCCATTCGCATCGTTGCTGTTAGTTTTCATGTATCCCGGCGCACTCCATGCGTTCGCGTACACCGTCTTCACCCCATACGTCTTGACTGCTTCGGTGCTGACCCAAACTTGAGAATTGTCGTTGCCATCCCAGACGTACTTTGGGGCCGCGCTAGGTCCACCGGGACTCTTGGGTTGGATCGACACCATATGGTCTGATGAAGAGTCGGGAGAGGATCCGATGCCGTTGCGTAGGATCGAAAATCCTGCGCCAGAGGTACGGTTGAAGAGAAGGTCCAGCGCATATCGTTGCAGAGACTCAGAGAGAGCGTGCATTTGGTTGGCGCGTTGGAAGGTTTCGGACATGCCGAACCCATCCATTATTTGGTATGTTTTCGAGAGATCAACGGTAACGGTCGACGCTTGCCGCAGGTTCAGCGTTGAGCGTGCATGTGTCACTGCTATAACAGCTGTGACAATAGCCGCGCTTAACATCATGGTAACGAACGAGTACAGAAACAGCGTGCGAAAACCCCGATTAGAGTATCAGTCATGGCGAAACTGGCTGATTTTATGTTCAATGTAAAGAGCCAAGAGAGTAAAGATGTCTGACAGTAGTCGTTGACTATCCATATTAAAAGACCGAGGTTTGCAGCCTCGTCGCATGTGGGGGCACACTCAGACCGGGTTCTCGACAGAGTAAGTATAACATCCGCGTTAGATGACTGGTGGAATTTCTACAAAGGATCCCAGTTCAAGACAATTGGTTCCTTAAGTTGCAAATGGTAATGGCTAGAATAAGTTGCTGAACCTTCCTTATTTGGTTATGGATGACACAGTGTACATCGAGTTCAATGATATTGCAATTTAAAGGTCCTAAAAATCCAGTCATTTGGAACTTTGTCCTGATAGTGTTCGTGTTATATGGGTATCAACTATGCCGCAACCCACCCGGTTGTACGCGCGAAACAGAGAAAAGAAAAAGTATGAGTGCCCTCCTCACAGTTCCGTATCCCAAACGAAACTGACCACTGCTTACGTTCGATGGAGCGATCTTCTTGGGGTCGAAAAGTGGTGGTGAAAACAAACGGAATCAATCAAGCGTCCACTTCCCTCCTGAAACCTGAACCCCCCGAGCGAGAGCATCGCCTAGGTCCATTTGCGAAGCAGCCTTGCTGCGTATTCCAGATATGAAACGGTGTCCACCATCCTTGCTGCTGTTTCTGTAGTTTTCTTCCTCGGCGGCATCCTCCACATCGCGCTGCCGCACACGCTCGTTACGCTGCTCTTCCAAAGACGAAGCAGCTGCTTGCATCTCGGCAAGGCGGGCAGCCATATCTGGTTTGGGCGGCGGTGTTGGGTCTCGCTGACGGGGACGATTCTCGGTTGGAAGGGGTGGATCCCGACGGCGATGGCTGTCTCTACGCTCATGGGAGCGGTCTCGGCGACGGTAGTTGTCGCGCTCGCGATAATCGTCACGGTGGCTTTTCCGATACGGTGACGGCGACGACGAACGGCGACGGGGCTTGTCTCGCTCTTCGCGACGGCGAGGCGAGCGTGATGACGATGTTCGGCGGTGATCGTCCCGGCGGTGCTCGTCTCGGTAGTCCCGTCGGTGCTTGCGGTGTCGGCGCTCTCTGTCATCGTGGTGATCTGGCGAGCGCGAGCGATCTCGATGGCTGTGGCGATGCCGGTGTTTCCTCTCGCGATCCTTCTCCTTTGCGCGCTTTTCCTCGTACTGCCTCTGTTTCTGTGCATCCTTCATGGCCTTGATCTGCATCTCCATCTTCTGCTTCTGGATCATGAGGAGAGGATCCTCAAGCACCTTCTTCTGGGTGTCGCGCGCCGAGTTGACGTTGGCGCTTCCCACGGCATCGATGCCGACGGCGGCGCCCTTCTTTAGGTTCTGGGAGTCACTGCCCTTGAGCAGCCCATCGATCCTGCGCTTGCCGAGCAGGTAGCCCTCGCGCTCCTCTGTGACGCCTGCGCCATCTCCGCTGGGGCCGGCATACATCCAGTCGACACGCTTAGTCGCAACCCTGCCTCCATTTGCTTCTTGCAGCTTCTGCAGCTCCTCGATCTGGCGCTCCTCCTCGCGCTCCTTGCGCAGCTTCTCGATGAGCTTGCGCTCCTCCAGGGCCGCCTTCTCCTCCTTCCATACTCTCTCCTGGTTCTTTCGCAGATGGGGATGCCAGCTTTTCTTGGTATTGAGATCGCCACCCATGGTTGCGACGGGTGCGAGGTGAGTGAGTGGGTGGGTGGATGGTTCACAAGTGTTGGTGCAGGAGGCCAAAAGTATCCAGCCGAGCGTCCGCCACCAAAAGCGCCAGCGCCAGCGCCAGCCAGCCTCTTCCGACGCCAAGGCTAGCCCCACTAATTTTTACACCTCCGCTGCAACTCCGCACCAAAAGTTTCGCGCCCAGCGCAGCCGACATTGGAGCCCGCATACGACGGCCAGAAACGACGGCCAGAAACGACGGCCAGAAACGACGGCCAGAACTGCCTCTGCCCAAAGCCGAACGCCGAACGCCACATCCCAACACCCAGCGGACCGACATACCGAGCGGGCCTCGACGCACCATGGCGACGCGAAAACGCAACGAATGGCTCGATGCCGACGACAGCGACGAGGAAGAGCGCGACTACGAATCCGAGGACGAGAGCAGATCGCGCATGCTCAAGGCCACTAAGCGTCGAAAGATCGACCACGACTCCGAGTCGGACGATGCAGCCGACGACCATCTCTCCGACAACGCCGACCAGGACGACCATGACGACGACGGCGACGACGACGACGACGACCCTCTCGACAACCCCGCCGCCGAACTCGCCCACCTCGAGAAACTCCAAGCGACCCTCCCCTCCGGCCTCAAGCTCCAGGCCGGCAAGCTCTCCAAACCACTTCCTCTGCCCTCCAAACCGAGCAAGGACAAAAGCGGCGTCATATACCTGTCGCGTGTGCCACCATTCATGAAGCCGAACGTTTTGCGCAGTCTCCTGACCCCATACGGTGCGATAGGCCGTATCTTCCTCACCCCCGAACCCTCCACCTCCCGCGCCCAGCGCCTCCGCACAGGTGGCACCCGCAGGAAACTCTTCCTGGACGGCTGGGTCGAGTTTCTCGCCAAGAAAGACGCCAAATTCGTCGCCGAGAACCTCAACGCACAAATCATGGGCGGGAAGAAGCGCGGTCGGTGGCACGACGAGGTCTGGAATGTAAAGTACCTGTCGGGTGTCAAATGGGCCCATTTGGTCGAGCAAATCCAGAACGAGAATGCGGAACGGGCTGCCCGCTTGAGGGTGGAGATTGCCAAGGGGAAGAAGGAGAACGAGAGGTTTTTGGAAAATGTGGAAAGAGGCAAGATGCTCGGTGGCATCGAGGCGAAGAGAAAGGCAAAGGGTGAGGGCGTGGATGGCGAGGAGAGGACGGGTGTGGCCACAGTACCCACTGCGGGCGATGAGGCGCCGCAGAAGGTGAAGAAGGAAAGGAGGAGCAAGTTCCAGCAGAAGGAGATGCGGACCAAGGCGGATAAGAAGCCAGAGCCTGGGCAGGATGTCCAGAGAGTGTTGGGGTCCATCTTTTGATGAGACAAGATGCTCCAAAAGGAAAAAAAAAAAAAAAAAGAGTCAATGTTCTTTCGTCATGCATGTGCACTTGATGTGCTTATCGTTATACCTGTTACTAAATGCAGCGACAATGCTAATTCCCAAACGCCCAACTACCAGGGTATAATGTCACCTCCATTCCTCCTCAGATCGCCGTGCCCCGCTCAAAGCTCTCTCGAATTTCCGTCGTATATCGGTTGTAGAACCGATTGAGCTTCTCGTTGAACTGCTTGTTCTTCTCATTGATGTACGTAACGTCCCCACCGTCGTCGTCGTTGATCCCTCGTGCAGCTCTGGCCTTCAATCGTGCCCGCTCGCCCTTCTCCAGATCGTCCACCAGCTTGTCTACCGCCTCTTTCGATGGTTTATGATCATGTCCATACAGCTCCTCGGCCGGAGTGTTCACTCTCCCCTGCGCATCCACTGTGAACACCTCCCCGTTCTCCTCCACCAGCTGCAACAACCCCATTCGCACCTGCCTCTGCAGCCGCTCGCCTTTTTCTCTCGCATACTCTTCTAAATCCTTCTCGCCCATCTGCTTCACCTGCCGCTTGTACACCTTGTTCGCTTCTCCTCTGAAATCTGCGAACGCCACATTGTCGCGATTCCGCGCCTTCTTGGCTTGCCGCTTGTCCCACGATGCGCTCTCTTCAACGGTGTAGTCCCAATTACGCTTACGTTCAAAATCGGGATTGTCTGCTTTGAGGAGCTTGTACGACGCTTTCTCGTTGGCGGCTTGCAATTTTGAGAGCTGAGCAAGGCGCTGAGGGCGGTCTTCAGCAGCGCGGAGCTCGGCTTCTGTGTGACGGCGTCCGGACTCCTTTTGAGACTGGAGCGCTTTGAAGCGGGCCATGCGCGCGGCGAGAGCGGCCTTGGGATCAGTTGCGGAGGGAGTTGCGGAGGCGGTTTCGGCGGAAGTAGGGGCGGTGGTGGCGTCAGCATTCGTTGACGAGGGTGATCCTGCCATGTCTGCTGTGCGATCTGCCGGGTTTGAGGAGTCGGCCATTGCGAGCAGTTGTCGGGTTGAGCGTTTGTGGTTGCAATGTTCTAGTGGCCCGAAGAAAGTTGAGGCTCACACTATTGCGCATGCCAAGACCTTCGGCGCTAGTGAAGCCGTGGAGCGCCAGTGAAAGTTGTGGAGCACCTGTGACATTCAATGATACGGCACGTCTATTCAGCTATTGATCATATGTCAAGTGACCCATGACGGTGCGCGCTTTGACATGATACTTTCCCAGAAACTGCTCCAGCTCATCTCGAAGGACATGTCATGTAAGGAAAGGCTAATGGAGCTTTTCGGCGTGACTGAAATATCCAAGTACAACCTGTGTTCGTGAACGTTTGCTCAACAGGAAGACAGATCAGTCCTACAATATGAGATATTCAGGATCAGGGGCTCCTGACCGCCAGTACACCTGAAACCATGATAGAGTCATTAAAGACAGACGAGTCAAACCAAACACAATACCAAACCAGAAAAACCAACATCCCTTGCTATGATGCGAAGCGTTCGAATCAACCATGCGGACAGGATTACAGAATTCATATATCACAAGATACAGTCTCAAGTTCAGGATCCGACTCCGTGGGACAACCAGGATCAGTCTACATTCGCAAAATGCCCAATAGTATCCACGCCTGCATGCTCTCATCTTATTGCAAGACAAACCACCGGAACATACTAGGTAGCCCTTGGCTCCCAACCTTCCTTCGCCATGTCGAAACTTTCCATGGTGAACCCCGGCGCTACCGTACAACCGACAAGAGTCCAGTCGCCTAGACTAAGTGCATGTTGCCATTCGCCTCGCTCGACCACAATCTGAGGTCGCTGACCCTAATTGAAACATCAACTCTACATCTCCGGCGGTGGTATGAGGGTTTCCTGACTCACCTCTGGAAGGTCTGTACCAAGCACAAGGTTTCTGATGGGCTTACCATCGTCCCAAGACAATGACAATTGCAGCGGAGCACCGGCATAATAGTGCCATACTTCCACAGCGTCGATGACACGATGCCAGTGCGAAAGGCCAGACTCGCCTTCGAGGAGGTAGTAAATTTGGGTGCTGTGTGCGCGACCGGTAGGATCTGTGGCTGAATCACGGAAAGTCTCGACAAAATAGCCTTTTTCTGGGTGAGGTCTCATGTTCAGTTCTGAAATGATTTCCTTCGCTGTTTTAGTGGATATGTTGGATGTAGAAGCCATATCGGAGAATCAAGGTAAGGGTGCTCTGGCAGTCCAACAAGGATTTCAGAAGGCACTGTATATACTTTCACCGCAACAACTGTGAGGGAGAGGAAACCAATGTAATGAATGAAAGAGGCCGATTGCTTCCGAAGTGAGAAAAGATACACTTGGTGATTACGTCAGCGATTGCTGGCTCAGGATTGTACTTACACAGCAAGTGGGGCCTAGCTTCGGCAGGAGTAGCCCTTACCTGCTCCAGTCTCAAGCTCGATCTTACTCTTGCGACTCCGTTTATCGTCGTGAGTTTAGCCACGCCCGGCAACCTCACGAACAAAGCATCACCAACCTATCGATCATCTACCCCTTCCGGTTAGCACCTTCAATATGCAGCAGATCTTCCTATCCTATTTGCATCTGTGTTTCTCATTGCTTCTGTTCACCGCCAGCTCCAGCACTTTCGTCAACATCAACGATCGGTCTGCGGACGAAATCGTGAAGAAGCTCAACCTTACCGCCAACGTCGAAAAGGGCTACTTTATCGAGACTTTCGAGGACAGATACCGAATCCCCTCACTGAATCGTTCTGCCAGCACTGCCATCTACTACTTACTCGAAGGCCCCGCAGGTGACTCGGCCTGGCACCGCGTTGATGCAGCAGAAGTGTGGCATTATTATGCCGGTGCACCGTTGATCCTTTCCTTGTCCCGCGACGACGGACGCCCATGGCGTACGAAGGAACTGGGCCCAGACATCTTCGTTGGACAACAGCCGCAAGTAGTCGTGGGAAGGCAAGAATGGCAGAGTGCAAAAAGTCTGGGAAATTGGACTCTTGTCGGAACAACTGGTAAGATGATCGTGTTCATATTTCATTGTATGCAGACCGAGTACGATGACTAACAAATTGTAGTCGCGCCAGGTTTTGTGAAAGAAGAGTTGGCTCCTGACGGATGGAAACCCTCTGGAGGGCATTAAATGATTTTCCACTCTTGCTTGTACAATTTGAACGTCCCCAAGCAGCCCTTGAAAGGGCTTAGGTCCACCAAAAGTCCATAAAGCGTAACTAATGATAGTGTAATCGGATGCTGAATAGCTGATGTTGTTTCAGTCTCAGCTCGTATTTGCTTGTTTACTCCGCAACAGCTCAGCGCATGGCCCCTGCAACGCTCAGCAGCGACGGGCTTACTAAATTCCGCACCCCATCTGCATGGCTAACCATTGGGTATTGCGGACTTTGTAGATCCGCTAATTCATATTTACAGAGTATCCACAAATGTGATTTCTCAGAAAGACCAATCACGTAGAGACGGATTAGGGTGAAGTGCATCTAATATCCGTCAAGTTCCAAAATAAAACTTTAGCATAACGGGAGAAGAATATAAAAGAGGCATTTCACGGCTTTGAATTCGATAACAAACTCTGTAGACTCATACAACCATGTTTTCTCAAGCTTTCATTCTTGCCCTCGGGCTTCTCCCTGCTACTTTTGCTACCCAAGAATTTGTTAACCACGGCACTACTTCTGGGTGGGACAATCAGTACATCGACAAGAACACCAAGGGCTATATTCAAGATTCCACCAGCTCCTCCTACAGTGGCGGGCAAGCGCTTAAATTTGGACAAGAATACCTTGGCACGAGCTACAGCGGTCGCTACCACGCTGAGAAACACTACGCCCATGGCTATAAACGCGACGAAGAGAAGTACTATGGATTTGCATTTCGACTGCACTCTAAGTGGGAGTACGTAGGTCCGGGATATAAGGTGGCTGTTTCAGCTGTCACCAAAGTCTAAAAGATTTCGAGACTTTGGTACCAAAGCTGGAGCTGAAACATCTACCTCTGCCTTGTTACCCTGGTTTTTCTTTGAACGACTCGCTGATTTGATGTTTCAACCCTTAGGTTCGACCCTCAGAATTATAATATCGCGCAATTCGGTGCAGACTTCAATGACATCAACGGTGGGACCTGCGATGACTTTAGCCCCACGACAATGATCTGGATAAATGGGAACAAACTGTTTGCTCGTACAAAGAGTGGACAGATGCTGCAGGGCCAGAAATGCCCGCCAACAGACAAGAAGTGGGATTGCAGTCTTGGTCCCAACTGCCAGGTCACAAACTCGTTTCAACTCAAGAGCGACGAGAGTCCGATCGGAGAGATTGAGGCCGGTATCTGGTACAAGTTGACCTTCCGCGTAAAATGGAAGAGCGATGCAACGGGTGAATTTCAGGCGTGGCTTAACGGTACCGAGGTCGCAAATAAGAGATCGATCAAGACCACGCTTCTGGATGACTACCGAAACTATCAATTCCGTGTTGGACTGTACGCAAACAGCTGGCACGATGATGATCACAAAATGGTAGGAAACCAGAAAGAGAGGATGCTTTGGATTGACGAAATCGGTGTTGGGAGCACGTTTGCTGAAGCAGATCCGGACAAGATTAAAAAGAGTGCTTGAGCACAGTGAGGAAACGTAAAGTAACCTTGAGGATTATGTGTGTACGCTTGGTTCTGTTCGTTGTGCGAAGCGCATTTGGAAACATCGTAGCCGTTCTGCACGGCGGCTGAGCATGCATGTTTAGATGTAGATTCAAGATCACTTCTTAGTTGATAGTATCTTATACCTCCCCATATATTCATGGACATACATGTCCAACTGTCTTTTGGCTATTCAGAAGACATAGTGAGTGGATCTTGACATACAATGATGAAATTGAACGCGTCCATACAAGCAGCAAATTGTAATATGTCAAGGCCATCGGATTCATGATGTAGTAGGTGCTGCTCTTTAAATGAGCGACACCAAGGGTGAATGCTCGCTCACAAAATATTTTCAGGATATTTGCGACCCATTTTGACCCATGCCTAGTGTAGGCCGCTCCGTTTCGCCGAATATACAATGTCATAGACCATAACCCCAACTCCACGCTATACTTGAAATGCAGATTCGCCACGTGCCGACTTATAACTTCACCTTCTTCTTTGGTGCCTCGTCGCCATTCTCTAGCCGCTGCCGCTTGAAGATGCTCTGGCTCTTCATCTGCCCCAATCCATTCTTGCCTAGCGGCGCAATCTTTGGTTTCAAGCCGAAGCTGAATTTTACCGGACCGGCATCTGCCTTGGGTACTTCCTCTTCCTCCTCCTTCTGCTCGGCGAGCGATTCGGTTTTGTTTTCTTCCGGTCGCGATGACGCAGATTGGGCCTGGGCAGCTCGCCTTGCCTCTAGTATCCGTGCCTTTTCCTCGGCCTCTTCCTGTGCGCGCTTTGACATTTTCTTCAACATTTTGTCCTCACCAGCGCCACTCCGTGCCTCGGCCAGCTCCTGCTCTCGAATTTCCTCTCGCCGCTTAGTCGCCGCGGCGCTTGTGTCCCTCCAGGCAATCATCAAGCCGTCCTTTTCGTCTTCCTTCACGTTTACTACAGCCTCTCTACCAAGGTGTTTCACAAATTCTGTGAGGCTGTTCCACCGTGTTGAGTTCATATGGACGTGCTCCTTGAATCGGATATATTCGTTGTAGAATCGATTCGCACCGATCCACTTCTCGCCGTGGGTGGTCCGTAGTAAAGAGACGAAATCTCGTTGGAAGTCGGAGCTGTAGTTCTGGATATATTTCTGCGGGTTCTCGCCGACAACGTGCATCTGGCGGACATGGGCCTCGGATTGAACATGGCATTTGAAGCCGTTTGCGTCGCGACACTGCTTTTGGCAAGGCTCGCACCACCACCGCAGCCGCTGAAGTCCTTTCGACTTCATTTGGTTGGCGAGGTGCTTGGTGCTTCCTACTTCGGCGCGCGGCATGATGGCGGCGGTCAGGACGATCGTTGGCTGATTCTGGAAAAGTTTTATGAGTATACAGCCGGCGCTTGCGATGCGATCACAAGTCTTGTGGTATGGTCCAGGCGCAGAGTGTAGAAGCAGAAGAGTGAGAGGTGGAGTGGAGCGACTCTCCAAGCCAAGTTGTAGGGCTGATGGATCGCCACTACCGACCCTAGTGACTAAGCGGTTCCAGGGCGGCTAGGTCCGTGCCTCTGATTCACCAATGGTTCTGAAGCTAAAGCGTCAATGTTCACCAGGGAACCATCATCACAGGTCAATATTGTTGCATTTACTACGACAGTTCCAACACAAGGACTATTCGTCTTCCGGCAACCCAACGAACTTGTTGCTCATGCTCCACAGCCTCTTCGCCTTGTCCTCGTTAAAAGCCCAAGGGGAATACCCCGAGCCCAACAGGCCGGTGCTCTCGTCGTATGGCGGAGCGATCTGACAATGGTCCAGGTACTTTCCGCCCTTGCCCTCCCAGCATTTAGATACCGCCGACCACACGGTCGTTGCAGCACCTTGGGCCTCGCTCTTCATGTAATTATCAACTGCAGTGTTTCCCTTGTATTTGCTCATGTCCAGGTGGGCTTGTAGGCCTGTCCATATTCCGCCAGGATGCAGGCTGTTTGCGTGCAAGCCCTGTGAACCGTACCGGCGCTCGATTTCGTTGGCGAGATAGATGTTTCCAATCTTGGAGTGGGCATAGGCATGGTTGGGAAGGTAGGCACCGCCTTCGAGCATAACGTTATCGAGGTCAATGTCGCTATACCGATGACCCAAGGACGACACAGCTACGACGCGGGATTGGAACTCGGGAGTAGAGGAGGACAGGAGGGCGGGCTTCAGTAGCTGGAACAGCAGAAAGTGGGCGAGATGGTTGGTGCCGAACTGCTTCTCGAAACCGTCCTCGGTCTTCTCTTCGGGAATCTCCATGATTCCGGCGTTGTTGATCAAGATGTTGATCTGGTTGTTGGTCTTTTGGAGGACAGATTTGGCGAAGTTGCGAACTGAGGTGAGAGAGTTGAGATCCAAAAGTTCAAGTTCGAGCTTGCCCGGTTCGAGGACTGTGGTTGGACTGATGAGCAAAAGCCGGGCAAGCGATGCCTCTCACGGGGGACTCACTGTCAGCCAGTGCCTTTTTGCCCTTTTCCAAGTCACGAGCGGTGGCGAAGACGTGAGCACCCGTCGCCTTCATAGCACGAGCGGTCTCTATGCCAATGCCAGAGGAGCAGCCGGTGATGACGACGACTTTACCGGCAAGTTTGCCTTGGAGACGCTCATCCTGTACGATCTGCAGGGCGGTCGGACGAGCATCACCAGCACCCTTGGGATTTTGGTGGACGGCAGCGTAGCGAGTGAATTCAGGGGTGTTGTATTCGGACATGGCTGTTCAAATTGGAGTGATGCATGGTGGAAGTACGGCGAGGCATGTGTTTATACTTGGCGAAGGCATCCAGCGCCCCGGAGTTTAGGAAAGTGCAAAAGACAGGCTCTGGACTTTACAGTAATGTTCGTGCACGCTGATTGGTGTACCCCTGCGTGGGGAGTGGTACCGCCGACGCTGTATGTAAGACGGTAAGACACTAGCTGGATGATATGACGCGAGTCCAGCAAGTGTATTATTGTACGGACGACGGTCGAAGATGCGATGGGCGTCATGCACACGAGACCTGCCGGATCGGACCAGGCGGGCGATGACTGCACCAGCGTAGGAGCGCGTCCGGGCTGCCTGTGTGGTGTGTGTGGGCTGCTTGTGTGGGGGCCTTGCGATCCACCTGGGCATTGAGCATTGATTGAATCGATACCGTGGGAGCAGGTGGACCGTGCACCTAACCATTCGGAAATTTTGGGCAAAGCTGCATGTGCATTTTCTCTGCTTTCTCTGCTTTCCCTGCTTTCACAGTAACGCCGCACTTTTTTTGCCCGACGCACGCAAACCACCTGCTGCGCCCGCTGGACCCGCCCTCCGCGCGCTGCGCTCCTGCCACCTGCACCTGCACCTGCACCTGCACCATCCCACACGTGTCTGCGACAAGCCCGTCACCAAAATGCCTTCGAACCACAATGTCGACAAGCCGTGGGACACGGACGACATCGACAAGTGGAAGATCGAGCCCTTCAAGCCCGAGGACAACAAGGCCGGCGCCTTCACCGAAGAGTCGCGCTTCAGCACCCTGTTCCCAAAGTACCGCGAGCAGTATCTCAAAGCCAGCTGGAAGGCCATCACCGCCGCCCTTGCGAAGACCGGCATCGCATGTGAGCTCGATCTCACAGAGGGCTCCATGTCAGTCTTTACCACCCTGAAGACGTACGACCCTGCCGCCATTCTCAACGCCCGCGACCTCATCAAGCTGCTGGCAAGATCCGTTCCTGCCCCTCAGGCCATCAAGATTCTGGACGACCAAGTCGCCTGTGGTATGTCACCCCCAGCTGCACCACCATACATCATGTAAACCATCCGTCCGTACCAACTGTGCTGACTCGTGTCCCCGCTCTAGACATCATCAAAATACGGAACCTCGTCACCAACAAAGACCGCTTCGTGAAGCGCCGCCAGAGAATCCTCGGTCCCAACGGATCCACCCTCAAGGCCCTGGAGCTGCTCACGGAAACCTACATCCTCGTCCAGGGAAACACAGTCGCCGCCATGGGCCCCTACAAAGGACTGAAGACCGTCCGTAGGATCATCGAGGACACGATGAACAACATCCACCCCATCTACAGCATAAAGGAGCTCATGATCAAGAAGGAGCTCGAGAAAGACCCGGCTTTGAAAGACGAAAGCTGGGACCGCTTCTTGCCCAATTTCAAGAAGCGCACCCAGAGCAAGCGCAGGGTACCCCACAAGGTCACGGACAAGACAAAGAAGGTGTACACGCCCTTCCCGCCTGCACAGGAGAAGAGCAAGGTCGACTTGCAGATCGAGAGCGGAGAATACTTCTTGGGCAAGCAGGCAAAAGAGCGCAAGGTGAGAGAGGACAGGGAAGCCAAGATGAAGGAAAAGATGGAAGAGAAGCGTAAAGAGCGACTCAGCGACTACGTCGCACCGGCCGAGGACGACGGCGAGACGAAGAAAAAGAAGCGGAAGCGGGAGGGAGGGGAGGAGAAGGAAAAAAGAAGAAGCGCAAAGATGTCCAGGTGAACGGCGACGCTGAGTAAAGGACGTCGTCGTCGCGCGTGTCTGTCTGTAATGCATTTTAGGGCGTCTAACTACATGTGCATATAGGTCAATATACCCATTTTCTGCTTGTCGCCCCATACTTCCCCATCGCAAATCATCATGTTCACATTATGACTAAGCCATCCAATATGGTATGGTCGTACCGCCGTCTGACATCTACCGTTTCAGCCCAGCGCTCCACATTCCCACCTACGGCGCTTTTCGAAGAATGCCTCGACATGTCCTCCATGCCTACTCAATCCATCGGTCTACTTTACACATGAGCCTTTATTTCTTGCCTCTGCTTTTCGCGGGTTACTTCGATTCAGCACAAGCCTTGAATTTCTCTTTGCATCGACAATGCTGGCGCGAGTACCCTTTATCAGCAGTCGAGATACAGTGTTCCAAGCAGGACCATGAAGTAGAATACGTCCAGTGCTCAGGAGCGCTTGCCTCTGACCAATTCACGACACCCAACTCGTCTAACCCTGGGTCATGGTCTCATCCGCCAATATGCACAGACATTCTCCAAAACATCGGTAGCAAACTTTGTGTATACACCAGCACATCCTTCAGCAATGGCCGTGGTATCTCCATCTTCACTACACCAGATCTTGCCGACCAAATCCTTACGCTCCCACCCTTTCGAGATCCATCATTTCCCCATTCAAACATCAATGCGTTTTCTGGGAATTGGTATACCAAATCTTTACCGGGAAAGGGTATGGGAATGCTCGCCAAGAGAGACCTCAAATTCAAGGACCGTGTCACGGCATACACGCCTGCGCTGCTTGCCTATCTGGAATCCGAACTGTCCACTGTGGAGAGAGAAAAGTTCTTCCGAATTGCAGTGTCGCAATTACCACAAGCTACGCGCGATATGTATCTGAGTCTGGCAACAGTGTACGGTATTGAATCGGTGAAATGTCAGGACGTAGTAAAGGCAAACACATTTCAGCTAGAAGTTGGTGGCCACAACCATCTAGCCGTATTCCCCGAGACAAGTCGCCTCAATCATGCCTGTTCTCCCAAGTAAGTGCGCAAAGTTTTTTACAATGAATGCTGCTAACGAGCGAAGTGCGCAATACTATCTTGATCCAACCCTATTGACACACTTTGTGCACATAACTCGGCCAATCAAGGAAGGTGAAGAGATTACAATATCTTATACATCGCCGCTTGAGTCGATGGATATTCGTCAGCAACATCTCGAACATGGGTTTCATTTCAGATGCACCTGTCCCCGCTGCACCGACCACGAAAAAACAGATGCCACGCTTCAACAAATCCAAAACATGCAGAAGGCTCTCAATGACTGGTCCACCTCGTCTACTGGTAGCCCCAAATTAGCTGAGAAGTTGCTTGAGGTGTACCGCCAGGAGGGACTCGAAGGCTTCATGGATGTTCCGTATGGTTTTGCTGCGCTGGCCTTCAACGCTATTGGTGACGTGGAGAAAGCGGAGGAATTCGCAAGAAGTGCTGAGGAGCTGATTTTATTGAAAGATGGAGAGTGGGTGCCCAATCTGCAAATCTGGAAAGACTTATCGAGTGATCCAAAAGGACACTGGAGCTTCAAACGGCGGTGGTAGCCAGTTACGCATAGAATATTGGGTAATCTATACTTGGTGTACTATCCAACACGAAGCCACAAGGTGTGCACAGATTGTGTTTGCTCTGAAAAACAAGCATAGAGATAACAAGTTAAAATCCCATCTCCTGCCCTGAAGATGCAGGGACTCGGTACGCTCGGGTCTCTTGTTTCGATTGGGGAAAGTTACGTAGTATGAAATATTGTTTCGCACGTTATTCGCATGCTTTAACCCATACGGTTGACTGTGCGTTGACCACTTGCTTCAAGATTCACACATAGTGATTACCTTCCCCCTACCCCAAATTGCGTTCGCCCCTCGCTTTCTAGCGATACTCGCGCTCTCCAGATCGCAACACTCATACTATTAAAGTTCACACGCAGCCCAAATCTCACCCAGGGACTTTGCAGGACAGCACCAACACTGAGAAGCGCAAGCGAATCATGGCTGCATCTGATGCAGACAAACTAGTCTTCACAATCATCGAGACTACAACAAAAGGCCGTGGCCTCGCCGCAAAGACAGACATATCCAGTGGTAGTCTCATCTTATCAGAGAAGCCATTGCTCACCTTGTACGCCTGGAGTCGCTCTGAGAACGATCACCAAACTCCACATACGAAACTGCTTGCCGACTTCGCCGATCTCCCCGAACATAAGAAGAAGATTCTCTTGGAAGACCTATATACAAGCGACACGCCCGAATTCCGTTGTCTAATCTTCAAAGAGTTCGGGAGCTACATGAATTCAAGCTGGAAGAATTTCAATCGAAAGCATGGCGAAAATGCACAGCAAGTCCTTACAGCGTTCAACACCAACGCCATCGGTCCACATCTTGGCGCAAAGACAGCGATCCTCAATCACTCGTGTGTTCCAAATGCGTACGCGGCTTTCGAAGAGGGTATTGGGAAACTCACTGTCCATGCCCTGCGCGATATCATCCATGGAGAAGAAATTTGCATCTCGTACCTCGATGGTGCTGCACTCTTCCAGCCAGCATTCCCGCAATCAGACTCATCGCTAGCCACACGCCGGGAATTTCTCAAACTCCAGCGCGGCTTTGAGTGCGTGTGCGATACTTGTCTAGAAGTGACAGAGTGGGTAGCCGACGAGTACCAGCTCCAGGATCACCCGAACGAGAAGTTGCGCGAAGAACTGCGTGATCTGATTGTAGAGTACAGACGACGCGACTCCGAGTTGGAGAAAAATTGGAATCACATCAACGCACGCGGTTTCGATCCAGATTATATAAAGAACATGATTAGGATGGCTACTGGCATCGTAGAGCTGATCTCTCAGCTGCGTCTCACGTCCATGGAGCAGTTGGAATGGTACGAGGCTATTTTCAAGTGGAATCTCACGCTTCGAAACAAAGAGGCAGCCACGGAATGGCAAGGGAGGATTTTGGATGTTGTTGGTATGTGCGCCGGCAAAGAATCGCAGGTTTTACAGGACATGTCGATGGCTGCGGACGAGGTGCATTCTCAGCATCTGCTAGGAGACGTCTAAGGCGTGAACATCGGGGCGGACAACGAAGATGACGATAAAGATAAGGTAAATATGGGGATGAGGACGACCCAAGGGCCCATTGTCTGGGAGGCAGGTATGATGGCCCACTATAGACAGGATGGGTTCGGTCCGGGCAGTGCTCACTGCCTTTCGGGGCTTTCATTTGTAAAGCCAGTTACCGGCGATTTGACGGCGGAAATATGAGATTTCTGAGTCTATAGTATTTTGACTTATAACCGAATAAAGTCGTTACAGAGATTGGTTGTTATACTTAGCGCGTGCTCTATACTCTTCTCTCCGATTTAAAAATCATTCTAACGATCTTTTATTGAAGATTTTCCCTCCTTAGTTTGATCTCTGTTCACTGTTCTCCCTTAAATCTATACATCCTAGATAGTGTTTCGCCACCTTATAGCCTACGAGAGAACCTTGCAAAATATGCGCGAGGTTCGTTTCCGGAGTTATAATGTGCACCTCGCCTACGTCTGTACGACAAGGCTAATCCGATTCGAGAGCTATTTAGAGATAAGGCAGCTTTCTCATATGCCTATATTTATAACAAAAACCCAAAAACCTCCCGCTATTCAATCACGCAAAAGGAAGTGATATAAAATCGATAGGTACCATCTTTAATCTAGTAAAGATCAATAAAATCGAAACGCAGAAGACGATATAACAGCTGCGTATAAAGATACATATAACCATCGTTCCTCTCTAGACTCCGACCCACTACCAGGCCCTGCCTGAACACCCAGCGCTTATCTAATCAAAGGATGTTTCTAAGTCGCCAATACCTTATGTTCACTCGCGATAAGTCTACTCGCAAAGAAGTTAGAGGGGGCTGATGGGCTAGGTTTTGCGCGGTTGAGCAAAAGAATCCTTCGCCCCTGCTGCTCTCGTCACGTACTCGATTGCATATATACCACTCCCACCGGCGCCGGCTTTGATAAGTCCTCAACTTTCTCCCCAACGTTCTTTAAGATATCAACGTAAAAATTCGCAATCATGGTCATGCTATGTGGTCTTTCCTGTTCGATTGGACGGCTTAGAAAGAAGGAGTCATCTTCGTAAGTGCACATGTGTGTTTGATTTTCTTACAGAAAGTATTGGTGAGACCAACGAACTCAAGGTTATCAAGCTCATCAAATCTGATTGTCCTCGTATCGAGGTCATCAAGTTGAACAATAGCTACGTCTGACGGTTGGTTTGAGCTTCCTGATACAAAATATGAAAGTTGCAGTGTTACGATACTGACGAGTGAGTCAGGCGGCTTATTAGACTGACTAAACTTGGTACTACCCAACAGACCAGTTCTCCAGCGAATCTCCTCAACATTCCCCGTGAACTGCGCGATGAAATACTCACGCTTGTTTTGGCTCACCGTCATTTTTCTCCCCAGAGCCCGGCCCAGGTCGAAAAACAAATAAGGGATCCTCCGGTAGATGGAGCTTGGAGCGGTAGCCATCTCGTATGTTATTTGCAAGATCCAGGGGCATACAGCACTAATGCCACCGGTCTTCTTTCTACAAGCAAACAGCTTCGTTCGGAGACGGAAGATATCCTCAAACGCCTGAACCTGGTCCATGAACTGGACATAAAATTTGTCAATGAGCGGTACCTAGCTCCAACATGGACTCTCATACCCACAAAAACCCGACACTTCAAACGCGTTCACGTGGTTGTTCAAAGCATAGGCTCATGGCAGGTGCCTGCGCAACGCATGAAACACAGTGCTAGTGATCCCTGGTTTCCTGGAAATGGAGGGCCTCCAGGCTATGTATGGCTCTTCTACAACACCCTGATGCATTTTCTTGACTGGGGAGTTTCCGGGCCACACAATATAGGTCTCTCCGTCGATGTTTGCGTCGAGCTCTTAGAGCTTGATTTTGTTGATCCAGAAAATACAGAATTGCTCCCTCCGCTGGACAAGTTTATGAATCTACAAATGGCGAGGTGTCAACGTACGCGACGTGGACGTTTTAATAACGAAATTCATGGACCGGAACTTCTCCGGCCTGAGTTGCTGGCTAGAGATCTTATATCTTTGGTGTCTTATTTATTGGGAATGGACTATCATGCTGCAGAATACGCTAAGTTGCTTCACGAACGTATTGGGACGATGTCATTTATGGTCAACGGAGTATTTATGCAAGAGTTACATGTGGGTCAGATTCTTGCTGACTTGGAATTCAACAATAGTTTCAGCAACGTATCAAGAGAGTACCGGGTGGATACTTGGATTGAATGGAAAGAGATGGCTCAATTGGGGAGGAAGAAGCGTGGGCTTGAGACAGTTAGCTTCAAGAATGGGTGGCAAGATCAGGCAAGGGCAGCGGCAGCAAGTTATTATGCTAGAAATTGATACTGGTAGGGAAAAAAGCTGTCGTCCCCTCTTGAGGCAATTGAGAAGGTTCATACTGATAGTAATTATCACGAGCATGCTAGAGATTCCGACAAGTAACCGATGCTTTGAATATAGTCTGCTATAATTTGCTTATGTCACCATATCCCGGAGCGGGTATCTTTGATTTGTATCTATTGCGCCGAGCTCTGTCGCAATGGGGACCACAGAGTGTCATGCGACAACCAACAAATGTATGAACACAAATAGACTTAGGTTATCCACACAGGGGTTTTATTGCCATAGAATGAGCTCGGAACCGGATTACCCAAAGTCTTTTGCACGGTCCCATTTGGATGCCATGTCGATATGCTCCAGATGATTCCCCTTAGCTGTAACACCCACCAAGCAGCTTCAACTTGATCCACGTCCAGATCATTAATGCAGCGCTGTCGTAGATGCACTAAGACACCGAATTCAGGATCGGAAAGATAATCGACATAACGTTGTCCCATCTCATACTGTCGAGATCCAAAAAATATCCATGACGATCTGTTATATCGTAGGCCCTTCGTTGGTCCTCATGAGTGCGAGGACCGGGATTGTTTTTCTGAAACTTTTTCACCGCCTCGGTGGCATGGTTCGCCATCAATGCGTTAGCGGCTACAAGATGTAGGTATCTGCTACAGCCGTCAATGTGTACTCTGCCGAAGCCCGCCTTGACGAAGTAGTCGGTTGTCCATTGGTATACCTCTCGCATGGCCTGTATGGTAGCAAGTCTATCTTGCCACGTCTCTTTCTCTCGTATCGAAGGATTCCAAAACCAACGAGAGTACCAGTAATCCGAGTGACTTTGCTCGAAATTGTCCATGTGGCCCAGAACTTCGGTCAACGTCCGAGAAAGAGATTCATTGTCCACATTATCATTTACCCTAGTACGGAGACGACGATGAAACGCCAGTCGAGATTCGCAATAGAAATGTATGCCTTTATGAAAGCCTTCGATTCGCCATGCTGGAAAGCAGTAGGATGTTATTATTGATCCTTCCAGTGGGAGAAATGGGAGCATTAGAGCGACCGTATCGTTGAAAACCTCCGGATTGGTATCTTTGGAGGAACTGCAGGCAAGACTTGAAAGATTGAGCAGCTCACCAATACGTGCAATGTCTCCGATCTTTCCCTCGTTCGATATCAGAGGTAAGTCTTTCCGAACCAAAACTGGATCACCAGGGACTATTCCAAAGAGCATTTTGTCCGCAGCGCGACTCGGAATGATCCTGGGAAACGTCTCATGAGGGCCAGCCGAGGTAAAACGGAGTACAGTGCCCAGGCCTCTAACGTCTGTTGAGGTGAGACTGAACCCGTTACCATCTGCTTGCATCTTCCCGATTTCTGGTTCGAGAGAGCGCCATTTCATACCCATTCGTATGGCAAGGATGATTATGTCTCCAACATTTGTTCCCGCAAGTGGTCGGATAATTTCTGGCGGCATGGAATCCCATGATCGCGTTCTATACATGACCGCGACGTCGCTACGTGCTGCATCTATAAGAAACTAAGATCAGCGAACATGAACTTGCTCAAGCGTATTCAGCCAGATTGAACCCTGTTGTTAAACCCAAATTTGTATGTCTCTCGTCACCACAATATGACTTACTGTGGTGCTCGTCGCCAAAATCATCGCAGGCTGAACTGAATTCCGATCTAGTGACTCCAGTATGGTAATTATCGATTTTCTGCGTAGCACAAGCACTGCAGTCGAGTGGCCAGTAACTATGTGACAAGCAATGTAGGTCTCTAAGTAGATCAAGCCAGGATACCAGAGATTCACTGTGAGCCCTCGCCCTGGCCAGCTTGTGGTCCTTCAGTATCACTGTGCTACCCGCTTTCTCGAGATCTGAGATGTTTTGTTTCGACGAAGACTGTTCAATCATCTCGACTGATCGGCGAGATCTTGATTCCATATGGCAGTGATTTTGATGTGCCGTGGTATTAAGTTCTTGGCAAGTAACATGCTGCAAGGACGGGCCATTGAGTAGAAAAACGTCGCCATATTGCCTATTGTATATTTCGCACTCCTGTGGAGTTACTAGGACGATTTGCGGTGTCACATACCGTGTCTCGAAGCGAAATTCAGACCATTTCCATTTGCGATGGCGCTTTCTATGCCAAACATCTATGACAGATGCACCGCATCTTCTATAGCCGTCTGCAGAATTGAACAGCTGCAACAGCAGCTGGCTCGCTGTGACAATGAGCGCAACAAGAGAGACGAGAAGCGCTACGATGGCAACGTTCTCTTCAATTCTATTGCTCATTACGAAAGACCGAACGGGATACACATTGGTTGGTATGCCGAGGAATTGGAATCCAGTCGTTGTGATATTTGTTAGTAGAAGCAAGTGCGCGATAGTATGTTGGCCTTTTAAGCCATCGGAAGTGTTGGGGCTGAGTCTGTAGAACAAGTTGTCCACAGGCTTGTCGAACATGCATGCGCAGCTCGTATAACGATCCGTCTCGTGATTGTTTCTAGCGGAAGGCAAAGCCTTGTTGGCTTCATCGTATCTGCGGCACCGCCACCAAGGGCGTCAACGTAAAAGGACATGTGAAGCCTTTGAAGTATTGGTGCAGTGCACATTATCTCGCTCTAGCCCTGGAGCTGAACAGGCCCCACCTCGCCGCCCCTGCTACCCAGAACAAGCATCCAGCATTCTACCATCAACTCCAACAGACTACCGTCCCACCAAACTGTCGCTTATTCTTGTAGTTTCCTGTAATATAGCGTGATGTTGTTTCAAGATCGCACAGAAGCCGCCTGTCACCCCAGGAAGGCCAAGCGCCCGGCATGAGACGTTTCGCACCCATCCCTCGTGTTTGAGGCTAGCAAGGCGAACGTCCGACTTGAAGACGCACTCCCTTCGTGATTCCATCTTCTCCTCCTCATCCATTCTTTGCCTCGTGAGGCTTCATCTTCGTCTGTTCTCTTTTACTGCACCTGGCGTGCCTTTTTCTGTTCATATTCTTTTTTTTCCATTTTAATAATGCCGCAAGCGTACCGATCAGTTCCCGTGGAGGAGCAATCACAGTCGAGCCGTGACGATGCAAGTCTGAACGAAAAGTTCGAGTGGCAAACAGAGAAAAACACCGTGCTACAGCGCATTCGGAATGCCTCAAGTTCGACTTGGGTGTTGATTGCGCAGGCAGTCATGCTCTCGGCGTCGGTGACGTTCTTCGCGTTGGCGGTTTGCATGCGATCCACAAAGCAGGCCGATGCGATACCTATGACTTTCTGTAAGAAGGAAATCGTTAGTGCTAGACGGGCAAAGGACTAATCACGGACGCAGCGCCGGTCAATGAGGCCATCGAGTACCAGATCAAGCACTTCGATCTCAAGCCCATCCCTGATGGTCCGTTTGTAGGAAAAGGTCCCCAAGTAGATGCCATGTGGGAGTGGGCAACAGACGGCGGTATGTCACTTTCCAGTGCCACACTGCACGCACCTATACTGACGGAAGTAGTTCCCGACACGATGGTTACTCGCGAAGAGATGATCAAGATGAACATGGATCCTGAAGGCGCGCTGATGGTGACGGATCCCGCAACTGGAAAGCGCGGCTACCGCGTCGCCATCGAAGTGTTCCACCAACTGCACTGCCTGAACCTACTCCGACAAGCCAATTGGAAAGCTCATTACGAGAAGCTAGGAGGCGACACGTCTGCGGAGCCGGAGGACCTGCACGGCCATCTTGACCACTGCATTGACGCACTGAGGCAGTTTGTCATGTGCCAGAGCGATACCAACGTGTTCCCGTTCCGATTTCCGTTCAACGACGGTGACCCATGGCCAGACTACAGCAGCCCGAGAATGTGCAGGAACTATGAGAAGGTGCGGCAATGGGCAGTGGATCACGGGGTTGCCCAAGGCGTGGATGAACCGGAGCACTAGAGCAGCGTAGGGATAGATGCAATGCAGCCAATAGTCTACAGCCAGTGCAGAGCTGAACATGCATACGCACAGATCCAGGTGCCATGATTGATTTCTCTGCTTCGCCGACTGGAATACGAGTGCCGTGAAAATGCAGACGAAATGAGGTGTCCAGGTGCCCAGGTGCCCAGGTGCCCAGGTGCAGGGCACAGCACGTGAGGGCGCGTCCGCCCGGGCGCCCGCCAAGAAGTAGACGCGCGGAGCCAACAGCGGCCAACACGACAGCAACACTGACGGCCACTCGTAGACAGCCTCGCCATGAGCAAAGCAACAACCGAGCAAGCCTTGACGGGGCTCATCCCGACCCTTTCCGGCCCACTGCCCCCAGAGCTCGTCGACCTCGCACTTTCCCTGCTCGCACGGTCTCGTAGTGTTGCGCATTCATTGAAGCCGGACGAGGAAATCGCAAGGCCGTACGCATGTGCTCAGCTGGCATGCGAAAGGTGATGGCATCGCAGAGTGCTCCTTGTCCCAGTGGGCTGACTCGTCCAGGCTGAAGAAACGTCTCAACCTCCCCGCAATCACACCGCGACCACCCTGTCCACCGCGCATCTACAAAAAGCTGTACAGCTATCTCGAGAGCGCTTTGCCTGTGCCGTCAACCGTTCGAGAGCCCCAGACCCCTCGCAAGGGTGAAGCGAGCGCCCCGGCATCTGCACGAACGACCCCGAAGGCGCCGAGGACACCACTCAGCGCCAAACCGACGCCAAAGAGCACACGGAGAGATGGAACCAAGGGCATAGAACCACCGGAATGGATTGTTCCGACCGTTCGCTCTCTCCTCAGAGCTTTTGATTATCCCAATGCTGCAGGCCACATCTACACAGGCCTCGAGGTCGTCCTTCCACTGTTGGCACGCATGTCCGCTGCAGAAGCAGCAGCTGCGACGCCCAGTAAACGACCCCGGCGAACCACCACCACGCCTCAGCCAGCCCTCTCCGAGGTCCCGCAGGACCGCATTCTCGGGCTGCTAGCAGTCATCCTATTCTACGTCTTGTCCCGCATGTTGGATCAAGATAATACACCTCAACAGTTCCTAGAATGGCGCGAAAAGGCAATTGCCACGCTGCTCAAGACCCCGGCAGGGCAAGACTCATCAGAGGCCGAACTGGGCGCCGAGATCGATGCACTGATGCCTATGGCACAAGAAGAGGGTTGGATCCGGATGGAATGGTTCTTAAATGTCCTTCCACCCAGTGCTGATGAAATGGAACATGCAAGTTTGGACAATGGAGCACCTGCTATGTCTGTGAGTGGAAGTCGAAGCCTACGCGAAGGCGGTAGCAGTTATATAGGCCTGGGGACTATGATGCAGGATGCCACTGATTACCTGGGCGAAAGACGGCGCGAGGACTACAAAAGGTGGAAGGCGAGCATCATTGACCGCGTTGAGGCTATCGAAGCGTCATGATAACATGAACGCCTTGTTCTCTAGTCTGGTGACTTTCCACTGACAAAGTTTTACTGCTGAACATCGATATTGAAGACTACGAGAGGATGGACGAGGATTGGGATTAATCACTTATCGTCCAATTATCGTCCAATGATCGTCCAAATGCTTCTGCTACCACGACGATCATCGCAAAACACCTCCATCCACTCCTCAATGCATACATCCACCGAACTGTCGCGCCTCAAAATCTTGCTGCGCAATCTCTCGCTTCGTCAGGTTGCCCGTATTCGTTTCCAGCGGGTAGCTAGACGGGAACGTCCCGTTGCGAACCGGTACCAGAGTTCCGTTCAAAATCCCTTGCATAAACTCTTTGTAATGGCCAACCATATCAATCATCTCCTGTTTTGAAACAACTTCATGCGCTGAGTGCGCTGTAGCGATCGAGCCTACGCCCAGCAAAAGCTTGGTGTTGTTTATGGTCCATCCTCCAAGATCTGTTCCGTAGGGCATGATTTTCTTAGGTAGCCAGCCTTCGATAACATCCATGGCCAGGGGATTGGAAGACGCAGAAGTCCGGGAGAGAATGATGTTAGGAACATTACCCAGTTGCTCGGTTATGATGTCCCAGATCTGTTTTGCTGGGACACTGACACGGGAGTTTACGATAGCTTGGGCTCGATCTGCAACCTGGTTCGATATGGTGCCACCTCGGATTGAGGACAGTGACAGAGTCGTGTTTCCGCTACAGAACAATATTAGTAATTTTTGAAAGTACTCCACAAAAGGCTAGTGAACTTACTGGAAGTCGTCGTATGGGAATATACTAGTGAGATTCAATAACCGTGGTAGAAAATCCATGATTTCCAATATAGCATTGCGGCCATATTGCGGAACGGATGAGTGTGCCGTATCGCCTATAGCCGTCACGTTGATATTGATGGACCCTTTGTGCCCCGTTGCTTGGTGGGATTCCGTAGGCTCTCCTGTCTTTCATACCCGCAGGTAAAGAGTCAGTGCATTTGATGATATAAGGCTTGGTGCTTGGTTTGTCCGGCAATGGACGTCCCTCTTCTAGCCATACTACAGATTTTGTGGCAGACTTACCAGAATCCATTCCGGGGTATACGTAAGAGAATCAACGAAGGTCCTCATACCATCACCGTACTGTTCCTCGCCGACATCATACATCAGGCAGACATCTCCTTCCTGGAGCACTCCTGCGTCCCAGAGCTCGAGGAACGCTGTGATTTGACACGCAATGGAGCCTTTGGCATCATTGGCGCCACGTCCAAAGATGTCGGTGTCATTTTCTGAGGGTGGATACCACTTGCATTTTATAAGAAATTGATCCAAACAACACCCAGACAAGCAGCAGACTTACTGGCGGAACCACATCCGTATGAGAGTTTAAGATCAATTTGCATGTACTGTTTGACCCAATATATGCGAGAATATTCTGTCTTCGTATGTTGTCTCTGAGGCAGATTTAGTAATCTTGCGAATCCAACATCAAAATGTGAGATCATACGCAAGAATCGGATTCTGGACAGGTTGCAGTGCAACCGTGAGGCCCTTGTCCTTCAGATACCCAGATAGAAAGTCGACCATTGGCGTTTCGAAACCCGATGTGGAATTCTGTTCCAACATTTGCCAATGTAGAGAGAATAACTCTGGATGTTGCAACGAAAGATTCCCTCCCCGCTTGCCAAAGAACTCGCTGGTACCGCAAATCCAGCTATGAATAATCCATAACTCAGGAAGGCGAGACTCGGCATTTTCGAGAAAATTGAGTCTGGAATTTGCCCAAAGTTGTAGTGCATGTACAATCCAAGGTAACTGCTCGCTCAGAAGATTGGCAAGCGAACGTTTTATCAGCACGTCGGGCCAAGTCTGCTAATGACGCAGTAGTTGCGAGCATGGTAGTGTATGTACCGGCTATCTACTTCCTGCTGGTTGCATTTACGTGGGGCTTCGTTGACGTTGGCCTATACCCCTCTTGCTCGCTGTACGAGAAGGAACTCGGCTAGAAGAACACTAGTGGATGGGGGTCATGTTGAATTCGCATGCACTCTGCAAGTTGGGGATAGTACTTGATTTCTTTACGGTGATATGTCGTGTAAAATACCCGATATAGCCAAAGCCCGAGCGTATCGAGCTGCTTCTTGGGAGGTGTGATGCACTACCAATATGACGCAATAAATATCGACTTGGCTCTGACGATAGCGATTCAAAGAAGTTGGTGGTGGGATTGGGCCGAACTGGAAACGATTCAGAATACAAGACACATAAGATGAACTGGGTGTAAGAAACTGGTCATGGACCAGTCAACGAACAGTTCGGGGCATCCTGGAATGATACACCTGCACCTGGGCACCTGACGGGACCTCGGGAAGTATCGGATCATGTGATACAGAGCACGTGACCGTCTTCTTCTATGATATTTCGGACTTGCGGGGAATCCCTCACCCCAGGCGCGCCGACAAAACCTACCGTTTCAAGCCCAAAGACGCATGCAAGCCTATGATCCCACGAGCCATGTGCGCGAAACGGTTGATATGGCGATTTGCATGGTTGAGATGCGGGTGTTGGCCAACAGGGCGGCTTGGATTTGCTTTTTGCGCGTGCCAAGAAACCCCCAGCCGTTCCTGCCACCCCCAGCCTCCCCACTCGTATCCTTGTTATTGCATGCAACAGCGGAACGAGGTCAAAGAATAATGGCTGGGACAAAGATAAACATGGTGGCGCCTGCTCCGCTTGCTCCACGAGTTTGCGCAATCGTTCAGACTGACGGCCTCTGTCCGCTGACCAACTTGTCCGCACTTGTCCATTCTACGCTTCGCCATGGACAGGCAGCACCCAGAACGTCCATCAAATAGCCGTCGCAAGTCGCGGACACACCATCAGTCTGCTGCATTGTCGGCGACATTGTCTTCTTTCCATGATCCTGCAGCTCCCACCCGGCCCGAACCCACTGCTTCTACATCTCAGCGCGACACTCGCGAGCGAAGGCGTAGAGAAAAGCTCAACGGTCCTCGTTCAATTCCCCACCAAGGTACCATATGTGATAATAGCTTGTGCGAAAATCCAAATATACCAGCGGACGAGAGATTGTGTCCAGGACCGGAAGGGTTGAATCTGTGTAGTCGATGTTACAAACGCTTCAAAATCGAGCGCAGACGGGCCAGAGAAGAGCAGCGGGATGTTGATGCCGACAGATGGATGAAATCAAAACGAAGCCTGGGGCCCGTCAGTGTACCTCGTGAGAGCCAGAGAGCTGAGGACTGCATTGAAAAACCACCGCCCTATGAACCACAAGCGAGAGAACCGACCAAGCAACCTTCACCTCAGCTTGTTCCACTAGCTCAATCCGAGAAGAGCGAAAGTCTCCACAACTTTCCTACCTCTTCGTTTCACGACTACGGTCAGCATACCTCGCGATCACCCCGCAAGCAGTACTCTCGACATGAAAGAGACAGGCGAAAACATCCCCGCCGTTCTCATGCGCAACACAGCCCATCATACGACGACGTTGAGATTCAAAAGTATGGAAGATGGGGTGAACAAAATGAGCGCCACAGCAGGCGATGCTGTTGCAGCGATTGGAGTCGGAGACGTAAATGCGTGGTATTTGGAGTTGCTTCCGTCTCCACGATTGTCTTGATCATCATCATTGCCCTTGCTGTCACGCTTTCGCGCAAAGACAAGTTCAAGTACACGCCCTCCTACGCACAAGTCAACAGTACGCTGGCCTTTGACTCCGGTGGCGGTACACGCAAGAGTGTCAACGACACCGATGATGGCATCGGGGCTGGTACGGACACGTACACATACTACAAAGGCAATGCTTCGAATTTCCCACCCAAGGGTCAATGGATCTCCTTTGAAGACATGTGGAAGAACAACTACGACACGTTCAAATATTCCTGCGGTTGGCTGAAGAGAGGCGACGATAACACGCCCGAGATGATTCAGGATATTTACAATGCGATACAAGATCGAGCGAACGCGTCGCTCGTGGATCATCGTATCATTCTTGCCACGATCATACAGGAAACCAATGGGTGCCCATTGAGTCCTCCCACCACTTCATCTGGCGGCACGAGAAACCCTGGTCTGATGCAGTCTCACAACGGGCATGCATATGATCCCAAGCACAGCCGATTGTCTATACTCTTGATGGTTCAAGATGGCACTCAAGGGACGGAGCATGGGTGGGGCTTGGTCGACAATCTGAACACGTATGGGAACCCATATAAGGCAATGCGAGGCTATAACAGGTGAGTCGATTCCAGTGAAGAAGACCCCTCTCAAGCAGTTCTAACACTATGAGCAGTGGTTACATACCGGGGAGTGGTGATCTGTCAGAAAAGGCAGGTGCAACGGCGTGCTATGTGAGCGACATAGCGAACCGACTTACTGGTTGGGTTCGAGCGGACTCGACATGCCCCGATGATGCAAGCTAAGGCATCCCTGTTGTGGTATGCTTCAACCTTGTGAGCAATTTCTGGAAAATTTGCGAATGCAGTGTGTATGAGGATGGCGACGGATTTCATTTATTGCACTGTAGCATGATGGCAATTTGCAGCACGGTCGACAGTATCACCAGCCGAGAAAGAACATCAAAGGTTTTCTCTTAATAATGAATGATGGCAAGATACCTAGCTAGTGGTACATTAGCATCAGTTCATCCATTGCTTCAATACCTCTTCATTCACATCCCTGACCAAGACGTGGATATGTTCTAACGCTCTGACGCTCTGCAGTATTGTAGTATTCTTGAACCACTGCACCTTACTTCCTTCGATCTCTTCCCCGGCCTTGTCCCTGAACTCCCTCTTCACATACTCTTCCACGATTTGTCGCCCTTCTTTCGTCAATGCACCCAGCTCATCCACTGGCAAGGGCTTTTTCGACCACACCACAATATGACTTATTCCCTCGGTAACCGCATATGTCCAATCGTTCTTGATAATCTTGTAGTCCCGCGGATCGGCGAAAGGCGTCTCGTTGATGAGCTCAAACTTGAAAGAGCCGCTGGCGTTGAGAGGCTCCCAGAAGAGGCGCTGTTGCAGGAGGTATTGCGTTGCACTGCCATACTTGGCTTTGACGTGCGCGGTCCAGGCGAGGTACGCTTTGAGAAAGGACGGCCACCGCTTGAGCTCGTCGAGCTGACCGATAGATATCAGGTGTCGAATGCCCTCCCAGGTGTGGGGCTCAAACTGGTCGTCGGTGATGCTGAGCTGGTGCCAATCTACGGGTGTGAGTGCGAATGGTGGGTTGTCGCGAGGGAATGGAAGCGCTGTGGGATCGGGATTGGCTTTCCAAGTTGATTGGAAGAACAAAGGTTGGGACTCGATATCTATCACGTGCGAGGCCATCGCTACAATGGATGGCAGATTGAAAAGAAAAGTGGGAAGAAGTAAGTAGTGACTGTTTATCGGAGAGAGGAAGTAAACCCATGTGGGCGAGAGTGAACTTTTTATTGGGATTATCTGCTGCACCACACTTCACGCATACACCCTGGCTGCAGATCGAGTGCGGCTTGTATGCATATATACGCCAGGTGGCTTGTTGCTTCTACACACAATGCTTACAGTGTGCCAATTCAGCGCTGTTAGATTAGGATGCATGGGTTAAAACAGGCGATGTGGCGCTTCCTCAAGATGGCCCTAGTAATGTTCGTCGATGAAAGCGTTCGAGGATTGATACCGTACATTCAAAGCACGCCCAGCGTCATCTGCAGTGTGAAGATGCAAGGGTGTGGTCATAGGACGATCAATGGCCAGGAGAAGGTTGCATGGTGGGGCTGAGCAAGAGCGGATGTTCTACTCGTTCTAGCCTAGATTACATGTGTGACCATGCGGGGGCCCTGGGGCTGTACAGCTCACATTATTCTGAGTGTGAGCATATTGCTCCTCCAATGTAGCCTTGTCATGTAGTTGGCGCTGCGACTCGATGAGTCGTGCAATGAATCAGGAATAGGGCAAGTGCAGTCACTACGTCCATCTGGGCATCTGACCTCAGCCTTGTGAGCACGTGAGTTCGCGTTATCCATGGATCCAACCCAGGATGGAAACCTTGGAATGTACAGTACAGTTCCCAGTGGCGCCGTCCACCAAGTCCGAGAGTCAATGAGTTGATATACATTATATTTCAGCACATGCATTCGTCCCTTTGGGCCTCTGTATCCCTTTTCCGGACATGGGTTCGCACCAGGATCGTGCTAGTTACTACGTCATGGATTCTTAAGAACGCTGCGTTTCGCCTGTTGGATACTCCCATAACTTATACTCTCGACACCAACCAGAACAATGATCTTCTCAAAAGCTCCACGCTTGTTTCCAACTGTGACAGCGCGTCTTACTCAGACGACTGCTCACTTGAAGCCGCGAACACATTCAAGAATGGCGCACAATAGCACGGCAACTCTCAATACGGGCGCGAAGATACCACTATTGGGCTTTGGCACGTGGCAAGATAAGGAAGCTCAGGAGCCGGCTGTCACAGTTGCTCTTAAGTCGGGTTATCGTCATATCGACACGGCACGCATCTACGGTACTGAAGCAGCTGTGGTAAGCATCCGCAATCCATGCAACTCAGAGTTACATAGACTGACATGTACCCCGCATCTCAGGGCAACGCAGTCCAAAAATCGGGCATTCCTCGCAACCAGATATTCCTTACAACCAAGTTATGGAATAACAAGCATGATCCCAGGGATGTCGAAGCTGCTCTTGATGCCTCGCTCCACGACCTTCAAACCGATTACGTCGACTTATATCTGATGCATTGGCCTGTTGCCTTCGAATCTAGCGATGAGAACTTTCCAAAAGACAGCAATGGCAAAACCAAGACCGCCAATATCGATTATGTAGCAACATACAAAGCCATGGAGAAAACGCTTGATTCTGGCAAAGCGAAGGCTATTGGCATTTCCAATTTCAGCCAGCATGAGCTAGAGCGTCTGTTGAAGGAAACGAGTGTTGTTCCTGCCGCGCACCAGATGGAAATGCACCCTTGGCTACAGCAGACGAATTTTGCAGAGTTCCATAAACAAAAGGGAATACACATTACTCACTACTCACCATTTGGTAATCAGAATGAGGTCTACGACGCAGGAAAGGGTATAAGCAAATTGATGGACGAACCAGTGCTCGTGGAGATCGGCAAGAAACACGGCAAGACTGGGGCCCAGGTTGCCTTGGCTTGGGGCATCACAAAGGGCCACTCGGTCATCCCGAAGTCCAAAACAGAGAGTAGAATCAGACAGAACTTGGAGGGTGACTTTGAGCTAGACACTGAAGACATGAAGAAGATTGCTGGACTGGACAAAAAGCTACGCTTCAATGACGCCAGCAAAGGCTTCGGTTACAGTTTTTTTACGGATCTGGATGGCAAGAAGCAGTAGACTTGGAATCCGGGATTCAAGTTACCCTGCTAAGAATAGACAATACCCGTGAACAGTTGCAGACAATGTACATATCGTTTCAACAAACCTCTTCATATTCAGGTTTCGCAAGTCTTAGAGCCCAGGTTCCTCATGCTCTCACCGCATTATGGGATATCGTTCTCTATCTGATGAATCTGTTGTGTTTGATTTACCATATAAACTATTTACAGTGTTACCTCATCAGGTCCTCGCGACGTTAATGACGTTAATGAATAAATTGATAGATTGGATGGCGAAATAGCTAGTACCGCTGCGATCTGACCAGATCAATCATGAAAATATTGGTACTACTGCCGCCAGCAAAAAGAAAAGGCCAATAATGATAGGGAACCAGTGATGGTAGTTCTGATACAAAGATATTGAGAAGTCAAAATTCTTGTCTGCAATTATCCTGAACGCGCAAAAATTGCTGAAGAAACATGTCGAGCGAGCGATTTGTCAACCATGGTATTGACTTGACCAGATCATAAGAAACTTCGATATGATCATTGACTAATCAAGCGCTCTCGTGAGTTTCACCTTAACACCCCAATCGTAATTGTCCGTGAAACCAAAAGTAAATCCACGCGTTGATGTGATGTTCTCAAGCCCAGAGTCTACGAGCTCGAAATCAAAATTGCGAAACATCGCTGCAAGAGTGACGTACAACTCCGTATAAGCAAGACTATACAACGATTAGTTACACCCCCTTTTTCCCAAAGAAAAGACTTACTTTATACCGAGGCACATTCTACCACCTTTGACAAATGTTGCAAGATACTTTCCAAGATTAATGCCTTGCTGGCGCGCCTCAATCCAGCGCTCGGGTCTGAAATTATCAGGTTCGGGGAACACATCAGAACAGCTGTTCTGAAGATAGGGTGAGCACCCAATATTAGTCTTCATAACTGTCAGTGAAGCAATAGACTTATGCCAAGGCTACTCACCCCAGCTGGAATCACGAACTCTTTATACGGGAGAGGCTCGAGGATTTTTCTTGAAAACCGATTTACAAGAATTGTTTCACAGCGGAGTCCCTCGGAAACAACAGCAGACTTAAATCCATTAATCAATCTACGTATACACCTCGAAACACCTCGACAGGGCTTTTGCTTACTAAATACGGGAGGTTCTCCAAGACACTGCAAGGTGGACAATAGTCTGGTGTCGGCATCGCAGTCTTTAATTCAGCCCGGAGTTTCGAAAGACAATCAGGTTTGAGAAGCAAATGAGTCGTAGTATTGGCCAAGAAACGTGATGTAGTCTCTAGACCTGCTCCAATTAGGAGGAAGCTCTCATCAGTCATCCGCTCCAAGGTCTTTTCTTTAGGAGGCATGTTGGGGCCTAGTAAGGTGTTGAAGACGGTTCTCGGCTTCCCGGAAGGTGTCTTCGCACCGGACTGTGTTTCTTGGATCGCCTTTATGGCATTCTCAGTACACCATCTACGAAGGTCATTCGCGGCAGAAAATCCTGGATGCATGAATTGAAGAGCATATTGTGGTAGACTTAGTATGAAGCCTGCCACAAGTGGGAAGTGTAATAGAATCGGCGAAACGAACGACAACCTACTAATGGCGTGCATGTAGTCATTCTTGAACGACACATCGCTATCCTTTCCAAGATAGTTAAATGTCTCACCGTATGCATAACCACTGATGACATCGGTCGTAATAGCACCATACACGTCGATGAGTTCGATCACCTGTCCGGTACGTAGCCCGTGCCTCAATTTTTTTATGAGTAGGTTTACCCTTGACCAGATGAAAGGTTCCAATTTTACGATAGACTGCTTAGAGAAGAAAGGCAACAGTGGTATGCGCCGAACTCGATGGTGATCATGATCAATCGTAGAAATGACCGACGTAGGGGCACCGGATAGTCTAGCTAAACCTACATCAATATCACGGCGAGCATCTAAACTCGTAAGCAACCAGTCTTGAGCTAACTACCTGAACGGTCACTTGCTCATGTTTCCATATATATGTTCGTAGAAATCAGCATCGCGTATCGATAACTCGTCCGGTGCCACTCGCACAATGGTCCCTATATATATATCAGCGGATGGGTCTTAGAGCGGCCAAAGTACTATACCATAGTGCATGTGCATGTCTTCAACCTTCTTGAAGTAACGACCACCTTTAGCGATATCATAGTACGCCTCAGCGAGTGAGGAAGCACCAGCCCACCAAGGACCAGGGAAGTTTGCTAACGGGTGAAAGAACACATTGTAGACAATTCTTCCCAAAGAATACAGAAAGCATCCAGCAGCAAGGGCGCCAAGAAGGCTGGTAATAGAAAGCATTATCGCGGATCAGGAGAGAGAGAAGATTCTTGATGTCGAGGTGGGCAGCAAGGACACCACACAACGCTTTAAGCCACATGATATTGGTGCTTCGCCTTTCCAGAGATCGGTAATCCGGCAAATTTCATATATGAGGTCGTAATTCGAAGGCCAATCAAAGCTTCGGCAAAACAATGGGGCATCTTCAACATGAACAGGCCCCATAGCAGTCATACCCGGTAGTGTGCTTTTTAGTAGTTGTTTATTCTCAACGTACACCATGGACATACGTTTTACTTGGGCACGGCGTTTCGATCATTCCATGTGGACGTCTTGATAGGAAGCTTTGGCGGCCGTAGCGGGTCATTGAAACGCTTCACATGTGAAGGAGAACAATTAGCCCAGAAGCAGGAAACACTTGATAGGCGTGGTGTAATGCATGGTGTGGTCATTGTGCTACATGCCGATTGGTTGTCCTATCTAGATCAACGAAGTTGTCTGACACTTGCAGCTTTGAGTAAGTTGCCATGAGTAAGATTATACACGTCACTTGAGTGTGCTTTGGAGTTAGGCAGTGACCCGATTTCAAGCTTTTTAATCTTCATGATCAGTGATTGTGTTGATCAATGATAGCCAGTCATCGATGCTGGATGTTTACAGCATCGTGTATGTTGTTGTATCTTGCATTTTGCTGCCGGCAAAAGGGGCTGAAGACAACAGCAAAGGGCGGGGTAGACGAAAATGCGATGTGCTGGCTTGTTTGCCCTCTACGGCTTCGTTGTGCTGCCACAACCTTGCACCGCAGTTGAACATTACAAGCCCAACAATCGGATCAGCCGAGAGTGCCGCTGTAGCCCCTCGTGGAGTTTAGCGCAGCCGATGGGAGATGAGGATGGCTTGTGTGAAAGCTTCCAAGGTTCTATGCGGTTCCCGTGTTATCGGATGTCACGACGACTGGATTCGGCCCTCAGGACGTCAACAAAGAGATTGACTCCCCTAAATCCTAGAGCTTGTTTGCGAGCGTACCTATTCCGTCGCAATTCGGTTTCATTCGCCCGCTTACTCGTCGGTTATCGCCCGAGGGGTGCGGGGTGTCGTGCATAGGGCTGGACGTGGCCATGAAGGCCTACGAACATACACACCTACTTACTCAGCTACATGCCATGTCCGGCCTTTGCAGGCATCGAACGACTCCACAATACTCTGCTAAACCGCATTTGCTATCGCGCTTCTTCCTGCTTCACAGACTCGTGTTCGGCAAGTTTTCGCCACGCACACAGGAAGGCAGCAGCCATGCATGCGATGCTTTTTCAGCCCCCAGACGACCCACATACTAAGCCAAAATAGGGCTAGTAAACGCAACCCAACATCTCAGATCAATCCGCTTGACGAATCCCATCATGTTGAGGTAGCCCCGCCCTAAAGAAATGAAAAGGAGACTTATTGTGTTTGCGCGCCACATGATATGTTTAGCAACATGTTATCTGCAAGCCAATACAAGCATGGCTCGTGGGCATGGACCTTCTACTTTGACGTCTACATTGCACGCTTGGTTTCAAGTCCCCGAACCATACTTTGCCTTCTTTCAAAAGCTGACGACAGCGCACCCGTCTTCGTCTTTGTAATTTGACCGCTGAAATACACTCTCATGCCGTGCTACTTTGCTTCTTGCAAAGTTTTTCAATCAGTCTAGCTCAATTGCAGGGGGCGATAAGACAGAGCCTGTTAACCCTAACCCTTCCATCGGCCTCATCGCTGTTTTGGACCCCACAAGCCTTGCCACTTTCTCTTGTTTCTTCGCGACACCTCCTGCATTTAATCGCGTTCCAAGACCTCCTGAGAGGAAACCCTCACGTCCACCGAGTTTCGCATACTTTCGCACGCTGCTATGAGGCCATAGCACAAGCCTAAACCTGAACAACATCCACCCCAATCGACCACGGTCACTTGCGAATTTCTCTTACACTCTCACACGCTCACTGAGCCAACACGCTGGCTGTTCTTCAGACATGGTCAACCCGGCCCTACACACTCAATACGACAATGCTGCCCATGAGCCTCGGGCTGATCCTTCGCTTGAAAATTCCTCAAGTGAATCTCTAAAGGCAGAGCAGCCTTTTAGTGCAGCAACTACCGCATTCGAAAATCCATACGATGTGCCTGAAATTCGTACACAGGATATCGACAGCGACATCGCATTACAACACATTGACGGACCAACCCACCCAGTGCACACCCAAGTTCCTGTCCTGTATAAAAACGAGTACGGATACCTGGGCGCCAATGGCTACGGCTCTACCTTCGACAGCGATACACGTAGTCTGCTGTCCGCGAAACACTATGACCATCACGAGTCGCGGAAATTTCTCTTCAAGACAGGAGCCTACCGATTCCTCATCACGCTTGGCTTTAGTGTAGCAATCGGACTTTGTCTGAAAGCGTACGAGGGATTCACAAAACCTCTCATCATGAGCAAGGTGCAGGTGCGGTACTTCAATGCGATAATGCTGGGGTTATCTTTGGGACTCGGTCTGAATCTCGCGTCATCATTGAAGAGATATGCAGTGATTCTGCGATGGTACCTACTGACAAGACGATACGTCAGTTTGGAGGTGTTTGATCTGATCCTGGGACTGGAGACCCTTACCAAAGTGGGCAAGCTGATGATCATCTCGCTTCCGGGCATCAGCAAGATCAAATTTCTCAAAAAGCTACCATGGTTCCGCGAAGCGCGTACTGATGGGACGAGATTCACCTGGATAGCATGCCTACTATGGATCCTCATCAACATCGCTGCGCAAATATTGGTTGCTGTACTGTCCCTTTTCTGGCCGGTGGATCCCTCCAACGCTGTGCCGTTGATGACTTACGGAAACGTCAGCGTTGCTAGTCTGCAAAAATGGAGCCTGGATCCTGGAGACGAGTCGTGGTACCCCAATACCACGTCCATGGACGCTGCCTCGGTAGCGGGCATGGAAGCCATCGTTTACCCAGAATTCCCAATGAATGCCAAATCGCAAACAGATTTGTCCAGTCTCCCAGGAACGCCTCTATACCACGATAACGGCACAGGATTGTTTGAATATAGGTTCTACAATCGTAATCCCAAGCATCAATTCGAAAACTATATTGTTTCGTCCCGGAGTGTCCGTGCAAGTGCTTCTTGCAAGGAACTTAAGATTTGCTCACCCCCAGAATCATATACTGATGACGATGGTTTGAATTGGCAATATATCATGGCGAGGGTAACATACCCCCAGTTCTCTGCATTATACGACGCGTTAACCAAGCAACAGGAAGGTGAAGACCAGGATTGTGACTATGTATATCTTCCTGATTATACAACCGGCGGTTGCCTCAATTATATAGGTTCCGCATGGGAAGGCTGTGGGCCTCGTTGCACAAACCTTACAGTCTACCAGGAGCAAACTGCTGACAATAAGACCATTCCGGTTTCTTCACTTTTTCGCTGCAATTCTACGGTTGAAGATATCAGAGGCGATACGTCCGAGTTTACCAACCTCTCCGACGATGACAGGAAACACTTATACGGGAATGATGAGTTTGCAAGAATCGCAGCAGGTTCAATCGCATGGACGGGCTGGTGGCCCGCAAATTATGGCGATAGGCAGATCAAAAGCTATTTGCGAGGTAGCAAATGGAGCCCGAACAAAGTCGTGTCCGTGAAAGACGTCGAAGAGCTTTTAGCACGGTACACGATCGGTGCGATAGCCGCCTTCGACGACCATGGACTTCGCTACGAAGTTGCGAACCAAAATGCGGTTCCGACGCAAGGCCAACAACTAAATGTAGACTGGCCATATGTTCTTGGTCTTCTTGGAGGCATTTGTTTTCTTCAGTTGGCGGCGTTGGCATGCTTACTGGGCTTTGGTAACAGATCGGTTGTACGCGATGAGAGCTTTTTCAGCATGGCAATGCTCCTGAAGCCGATCATGGATCGCATTCCAGGCAAGACAGGGATGAACTTGAGCGGCGACGAGATCAAGAACCATCCCAAGCTGCTATTCAAAAAGGTACGATACGACTATCGTGAGGGCAAGAACGGAGAACCAAATCAGGTAGACATTTTCTTCCAAGGAAGAGACGAGCTTGAGAGCCGAAGGAGTTGGACACCAGGAATGTACAGTTAAAGCGTGTATGAATAATTTATACGTACGTAGCGTAGTCTATCATCAACCGGACATTTCATGCCCGAACAAGCAGTGGAACGTCTGTACGCTCCAATACGTATATCCAGTGAAATACTTTCGGTCTGTGTATGGCCGACTGGTTGTTTGAGGCTACCTGTGGCGCTTCGGTTGCTATGCCACATTTGCGGACCAATCTCCATAGAATACTTGGATCAGGGAAGCTATCATCGACCACCCTATGAGGAATAACACTCAAATCTTCGTCGGGGCCCGAGCTGGACCAGTTCTCCGAATCGCCAGTCGGATTCGGAGTGGGCGAAGGCAAAAACGGATACCGATCCGCTGAGTACGAAAGTGAGATCCATCGACCTCGCGGCTTCGTGATTAATGCAAGATGAACAGCCATAATATGGAGCGGATGTAAAGGCTCTGATGGTGCCACACTGGCCATCTCAGCGGGGTGCTTCGCGGACATGGCAATGTGGCAAGGTACAGAAACATGCAAATCGTCCGAGCAAGCGATTGAATCTGAGGTTGACTTGTCCACCACGACAGAGTATGCAGAAGGCTTGCATACTTTCAGCAATGAAACTTGA
Organism: Pseudopithomyces maydicus; assembly: GCA_026873275.1. Taxonomy (NCBI): domain Eukaryota; kingdom Fungi; phylum Ascomycota; class Dothideomycetes; order Pleosporales; family Didymosphaeriaceae; genus Pseudopithomyces; species Pseudopithomyces maydicus. The sequence goes on along the minus strand of JANTUC010000010.1, from coordinate 913,746 downwards.
TCTAGCAAATTTGCCGAGGACCACCTCATGGCGGACCTCGAACCCACGCTCTGGGTGAAAATGGCAGGCTCTGACTGGCCACATTGATCTGGTGTAATCCTTGTTGCGTCTAAGAAGCTTTTGCGACTTTCTGTACCTTCTTCGGGTGCTGGACCCTCGGCCCGGAGGAGCTCAGCCTCCCGCTTCCGTCCTACGTCGATGGCTACTTCTGAGTAATCCAGGTTGTGGATTTGCCCAGGGTTACCAACATGGGCGCGCAAATGAAAGGAAAGGAGAGAGGTTCCGCAGCCAATATGCAGCAGCTGCGGGTCTGAATCAATGGTGGATTCCAACGCATCGATGATGTATGGATCTAGTACGGTCGGTGCTTCTAGCCACTCAAAAGGATTTGAATTAGAAGTGAAGCGCTTATTCCAATAGTCTTGCGAACCGAACGAGGGCGCGGCGGGAGCCATTGTGACCTGGAATCTGGTGGGTTAGAGCTACGTATGTTAGCTTGCTGGAGAGTCCTCACTGTTAGTTCTCTGGACAGCAAGGTGAATCAATATCTCGCTCCCAACTTCCTATGAAGAAGGTGAAAACGCCAATTACCACCCGCGACTGCTGTCGTAAAAAGAGACAACGAGAGGGAAAGCGCCGGTGCCGGCGAAACCTTCAGCCGAAATCTTGAAGAACTTCGATCTCCGTCTCCAGGACAGTAACCGTACTGGCCAACGCCGTGCAGCCCAAACAATGGCTACGCTCCAGTCGATACCGCGACTTCTAGTTCCTAGAGCTAGTTTTCTCCTTCGTCCGCAACCGCGCTCCATCATCCCGCTCCCGACCGCAACTGTCTTCCGCTATGCCTCATCCTCCTCGAACCCCAAAACGCTCTCGGAGCAATTCCGAAAAAGACAGCAGCAGCAGAAAGCGACACCAGTAATACCCCAGCCCGACAAATATAGACCACCATCCCATGGGGCGCGCACGCCTCGGAGTCAGACCGAGTACCGTAGCTATGGTCCGGCATTGACAGAGGAAGACAAGCTGCGCATGCGCACCAAGAAGTACCCCAACATGATGAGTCCTGAGGGAACTTTCTCGCACTGGTTCTTCAATAACCGTATCATCCACCTATGGATTTCCATGGTACGCAACGTGTCTAAATTACCGCGTTGTGGTTCTAATGCAGCTCTAGGGCATTCTCGTCTCCCTTGCTATCGCCGCCTGGTATATGGACTTCATGGCGAAGACTATCTACGGCGAACTTGTTCCCTCGCGCAAAGAGTTTTTCCGTCACCCGTGGCAGTCTACGAGCCGCTTTATCGACGTTTACAAGATGCATATAGCACACCAGACGCAGCTCGTGCAAGAGAAGCGATTGAAGAAAGAGGAGGAGATCGAGAAAAGGAAGCAGTATCGATTGGAGAGGGTACGGGAGGCAGAGGAGAGGGGTGAGGAGTACGTGGAAGACCCGAGATATTACATTGGAGAGGATGGTATCAGAAGGAGGAGGGTGAAGAGGTGGTTTGGAATCTGGGAGTAGCAGAACGCTAAGCGAAAGACACGATATGGGGTGACGGGGTTGGAATGTATGATAGTGTATTTGAAGGCATAGGTGGGATTTGATCAGACGATCGATAGTATGAGGGCATGCACATTGTAATATCATCAGTGGAAGCTCGCGCGAATTACTTAGGTAGCGTTGGAGGTATGGTTGGAACTATTTTCACCTTGAGATGTACACTTTGAGATTCTGTAGGATTATACCCAGCTCTGTATCCAATTTGGTTGGACTGTTGCCAAAGAATCAATTTACCATGTTTGATATGGCCAGGTTGATATGGGAGTATCATGCTAGGTCGAGAGTGACCATCTCCCTGGTGCGCAGCTTGCATTTTGCTATGCAGCTTTAATGACGACCTTAGAATTAGACAATGACGTCTGTCATGAAATGATCTATGGGCATTTCGTTGTATGCAGTGCAAGGCGGACAAGCCGCATCATCGCCAGCCACCGACTCGTCCTTCGTCCCACCTTTCTTTTCGCTCGGCACGTAGGTATGCAATCTTACGACCTTCTCTAAGCCGGCGAATGAATTCGACCACCTCACGCTCACTTGCGACAGAATCAGTGCCACCTGCGCGCTCGCCCTCTAGAAAGCTTTCTTCAAGCCCTCTGCAGAGCGCTTCTTGCTCTCCAACTGCAGCACTCAAGCGCTGGTAGAGCGCGGGCGGACTGAACTCGCGCAATGCTTCGTCTTGTTCCGCCTGCTTTGCTTTCCACTGGCGCTCCAACGCCTTGAGCGACAACAGCCTCGACTGCGTGGTCTCTCTTTGTCGCTGGAGATGAGCCTCGAGCTGCTTTAGGCTCTCGGCGAGGGCAATGTTCTGGGCGAGCAGTGCTTTCAACGGGGCCGTCGAGGCGGGCACGGAGGGGTGGGCCGTCTCGGGGTTGTGGACCAGTGCATGCTGCAGCTCTGGAGTCTGCAACACGTGGTGCAGGTCGGCGGTCCTGGCCGGGTTCAGTATCCGGCTTAAAGCGTTTCGAACGAGACGTACGTCTTGTCTTTTAAAACATTGGGCAGCCAACCGTCTTCGGGCAGTGGGACGGGAGGGTGGTGGGGCTGCGCGTGAGCGGGATGCTGGGTGTAGGGCTGGGCTGCCGACTGCTGGAAGGACTGCGGTGGGGGAGGCAGTGGTGGTCCGGTCTGGGGGTTGCTGTTCCGCTCGAGTGCGCCGAGGGTTTGGGCGGGGGCGGAGGCGGGGTCGAGGGGTTGAAGTCGTAGAAATTCTGCGACTGGCGCGGAGACTGGAAGGCCATGACGAGGTCTATGCTATGGATTCATCTGCGGCATATATGTGCTGTGGGCTGGATGGCATACGGTTCAGGTGCCCAGATGACGGCATACGCGTGTGAGCGGCACCAACGTTGCCGCATGAACGACGGCGGCCGGCGGGTGGAGCGCCCCCAAGGGCTCGTCGCGGGGATACGTTGTTCCGCACCGTCGCTGCCCGCCTCATCTCGGCGGCTCCCGCTAGATAAGGCCGGAAGATGTGCACGGCGAGATTAGATACCTCCTTTCCCTAGACTCTAGTTATGAAAGACCACGGCCGGCGCAAGCGAAGCGTCCATACTTAGGTATGGGGGGGGGGCTCGAGTCTGGCCGTGTGGAGAGCACTTTCCGCATTGGAGAAGGCGACTTCCCCTTTCAGACGCGCCTACGGACATGTGTTCGCGCAGATAACCTGCACCTGGGCACCTGGGCACCTGGGCACCTGGGCTGTTGCAATTGCACCGCTGCAAAGTTGCAAACGGCGGCCGAGGGAGGGTTCGGCGCTGCACAGTATGCATGCACGACAGTAAGCCACCCGCCGTCGTAATCAACGCCGTCGGAGAACCGCCGCCATAAGGTTTGTCTCGTGCTGGTAGTGGTGGGACTCGGCGAGGCTGGGGTGCGTCGGGGCGGCATGTGTTTCACCACGGACAAGACAGCAGACTAACAAAAGGCATGAACACGATGCTGAGAGCATGTCAGCGAGGAGTCGTCCGGCGTGTCCGTACGCTACGCATGGCAAAATGGCCCAATTCCCGGCGTGCACGAATGTTAACATCCCATCGCACCCCCCGTTGCAACCCCAAGACCCTTCCCGTGCCTCGAGTGCCTCCCAGCGCGCCCCTCGCCACTGATAACGGCCCATTGGCTGGTCGACGTTCGTTCCTGCATATGCACCACCCCTGGCGCCGTTCTCCACACCGCCCGTGGCCACTGCGCTTCGCGAGCGCTTCGAGGGAACCAATTTCGGCCTGGCGATCTGCTCAGAGGCCGCTCCTGGGCCTCCTTTTACGCGCCTTGGGCGAGTCACGACCACTATCCCACCAGCCTGGGCGTGCGAACAACTTTGTGAACGGTCATGATTTAGTGGGGAGCATCTGATCTTTATTATGCAAGCCCCGGACGGAAAGCGCGAGGACTCGCCTCCACGCGCGAAGCCAGCTTTCCTCGCAGCATTGGCAATCCCCTCCTTTGCGTCCTTCACTCGGTCGCAAGCAGCTGTGCAGCCCCAGCAGCCCCAGCAGCCCCAGCAGCCGGAACAGCCCGTCGTCCAGTCCCCCGTGCGACGAAAGCCCCTGCCGCCAGGCTCCCCCGTTGTTGGACGATACTCCCCGGCTGAATCGAGAGACCGCCCTGGCCTTGCACCAGATAACGGCAGTAATATCCTTAATCGACCGCCGTCCCAAGATCCTCGCCGCATCGCCGCATCGCCCTTGTCTCCTTCTGCCGTCGGCCTCATTGACTTGATACCGCGCAACCTCGACGAGTAAGTCGTGCTCCCGTCGTCCGCCGTGAACCCGCTGATTATGGTCGTAGACAACCGCACGGTCAGACCCCTGTCACCACCACCCCACCGAGATATCCTGCACGCCAGAGTTCGCTTTCTTCGTCGTCGAGCAACGATCGCAATTCGTTCGTGCCCATATCAAGGCATGACAGGTCTGTCAGCAGCTTCCAAGTACACCGACAGAGCAGAATAGAAGAGCTCAGGGCTTCGGCCAAAGGACAGCACGCTCGGTCTCCTACTATGCCGAACATGCCAGTGTACAATACAACAGAAGTGCGTCAACCAAGTTTGCGATTGAAGTTGGACGGTGTAACGGAAGACTTCATCGAAGAGGATCTATACGAGACGGAAGACGATCGCGAGGAAGAACGTGCGAGACCTGTGAAGCCTAAGTCACCGGCTGGAGGTTTCACTTCATTCTTTGGCTGGAACGCAGCCAAACAAAACGGTCCCGAGTCGCCCACGACCACATTCTCGGAGAAGTCTTTGTCTCCGGCCGCCTCGCCACGTTTCCCCAAGCAACCGAGCATGCCAGCCAAGATAAAGCCCACAGGCCTAAACATTCCAATGGCCAACTCCCTCTCACAACCATCCTACTTTAATGTCCCCGGTACACCACTCCTGTCATCATCCCCCCAAATGAACGCCCACGTGGAAGAGTTGGAACGAGAGCTTCGCGAGGTCAGCTCCGAGCTAGCCGCTTCAATTCGAAGAGAAATGGAACTCGAAGACGAGGTGGAACGATGGAAGTCGGAAAATGCTACCACCATGTCAATCGACAACCGAAGAACAAGTGATTACTATTCCGACTCTGGTGCCAGCTCTATTCGATTTCCCATCAGCGATCCAGAGAGCAAGCTGGAAGAAGTCGAGACGCTGCGTAGGAAAGCAGAACAGGAGCGAGCCACTCTGAAGGTGCAAATGGCAGAACGTTTATCTGATGAACTGCGAAGACGTCGAGATTTAGAGGAGCAGGTTCAACAACTTGAAGACAAGGTCAGCGGTCCGTCTGGTGCTTCAGCCGTTGGTGAGACCAGAGTGAAAGACCTAGAAACCTCGTTGCAAGATGCCCAGAGACGTTTGGCTGAAGAAAGACAGGTCAAGGAGAACTTCGAAGACTTATTGAAAGCACTACGCGAAGAACTTGAACAACATCGTAACGAACGTGACAACCTCCGCGACGAAGTAGTGCCGCAGCTGAGGGCTCGCCTGGAGGGCTTGGAGTCAGAAGCCGCCGATACTCAAGGTCTTATGTACGAAACAACTCGCATGCAGCAGGAAATCCAGCAGCTGCGAACGGAAAATCAGATGCTTTCCAATGCAAGAAGGTTGCAACAAGACCCGACACAACAAGCTGCCCGTTTCCAGCCTATAGGGGCCATTGCCGAAGAGGGAGAGTCTCCGCAAAAAGCAACCCCGCGGGTAGGTCTGTCAAGATCGAACTCTCTTGCCCGCAGCTCGGGCTTTGCCAGCAAAAGAGGTTCACTGCAGCGATCCAACTCGGTAAAAGACAAGTCAGGTGCTATTTCACCACTCGAATCCTCTTCCATGGCCGGTAACCCGGTCAAAGAACTCGAAGAGCAACGTGATGCTTTGCACAAGGCATTAAAACACTTACTACAACGGCAAGAGATGCAGCAGAGAGACTTCGAGAGACGGATCAAAGAGCTGGAAATCGAACGAGACAACGCCCTCAATCTAACTCCTCGTCGGACAGCGTTCCATAAGGAGGTCTCTAACCTCAGGGGTGAGGTGAATTCGCTTCGCCGCAGAGCCGACGACGCGCTCGAACAGAAATTCCAGTGTGAGAATGGTCTACGAGGCTTACGGATGGATCTGGATCGTGCTCAACAGGAAACATCCTCGCTTCGGGATCTATTGCAAGAAAACGACATCACGATTCCTGAGATCCGTATAGAAGATCGACCAATCTCACTCGATAAGTCTTACAACGAACTACGTACGACGCATGCTCTCTCGCTTGCTCGAATTAAACAAATAGAGTCGGAAGATTCGCTCAGCGCTGCTGGTGCAGAGGCTGAACGAACCCTTGACCTGCTCAAACGAAGTATCTCAGACGCAGAGGTCGAGCGTGACTTTGCGCAAAAGGAGGCAGAGACGTATCGTCAGCAGGCACGAGCCTTGCAAAAGTCTGAGCTCGAGCACATTGGCAAGGAGCAAAGAATGAGCAACGAACTATTTGCTGCAGCCAATCGCATGGATGAGCTGTCCAACCGGATACAGCAGCAACTCGAGTCCAACACGGCGCTCCGGAAGCGTCTTACCGAGGCCGTGACACGTGGCGAGCAAGAACAAGTTCAATCTGCGGAGAAGATTATCGAGTTGGAGCGACGACTTAAGTCTGCTGAAGAAAAGGTGATGACTGCTCAGCAATCGTCCGAGGATGCGATTACCAAGCACGAGGAGGAAGTGAAGGCTCTTAAGGAGAGCACCACCAACCAGCTTCGTCGTTCGAAATCGGGTTTACTTAGCACTGCTTCCTTCTCGCCCAAGATGCCGTCATCGCCGGTGTTTGCGCAGAAGTCGCCACGCCTCAGCCAAACGACCACCGGGCCGGCGATGTCCATGGCAGAAGCCACTAGGACTGAGCTTCTCGAGAAGCGCGTCGAAGAGCTCGAGAAGGCGCTAAGAGATGCTGATCATGAGATGGAAGAAGTCGTCGGGCGGATGAACATGGCACAGATGGAGGTTGCCGATCTGCAGTTCCAAAGGTAAGTTTGGCCGCGAGCATTACTCAAGACTTGTCTGACTGGTTTTTAGGGATGAAGCCATGATGCAGACGAGGAAGTTGCAGGCTGATATCATCGCCGAACGCGAGAAGATCCAACTTCTCATGACCATGACTGAGCAAGCATAGTCTACTGACGGAATATGATTCCGAACACGGGCACACGGCCCGGCCAACATGGTCTACTCGATCGTAATATTAACTTTGTATTTGGATACACGAATATCCGGCCTTTTTTGGGGCGGGACGGATCCGACTTTGAACTTTTGGCGTTTCTTGAACATTGCATTTGTACCGGAGCAAAGCTTGTGTTTTGGTCCCGTCGACCAGGCGATTGCCGGCGGCGGTGAGCCTCCCATCGTCCTCGGACGCCTTGGACTAGTGTTGAGACTGACCAGGGGCTGGTCAGCAGTTACGTATACCCCTTCTTTTGCGGCAGCTGTGCAGAGCGGCAGGGCGGCGAGCTCGCTGTGTTATTATAGTATTGTGTCACCGCGCGGTGAGCGGGTTACTGTTGTATATAATGATGTAATGCTTGGATGGTCGGATGGACGGTGGTCACGGGCGGTGAGGGGGATGTACAAGTAGGGCAGTGGGTAGTGGTGGTAGTGGTGGTAGTGGTAGTAGTGAAAGTAGTGGTACCAGTAGCAGCACCAGCAGCAGCAGTAGTAGCAGCACCAGCAGCAAATACCAATGGATGCGTTGCCACGAGCATGCAGATTCAGGTTTTTCTCTCGCTCTCGCTCTCTCTTTCCGAGAGCACTTCTGGGTGAAGAGGGCGAGCATGTGACACTGACGGGTCCACGGGTCGTCCACAGGTGGTGCAGATCAGAGGCGGTTTGACAGGCGTAGCGGGCACGAGCAGGGTGGGACGGTGCAGCGGGTGTGGAGGCATGGCTCCGAATCTAAGCATCAGCAGGCCGAGGTGGAGAGGCAGGCCACGGCATGGCATGCAGTCGGCGGGGACGCAGAGGAGGTCGGCCTGCTATCGATATCGGGAGGGCGGCCGACGAGTGCGGCGAGCACGGCGATGCAGCGTAACGCAGACGTGCAGAGGGTCACGCAAGGAAGTGCAGCACGCCATGTGCAGGTCATGGCCACTCGGTCCCCCGCCTGGCACACGCAACCTCTGCATCGCAAGGCTCAAGCCAAGCTAAGGTGGTCTAAGGTGTCGTGGACACTGGACACCTCTCCAGTGTCTGCTCTGCACTGGCCTTTTTCGGGCAAGTGCTACGCTAAACCCACCCTCGTCCGCTGGCGGTTTGAGAGTATCCCTGACTTGGAGCTTCGTCGTGCTCCCTCTCGCTCGCTCTCGTGTGTGCTCCTTTCCCTCTCTCTCTCTCTCTCCCCCTCGAACCGCTGCTCACCCCTCCGTGGACTGCTTCTCCCCCCGTCCGCTGTGCGCGTCGTCGTCACGGGCCGCCCCTCGCCCCAGGAAGCTGCGAGCTGCCTGTTCCTGCCCGAGCAACCCCCCTACACTACGCCCCTCAGTTGCGGCCGCACACATCCTTCGCTGCAACATCCACCCCGGACCGCCGCCAGAACCACCGCGCCCTGAGGACGCCCTCCCCCGGCTCCTCCACCACAACTGCCCCCACCAGAGCCTGCCCCAGATGAACAACCAGCAGCAGCCGCAGCAAGGCAACCGCCTCAACCTTGCCTTTGGCTTCGGCGGCGGTGACCGCCAGCAATTCCAGAACGATGGCCGTGCCTTCCCCACCACGCCCTCTACCTTCCCCCAGCCCGTCCACCAGCAGGAGGTCTGGGGCGCACAGCAGCAGCAGCAGCAGCAGCAGAATGGCTACGGCAACGGTTACTTCATGAACCCCTACCAGCAGGCCCAATACCAAGGACAGCAAGGCAATCTGCAGGCCCCCAATGCCGGTGGCCGCTTCAACGACGCTGCCAATGGCCTTGCTCAGCAGTTTCAACAGCAGCATCTTGGAGGATCCGGTCGTTCTGGCAGCCCGTACGGCGGCCGCCAGCCCTCGCCGAACCAGCAGCGACCCCGGACCGCCGACAACAGGGGCTACCAGTATGGTGGAGGTTATGGCCACCACCCGAGACAGCCCTCTCTGAATGACGAGGAGCCGCCGCCAAAGACACCAGAGAAGTATTCGGACAATGTCTTGCGCCAGGCCAAGGTTTCCATCAACCTCGTCAGCACCTTCTTCAAAGACAGCGTGCAGCGCGCGCGGGACCGCAACCAGAGGTACGTGCGGACCGATGCCCCACCTTCTGGGCTACAGCTGATGTTAGTACAGAGCGCTCGAACTCGAATCCATAATGAAGGAGCCTTCGATATCCGACAACCGCAAAGCTTCAAAAGAACAGTCCATGCGGAAACAGGAGGCCGAATACCTTCGTTTCCTGCGAACAAAGGAGAGGCCTGAGAACTTTTCGACTTTGAAGATCATCGGCAAGGGTGCTTTTGGAGAGGTCAAGCTTGTCCAAAGGAGGAATGACGGCAAGATCTATGCTCTGAAATCTCTTGTCAAGGCCGAGATGGTTCGTCCCAATTTACCTGTCGCTGTTCGCTCGCACTGACCATGAACAGTTCAAGAAGGACCAGCTCGCTCACGTTCGTTCGGAGCGTGACATCCTCGCCGAGTCGGACAGCCCCTGGGTCGTCAAGCTACACACAACGTTTCAGGACAGCACCTTCCTTTACATGCTCATGGAATTCTTGCCCGGTGGTGATTTGATGACCATGCTGATCAAGTATGAAATCTTCACCGAAGACATCACGCGGTTCTACATGGCCGAGATCACGCTTGCTATAGAGGCGGTCCACAAGCTCGGTTTCATTCATCGGTACGTCGTCAAGCTAGGCCGATATGTCAATGTTATCGATACTAACTGTGCACAGTGACATCAAACCTGATAACATCCTCTTGGACCGGGGCGGCCATATCAAGCTCACCGATTTTGGTCTCTCGACAGGTTTCCATAAAGAGCACGAGGCTGGTTACTACAAAAGCTACTTGCCGGCGGCGCTCACAAATCGAACCGGGAAAACAGAAATTCAATGAACCTGGACCAGATTCAGCTTACCGTCAGTAACCGTGCGCAGATCAACACCTGGAGAAAGTCCCGTCGTCAGCTGGCATACTCCACTGTGGGTACTCCAGATTACATTGCGCCCGAGATTTTCAGCGGGCAAGGATACGATTACGGATGTGACTGGTGGTCCGTCGGCACCATCATGTTTGAATGTCTCATCGGATGGCCTCCGTTCTGCGCTGAGGAGCCGCATGACACATACCGAAAGATTGTCGACTGGCCACGGAATCTGCACTTCCCTCCGGACCAGCAACTGGGGGCTGAAGCCGAAGACTTTGTGAAGCGGTGAGTACAGCTCGTGGCAATCCTTCGATCAGCGAGTCATACTAATTCTTCTCTAGCTTGATCTGTGATGCCGAACACCGTCTAGGCCGCATTGGTGGAGCCAGCGAAATCAAGCAGCATCCCTTCTTCCGTGGTGTCCAGTGGGACGGTTTACGCCGCATCCGTGCGCCGTTTGAGCCGAAGCTACAGTCCAACGTCGACACTCAATACTTCCCCATCGATGAGATCGATCAGAATGATACCAGCGCGGCATTGCGCGCGCAGACGGCGCAGGCAGGCGATGATGTCGCGGCAGAGATGAACTTGCCTTTCATCGGGTACACATACAAGCGGTTCGACGCCTACAGAGGAACGTAGATACCCGGGTCATGTTCGATATGACTGCATGAGGCCATGATGGGGCCTTCTGGACCTGGCCTTGGACTAAAACTTATCTGGAACTTCTGTGATGCTCTCATCATTCCACGAACGCTCGAATGTTTGTTGGTTTCCAGTTTGCTTCCGCTGGTATGGCATGTCGATGTCTTTGCTCGTTTTCCTCCACGGGTCGGATGCACTGTTGTATGGGTCGTTGGTGGAGTCTGGATCATGTTTGCAGGACAAATGCATATGTCGGTGCTGTGGGTACTTCTCAAGCATGTAAAGTGGATGCTTCAAGCTGTGCTTTTCTAGTTTTCGCCTCGCACCTATTTACTCTGACATGATTTGTTCCTATTACTCAGAGGTCAGATGGCATATATGCAAGGATGTGTGCTTTCTACTATTTGAAAAAAAAAAATCGTGCGGACCGGGCAGGTTGAGAGGAAAGGGGGACGCAAGTCAGGGGCAGCTTAGCAATAGATGGAGAAGCTTGAACTCGTTCGTGAAATGGTGCATTTGTGTATATGCAAAAAGCCATGTGTCGCAATTTGCGCCATGCACGCTATGTGGTATCAATTGTACACCCAGAAACTCCATGCTCCTGGCACCCAGCCACTAATTCATGCATATGCTTTCCATGCTATGATGATGGTTGTCCGTCTGACCGCCACTCTTCACCAGACCGCTACCCGTTTAGCGTGCCTCGAACTGGACCATGCTGTGCACAAGTCAGTAATCGTCTTTTTGAACTCGTCTCTGCGGTTCCCCTCCCCGTATCAGACGGGAAGGAGGACTCAAGCGTACCGGTTCGTTCGCTTCTTGTACAGCACGCGGTGACCGCAGTTGCGGCAGCGGATGGGCTCGCCACGCTTGAGCTGCACATCGCCGTCGCAGTCGCCGCAGGTGTAGGACACGGCACGTGAATGGATGTCTACGGCGGAGGCGTCGGCGGTCTGAGATTGTTGGGGTTGGTAGCCGGACATGTTGGGCGGTCTTTTGGCGCCCGGGGGTTCTTTTGCACCGTGAGGATATCGGGCAGCGAGATGGCGGTCGGCAGGTCTGGGGGTGTATCGTCGGGTGTATGGGGGCGGAAGACGTGCGAGGGGTGCGGTGTCGTGTATTGGTGTTGGTGCGGTCGCGATATAATTTTTGGAGGCGGCCTCGGGAGGTTGAGCTTGGGCCGGCGCCGGCGCACGCTTATCGATAGGGTGCCACCTGCACCTGGGCACACTCAGGTTCACGGGTTTGCAAGAGTCACATGTGCAGAGGATGGCCCCGGGGCCTTGGGGGTTCATGGTTGTCACGTTTGAAACGCAAGAGGAAACCCAGAGTCTCACTCTGGCACCCGTGAGCATTGTTTGGTAGCATGCTGTTACTGCGCAGTGAAACTACGTCGAAACGCTTGCACCGTCACCCGTCTCTCTGTACTGGTCGCGCGGTTGGTTGGCATCATCTGGGTTTGAGTAAGAATAAACGTCCGTCACTGCGAGATGATCGGGTTCTTTCCTTTTCCGACAAAAATACTTCTTGTTGACTTGAGCAACAGAGCACTCGGCACATCATGTTCTGCGTCATGACCCGTCGTCTCGCCGCTTCGTCGCCGAGCCGTCACCAAACTGCCGATCGGAAGCAACCGAATCATCATCACAGCGGGGCGGCCTCCAACTAGGTCCATCTGATCGATCCTCGGCTTGTACACGTCGATACGCCGGTCCGTGGTAGATAATCTATTCTCACATTTCAGATATTGTGCTCCCATCGTTCGCCAATAGCTGCATCCTTGGCTATTTCCCGTAGCCACAGCCGCGCGTGTATAACATCAGCTTACTGCATATATGCTACCGCACTACGTGCGGCACCTCCAGACGCGTGTGGAACTATGGTTGAGATGGGGCTCGATGCCACGGTCCATTGTTCGATGCCCATGACCTAGGCAGAGTTTCCGCCAATCGACGACAGATGCTAGCAGCGGTTTAGCAGCTTATGTACGTGCGATGGGGTATGATCCATCGTTTCCAAATTCTAACTCTGGAAGGTTTGCAAGTTCGGTTGTATCGTCCGATCTTTGGCCTTTTGTCGATAGCGCTGTGGCAAAAATGTAGATACAAGTCTTCAAATGGCAACAAGGATGCTGGGTCCAAAGTGGAGAAGCCCCCACGCCAGAGACCAATGACTGATGATTTACAATGACCCGGAGGCGGACGGATTATAATTCATTCTCATACGATAAATCGACCTGTCAAGGTCAGCAAGAGTGGGAGCTACAGTTGGGAATCCGCTCAGGGGTAAACCTGAGGTCTTCAACACCAAGAAATCGGGGGTTTAGCTTCATACGGGCGTCCGTGACATCCAGATCATTGTCTCCCCCTTTTTTCTCTTCGGGTTTGTCCGCCAACGCAATGTGCGTGGGTGTATGGCATTGCATAGGTGATACGAAGGTATTTGTGAGAAGGTATGCAGTGCCCGCTCAGGGGCGAGTTGGGCGACCATCATCTTGCACCATCTGACTGGTCTTTACTCGGAAATCGCAACCGAATTATGGAGAATTGTGCCCACGCACAGCGGGTTTACAGTAAACACTAGGCTAAGGAACCCCCTTTCTCCACGGCTATCCATGTGCTCACGGATCTACTTTGGTCACGAGGTACGTGGATATCATCAGCAATTCGGCCAGACTATCGCACTGCCACCCGAGCTATTGGAACCCCCGTGCCAAGGATCGTGGACTGCCAAACGTGGAGTCCCGCAACCTCGACTTCGGTTCGCTTATGAGGTTCCGCGAAACCTGACATTGGCGTTAGACCCACTTACTGCACGTGCGCCGACGGGATGAAGCTTCACGGATGTCTTCGGTGCGCACGGGATGGTCACCTGCACCATTGTATTTTTTCACATGAATTCGTTTTTAGGCATAGTGAGAATTCCCGGAGATGATTGGACATGGAGGAACATTCCACCATTCCTACACTAGGGCGTCGACACGGAGATCTTGTTCTGCTTATCTTAGCGTTGACACGATTGCGAACATCCGAAATTTTCTGACCGCCTACCAGCCTACGGCGTGCCAAAGGACACCGGCGAGCATTACGACGCATTAGGCCCATGTGGCAGCCAGCGTACCAGAGCCTTTGACTCATCTCTCCCCCGAGACGAAGGCGTTCCCTCTGCTCCTTTGTCGTGGGCGGTGGGGGTCGCACACCGAGAGTCGGAGCTATTTCAAAGCAAGAGCATGGCACAATATAGAGACTAACTCTCTTTATCGATTGAAGTACTCGCCTGCCGTCTCCCCGTTCGAGACTCATGGAGACGTCGTAGGCGAAGTTCCCCGGTCGCACGAAGTCGGTCTGAAACTGACATCTTCAAGTGGTCGTGAGCATCAGAGAGGCATTCAAAACGCCATGGCAAAGTGGTTAGGTGTTGCAAGGCAGTGTCAAACCCCACAAAAGCGGTGCATCTGACTCCATTGCGGACGCCTGTGTTCTCCACCCCGCTTCCGAAGTCCACGATGCTTGGCGGAAGTTTCGCGACGCACTATGTGCCTAGCGGCCGTCAAAGATCAGCTCCAAATCCACAAAATTCTGGACCCTAGAAATTTCTGAAGCTGAGAGAGATCCACTCTAATTGCCATCTCTAGGACCGTGCTTTGCTCCACTGTTATGCCCCTCAAAAGGCGGATGCCCGCAATGGCTGTCTGGCTCTGATCTCTGCTTCCATTTCCTCCCGCCTCCTCAGTCCCTGTTTTCAGTTTTGATACCCCCATCCCTGACTGCTCCTGCTTCTTATCTTTGAGAAAAAATGCCACACAGCACAGGGCCAGCGCTGAGGCTCAGCAACGCCAATCTCGCACAGTTCTCGCAGGCCGAGACAAAGCCCAAGTACGACCGATCAAACCTCAAGCACGGTATCGTCCACATTGGTGTCGGCGGCTTCCACCGCGCACATCTTGCCGTCTATGTCGATCGTCTGCTTTCCAACTTTGCATCCAATGAGTGGTCAATATGCGGTGTTGGGCTCACTCCTTGGGATGCCGCCATGCGCGATGCGTTGACACCGCAAGACCATCTCTACACAGTCATTGAGCGCTCGGCTGCGGGTAGCTCCGCACACATCGTCGGTTCCATCTCCGACTACATTTTCGCCCCAGGCAACGAGGAAGCCGTTATTGAGAAGATGGCTCACAAGGATACCCATATTGTATCCTTGACCATCACGGAGTCCGGTTATTACTACAACGAGAACACACACGAGCTCGAAGTTTCAGACCCAAACATCCAGGCTGATCTTTCAGGTGATGGACCCCCTCGCACAACCTACGGCTACCTTACTGCTGCCCTGGCGCGACGCTTTAAGGCAGGACTCAAGCCTTTCACTGTCATGTCTTGCGACAACATGCAGAAGAATGGATCCATCAGCCGTAACATGCTTCTCGCATTCGCGCGTCTCAAGGATCCCAACATGGCTGCCTGGCTTTCTGAGAACGGAGCCTTCCCTAACAGCATGGTGGACCGTATCACGCCGCGAACGGTTGATGAGGACAAGGCAGGCTTGAGGAGTGAGTTTGCCATCGAAGATGCCTGGCCAGTTGTCACCGAGCCCTTCATGCAATGGGTGCTGGAGGACAACTTCAGTGACGGTCGCCCCCATTCGAAAACGTTGGCGTGCAGGTCGTGCCGACTGTCAGAGATGTAGAGCAGTTCGAGCTTATGAAGCTCAGACTCTTGAACGGTGGCCATGTTGCTATGTAAGTATTTATACCTTTAAGAGCATTGGACCTCAAACTAATATCTGATAGGGGATATCTCGCCTCGCTCGCCGGCTTTACCTATGTCCACGAAGTCATCGCCGACCCACTTTTCGCCGCGTACCTCAACGACTTGTGGTACGAGGAGGTCAAACCTCTCCTCCCCCAGATCCCCGGCGTCGATATCGACGATTACATTCAAACGCTCCACTCGCGTTTCTCCAACCCCACCCTCAAGGATGAGGTCGCCCGTATCTGCCTGGGCGGCTCCGGCAAGATGCCACAATTCATCCTTCCGTCCGTCGCTGAACAGATTGAATCTCGTGGACCGATTGGTCGTCTGACACTCTGCGTTGCCGCTTGGTTCCGCTATCTCACCGGTATTGATGAGAACGGCAAGCAGTTCAAGATTGACGACCCCATGGCCCAGGAGCTGAAGGCTCTCGCAAGAGAAGGTGGTGCCAGTCCCAATGCCCTGCTTGGTGTTCAAACCATCTTTGGTGATGATCTGCGATACGATGGTCGTTTCATTCGTGAAATTACCATGGCCATGCGTACCCTGGACCGAAGAGGTGCAAGGAAGACGCTTGAGAAGTACGTCGATCTGCGCGAGGATGACAAGATCTCGATTGCTGGTTCAAGTGGATCCCTGACCAACACCCATTCCCGCGAGCCTTCTAGGACAAGGGGTGATGACCTCAAGCAACGCATGCAAGAGGAAGAGATCGCCAACCTCAGGCAGCAGGTCATCGATCTCACTCTTGAGAAGAAGCGTCTCGCTTCCAAGCTCAACGATATTTGGAAGATGGCTGCCATCTACTGAGTGCACAAGCATATTGGCGAGGCCCAGGTTGCCTCGTAATCATCTGTATATAATAGCTTGCTACTCAGAGTGCGGACGCACTGCACACAGCGCCTCAACGCACGCCGTCCTTATCCCATCGTTCATGGGTGGAGGATGTAATGGAAGCAAAAGCGTTTCCCTTTGAGGGATCTACGGGATTGAAGTCACTTCCCTGTTGGGTCAGAGAGACCATACTACGTGGCAGATACATTGTTGACATTTTACAAGCGAAAATTCGGGGCGTTGGGGGCGTTCATAGACTTGTTAGAATTATTTGACGCGTTCGATATCAATCAACGCAAGAGCGTTTATAATGAACACACTGGTTTACATTACCCCATTGATTTATCTGTAGCGCGTGGCTAACGCGTCTTGGGTGATTTTTTAATCGAACATGGGTATTTTAACAATGTTCCACTTTCTAATTCAACTAGCTTACTCCTGTGACTACTGATACCACTTGCTGCTTGGTTAGACACACATGCTTCGGTATTATCTGTGCCACTGATATTACTTTTAAAAAATCTTTAGTGGGACAGGAAAAAGATACTAGGTTAGGAAGCGAAATTCTATATTGCGCACCTTGAGTTCATGTAGTATAGAAGTGACACTGCAGGGTCACAGCAAAATTTGGTTCGAGGAACGGAGGCGTATACCATATGTTCTTAAGTAACATTTTCTGTATGTATTTCAACTCGTATTCATCTTACTACCCTAAACAGGACCGGCGCAGGCGTAGAATGCAAGCAAGACACAAATGCCAGGCAAATTTCTGTTTATTGAGTATACTAATGTGGAAGATGCTCTATTTCGCCCACACACGTGATTCTCGTTCCAAGTCAAGCATCAAGCAAAACATGAACGGCTATTTGCCTTGTACATGCTCCACCAGCGCAGTCATCACCAGCGCAGTCCCAAGACCTTACGTCTATCTACTTCCAGTTCCCATAAGTGAACGCACGGGGAACCAACTTCGCAAGCCTTCCGCTAATATAGCTCTTAAAATTTCCTAGACGCCCAACCTTCGACTCCGCCACGGTCTCCGGCCTGTCCCAGACCATGAGGAAGGTAATTCCATCGCACCCCATGCTCTTGCGCTCCTCCAGGTAGGCCAAGAGACCCAGTTGTTCGTAGGAATGCTGAAAGTCGCGCTTCAGGTGGACGTCGATAACCCAGAACGTAGGCGCGTCCCACTGCTTAGCCAGTTCCGCATGGTTCACTCGAAGATTGACGGCCCCCAAGTGGTGAGCGGCGGCCCACATTTTTGAGGACCTAGCGAAGTTGATAAACTTCTCTAGGCCGGGACGCTCGCACATCCATCGGGTTCCCCTACCCAAGCAGAAGTGGACAGATGGCGAAGCACGGAGCATGATGATGAGTTGGCGAAGGTCAGCGGTTTCGCCGGAGGCTGGGTCCTTGATAGTATTCGTGTAGATTGCACCGTTGAAGCGGAGGTGGGCCTGAAACCTGCCCCGGTACTTCTTCATGATGGCTTCATCGGCTTGGGGGTAGAATGCGTTGAGAAAGCTATGGTAGTCCCGAAGATTCATTTTGTAGGCTGTGTTGACCATGCAAAAGGTCCAGAACTCGTAGCGAAACAGCCGGCATGTAGAGCCTAGGTTGTGCATTATATGGTACAGTTCACGTCCCCTAAGATCCGGTTGCAGCACGTTCCTATAGATCATGTTTCTAACTTCTCCAGAAATGCGCAATAGTGGCGAGTCCTGTTGCAGAATGATGTCAGGGGGTAGAGCGTCGGATACTGCCTGGGACACAAGCGGGGCTGAAACGTTAACTGCTTGCTCTTTGGCATCGATCTCTAGGTCGCCCGTGTACGTGATGGTGCCATCAGAGAGTGGTATATCAGCTACTCCCTCAGATACAGGTGTACCTGGGCTTCCGGCAGCTTGCTCTTCGGTATCGATGTCTAGGTCATTCGTGTACATGATGATGGCTACTTCCTCAGATACAGATGTCCCTGAGGTAGTAGCAGCTTGCTCTTCCATGCTGATTGCGTATGACTTACAGTTTGTGGTTTGGTTGCCAACTTTATCCAGGTGTGCACTTATGCGTTGTGTGAAGAAGACCTGGTTGGCAAGGCACTTTATAGGTCATGGTTCACTCTCTCTCTGTAAGAAACCGCAGCCTGGGACGTGCACACATATGCACGTGGTGAACATGAAGTTGAAAGCTGCCCCTGTCATCCAATTACATTGTCGGTATGATCAACCTTTCTTCTTTTGACGGGAATGTCCTTCAAGAATCAACCTCGCAATGTTTCACTCACACCACTTTCAACATTGTTCAGACAGCTTATCGAGGCAACATTGCGGTATTTACATTATCACGTGTCTACTGAGTCGACTCCCCAGCGGCTCTTCTCTGCAGAAGCTAGTACTCAAGACCCCGGCCATCGGCTGCGTTCAGCTTGAGCAGCCCCTTGTCCTCAAGATAGTCCACGATCTGCCTCACGGCATCCTCGACGCTGGTCTTGTCGCTCTGGATCTTGATCTCGGGGCTCTCGGGTGCCTCGTAGGGGGCGCTGATGCCGGTGAACTCGGGGATCTTTCCTTCTCTTGCCTTCTTGTAGAGGCCCTTGGGGTCGCGTGCCTCGGCCACCTCGAGCGGGAGGTCGACAAAGACCTCGACGAAGGCGAGCGGCTCGTCGTCGGGGTGGGCGGCGGCCTGGGCGGCGTGCAGCTCACGGGCCTGCTGGCGGTCGGCCTTGTAGGGCGAGATGAAGGAGGTGATGGCGATGGTGGAGCTGTCGGCAAAGAGTTTGGCGACCTGCGGGCGAGGGTGGTGTCAGTGATTGCGTGCTTGGGGGGCAGAAGGCGCAATGGGCCGCACCTCTGCTATCCGCCTGATGTTCTCATTTCGGCTCTTCTCGTCGAAGCCCAGGTCCTTGTTCAGGCCGAAGCGCACATTGTCGCCGTCCAGACGGTATGCTGCGAGCCCGAGGTGGAGCAGGTGCTGCTCGAGCGCCGTGGCGATGGTTGACTTGCCAGAGGCAGACAGGCCAGTGAACCAGATGGTGAAGCCGCGCTGCTTGCGGAAAGTGTTGCGCTCGCTGCGGGAGAGCGACGGGTGCCACGTGATGTTGCTGTTGGGAGTGAGTTCATGCGTCGGCGAGACATGGCGGGGTATGGTGGGGCTCACGTTGCCATTGTGCTTGTGGTATTAAAATCTTCAGGTAGGGAAAACAGAGTAGAGAATGGTGTCAAGGGAGCCGGGCAGCAGAGGCGCTCTAAGTAACGTATCCATCAGACATGCGTAGTCTTGCGCCATGTGGTTCCTGTGCCTTGTCTATGGGAAAACTTCTTAGCGTGAATGACGTGCTACAGGGCTGCGTGAACATGTCCAGAACATGTCCATCACCCGCAACCGTTTCTCCGCTTTCTCCCAACTGTCTACAATGGGAACTGGAAACAGTCTCGAACAGGAACAAGGGCATCGCGACAGAGTATCTTGCTGTCTCACTCATCATCATCGTCACGACCAAGTGACACTTCAAAGGCATCCCGTCCGACTTGTGCACTTGATTTCATGGCTATAGCAGATGAATTCAAGCCAGCGCAACTCTATCCTACCTTTTGTAGAGCCATCGAGCACTAAGACACCCATGTACTCATCTCTTGATTCCGTGTACACTCTTTGACTGCTAGTGTTCCCGGCGCTCCGTTCCCTCAACGTAATCAAAACGACAGCCTCTCTACCAACCGGGTAGCAAGTACATCCATAGGAAACTGATTGTTCGATTTCGATAACTCCGAAATAAATTCTCTGCCCATTTTTTCGACATGACCCGTGACTTCCTGGTGGTAACTTCGGAGTCGCATCTGTCTACCCAACTTTCGCCTCCTCTCCCTATCCGGCATATGCAAACGCCTCCTTTGACCCTCCATCAATTTAGCAGCCCTCTGGACCTGATCATTTTCGCCCCTGTTTATCTGACTACTCGAAGCCCCCGATTGTTCTGCTTTCTGCTTCGCACCCTCCTCCTCAATACATTTATATACCTCTCGCCACTGTTCTTGGATCCAATCCTTCCACTGACCCCGAGTTATCAATACCTTCTTTTTCTTGATACAAGGCTTTGACCAGTAATGATGATCATCCAGATTCCAATTCACTCCGGTGAGCCCACCGCCATCTTCGAATTGACCGAGTATCTTCCGCTCTCGCTCAATATACTGCTGGTCGTGAGCATTCTCCCAGCCCCTGCCGCCTGTCCCGGCTCGGTAGTAGTCCGTGATATTATCCTTATACATATGGAAGCGCACGGGAGCAGCAACCCAGTCATCGGGAAGAAATTGGCCTTTGGGAGGGTAATAACTTCGATCTTCTTTGACGAAGCGGTTGCTATTGGGGATGGGAGTGCTGGTGGCATGTTCACTGGGTCGTTCATGTGACTCGACAGGAGTTTGCGGTGCCGGAGCATGTCTCTGACCAGATGAACGGTGGCTACGAGCGGGTGAGGTGGTAAAGGAAAATCCAGCTGCCCGCGCTGCGTTGATAGCCTCGGTGAGCTGTGATACCGGCATTGTGCAGGTTGTATCAATACTGGGGAATTCTTTGAAACTTTTGTGCAGCGTCCTCGAGACTATGCCCACTGGATATGTCTTCCTCGGAACGTTCTTGATTGTGCTTATAGCGCCAAAAAAGGGCTTTCGGCCGCCTTCTAATTGAATAGTTTGATTGCTGGCGTTGAGGCTTACTTCGGGAGTCGTGAGTCTCTAAGAGTCTTAGACTGGTGTACCTTCTCCTGGTATACTTAAAGCGGCTGGTTCCTGTCTTGCCCAGAAACACAACAACTTTCGTCGGAGAAGTCGAAGATTTAGAGGACTTTGAGATTTTCTTGGATATTCTCGTACAATATCGTAATTTCTATTCGAGGGAGAGTCTTTGAGTACTGGCAAGTACTTCAGAAGCGAGTTGTGAATTCTCGTGGATAGACTCTTCGATGACAAGTTGTACTGTAGATGTAAGAGTTGAAATGAGAAAATGTGAGAACTGACGCACAATTTATATGCGAAGTACAGAGATGAGCTGAAGATTCCATGGTAGAGCGGTTCATTGTTGGGAACGACTCCACACGTAGAATTGGGAAGCAAGATTTAGTCATGATAACCGTTGAGAGGGACTTCGACTAAGATTCTAGTCGTGCAGTATATCTGGGAGAGCTATGTGTACCAAGGCTACTCTTCAAGGCAGCAATCTACAAATCAAATAAACAACAATAAGGTGCGCAGGTAAAGGCATCCTCTTATGAAAGGAATTGCTTGCTAGAATGTCACCATATAGACTTCGACTGACAAGAAAACGGACGTTCATGGCAGAGTTGGACATCAGAGAGGGGTTCACGATACTCGTTGGGATGTGGCATAGGCGTTGGGTAGATAGTCATCCCTGTACGTAAAACTGGGCGACTTGGCTATTAGAAAAGAGTCACGATACCCGTTAGGATGTAGAACATGTGTCCAGAGGTTTTCTATCCACGGTTATGAGGCTGGGCGAGTCGAAGACCAGAAGGGGATTCGCGATGCCCGTTGGAATAAATGTGACATGGGTGATTCGAGGTTATCTACATATATATGTATCTATGGATATGAGACTGAAAGAGTTGAACACCACCTGGGCAGAGACGGGGTCACGATATCCGTTGGGATGGATATGTGCGTTGGGGGGATAGTCGTTCATAGATATGAAGCTAGGCGAGTTTAACATCGGAAGGAGGTCACGATACCCGTTAGAGCGTGGTTTGGGTGTTGAGAGGATAGCCATCCATGGATGTAAGACTAGGCCGTACCAGTTCTCTCAGTGCCAACAACTGACTAGTGACTTCTGGGCACAATTCCGTCAATGTTTCCGGCCTGCATTCTGTGTGAAATGGGGAGGTCGGAAATTGTACTCTCACATGCGTGCACTCACCCCTTCTGGACGCTAACCCTTCGAACGACGTAGAATCAACAGTACTTTCTACCACCAACACATCTAACATCTAGCATTTCAACGAAACAATTAAAGCATTTCTTCGGCATGTTAGATTTATATAGCATAGCATGCGGCATTGTACGTTTTTGCAGCCTTGCAGCAAAGGTGTCCCCCTCTCGTGTTCATTCGGCATTTAGTGCTACGTCCACGGTCATAATATATACATCGTCGCCCAACAAACAGCGCACTGTTTTCATTCCTATGTCATCATCAATTACGCTTTTCCTCTGTAACCTCAACCCTCTCGACATGCGCATGGTGAGGGTCTTTCGCGCCGACCATTTCACCACCACCTTCGACATGATTGGTTCCGCCAAAGAGCGTGTCGATCTCCTCAAGGCTGACTTGCTTCGTCTCAGGAAGGAAGAAGACCACGAAAAGTGCTAGCAAAACGTTTATGCCAGCGAAGAAATAGAACGTGTACCAGCCGCAGTTCTTGAGGAAGATGGGGAAGAATTGTTGCACGATAGAATTGACAACGTTCTGGGTCTGGGAACACATTCCCACTGCTTGTGCTCGAACGTTCATAGAGAAAACCTCCGACGTGTAGATCCATACTGTGGCACCCCATGATGGCTTGTCTGAACCGGTGTTAGAAAATGTTACAAAGAAAATTGTTAGATCCACACTTACAGAAGAAGGCAAAGAGGAACATCAGGAAGACGATTGAAATGCCGACAGGCTGCGTCTTGGAATCTCCGGGCAGGGTAGGTGTTTCGGAACCGACAGCTGCGGCAACCAGCATGCAAAGGGCCATACCGATACCACCGACAATGAAAAGGAACTTTCGACCGAATCGATCAACAGTCCAGGTAGCATTGAGCGTGAAGATGATACCAAAGGTGGCATTTAGAGCGTTAATGAGCGCGATCTTTGTTGGGTCGTTGAAAACCTTCTTGTAGATGATCGAGGAATAAGAGTTGAGGGTACCCTGACCAGTAATCTGTTGTCCGCCATTTATGATCATGCACAGCAAAAGGCGTTTCCTGATGGATTTGTCCTTCCACAAAGCCGAATAGTTGCTGGAGATGGCCTCGGCTTCAAACTCAATAGCTTCACGGATCGTAAGCAATTCGTCTTCCACTTCCTGCTCGGTATCGCGGACTTTGCGAAGGGAATTACGGGCATCTTCCTGGCGGTTGCCATGCTGAATGTACCAACGGGGCGACTCGGGAATGAAGAAGACTTGCGCGAGGATGACGATCGGCATGAGCAGTTGAAAGATGACGACCATTTTCCAGTCCCAATCTCCAAGCTTCTGGGGATGCTTCGCAGTAGCAAATCCAACCCAGTATCTAAACGTGTCAGGGCGAGGTGATGGTATGGTGCCCGGGGGCTACGTACGCAATGAAGGAACCAACAGAATAGAACATCTGCCAAAAAGACATGATGGTACCTCGTACTTCAGGTCGAGAAAGTTCTCCGATGTAAATAGGGCCAGCAGCTGCGATCGGTCAATTATACAAGTTGCGTGTTGATGTAGGAATTGCTTACTCAAAGCAAGACCTTGGCCCAGACCGATGACAACTCGGCCAGCGATGAAAACCCCAATGTTTCCTCTTGGAGAGAAGCATTGCATGAATGTGGCAATGATGACGAGGACTGCTCCAGCTGCCATACCCATCCGTCGGCCAGCCCAGTCTGCAAGAGGCCCACCGAAGAAGAAACCTGCAACGACAGCTCCGACTGTATAGGAAGTATTGATAGCTCCGATAATGTTCTCATCCTAAGATGGTCAGCCTGTATCGATCTAGAGCAGGGTGAGGACGGACTGGGTGGTTGAAGTAGGCCTTCCAGTTCTTGGAGTTCTGGAGTGCATTGAAGGTAGATGCATCGTAACCGTAGAGCACCATGCATGAGGCCGCTACGAGAGAGATGTACCAATTGTACACTGTCTTGTTGGTAGGCGCCATTGTGAACCGATGGTTTCCCAGGCCTGCTTCGTTGACAACGGAACAAGAAGAGCCCAGAGCAGCGCTGGAGGGAGAAATGCAGACCGCTCTCGCATTCTTATAAGCGATACCTGTGCGTGGAGTACCCACATTCCATCCATGTTCGTACCGACGCCGCGGGCGCGAGCTTGGGCAGATTACCAGGTTGCGGGATTCCTTGAGGTGTGGCGTTCCAATTAATACACGAATCAACAAGCCATCTTGGGTCAACTTGTGAAGGCACCGACTACCCACACGACTCGACCGTGCAACGGCTTGATCTGGGGCCCCAAAGCGTTATGCGGGCCTCCACACGTCGAGTTTGAGGGGCGGTGATCTAGTACTGTGCACTTGGTGGGATTGCGGGTTGAGATGTTCCACGAATGAGACGAGGACCGAGACGATAGCGGAGGATGTCGTTTACCGTTAGCCTCTACGAGGCGAACATTAAGGTATCTTGGAAGGGCTTGGGAGTCTGGGGCTGGGTGGGAGGAATAACTCGATGAGGCATGGTCAGGGTCGTGACAGAGAGAAGGACCAACGTTAGTGCGGGTGCACGGGTCACAAGCATTTATGAGGCGGCGGCACGGCGAAGCTTTGGCTGGCTCTACGACCTTGTTCTCAGCCGACCGCGGCGTGGCCCTCTGCACGACATAGTGCATCCGTGTGTGCTCTCGGATGGTTCTTGCCGTATGGCGCGCATGGGTGAGGTTCAGACGGCACAAGCAGGCACGGGACATGGGGAGATGCATCCCGTCGACCCCAGCAAAGGGTGTCGAGAGCAGTGCTTAGTAGACGCAGTTCCGGAGGCGACGTGTCCACGAACGTGTCCACGAACGTGTCCATGAACGTGTCCATGAACGTGTCGGTGCTCGCCGTGCGTTGGACCGAGGCACCAAACAGCGCGCAGAGCAATGCCATCAATGGACATGTGGGTGTTGCCGAGAGTACCGCAGCTAGGGGACAAGCCATGCTGCCATGATGGTTGATGGCGATGTACTACTTAGTGTACAGAGGAGGCGAGAGATGGATGTAGTCGAAGTGTTCTGGAGTGGGTCTGGGGGAGGGTCTCGAAAGAGGGTCTAGGTAGTCTAGCAGATGGTCAATGTTATCAATCTTACTTAGCACGAGACGTGTGGGTAGCTGGAGATGGGATGGCCCCTAGGGTCCGTGGATGGGGCGCCACAGCTGGGCCGCACCAGCCACGGCAGGGTCACACCAGCCACACGTCGCCCCACCAGCCGCCTGACTCCCCACTTGCTTGTTCGAGACTCGCCGCAAGCGCCTTCCCTCACCGACGCCCGAGCAAAAGTTCGCCCAACTTCTTACACACAACCCAAACCCCTATTCTTCCTCGCCACCAAGATGCCTTCAGGTCAAGGAGGTACGTCGGGGACCCTGTGTCTTAGTCTCCTCTTCTTGCCCCGCCACTGACATGTAAAATAGCCGGCACCAACCCCATCCACAACAAGAAGCCCAAGGCGGCAAAGAAGGAGCTCGACGACGATGACAAGGCTTACCTTGCGAAGCAGCAAGCCGGTACGTGCCGGCTTTCGTATACTCTCGGCCGATGCCGCCGCATCTCTCCAGAGCATTGCCCAGGGACACTACGGCTGACACTATATCAGACAAGAAGGCACGCGAGGAGATGGCCAAGAAGGCCGGCGGAAAGGGCCCCATGAACACCGGACAGCAGGGAATCAAGAAGTCGGGCAAGAAGAAATAAACGCAGGTACCACATGGACGTGGGAGAGCGGAGAGACGAGTGAACGACTGAATATGCGGATACCATGGTGCTTTTATACCTAAGCGGGCGTCGTGCTCATGGCACGGCATGGCCCAAATAAGATGCAGAATCCAGGACTTGTTCCTTGTTTCTATCTTCTCGTGTCCCGGTCTGTTGAATCCATGTGTCGTTTGCTTCGCCTGGACTGTACACCCACAACCTGAACGTTGACGCAATTGAACAGGAAGCATAGCCTTATGATATGTTTCCGGTCCCGGGCTTGCCGCCATGTAGCTTGTAACTGACGGCTATGCATGCCCAGTAGTCCCGATATCGTTGTGACTGGCCTGACTGGATACCGATCAACGACCACACTCGATTGAATGGGTGTCTTGAGAACGTCCAAAAGTATGCTATATTCACAAGATGCCACAGAAATAGCCGACATTCAAAACCAAGATGATAATCACAAGCCTTGAGAAAGTTTCACTAGCACATGACCTAGTGCAGGCCCGGGGGCATCTCATGTACGTAGTGACGCCAAGGGTTTGCAGGACGAAATTGCTCAGTCGTTGCGTTAGTACAGCGAATAATGCACCTGCGGTCCCCAGTTGCTCATGCCACTTGTGTTCTGAATTCTCACGCCTCACAATACAGAACATGCACGCGATCACTGCATAATGCATGTATTTTCTTCTTCAAAACCACATAAATTTAGGATTTGCATTGGAATGGGTGCAGTTGCAAAGGCAACAAGACGGAGATGGAGCATACAGAAGGTCGAAAAAATATACATTAGGTTCACAGTGCACTCGCACTGCGCTGATTATTAGGGTCGTCGTTACAACTCCAACCCGTCGTTTACTCGCCCGCTCGCTAGCCAAAATTCGCTTAAAATGCGCTTCGCATTTGTGACTCGGACACAACTTTTTACCCAAATCCTTCCAGCCGGTTGCAAAAGACAAGCTGCGCTGTCGAATGGGAATCAAGGTCGGGTATTCGCAATGGTCACACGGCACCAACACGCGACTGTGGCGAGGTTGGTGGCGTCGCGTAAAGGGTCCGCCTGAACGGTAAGATCGATGGTGTTGAACAACGCATCGCGCCCAAGGGGTTTGACGGCTCAGAGAGCGTCCGCTAGGCTGCCCACGTTGTCGGAAGGTAATTTACTTCCATCGCTTGATTGTGAGGTGAGGATTATCGAATCCAAGGGAAAGTGTTGAATGTAGGCAAAAAGTCCTTGGAATGAAATCGGATCATCTCAGGATTCGGACCGGCGTCCTTTCTTGCTTCCCAAAGCGAAAGCTCGGCGCTTGAAGCTGCTGCCTTTGCTCTCATCTGTGGGAGATTTCGGACTGCTGTTACCCGACGACTGGTGGGGTTGAGATGAGGCTGATGATTCAGAAGCAGAGCGTTCTCGTCCCTCTCGAAGGATGTCGTCCAGGGAGACGTTGAGATGGGGATGAGTGTAAGTGGGTGCCTGTGCAGGCTCCAGGATTTCGATGAATTTTGTGGAAGTCATGTTGCAGATGGTCTGGTGGAAAGATGTGGATTGCGATTCTGAGAGAAAGGACCAGATAAGTATGCACACTCGAGGGGAATAAGGCCAGGTATATGATATGTGGTGTCTCCAAGAGGATCGGCGTAGTGGCGGTCGTGTTATGTTCAACCGCGCGAATACGGTCCAGACTGGGTCTCCAGAATATATACTCGAACCAAAGTAGTGCGACAGTGCAGGGGTAGTGTATTGATGTTGGGGCGTCGCACGAATGGAAGGCTTACGTGCCTAGCTAAGGGAAGGGGAGTAGTGATATAGACCAAAGCAAAACGCAGGGGCACGACTCGGATTTTTAAGCTTAGGAAGGAAGAGCACGCGGGTGCGACTGAATACAAGCGGGATCCAGGGTAGGCAATGCATTTCAGGGTCTGTCTGCGCCGATCGCGAGCGTTCTCGAATGCCTGGCAACCAGGATGACGACGGTGGTCGTTTAGACAGACGCACATGCCACGACCGAGACCACGCGGCGGGCAGAACCGGTGGAAAGTGAACCTTGCGTGTGCCGTCCCACATTGCGGGCCGTCAAAAATAGGATGGCATGACGGACATAGTGAGGAGTGAATGCTGATTGCTTGACAAGTCCGGACGACATGGGCGCAAAGAGAAGGCGAGCAACGGACTTGTTGCGTTGTCCACCCACACCCAGTCTGGCTCCGCAGCACGGCGTAAGGCAGTCGCAGTCGCAGTCGCAGTCGTCGCAATACGTTTTGCCACACCAGGTGGACGCGTAAAAGCCGTGGTCAATATACGGGCATGTGCCACGGATCAGCGCGATCAACGGTATCTATCCGCACCGAACTGCCGCCTATATGATCTGAGTGTTAAGGACTCGTTCCCACGGCGTGTGCTCCCCCCGCAACAACAACGATAGCAGCAATGCCACAGTCACCCGAACAGCCCACGGCCACGGGATTGTTGCGCCCAGCACACCTGTGCATGCGACTCAGCCGCTGCGGCTGGTCTCCAGGACCAATGACGTAGTTGCTGCTCTTGGCTTGTGCCCGACTAGTGAGCTTCCGCCGGGAATTGTGCGCTGCGGCCTCCTCGTGTCTGCTTTTCACCCTCGGCGACATCATTGTGCAGCCTTTGTTATTTACTGTGCCGCGCATCCCAGAATTTGGGGCCACTGTCACCCGTCAGTAGCACCATATTCCCGCGTGCAGTATGCCAGGGTCTCTAGGGTACCGCATCTCTTCTATCGGGCGTCATCGATATGCATCACGGCCGTTAGTCTAATGTGTGTCGCATTCACATAGCAGGTCTGGCGCGAAGCCTTCGGATTAGAGTTCGATTCCACTTACTTGCTGCATCGCTAGATGTCGCTTTACTTTCTACTTTCTCTCCGTGTCGTCTCTCTCTTCGTGCCAGACTATTCCCAATGCTCCATTCAGTCAAACATGACTTAGGCTGGTTGGTGGTAGGTCTAGTGTACCTGCGCGCCGCTCTCTTACCGCCCACCGCGACCGCGTCCTCGACCACGGTTATGTGATCCACCTCTTCCACGACCTTGGCCGCGCCCTCTGTTCCCGCCTCTGTATCCACCGCGCTTGTCGGGACGTGCCGATTCAGCTCTAGGCCCCAGTTGCATCAAACGTGCTCTTTCCTCACTTGTCGCGTGAAAGGGGTTTGGTATCTGGAGCAGGTCGCAGAACGCTTGGGTGTGTGGGTTCGAGTATTCTTGTGGACCTCCAACCACATTGATACCAGTTGACGGATCGTACACCGGTGCCGTCTGCACGAAATCCTCGGGAATCACCATCTTTCCCTGCTTGACGAGGTTCTCATTCACCCAAGCCATCTCATTCTCAATCAGTGGCCTATAGTATACATCCCCTTTGTCCTGGGGCACAAGTGCGTCAGGAGTTCCCAATTGCAGATCTGATGCAAACACACGTGTGATCGCGAGCCACTCTGGGTCGTATTCCAGCTTGAGAGGTCGTTGAAAGCCACTTGGCGAATGAGGTGCTATTTCCAGCAGCTGAAGGAAATGCCTACCAGGTAAGCACTTATCTAGTGCCAAAAACTTTGTCGTCTTGTTGGATATCTCACGAGGGAACGGCATAGTAGGAGGCGCAGAGAAACCGGAAGGCGCAGACGGGAGTGCGAATGACTCTGGAAGAAGACTGCGGACATCCGCAAATTTGTCTTCGGCAGTCCCTTTCGTATGCTGAGTTTGTTGTAGTGTCGGCGCCGCTGGCTCAATGTCTTCATCTACATCAAGGTCGATTTCTGCCTCATTTTTGGGTGGTAGGATGGAAGTGACGTCGTCAATATCGAGATCGACTTCATCTTGGTTCGATACGATTGGAACGGCGGCTTCCTCGGACTCGGATGTTGAAGGGCCAAGCCTCTCGTCGTGCTCCCATACTGCGGTGAACCGGGCATGCATGTGAGCACTAAACCAATGCACGGGCCGTAGCCGCTCCAAGACTGTGGTTGCCGCTACGCTTCCCAGCTGTCCATTATTTGCATCTTGTTCGAAGTATGGTTTGAATCGAAACAGTTGTGCGTAGTTTCCCTTCCATTCCATACCTTTGGGCCAATCATGACTCAGTCCAATGTCGACTTGGCTACGAAGTTGAAGTAGCTTGCGAGTGTCCAGCTCCCTGACATGATAAATGCTCCTCACATCGTCGTTGTTGTAAGGTAGGCGTTCAAAATGTGACTTCCGATAGCTGTACCCTTTCCAGATGCCCGAGAGACCAGCAATTCGCAGAGGCCCAAGTCGAATTACGTTTGCTGCACCCATGTAGTAGATGTTGGGCGCGGCCCAGCCACCGTAGTATAGCTCCCACATATAGTTGCTGGCTTCATGGTTGCCTCCGATGAATATCGTCAGATAAGGGGCGGTTCGTGCACCCGAGTAATATTCATGGAAATCATGCATGGCATAGTACTTTTCCGGCATGGCAACAGCCTTCAGATCGTAGGCATTTCGAACAGCCTACACTAGGTTAGCTACTGTTCACATGATGAAACGGGAATGCGCGTACCTGAAAGTCGCCCCCGATTATCAGCAGGTCGACGCCTGGCCATCCCTTCAGTTCGCACGCCTTGGTAACAGATGCGTAGATGTCATGTAAAGTCCCGTGACCGCAACCTTCGACAGCAATGCGTAAGCCGCTTTCTGGATCTTGGGTTAGTGAATCCATGCTCTGGATTTGCTATCGCAGTCGTGGCTGGGGTGAAGAAATGAGTCGAGAATAGAGTTTCAAGCAAAATGTGATTTGAAGTAATGGCGACTCACCTCGCTGCAGTGGAAGATGGAAGGACCAGGGTCCTACCAGCAGTTCAAGTACACTAGTATATGCGCTAACGCCAGCCGATCATGTGATGCCGTTATCGATAACGGTTACATGAAGAAATCTATCTGCCTCCTTG
This sequence comes from Pseudopithomyces maydicus, assembly GCA_026873275.1. Classification (NCBI taxonomy): domain Eukaryota; kingdom Fungi; phylum Ascomycota; class Dothideomycetes; order Pleosporales; family Didymosphaeriaceae; genus Pseudopithomyces; species Pseudopithomyces maydicus. The sequence goes on along the minus strand of JANTUC010000010.1, from coordinate 882,792 downwards.
GAGAGCTCTATATCAGCCAGAACCATGGCCCTCGATTCAACCCAGGCCCGTTTCAAATTCCTGAAAGAGGCAGCATTCCAGCTTGCCACCACGGCTCCAAATGTGTCCGCCAGTCTTGCATCAACCTACATCAACTCTGTGATGGATACCGAAGATGACGTCCAACGAGCGAAGAAGGAATGGAGTTCACTGCAACGTGAATTTTGCGGCGCGTGCGGAAGTATCGTGCTTCCAGGATGGTCAAGTTCAGTACACCTTCAATCTAGTCCGAAACCAGCCAAAAAGCTGGATCAGAAGCCACCACCACCCTCGGAGAAGGTCATCATGTCTGTATGTCTTCGATGCGACCGCAAGTATTTGCAGCCATTGCAACCACGGAAGCCGAAGCACGTGAGGCTTAGAGCTAAGCGCGGTGTCGAAGCTTCAACTGTCGTCGCCCCGCCACCTAGTAATGACGAAAGCAAGATCACCCGATCCGCGAATGCGACAAGCAAGCAGAGGAAAAAGTCCCGCAAAGGTGGCTTGCAGGCCATGCTCGAGAAGAATAAGAGCCAAAACTCAGGAGGTGGTCTCGGGCTCGACTTGATGGATTTCATGCAATGAGCGTTGTAGACACGACCAGGTTTCGACAAGGCGTGGCACCCTTCGAATGTTGTTGAGAACTCTTAACAAAGCTGAAAAGCGATAGGGCTGAAGGCGACAGGGATCAGCTCACAGTTGCTGCAGGGAACGAACCAGATCGCGCTAGAAGCACCCCGCCATCAAGCGCGGGGCTCAAAAACTTTCGCGTTTCGTCACAGCCCAAAAGTCCAAAATCCAACACCGCAACGATAAGCAAGGTCACCCACAGACTCAACCGTCACGAACCTTGTTTTACTATCCTGTGACATCGAACATGGCGCAACCAAGCCTTGCAAAAGATTTGTTCGAAGATATGGGCCGGAAGGTGGCGGAGGCGAGTGCGCGAGATGACGACGTAGACGGCACCAAGGTTGTGGAGGAGATACCAGAAACATTATGCATGAACTGTCATTCCGAAAACGTAGGTCGCATATACGGACTGTGTAAGATCAAGACTAACTATCTATCAGGCCTCTACTCGACTCTTGTTGACGAAAATTCCCTTTTTCCGCGAGATCGTTATCATGTCATCGGAGTGCCCCGAATGTGGTTGGAAGAACGCGGAGGTCCAGCCAGCTGGCGAAATCCAACAACGGGGAATCAAAATAACCCTGAAGATCGACGGCGCGGAGGACCTAAGCCGGCAAATCGTGAAGAGCGATACGGCAGTGTTCCGTGTGGAAGACATTGATCTGGAAATCCCACCGGGTCGAGGGCAGCTCACAAATGTGGAAGGCGTGCTATCCATGGTTGCAGAAGATCTCGCCCAAAAACAAAGCGAAAGAAAGGAGGTTATGCCAGAGGTCTACGAAAAGATCCAGAGTGTGATTGAAACTCTCAAGGAGATGGCCGCCGGCAATAAGACACCATTCAAGATTACCGTTGACGACCCGGCTGGCAACTCATCCGTTGAGCCTTCAATAGGCGACACTGCCGCTAAGTATTTCCGGCACGAGTACCCTCGTAGCCCCGAACAAAATGCGGCACTCGGTCTCGGCGAGTCTTCAGACAGCCAGGCGCCTCCTACCGAAATTCGCCCAGAGTACCACGCAGACCAAATGTATCCGCAGATGCCACAGGGGCCTATGGTGAACAACGTAGATGAGGATGACATTGTCGAAAACCAGGTGTACTCGTTCCCTGCAAGCTGCCCCGGATGCACGAAGCCTTGCACAACCAACATGAAGATGGTCAACATCCCGCATTTCAAGCAAGTGGTGCTGATGAGTACAGTTTGCGAACACTGTGGATGTAAGTCGAAGTATGATGGTGTATAATGACATTCGCTAACGACTATAGACCGAAGCAACGAGGTCAAGACCGGAGGCGAAGTTCCCGAAAAGGGTCGCCGTATCACGGTGTCGGTGGAGAATAAGGAAGATCTCTCAAGAGATATCCTCAAAGCTGAATCATGCGCTCTGTCTTGCCCAGAACTCCACCTCAGTGTCGAGCCGGGAACATTGGGTGGCAGGTTCACGACTATCGAGGGTTTGCTCACCCAGGTTCGTGATGACCTCCGGAAATCCATCTTTGACGTCGGAGACGGCGGCGACTCGATGGATGCGGCTGCCAAGACGAAGTGGGACGATTTCTTCAGCCAGCTTTCGGCGGCCATCAACGGCGAGGTCAAGTTCACAATTATCCTTTCGGACCCGCTAGCGAGCAGCTACGTCCAAAGCTTTGCGGCGCCGCAGCCCGACTCGCAAATGAAGGTCGAGGAGTACGAACGAACGGAGGAAGAAGAGGAGGATCTTGGCCTCAAGGACATGAAGACGGAGGGATACCAAGACGAGCAGCCAACGACCAACGGCGAGGCTGTCAATGGTTCGTGAGCACAGTCGGATTCCATTTCCTTGATTCGCATCTGGTCTTTAAGTTCTGTAGATACCAAGGCGACGCCCGCCACAATTGACCATTCCCCCACTACATGCCACCTGCCCCACAGTGTATGCCAACGCGTGACTGTGCTGCGTTTTCTTTGTCCTGTCTCTCTTTCTCATACAGCCAGAGGGTTCGCATGAATGGTGATGTTAGTGATCTCGACACGCTCCTTTGGACGAGACTTCTTGTCCACCTCGAGCGTCTCGATCTCATCAAGCACCTCGTCGCCTTCGAGCAGCTTTCCAAAGACGGTGTTCTTCCCGTCCAGATGCGGGGCAGGAGCAAAGGTGATAAAGAACTGGCTGCCGTTGGTGTTGGGGCCTTTGTTGGCCATGCTCACAATTCCACGGGCATTGTGTCTCAGCGCGGGGCGGATCTCGTCCTCGAAGAGCTGGTCGACCGTGTCGTATATGGACGTGGATGTCTTGGACTTGGGGTCGGTTTTGGGGCTGCCGGTCTGCACCATGAAGCCGGGGATCAGGCGGTGCAGCGGACTGCCATGGTAGAAGCCGGAGGCGCAGAGGGCGAGGAAGTTCTCGGCCGTCTTGGGCACCGACTCGCAGAAGACCTCGAGCTTGATATCACCCTTGGTGGTGTGCAGCTGTGGACGGCAGGGTCAGCGACGGACAGCATGCAGCGAGGGCAGCGGCGTAGGCACGGGCATGAGCATAAATGGATGGGGCATGGGCATGGGCATGGGCATCGGAGAATTGCGCTCGGATGCAGGCAGGCAAGCAGGCGAGCAGCTAGGAAATGGGTAGGGCGGATACGAAGGTGGTTGTGTACGTACGGTGACTGACATGGTTGTGCAGCTGAAGCGGCATCCTTTGGGTGGGTGAGGTGGTGATTCGCGAAGCTCAAGCCCCCAAAGAAGGCTGTGGACCAGTCTAACCCAACCCCCAAGCCGTCCGCTCTACTTCCTCCTGCCACGTTCTGGGCCGCCTTACGTCGCTAGATAGAACAGTCTACGTGCTGATCAGTCGCCCGTCGCCCGTCGCCGCGAGCCTGCCCCATCGTCCACCGTCGTCGCCGCGAGAGCACCGGGCCAATCGCATTGACAAGTGCGCCGTCCGCCTCGACCCTACTACCTACTGAGCGTCCAACCTCCAGCTGCACCCGGCGCCCGCGCATCTGCCCACGCAACACCGCACCCTCTCCGCCGCGCGCCGCCCGCTCCAGTGCCCCTGTGCCCGGTGCCCAGCCCCCAGTGCCTGGTGTCCAGCGTCCAGCGTCCAGCGTCCAGCATCCAGTGCCCACCTGCCCGCCCGACCGCCCGCCCTCCAGCCGCCCCGCCCGCTGCTGGACACGCCCTCGTCGGTGCACCTCGTCGACCCCACCGCGCCTGTAGGCAGGCTGCGTCGACGCCGCCTGCACGCACCCCCTCTGTGACGCTCCGCCCGGAGCTCTTCGAGCGCAACCCACCAGGCGCCGAGCAGCGACCATACCGCACGAGAGTTCCCATGCGGTGCTCGCCGCACCCCCAGGCCTGCGCCGACGCCCCGTCACCGTGAGAAGCCATGTCGGCCTTTGTGCGCGTCTCAGGACCGCCAAACAGCAACTTCCTCGTCGGCTACCCAGGCATCTCGGCAACATTGGTACGTCTCCTGCCCCCGCGCCCACCTTCCCACCCGCTGCACCCCGTACTGACCACCAGACAGCCGCGCCTGGAAGGCAAGGTCGAAATACGCCCCCTCGTCGGCGTCTCTGCCCCCGTCAACGTCTCCCTCGTCACCATCGCCCTCCACCGTCGCGAAACCATCCACCCCTCGGCCGAGTCCCTGACCAAGAAGCACCTGGCCGCCCCGCGCAAGGAGATCACCGACATCGTCGGTAAAGAGATGCTGCTGTTCCGCTGCCCGGCTGGCAAGGAGTACGAGAGCGTGCTGTCCATGGACCTTCCATTCGTCATATTCATACCATACGGCCGCGGCGGTGAAGAGGTGGCCAGAAGAGTACCGCCTGCAAGTCTGCAATTGCCGAGCAGGACAGCTGAGACCTTCTACGAGCTCGTAGTAACTGTTCAACAGGGCCAGGTCGAACAGAAGAAGTACCCCTTCCCCGTACCCATACAGCGCTACGACACCCTCTCCACCTTTGGCATGTACAATCGCCCCGAGAGCGCCGAACGGGTTACAGACCACCTTGTTACGCTGGGCATCAGTCTGCCCAGGTGGAGCTACGGCCCACTCGATCCTGTATCGGTTTACATCAAGCTGAGTCCGAATCCAGACTGGTTAAAAAAGGCCCAAAAAGTCACCATCCAAAAGATCACTGTCGGCATAGACGAGGAGATTATATTCAATCACGAGGGCGACGAACCCACCAGGAAGGTGAAAACCCTGGCGAAGACAACCCAGGCTGTCGGTGTCAAGATGCCCGAGGCTGGATATTTCACAAATTTAGGTCTGGTGTTCCCTGCGAAAGACCTGCGGGACTCGGATGGCATAATACCACGTGGGAAGAAGGAATTTCCAATGTACGCCGTCAACGGATTCACTACCACGGGTACGCTCTACAAGATTGAGTACTATCTGACAGTCAAGGTAATCAGCCGCAGCTGACTGAACACGTCAAGATCATTGTACTAACGCTCTTTAGGCCCAATTGTCGTCAGCACGGGACATATTACTCCGCCAGCCTATCGTGGTGTGCCCATTCGACCACGCCGGTTGCAAGGAAGAGATGGAGGCCATTGAACAGGCAGCTAGAGACGCAGCCCATGTTTCGCCAGATAACCCAATGCTACCCTTGGCCACTATCGTACGGCATAACGATCCGAATGGACTTGCGGCACTGGGCATGGCGATAGTAGGAGGTCAAAGGAAGCCTCTTATCGAATGAAAGCCGGCGGTTTTGATTCTGATCGTATCCGAAACAAATGCTCGTTGCGGCATATGAACACGGCTTGTGTCATACAAGCAATGCCAATGCGAAGCACCGAATGCGCAAACGCAGCCGAGCATGAGAGTGCACGAAAAAAAATAATGCCCTCCTCGCTCGAGAAAATCCTTCAGGACATCTCAGAAAGCGACACTAGCCATCATGTGCAACCGGAGGAGTTTTGACCACTTTAGGCGTTCTCGGTACTGGTGCTGGGCCTTGGAAAATTCCGGCCTGCTTTCACTTCGCAATTGGAACACGATACCACAGCGTAGGAGCCCAGGCGCTAACTCCTTTCTTTGGCGCAATCTTTATGCGGTGGTTCGTCGCGCCTTCTTGTCCCTGCATTTGCTGGAGTTTTTCTTTTCCCTGTGCGACATTGTGCTGTTTGATGAGGCATGGAATGGAATACGATACGTTCACTTGGTGTCCATAATATTAGTGGGGATGGTTGGGGCAGGCTCCAAGATGTTTGAGGGTGGCAGTAGATATTTTGCGCGCCCAAGGCTGGGGCCGTGGTGGGCTTGCGGGTAACAGCGCAGCACGCAATGCGTGACTGTCAAGTACCATGTTATAAATACCACATATTACTTGCTTACTTCCGTGGGCTATACTGATTTGATGCGAGACTGTGTTTAGGGGCATGAAGACTTGAACCTCAAGCAACTTGACATGATTTTGAATAATTTAGTCCCCTTCTTTCCTGCAAACCTGTATCCAATCACTCATCATCTTTGTTCCACGGTTCTTGAGACTAACTCACGAAGAAGCATGATATAGTAATATGAAACTCTGGAAGATCGCAATGATTGATGACAGGGCTTTGAAAATTGTTTTCCTCTGTGACTGGACACTGGCAAGATAGTCACCTCTAAGATGGTTGTCCGCCATTATCCGGTCCGGATGCCCGTATACAGAAGAGTCGGATTCCTGTATACAGGCATTGTATACAGACATAAAACGGATGCCTGTATACAGGGCACACCCATATGTACCTAGAGAGATCGGCTGCCTGTATACAGTAGAATTTACGCGCTCTTCCTCGCTCACCGAGCGGCGAGAACATCAATCACCGTCATGATTCGTTACCTCCGAACCCGTCGACGGGACGATGCCCAATGGCTAGCTTCTACTAGAGAGTAGCGGCCGCATGCCGCCTCCCGTGCTGACTGTCGCTTCCACGAGGACAACCACAATAGTCACAGCTGTGCTCTATGCACCACGGTGCTGCAGATGCCCTGCGACCTCTAGTATCCGCAGCCTCTCCGCATTATCCGCAGCTCCACATCGTCATGTCCAACCTGGTAGTTTTGTTAAGCGCACCAATGATGGACCCGGATTCCGACGAGACGATCGCGTAAGAATTTTGTTATTTCCGAGAGTGGAGGAGGCGGTAGCGTAGGATGAAGGTATATAGGCTCGCCGTACCCCCATTTTAGGCAGGGGACCGGTGTTTATTTGGGACGTTGAGACTTTTCAGGAGGGATTTTTTTTTCGAAAAGTTGAGACTTTTTATACGTTTAAAATCGATTGAACGCGCGTAGCCGAGTTATTTCCGGATCGATGACGAACAGGGCGTCTGAAGTAGCACAGGTGGATGATAATCAAAGAGTTGACATTGACGCTCCCTCGGAGAGGAGTAGTGGTGTGTATGGTGTAAATGGGGAAGCTGTGCAAAATGGAGAAGCCAACAAGCAGCCGTGGGAAGGGCTACCAGAAAAGGCGGTCGACGTCCCTCCTGACGGAGGGTATGGATGGGTCTGTGTTGCATGTGTTGCAACATTGAATGGGTAAGTCGATCTTGGCTTTGTCCACTCGTTGTCGAAAGAAGAAGAAGATGGGTTGGACGTGTGTTGAAGGAATACTCACTCATCTCATCTGGCAAAGTACTAAGAAGTCGCAGGCATACCTGGGGATTAAATTCTTCTTACGCCGTCTTTCTTGCCTATTATCTCTCTAACAACATATTTCCTAATGCAACGGCTCTTGAATACGCATTTATTGGTGGGCTATCCATCTCTCAGGCGCTGATTATCTCCCCGGTGGCCACAATGACGACACGCTTATACGGAACTCGAACTACACTTCTAATTGGAGTTCTTTTTGAAACGGCATCCTTCATTGCGGCATCCTTTGCTTCCGAGATATGGCATTTGTTTCTCTCGCAGGGCATCTGCTTCGGCTGGGGAATGGGATTTCAATTCGTCGGAAGCGTGGTCATCGCCCCACAATGGTTCACTACTCGACGGAGTCTCGCGAACGGCATTGCTGCGGCCGGATCTGGGCTCGGAGGACTTACTTACTCCCTCGCCACGCAAGCGATGATCAAGAGCATCGGACTGCCGTGGGCATTCCGAACGCTGGGGATCATTGCTTTCGTTGTCAACACCACCTGCTCTCTCCTTATCAAAGACCGTAACAAGCAGATTGGAAGCTCGCAATTGTCGTTTGATTATCGACTATTCAAAAGACCGCAGTTTCTGGGTCTGTTAGCATTCGGGTTTCTCTCGATGCTGGGATATGTGGTTTTGCTGTTCTCGTTACCAAACTACGCGAGAAGAGTAGGAATGACTGCGTCCCAGGGCTCCATCATCGGTGCGGTTTTCAATCTAGGGCAAGCGATGGGCCGCCCTCCGATCGGATATTTCAGCGACTCGCTTGGTCGACTCAACATGGCTTCCTCGATGACAGCTCTATGTGGGATCTTTTGTCTCCTCATCTGGATATTCGCGAAAAGCTTCGGTGTGTTGATTCTGTTCGCCATCTTGGGGGGAACCGTTGCGGGAACCTACTGGGCGGTTGTTGGACCCATTACCACAGAAGTCATAGGCATCGTGGACTTGTCGAGCGCGCTATCAATTACGTGGTTGGTGCTTGTCCTGCCCACGACATTTTCCGAACCGATTGGGCTTGAGATTGTGGCTTTCAATGGGACTTATACGGGAGCGATCTTGTTCACAGGCTTCATGTACCTTGGGGCTGCATGCATCCTGTGGCTGGTGCGGGCTTGGAAGATTGGGGAGCTGGAGGAGAAAGAAGCGAATGAGACTGGCAGGTCGTCGTCTGCAATGCCGTCCAAGTCGCCTTTCAGGACGAGGTTAGTCATGTGGCGGAAAGTATAGGCAAGTAAGCAGATACACGGATGTAGTCATTGTTTGTTTGTTCCACTGTTGATAGCGGTGCATGCCGACGCGTCGAGCGAGTCTACATGTGAGCGTGTTGCGTCTGGTTGCCTCGAACGCCGACAGCCAGTGGTTGGCTATTAGCCGCAGCGATGGGTGCTTGACGTGGCAGCCCAACAGACGTGCTGGCAAGGACGCGCATAGCAATTGGTTCGACAATCGCATGCATCACTGCTCCAGGGCTTGCAATTCCCCAGGAGGGCCCAGGAGGGTGCCTTGGCGCGGGCAGGCGGGCGGGCGGCAGCAACGGGGGCGGCTGCGTGTGCCCCAGCTGGAGGGCGCCAGGAGAGCTGGCCAACGCCGCGAGCCCTGGAGCATCCACCATCATGTGAGCCAGAGCAGACCTCAGCGCCGGACCCCCCGATGGAATGGGATTCCGCCCTGCGCCACGGCTTGCTGGACCCTCTCCTGCGCGTGCAACGGCGTGGACGTATGTACCGTCACACCCCTGCCTGCACGTTGCGGGAGCGACCAATCGGCAAAGGTGGCTGACTTAAGCTTCCCTCCTTTCCACAATTTCCTGCTCGACATAGTCGCCAGCACCTCCACAACCGTGTCCCTTTTGCCTTTTTGCTGCTGTTGCTCTGGCGGGATGCTCACTGCTGTCTCCTCGTCTGTGCCGCCCAACCTCATGTCGCTCTTTTAGCTGCACTGCGCGTCTTTTCCTTTTGTCGACATAATTATATCGCGTCAAGCGTCACCTTGCCCACCCCAGGGACCCTCAGGACCCCCAGACCCTCGAGACCCTCAGGAACCACGGGCCCCTTTGCACGCGTCCTTTGCTTCCTAATCGCCATCTGGCCCTGTAATCCACCAGCTACCAGGCCTGTCCAGCATCCGGAAAGCTTGTGTTTTCTGCTTCTGGGCTCCTGACTGCCCGCTGAATGCTGCATCAAGCCCGACCTACCTCCGAGCTCTCGCACTATCTGCCATCGTCGCCCCCGTCCGTCATCTACGAACCTGCCAACGCTGCCGACGCACGTGAACCGATATCCCCGGCCCAGACTCTGTGGACAGCCCACCCGTCTCCCACTCAGACCCTTGGACACTCGAGCCCGGAGCTTCCCACGCTCCCGACCCTCTCTGCCCTCGGAGGCAATCCACGCACGCCCTCCACCGTCGACAGGCAGAACCGCTGCGACACTTCCTACTACACCGCCAGCTGGGGCAGCCCGTACAGGCACCCACCCCCGTCCTTCAATCGCCCAAGCCAGCCCTCGACCAACTACGGCAGCGACGACTTGGACGGCGACTCTGGCTTGCAGTTTGGCCTTGAGCATCTGCTTCCGCCCACCCTCGTCGAGGACAACTCGCCCAATCGCTTCAATCTCGAGCACCTTATCCCACGGCTCCAAGACAACGCTTCGCCTAACCAATTTAATTTAGACCATCTAATTCCGTCTCGCTTACCCGTCGCTCTCGAGACGCCCACCCAGCTCAACTTTGAATTCGCTTCCACGCCACCCGTCACCGGATCCGACAAGAGACACGCAACCGAAGAGTGGGTCCGCCAGTTCTTGGAGAGACGTTGGAACACGGAAACGAACGACTGGCTTAGTGACGGAGTCCCCGACAGCGATTCGGACGACAGGCCTGACTTCCATAGAGAGCAGCGAGGATCACCGTCTGTCAAGAAGCACAGGTCGAGACGCAACAACAAGACCTTGAATCAGCAAGACTTTTGGTCGCATTTTAGCAAAGGTCAGAAAGAAGAGCTTGGCAAGATGATGGCCTCAAGGTATGCGAACCCTGATGCGGGCTCGCATTCACGCCAGGGTTCCGGCGGGAGCCTTCGATCAGGGTTGGGATTTAGCAAATGGGCTGCGCAGTCAGCTTCTTCTACTGAACAGCCCGCCGCTGGTGTTCTCCAGCCTTCCGAGGAAGCATCAAACGCAGCATTGCCTAGTTCGCCCGCCCAACCTGTTGTTCAACCGGCTGCTACACCTCGTGTGCGAAAGAAGGTGATGGTTAAAGGTAAAGGTGTAGTTATCAGTATCGGTCGTGATGTTCCCAGAGGCACCCCTGGATTCCCCCTAGGCCAATGAGCCCAGGAGCCGTCGAGTCAAAGCTACAACAACTCGAGCGTCAAGGATACAATACCCGCGGTTTCGAGCCTTGGTCAGCCGCTGGTATTGCAAATGAAAGATCACTCACTCAAAATCGAGCTGTATGGCCAGACGACGAATACGTTCGAACAGTACGGTCCACCGCGCCTAGTGTGCGAATTTCCAGGAAAGAAGAATGGGACGCTTACATGAACCATCTTTTGGAAGCAAAACTGGCAGCTCTCGGCGTTGGAGTCGGCGGAGAAGAAGACACACCATCTCCCATGTCAAGACAGGCTTCCGTGCAGCACCCAGGCCTACCGTTTTCCCCGCCACTGCCTACTCCTTCTGTAGGAAGTCATCGTGGGAGACAAGGAAGCATCGTCTCCGGTTCTTTCCCGCTTGGTCCTTCGCCTGGGCACATGTCTCGTCAATCAATTGCTTCCCCAGCAGCCTTTGTTAATCCTCGCGCAAGCATGCATATGCATAGACATTCGACATTTTCGCCTGCAAGCTTTATTCAACAGACAGCCTCGCCTACAGGTGCATGGTCGCCCGGAAACTATTTCAATATGCAGGGTGCTCGTGGTGCCTCGCCTGCTCTACCTGCTCTGCCTTTGAGTAGACCCGATCTTTCCGGTGCTGTTTCTCCTGGTTCGCCTTTTGGCATGAGACCAAACCAGCAGTTTCCGTTTCCTCAACCTCCCAAGGATGATTTGTTGGTTCAAATGCAACAGCAGCAGCAGCAGCTACAGGCTCAACTTTTGCAGCAGCAACAACAACAGATCCTTGGCCTTAGACCTTCTTCTACTCTTGCAGAAGTGCCTGAAGCCGAGTCGGAGGATGACGTTCCCCTGATGAAGAACGCCAACAAAGCTGGGCCTGAGATCGCCGTTCCGAGCCCTCAACGTGGCCATCGTCACAACATTAGTGCAAACCTGGAGCGTGGAGCGCGTGACGCTGAATATCATCTTGAGGAGGCGATTGACAAACAGTTCAACGAAGGTGGTGACTTCAGCACGGAACCTGAAACCACAGAGGAGCTCAAGCCGTCCAAGCCTGTTGCTGAATCTACGTGGGAAAGCTCGCGTACTATTCTTCATCAGCCCCAACCACATAGCAGAGCTCACTCACTTGCTCAGCCTCAGCAACAGTCTATGTCCTCGTTTAGATTTGGTGGAACACCTGAGAATCCTCGTGGCGACAGTGATGGAGCTAAGACGAATATTTCTGACGTGACAAATCCGAGCCTTGAAGAAGGTGAGATTCGCGGGACAAGCACCTCTGGGCAACACTCAAAGACAGCGTCTCAAGTCAGCAACTCGTGGAGAGACGCAAAGCTTGCGTTTGGAAAACCCGCCTCTGGAATGCACAGCAAGCACACGTCGCACTCGTCAATTTCTAAACTCAATGTCGAAGCTAAGGAGTTCAAATTTAATCCGGCCGCTTCCTTCAGTCCTTCTCTCTCATCTAGTTTCTCATCCTTCGCCCCGGCTCTTAAGTCTCCTGCAGAACCTAATTCGGCGAGCAACAGGACAAGCATTGACGGCATGTCAACTCTCAGTGTCACAGCTCCTTCGTTTAAACCGGATGCGCCAGCCTTCAAACCTGATGCACCAGTGTTCAAACCGGATGCACCTGCATTCAGGCCTGCTGTCGAGGCGCCTGTGTTCAAACCCACAGTGCCCGAGTTCAAACCAAGTCACTCTTCCATGCCGAAGAGTGGGTTTAGTTTCTCTGCCAATGGGCCTTCTTTCAAGCCCGAGGCTCCTGTGTTTAATCCTGGCAGTGCTGAGTTTACTCCGAACAACACTGAATCTGCATCTTCGCCTAACATCTTTGGTAAAATCAACATCACTGCTGACGATATTACCAAGCCCGCAAAACGTTCCAAGGCCGTTCCAATCATGCGACCAGATAGTTCGCGTCAGAAGACACCAGAGAAGCAAATGGAACCGGAAGAACGAGAAGACGAGGATGGTCGTATTGCCAAACCGGAAGGACGTGAAAAACGTGTTCGACGTGACCGTGCGGACGGAGACGATGTTCCTAAATTTGCCTTGCAGCCATTCCTCCCATCTCAAACACTGGCCGAGCTTCAGCAAGCTCGGGTACCAACGCAGAGCCTTGAATTCGAACAGGAATATGTGCCAGGAGAGAAAGAGAATGTTTCGCCCGATGCAGAACCACCGCAGTCGAAATCGAAGAGCCCTGCGCCACTCTCGCTCCAGCATAACGTTACATCCAACGAACCCAGCATACGCAATGTGCCAGACGACGATTCCACCGGCTCGAAAACTCCGATCGACGATCTATCGGCCCATGAAAGTGACGCTGCGACGCCCACCGTTGAAGAATTGTCGAAGCCGCCTGTCAGGAAGCACAAGAGTTCACTTTCCGCAACGGCGAAGGAATTCGAATTCAAGCCTTTTGCTCCTGCTGGTGGTTACGATTTCGGTGGTATTCACATTACGAAGCCTTCTGTTTCCCAACATGATGAGCCCGATAAGTTCCATGCTAGCCCGCCACGCTTCGCAAGCCGAAGCCCTGCAACTACATTCCGTCCTAGCGATGATGGGTCATTCAAGACTGCTTTGGAATCGCGCAGGCATGTACCGTACCCTGAGAGCGAGAGCGTTGATTTCGATAATCTTGGGGAGGCTTCGTTCAACGACATTGACGCTGTAATGAAGCACATGAACGACGAAGGGTCTGATTTTGGGGTTGAGCGCGACGATAACTCATGGGAGCAGTCTTCTCCAAGAAGATCTGTTCATGAGTTTGAGCGATCTGACCTGCCACCGAACGCTAACATGTTGCGTAGCGATGCACCTAGTCCTAGTCCCCGTAGACTATACGCGCCGCGCGACATGCACCCCTCGTCAGCCTCTGGCATCACCCATGATCCATTTGATGACGATCGTGCCGCATATGAGTCTCCTGTGCATCGCTTGAACAACGCGGACGAGGTGCCGATGAGCGATTGGGATGAGGGCATTCTCTCAGAAGGCGAGGATAAGATTCAGACACGCAGCAAGTTCTTCGATACTCATGTCGATGATATCATCGGGCGCCTCCTACAGAACCGTCTCGGCCCGTTGGAGAAAAACCTGCAGGGTATCCAGGATGCTATTGCTATGATGTCGCAGCGCTCCGGTCGTGGCCGGCGCAGCCTTTCGACCACAGAACGCCTCGACAGCGACGCAGACGACGAGGACGACGAGTGGGGTACCGACTCGCATCATCGCAACCGATCTCCCGGAAAGAACAGGAAACTAGAGAAATTCAGAGCCATCGTCAAGGAAGCACTCGAATCGCACCAGCCACCTGTTACAACACTTCCCGTTCCTGTTCCAGAGCCTATACTACCCGAAAGGATTCGTGACGTTGTCACAGAGGCTCTTGCTGTACATCAGGCCCAGACCGCTCCGGTGGAACATCTGAAGCCTGAGAATGTACGAGAAGTGATCATGGAAGCTCTCTCTCATCATCAGCCGCAATGGACGCCTCCTAAGCACGAGGCAGTTCCGGCCGATGAAATCCGTGCCATTGTTGAGGATGCAATCGTGTCACACTACCCAGCCGCACACAATGACCCCATCAAGCCTGAGGAGATCCGGTCTTTGGTCTCAGAAGCTGTGGCCACGCACGCGTTTGAGTCTTTACGGCCAGATGATATACGTCTCATTGTGATGGAAGCGTTCGAGACACATGTTCCCCCGCCTCCCCCGATGCCAGTACCCGAACAAATTTGGCCTGAGGACATCAAGTCAATCATCACCGAAGCTCTGGACCAGAAACCCGCTGTAGAACCTTTACAGCCGGAGGCAATTCGCAGTATCGTCGAAGACGCTATCGTTGCACATAAACAGCCAAGCGAATCTTTGCACCCTGAGACAATTCGGTCCATTGTCACCGAAGCGCTTACATCTCATATACCTCCAGCACCGCCAACAATTCGGGTCGATCCTCCTGTCCAACCTGACGACATTCGTGCTATCGTTGCAGAAGCTCTCGCCGCCCAGAAGCCAGCCCTTGCGCTTGAGGCTCCTATCGACATTCCTCAGCCACAGGTGGACTTGTCAGAAATCTACCAAGTGATTGGTAGTCTGAAGGCGTCCATTGCGCAGACGACCAGCCATCATCTACAAGCTGAAGATGTTCGCGAACTTATTGATGATGCCTTCAAACGCCAGGGTATGGAAATTGCTAAACGCGAGGAAGCACAGGCTATCCAGGAACGAGATGAGCGCATCGAAGACCTTCAAGCGCAACTGAAAGAAGCCACCCTTCGTTTCGCTGCTGAGGCAGATGCTCGTCAAGAGCTCGAACTTCGTGAAGCCAATTCGGCACGTCTTCTGGAAGTCACGGAGAAAGAACTCGCACTTCTCAAGGAGCAAGCTGTTGATGACGAAACCAAGATCCGTGTTCTCGAGGATGAGCGTGAAGTATCTCGTCGCAGCCTTGATTCTATTTCTGCAGAAGAAGATGAGACCCGCAGCAAACTCGCTAAACTGCAGGTCGAGCATGATGAGCTCAGACTCCGGACAGCTGCTATCGAAGGCGCTGAGTATGATACTAGAAAGAAACTCGAAGCTGTCACCGCCGAGAATGAGGCTCTCACCTTCACCCTGGAAGAGCATCGGATCTCAGCAAACAAATGGCGTGGTGACCTTCAACAAGCTCACGACGAAGGCGAGAAGATGCGCTTGGCCATCGAACAGTCTCGCCTCCAAGCAGAGGAAGCAACCAGAGTGCGCGAATCAATGCGTGCCAAGTTCGACAAACTGCAGCAGGAAATGACTGTTGCAGCTGGTCAAGCGGCAGCGGAGCGTGCTCAGTGGCAAAAGGGTGACGAGGAGCACATGAAGAAATATGAAATTCTCAGCGCTCGTATCGAAGCCGAGGGTCGCACTCGCGAACGTCTTGAGCGTGAGCTCGAGAGACTAGAGGGCCAGGAGCGTGAGTTCATGAAACTCAGGTTCACCCTTGAGCAGACGCAAAAGCACAATACACGACTCGAAGAAACGATTGAGCAGACCAGACAAGAGAGTATGGAGCATAAACGTGCTGCTGACCGGTACGAGCGCGAATTCCGTGAAGCGAGGGAAGCAGCACACGCCGAGATCCGCCGCATGCGCAGTCTTATGGAAGCCGACATCGACAAAGCTAACAACCAAGTCAATATCGTCCGCCATGACCTTGAGAGCGAAGTTGCTCGTGTTCGGGCTGAGCTCGACAACGTCCGTATGGATGCTGATACCGCCAAGGAAAAGCACGAGCTGGACCTTGAGGCAGCTGCTGATGCGAAGAGAGCCGCTGTTGGCGAAGCTTTGGAGAACAAAGCACTTGCTCTACTGGAGCAGCAACAAGTGTTCGAGCGCCGCCTGGAGGCTATCAATCAGGAGCATGGCCGCGTTGTAGAGATCGCCCAGGAGGACAAAGAACGAGCAGTTATGTTCCACAACGAACGTATTGCACTTGCTGACTCCAAGATGGACAATCTTCACGATAAGATTGCTCTTCTTGAGGAAAAGCTTTCTGTTGCGAAGGAAGCGGCCAGTGCCGCCGCCGCCGCCGCTCAAAACGCGAAGTCACCGACTGAGACCCCAAGCTCGTATGCCTCAGGTTCAGAGAAGATCTCATCGCAGGCTCTGCGAGAGTCTATTGCAGTCTTGCAAGAGCAGCTGCAGGAACGTGAATCACGAATCGAGTCGCTCGAGCAACAACTGGTGGACATTGACACTGACGCCCCTGCCAAACTTAAGGAACGCGATACCGAGATCAACTGGCTTCGAGAGCTGCTCGGTGTTCGTATTGACGACCTCAGCGACCTTATCAACGCTCTTGCCCAGCCTGCCTTCGATCGAGAGAACGTGAGAGACGCTGCAATTCGCATTCGCACAAATCTGCAAATGGAGCAGCAAGAGAAAGAGCGCCTCATCACAGGCGGCCAAAAGACTCTTCCCACGCTTTCTACACTGTCCAACTTTGCCTCGCCAAAGGCAGTCCAGCTCGCTGCTGCTTTCGGTAACTGGCGTAGCAAAGGCCGCGAGAGCGCCGCATCAGCCCTCGCAGGTGGCTCGAGCAACACCCCGTCACGCAACCACACGCCGTTACGTCCAACCCCTCCGTCGGCACAGTCCTTCCTATCGGGTCTCATGACACCTCCCACGTCCAATCTTCGCCGGACGCCAGATCTCCCATCATCGGAGGTTCGTCCACAAGGGTTCCTCCGCACAAACTCTGTGAGCTCACGGGGCTCAGCTGCAGGATTCCCAAGTCTTGGCAAGCAGCCTGTACCCAGCACGCCGCCGCTGATGCGCAAGTCGTCATACGATCGCGATGCAGAAGTCGAGCACTTCAGCGAGAGCGGATTCTACGATGACGAGAGCACAGTTGACGGGGACATAACACCCATTGGACTGCACTTTGGACAGCCGCTTGATCGGTAAAGTCCTCCCACTATACCACTAAAATGAGATATCATTTCCTATGTATATTTCCTTCTGTTCATAGCCTCGTGCAGGCGTCCCGTCATTTTTGCTTCCTGTTTCTATTCCTTTCTCTACAATACTTAATGCTTGATTATTGCGTTGGTTTCCCTGTCTTTAGCGATACGAGCATGGATGGATATACCCTAGTGTGTCTAGATTGGATTGTATGTATGGCTTTAAATTGTACAAAACAAACAGCAGCAACAACAACAATAGCATCATATCAAGCGTTCTTTTTGGTAGGATGATAGATGGCTTATAGGTCAGATTGTAATACAGTATATAAATTCCTCATGTTCCCCCTATGTTTTTGTCGCTTCTGTATGTCGGGGCGCTTGTGTATGTGCTTGAAGCCCTAGTCGGGTGTAGCTTGATGGAGCGTATGGCTTTGATCAGCGTCTACTTTGTAGGATTACGCTGAACGGGTTACCAATGCAACCTTAGCATGTGTTGTACGTGACAAGAGCCGAGCTTGGAAGCGTGAGCAATCTCACGTACATTGCCGCGTCTTCGTTAATGAATTACATGATAAACCACTTCAGGCCGTGGAACACGTCTTGATGCTTCACATCCTTTGGACAACTTTTATTTGTGATTTATAAAACATTAAGCGCCGCTGGTGAAGCCAACCACACACCATCCTTGATATATACATTGGACATGATTCATTCCCACCTTGCGAGTATCCTTTCTCTCCTGTTTCCTCTCTTTCCTTTTATCTTCTCCCCTCTCCGAATTTACCAGCACTGGCCGAAGCCCTTCTGGCACCCAGCCCAGCAGTACAGGAGGTTGGAGCCACACCTGCCCGCAACCGAGCAGCACTGGCTACCCGGGCAAGTCTTGTTGCCGTTGCGGCTACCACACCTTCCGTTGGTGCTCACGTTGCTAGGAGCCGATGTCTTGGCAGGCGGGGCGGCAGAAGTAGGTGTAGGCGTAGGACGGACGGAAGTGGCGACGGTGGACTGCGCAGGGGCAGAAGAGGCAGCAGGAGCAGAAGAGGCAGCGGGAGCAGAAGAGGCAGCGGGAGAAGTTGAGCCGCACTTGCCGAAGAGCGGGTTGCAAGACGCGTTGCAGTGGTCGGCAGTGTTACCACACCAGCCGTACTGGGAGCAGCATTCACCCTCGGACCAGCCCAGGCAGTTGTAGCCAGAGGTGCCGCCGCAGGAGCCGTCGACCGAGGGCTTACCCTGGACCGAGGCAGAGGCAGCGGGAGCGCTCGAAGCAGCGGTGGGGGTAGCAACGGCAGCGCTGGAAGACCAGTTGTCCGAAGAGCCGCAGACACCAAAGACATTCTGGCAGCCGGTGCCACAGTGGTCGGTCGTGGTTCCACACCAGCCAGCCTGGGAGCAGCAGTTACCGAACTCGGATCCACCGCACATGGAGCCCGTGTTGCCACCGCAAGTTCCATCCGTGGAGACGGCAGTGGGCTTGACGCTGGGAACAGCAGACGAGGTGGGAGTGCCGCCAGAAGCAGGATAGGTCCCGAGCTTGCCAGCAGAGTCGCGGTACCAGTTCTCGGCGGGGTCACCTAGACACTCGCCAACGGTGACGCCCTTGTAGCCCTTGTCCTGGATGATCTTGAGCATGTACTCGGTGAGGTTGTGAGCCGTCTGCTCATGGATGTCGTGCTCGATGGAGAGGAACTTGTCGGTGGCGACATTGTCAGTTTGGAAGAAGCTGCTGTACCTGTCCTTGGCATTCTGGATCTTGCTGGGGCTGTCGTTTTCATAGTCTATTACTCTGTCAGCTGTGCTGTTCATGGGCATTTCATTCCATGCTAACATACCATCAGTGTCGATGTCGAAATAGGTTACGACGTATCCTAGATCCTGCATATCCTGCCAGCATCCAGAGGGCTCATCGCAGGAGGAGTACGGAGGGCGCATGTAGGTAGGGAATTTCTGGATAATGTTACGGATAGCCATCTCGTTGTTGACCATCTGGGCAATACGCTGCTCCTTGGTAATGGCAGAGAGATCCTGGTGAGACCAGGTGTGACTAGCAACCTGATGGCCGGCAGCGTACATCTTCTTGATGACAGCGGGCCATTCAGTGGTGGAATCGTCAATAGCACCCTTGCCGTTGTTGATACCAGTAATAAAGAAGGTGGCCTTCATCTTGTACTTTTCGAAAAGATCAAGAACATAGTCAGTATAGATGTATGGACCGTCATCATAAGTGATGGCAACGGTGCCGGGCTGAGTGCAAGAGTAGATGCCGCCACCACCATACTCAACATTGCCAAGCTTGGTACGAGCAACATTGCGTGTGCTATCACCGCCGGGAACCTACGCATCAATTAGATCATCTCACATGTTATTTCGCGGTAGTTGAATTTCGACCAACCTTGTTGGCATCACAGCCCGGTCCATAGTTGATCAGACAATCAGGAGCATTGCAGTACTCAGGTGTATTGCCGCACCAGCCCTGGTCATATATTAATACAGACACATACACATAAGAGTATTTGGTTTGCATACAGAGCCTGAGCAGCAGTAACCCGGAGCGCAGCTTGCGCCTCCAGCAGAAGGACCGCACTGGCCGTCGATGTTGTTGTTGTCTGCCTGGCGCTTGGAAAACTCACGAGCCTGGAGAGAAGCAGAAGAAGCATGTCGAGGTGCAACAGGACCGAAAGCCTCTCTCTTCACCCCAGGACCCATACCCCAGATCTTGGGGACTCCGCGGCTGCCGTGAGCAGCAACGAATGGAATTGCCGCAGCAGAGGCGACTAAAGCCTCGGAGAAACGCATGATTAGTGTTGGTGGCGAGTGTTAACCGGAAATAATGACTGAAACGAAGTAGAGCGAGTGTAGGTCGACAAAAGTCGATTAAAAAATTATTGAACGATCCAGTATGAGGTCGTGAAATCAAAAAGCGAGTGACAGGCGTCTTGACGAGCAAGGACGGATGGGAGAAAAGCACGATCCCATTGCGGTGGCTTCTGTCTTATACAGCGGGTACGAGAGTGTATCAACTAGAGAAACGAATGTGGAGCCACCGCTCGTTTCCATCGGCCGCCACGCCTTAGGGGGCGCCAAAGATTGCAAGCAGACTACTGTTACAACTGATATGCCCAGTGCCTGTCCAGCTAAGCAGAATTCTGAATACGAGATCGGAAACGGGATCCACTTCAATGCGCGTTCAATAAATGCCAGGCATGGAACAAGCCTCTCGAGCGTCCTACCCTGCTCGCGCATGGAAATAAGCGAAAGGGGTTTGCCAAAAGCCATCCTCATTGCGACAATGCCTGAGATCTGAGGCTCCGAGGAACCACCACAAACTGAGATCTCGGGATCTATGACCGAAGAGGAACAAGTGTCGTTCAAAAGAAACGGAGGAGGTGCCAAGATTGACCAGGAAAGTATTGGATGTGCCGCTAGCTTGCATTAGTCAGGGCAGCTGCATAATGGTGCCGACGGCAGGGGGAATATCGTAAAAGGGTGCCCTTAAGACCGCGCGGCCGGCAATCTTCATCGGTGCAAGCGTCACTTGTGCCATCGTTCTGAACGAGACGAAAGCCTCGGTTCGTCCTTCCCTGAATACGTAATGTAGAAACGGTATCTGCTTGCTCATATAGGATATGTACCTATGGAGTGCCATCTAAGTGAAAATAGACTCTTCGTAACTAGGGCATTCCCTGCCGACGATCCGAAAACAACAACCGAACAATCTTGGCTATCTCGGCAACTTAGCGCTCTCCTCCGACACACCGGCCCAGGAAATAGGGTCCTCGCATTCGCTCCTTTCGAAGTCGTGTCGTACATCACCCGCCGATTGCTCTGGCACTCCCCGTCTGCATGTCTATGTGTCATGCAGTGATGCCCTGAAGTTCCGAGGGGTCCAAGTCAAAGTGCCTTTAGACGTGCTAAAGATGGAAGTGGGGCAGTACGTCAAGAAAATTACGAGGCCTGACACGGCCAACTTTCCCAGGCACCACCGCACTGACTAGCTACGTCCTGAGCGATCAAACACATGCACTATTTAGTGTCGGTGGAACTGAGGCAGCAATCAAGGGAGATTCATGGAGGGAATTGTGGGGTATCATCATGGGCTGGCTTCATGACTTGACGAACGACAGCTGTTATTTCCGGCTGCTATCATTTTTTAACAACGCGGAGAAGAGGAGCGATACGTGCACGTTTGCTGAGGCCAACTCTGTAGGGCGTTTTGCCTTTGTTGATGGATGAAGGTGCATCGTTTTCTTGCTTCAACTTCTTCGCTGGTGGAGGTTCTGGAGTGGTGAGAGCGATATCCTGACGCGATTCTATGTCGACTGTCTGGTTTGCTTGTTCTGCACCCGCTTCACATGGCTTCTCGGCATTGTTCGTGTCCCTGGGTGGCTCGTCCTGAACAGGAACTATGGGCTCTTCTTCAATGGGCTCTATCGTCTTAGTTTCTTTCTTTGGTCGCCCGCGGCCTCTCTTCTTTCCTTTGGGCAGCTGACTTGACTTATCGGGTTGTGCTTCAGGCTGTGCATCCGGTTGACCCAATGTTTCCCGAGAGTCGTCAACTGATTGGACTGGGGTAATCGCCGTGACTTGCGGCTCATCGTTTTGGGGCGGAGTGGCAGGGGTTTTGATTCGTGGGATGACTACCTTCACCACTGTAGGACTTTTTGTAACAACAGATGTCGATGCAGATTTGGTGACACCATCGACGGGAATTTCAGGGTCCATATCGGCAGGTACAATATTCTCATCCACGGGTGACCCTGCAATTTTATCCTGAGCAATTTCTGCCGAACGAGTTTGCACACTCGAGTCTCGATTTGATTTCCGTCCTGCAACAACATCAATCAATATATGTCGTTCACATAGCCCATGCCAATCAGACTTACTAGTTGCCGGTCTAGAAGATCTTGAAGGTGCCAACTCGTCTTCAGAAGCCCCCACTGGCAATCAACCAATTAACGGTATGAGTGACGTCGCCGTTATGCTGTCTTAGGGCTGCAGACAAGAGAAATCAGTCATGAATGGAGCAATTCCTCATTGATGACATACCTTTCTTAGTGGTCGACGGTGTGAAGCCCATGTCACATATTTGCCGAACCTTTTCAGGTGTGGTGGCAGTGGACGTAGTTTCTACATCGCCCGATGTTCTAGTGCGACGTGCTTTTTTCACAGAAGCGCCAGGCCTCGTAGAGTAGTCGATTGGTACCTCTCCACTGATTTTCAGTGATCTCGATCGGCTTGGGCGAGGTTTGTATTCTTCTGGAAGGCCCAAGGCCGAAAGGTTGTCTTCCGAGGTTGGGGTGGAATCAGGTTTGTGCTTGGTTTCACGAAGAGGTGAAACAATAGGATCAGGGCTACTCTGGAGCTTTTGTTGACTGGAAATCTCTTCGTTATCTGAGAGAGGCTCTACAGCTGGGCGACTATGAGATGAGGGATAAGCATGTAATGGTGTATTGTTAGTAGGGTGGGCAGGGCTTACAGTGGGGAATTGACTCCTTCGATCGGCGGCTCAAGCGTGATGTGCGTGGACGAACGTGTTACAATTGAAGGATCTAAGGAGGCACAAGTATTTGATGGGATGGGCAATGGATGTTCTGCTGGTTGAGGCAGTGTCTGGACCTCGGAAGAGGATTTCAGATAGTCAGACCAAGGCACCGAAGACCTGGCGGGTTCGTATTTGGGTACGTCGCAGTGCTCCTGTTCGGGTTCAATGCCCAAGAAAGTCGGTGCAAGCACTTCTGCTAACAGTTGCTGCTGAGTGGCGGTGGCGTTGGGGATAGTGCTGGACGCGGAATGAGGAAACAGGCCCATAGGTTCGTGATGCTCCCAATCCTCTCGCATGGTACCTTGTAGGTTCCAAAGTTCGTCTGGGGCATGACCTGGAGGATCGTTGATGGAGTCGTCGACTTGTCCACTGTGGCGATTTCCTGGTGTGGTAGGGAGCATGTCACGTGTCGAAACTGCACCAACCAATGACGTTCTCCTCGGTTCATTGGCATGGCCAGGCAACGAGGTGGACGGCTCTGGCCCATGCAGTGCAGCATTTCCTGCAGATGGACTGACAGTAGTCAGCAGTTCGCTCGAGCTGCTCAGATGCTGACGCTCGGACGAGGACGCGCCGTCTCGAAACTGCGCACGATGTGCAGTCACAATTGCACGCCTCAAAGATTCTGTGTCAAGGTCAGTCGGGAAACGCGTCTTTCCAGATGATTGTCGGAATGTACCGGTAGAGCCGGTGCATTTGGCACCTGGCGTAGAGACGTCGCTGTTGCTGCCATGGATTGGTGCGGCATCGGGCTCCTCTCGGTCAGCCAGAGGGCCCTCGATTTCAAGATCGTCTTCGTCCTCGGAATCCTGGATGACTCTCATTGTGTCTTCGCATCGAGACGCGCGTATCCGAACGCGATGGCAGCGGCAAAGGACGTGAAGCTGTGCTGGAACACGCAACAGGCCTAGCGCAGACGCGTGAGGGCGTGACCGCAACCGCGCCAGTGCCCAGGTGGTCCCCCCAGTGCATGTGCAAGTGCGACGGGCCACTGGTGCGGTTCCTTCCAAGGTTTGCTCACAACCACCCCAACAGCCATACCAGCATGGACAAATTCGCACCCAGTGCGAGCGACCGTTCCCGCAGCGGCACACCTGGCACCGGCCGCTTCACCGCACAGGCCGAAACTGCGGAAGATGTGCTCAAGTCGCAAACCGTCGGTCTGGTCCATCTCGACGACTTTCGCAAGAGACGCGCCGAAGCCCTCGAGCAGAAGGAGCGTGGCACGTCGGGCGCCAGCACGCCCGAAGACGGGTACGCATGTCCATGAGCCTGTTGCCTTGCAGGACTAATTTACAAAGTACAGCGCAGCAACGCCAAAGCCCTTGTTTCGGAAGAAGCGCAAGGTAGCCGCCAAGGGCAAGCTCTCGTTTGGCATGGACGCCGACGACGATGCGGACGATAGCACATCGGCCGCCACTACGCCCCGCGGTGGCACCCCGGCCGACTCCTCCGCCCTCAATTCGGAAAATGAAGGCAAAGTGTTCAAGAAGAAGCTAGGCGCGAACACGAACATAGGCCTCAAGCCTCGCGTCATGACGAAGACGGCACTGCAGCGCGAGGCGCAGCAAGCAGATCTGGCAAGGCGAGACTTTCTGGCCATGCGCGACGCAGTCAAGGCGACTGAGATCAGCCTACCCTTCGTTTTCTACGATGGAACCAACATTCCCGGTGGCCGTTGTAGGGTGAAGAAAGGCGACCATATTTGGTTGTTTCTGGACCGGGCTAGGAAAGTGGGTGCAGAGCTTGGTGTTGGTGGTGACAATAGCAGGAGAGACTGGGCGCGGATCAACGTTGACGACCTCATGCTCGTGCGAGGCGAGGTCATCTTGCCACCCGTAGGTGCACCAACTATCATTTGTACGTGCCCATGTGGAGCTGACAGAAATCCCAGCACTACGACTTTTACCACTTCCTGTTCAACAAGGCTGCAGGCTTCAACGGGCCCATCTTCGACTATTCGGCGCAACCTACGAAAGCCACACCAGCAGCGGATGCCGACCCCGACCCGGCCACTTTCAATCCCTGGCGCGGCCTGGTCAGAACAAGGACAAGAGCGCAATGTTCCCAGAGGAAGAACTCGAAGGATTCGGTGACGATGCAGCTCTGACTAAGGTTGTCGATCGCAGGTGGTATGAAAGGAACAAGCACATCTTCCCGGCCAGCGTATGGGAGGAATACAAGCCCGAAAAGGATTTCTCCAAAGTGCAGCGAAAGGACACCGAGGGCAACACCTTCTTCTTCTCGTAGCGAGGGCGGGCTGGCGAGCTAGGGGAGAATAGAACTAGTAGTGCATGTCAAGGTGCAAAGGATGAAGCATGATGGTCAAGGTCTGCAGCGGTGTGTATGACCAGCTGTCGGCAGGTGGGGCTTGTGAAGGGAGAGTGTCGCGTGAACAGTTACCGCAGCGGGCCAAGCGCGGAGTGCATTGTTAGCTGGGTCCCTGCATACGAGATGGGTCCAGTGACTGCGTGATGGCAGACTGTTCACCAGGATGGCGTCGCCATAATCAAATGGAAGCGGCGCGATGGCGCAGAATGCGACGCAACGACACCACTAAGCTGCATGATGGCACATTAGAGCGCGCGCATCAGGAACGCGAAGTCTGCCGAGTGGAATCAGGGCCTGCATGTCTGACGCAAGAGAACGGTTGGAAGCGGCGTGCCGGGTGGGTGCGCAGAGCTTTTCTTCCAAGCACAAAGAATCCATATAAGCCACTCCCAAGCGCATGTACCTGCTACACCCAGTCCAGTGCACTGTACCTACCTCTGCCCGTAGACGCGCCACGCCTCCCCGTCGGCACCGAACGGGTTACTTGAACTTGACTTTGTAGACACGACAGCGTGGGTACCGCACAGGCCTTATCGTCGTCGTCGTCGTCATTCGCCCGTGGGCACCCTCCTTTCACACCCACCGTAACACGTCCCGTCCATGATATTCACCACACAGCCTTCAAGGTTTGGAGACAGTTTCGTAGAGCCAAGCGGTGGCTATCCTAGCTGAATCTCACAAAATGCAGCGCTGTTCATTCTTCCACCGGCCAATAAGCTTCGCCGAACCGCCCCGTGGTAGGACATCGCGCCCCGAATAGCTACGTGCTCGACTCATCTAAAATGCAGGGTCTTGATTAATGTCGAGTTTGATACCGAACCCGTGAAAACACCACTTCTTGCTTTTCCCCCCCGTACTCGCACCCCCTTGCATTGCATTGGATCATCACGGTACTATCGCTCCTGGAGCACCACCTCCACACCCCTAGTTGCTGCATAGTCACGGCAACATGAAGTTCGGGCATAACTTGTCCCGAAATCAGGTTCCCGAATGGGCATCCTCATACATCAACTACAAAGGCCTCAAGAAGCTCATCAAGACGGCCGCTGAGTCTGCCAAGAGCGGCGAGGACCCTGATCTTGCAGGTGAGCATTCACAACAGCTCGGCGTGTTACATGTGCTAATATCCGCCCAGAATTCTTCTTCTCGCTGGATCGAAATCTTGAGGATGTGGACGGCTTTTACAATAAAAAGTATGCCGAGTACGCCCGTCGCCTCAAGCTGTTACATGGCCGTTATGGCCGTGCTGCTCAAGTACCCGATGGCATCGACAAGGACGAGAAGGAGGACCTGACGGGTGCTTTGCTTGAGCTACGTGCTGCACTACGAAATCTTCAATGGTATGGCGAAGTCAACAGGAGAGGCTTCATCAAAATCACAAAGAAACTCGACAAGAAGATTCCCGGTGTCACTACCCAGCAACGATATCTGCAATCCAAGGTCAACCCCAAATCTTTCGCTCACAATATGCCCCTGAGCGCAGACATCAAGGTAGTCAACGACTGGTTGTCCGGTCTAAATGAAGTAAAAACCTTCGATGACACAGGCTCTACACATTCGGCAGCTTCCCTTGGGCGAATTCCTGGAGCGTCTCTAAACCTCCCGTCCAGCCTGTTGGATACTGTCGACCAATCCATTCGAACAGATGATTCGGAGAGCCTCTCTCGGACCGTGACTGATATTTTGACAAAAAACGATCACGCTGGGATTGCCGTTTCTGTTCAACAAACCCTGCTGAACTTCCTCCAGCGTGCCATTTCCTGTCGCGCTAAGCTCTGCATCGACATTCTACTACCGCATCTAAATTCTCTGGAAGAGGCCGACGATATCAACAAACGGAACAGCATCCATCGCCTCGTCATCGCTATTGGGCGCGCGCGGGCTGCTGACCCTCAGGGCTCTGAGGGCCAAGTCATACTGCCTTCCACTGAACCAAACTTCATCACTCCGGCTACAGCACCGAATCGGTTGCCACTGCTTGGTGGCACAACTGAGAACGAGTCGAACGGATTATTAAGCGATACCGATGAAACTTTGCTGCTTTTGGATTATTTACTTGACCATCTTCAGCCGTCGCAGCGAGCTTCTTTGCAATCACGAGATACGTATGGACGTCTCCCACTCCACTACGCAGCTCAGTACGGTTTCGTGGTGGTTTGTCAAACCATACTGAAGCATATGAAAGCGTGGAACCAATTCGACGTCTCCAAGGGTATCGACTCCCCTATCTGGCAAGACACAGAAGGCTATGCACCAATCCATCTCGCTGTAATTGGTGGCCACCCACTAGCTACTCAGACGCTTTTAGAAGCCGGAATTTCGGCTGAAGCTGGCCCGTCAACTGCCCATCCGACCACTGTCCCAAATTCAGGCGCAGTCTTGGCTGTGGCTACCCAATCGAACTTCGTGAGGATTGTCAAGCTTTTAGTCGATGCCGGCGTGGATATCAATCATCAAAATGAGCAGGGCGAGACTGCACTACATGTTGCGGCACGTTTTGGCCATGATGAAAGCGCCAAGGCTTTGCTTGCAGGTTCGACGCTGCACAAGGCAGAAGTGGATATCCCCGAAAAAACATTCGGGTGGACCCCGCTATTCATAGCATGTGTAGATGGTCATGTCTCAATGGTGCGACTTCTCGTCGAACACGGCGCGAATGCCGATGGTGCCGATAGTGACGGTTGGACAGCTCGTGAACATGCTGCTCTCCGTGGACACTTGAACATCATCGAAGAACTCGCCAAGATTGCTCCAACCAAGTCCGGAACAGTTGAGAATTTGGCACCTACCACACATGCTTCATCTCTCGAAGAACGCAGGTCAAAGAATCTAAGTAGGGAATCCTCGTATCAGCAAAAGTCAATCGAATCGCTCAGGTCTTTCGGTCATCGTTATTTAACAGATCAGACTATGATTTTAGTCAGCTTGGGCACCATGGATCCCCGAAAAGATGTTCCGGCTGTTAAATTGGATGATATACCCATCTCAGATGCGCATGCTACACAGCTCGACACCGCTCTATCAGTCGTTGTATCGGCTTCAGGAGCAGAAGGCGAATCTACCGTTGTTGATTTACCAGTTCAGGAGAACATCAGCACCGAACCAATTACATTCAAGACGAAAGACATATCCAAAGTCAAGATTCTTTTCGATATTGTTCCAACATATGCAGGGTCAAATGATCGAATTGTAGGACGTGGAGTGGCTCTTTTGTCGACTTTCAAGACCATCCTCGGATCAAAGCGCATCCCCTTGCAGGGTGATCTCAGTGTCCCTATCATTGCTGCGACGACAATGGACGTTATTGGATCCGTCAACTTCAACTTCATCGTAATTACGCCCTTCTCACATCCGAATTTATCGATCACCGAGCATCACACGTATTGGAAGACGATAGCATCCACTATGGTCATCGGGCACAGGGGCCTTGGAAAAAATACCGCTGCTCGAAACTCATTGCAGTTAGGAGAGAATACGATCCAATCTTTCATTGCGGCTGCGAATCTAGGTGCAGAATATGTAGAGTTCGACGTTCAGTTGACCAAAGACCACGTCCCCGTCATATATCACGACTTTCTCGTCAGTGAAACTGGCATCGATGCGCCGGTTCATACCATGACACTCGATCAGTTCTTACACATAGGCAAAGGGCAAACACTGCAACAGTCATCTTCTGATTCTCCAAGAAACAGAGACGTCACGGACAGCAACACAGGCTCAGCGGCTGGTTCGATATCACGGCGATTACGTTCGTACTCTGTGGATCACGGGCAACAAAAAAAGATGTACGATTATCACGAAGCACAGCAAAACGAACGGATAAAGCACACGCGCGACTTCAAAGAGAAAGGCTTCAAGGGTAATAGCCGTGGCAGTTTTATCCAGGAACCTTTCACCACTTTGGAAGAAATGTTCAGAAAGCTCCCCGAGAGTACAGGTTTTAACGTCGAGATGAAGTACCCAATGCTCTACGAGTCAGAAGAGCATGAAATGGACCAATACGCGGTAGAGCTCAATTCTTTCGTCGATACGGTGTTGAAAATGGTGTACGACAAAATGGGGAATCGGAACATCATCTTTTCATCTTTTAACCCGGATATCTGCCTAATGCTGTCCTTTAAGCAACCCTCTATACCGGTTCTGTTTCTCACCGATGCAGGGACCAGTGCTGTGGGCGATGTGCGTGCTGCGAGCTTGCAAGAGGCTATCCGCTTTGCGAGCCGCTGGAATCTCCTCGGTATTGTGAGTGCGGCAGAGCCTCTCGTTGCTTGTCCGCGTCTCATACGAGTCGTGAAAGAGAGCAGCTTGGTCTGCGTTAGTTATGGAACATTGAATAACGACCCAAAGAATGTCCAGGCAAGTTTTCTACATGCCCTGATTTCACAAAAGCTCAACTGACTGGGTATGATAGATTCAAAAGCAGGAAGGCATTGACGCCGTTATTGTGGACCTCGTTCTGAAGGTCCGAAAGGGTCTTACAGCACCCGGGGAACACGTCACTTCTACGAACGGGTCGACCACAAGCGGGATCATGACTGCTTCCACAAATCCGAGCGCTACGACCAGCAGTCCTGTGAGCACGGCGTCCTCGGATGGAGATCAAGACACACAAACTGTGCCCAGCATATCTGCTTAACTGCGCAGTATCTGGCGGAGGTGCGAGTGACTTTAAGTGGTGTGACATTCTAGAGATATTTTTCCGTCTTGTCTTTTATAAATCTTGCATCCGAGGGCCTGCGGTGTATGTGTATCAACCTCAATTGAATCTTACGAATACCATTCTTTTTTAACATGGGTGTATGTGGCTTTGGTACAATCTGCCATTCACGTATGAGTCGAGACGTATGGAGAGAATCCGCTTTCTATACATTTCATCTTATCAATTTTCGATAGAGAAGCATTTTGTTCCACCTTGATACTTACTGCAAAGCACAATCGCGAAGCGTACTTTTATGATCGTTCCCCATTCCACAACTCACTGCATGCCCTTCCCTTCTAGGACCCTGCAACTCTCTTACAAAGTTAGAATTGTCGTATGCATGGTGCAGAGAGAAATGATCAAGCTTTTAGCGTTGCCCTGAATATAATTAGCGTTCTTATCGTGCTCCTTGCCCCTTAGCCCCACTCAGCAACGAAGGCCCATCTTTCATTATACACGCAGAATAAGAATTTCTATCGTTTTAGACGACCAAGGATACTTCAATGTTAATCATCTAATCGCTTGCCGTCGAACACCATCTGTTCTCTGCGGAGTTGTCGGTTCAGTAATGGGGTTTCAGCCAATCACCAATTTCTCCGTGTCGAGTCGCACTATTTCTCCACTTCCCGCCCCCAGTCCTCACCATGCATGGTTCTCCGTTTTGACAGACCCAAACACGGCGTTTCGACCGAGGACGAGTTTTCTTTTACGTAGATCTTCTCGATGGACCAAGTCCCCGCAATCTGCTTATGCAGTGCCATGCCCTTGGCACGGGATAAATTGTAATATCGGACACGATATAAGATAGTGGTGCAAGGTATAAGAAGTCTCTCAAGGCTTCAGTATCTCTCTAGCCCCAAGCTCAATTATCTCCCAGTGTTTAATTTTTTACTTGCTATCACGACTGATTAAAGTCGTCGATCATCATGCGTGTGTCAACCGTACTTCTCACGAGTGCGACAGCAGTTGCTGCTGCGCCAACCACATCAGACTTCTTCTCAACATGGATGGCATCATCATTTCTTTCCAAGAAGCATCCAGTCGACAATCATTATGTCTCCAACGTTATCAACGAAGGCATCACCAAAGCAGCAACCGCACACAAGAACACAACACTGCTTACGTGGGCATCGAACGCCATTTCATCGCTTATTTCAGCAAATGGTACAATCAACAAATGGGATCCTTATTACTACTCACTAGACGACATCCGAGTTGGGAATAACATCCTCTACTTCTGGGACAAGGAGGGTCGCAAAGAGAAGAGGTATGAGATCGCAGCCGCTTCCCTGCGCGCTCAGCTCGACCGCTTTCCACGCAACGCCGAGGGAGGCTTCTGGCATCGCTCCCCAACATATCCGAACCAAATGTGGCTTGACGGTATCTTCATGGCCGACCAATTCTATGCCACATATACTTCGTATTTTGAGCCCAACAACATCACCGCATGGAACGACATTGTGCTGCAATTCGACCTGATCGAGAAGCACACCAGAAACCACACCTCGAACCTATTGGCCCACGGTTACGATTCAAGCAAGGTAGCAGTCTGGGCCGACCCTGTAACTGGCGCCTCGCCGCATGTTTGGGACCGAGCTGTCGGCTGGTACTTCATGGCGCTTTTGGAGACTTTGCAGGTATACCCCAAAGATCTCCCTGGGTACAACCGCCTCAAGGGCTACTTTACCACCCTCGCTACTGGTCTCAAAGCTGCTCAGGATAAGAAGTCTGGCGGTTGGTGGCTCGTCATGGATGAACCGTACCCCGGTGCCAAGGGCAACTACATCGAGTCCAGTGGCACGGCCATGTTTACCTATGGATTCCTAAAGGGCGTCCGATTAGGTTTATTGGATAAATCATACAAGGCGCCAGCTGTCAAGGCGTACAAGATGATGACGGATAAATTCATCACATACCATACCAACGGGACGCTGAGCTGGGAGGGCACCGTGTCGGTTGGCAGCCTGAACTCGAACGGCAGCTACGAGTATTATGTTGGTGTTCCGATTGGTCAGAACGATGGAAAGGGTGCAGGTACTTTCATGATGGCAGCTAGCGAGTATGAACAGCTATGAGCATTTATTTAATCTTCAATAATACACGTTTAATCTCAGCGAATGATGATTCTTTGGACCGCAACAATGGAAAGTTTGAGATTATACAATTCATGACCCGAATGCTACCCAACCTTAGCCAGACTCCCGCTCGAAAATAGATGCCCAGAGAATGTGAGATGCATTACATACAAGTCTCGCAGCCGTCCATCCAACCAACCTTACAAAAGTGCACCGAAAAGAGCCGATCCGAGGATGACAGCTAGCATGCCAACGCCCGCCTTGCTCACTCCCTGTGGCACAACCGCATGTGCCGCACCCTGGCTATTCGATGGTCCAGCCGCACTGCCACTTGCACTACCACTCTCCCCACCCTTTCCACCCGTCTCCTTTGCCCCGCCTCCATTCGTCTTGGATGGCTCG
This sequence comes from Pseudopithomyces maydicus, assembly GCA_026873275.1. Classification (NCBI taxonomy): domain Eukaryota; kingdom Fungi; phylum Ascomycota; class Dothideomycetes; order Pleosporales; family Didymosphaeriaceae; genus Pseudopithomyces; species Pseudopithomyces maydicus. The sequence goes on along the minus strand of JANTUC010000010.1, from coordinate 850,683 downwards.
CTCGTGGCCGTCGCATTCTGCACGCCGTTGCAAAAGATCTGCGCAGGGTTCACACCTCCATCTTGCCAGCACTTTTGCAGGTCGGCGATGCTCTGGCCCACGGACAGGCAATAGAGCGCGCAGTCGTCCTTCCAAGACTCAACGGGCGCATCCTTGCAGCAACCCTTGAGGATTTTCGAGTAGTTGTCCGGGACACCTGAAGTGCTGCCGACAGCGCAGGCGGCGTCTTTGACGGGGAACTCGACCGAGGAGATGGCCGGGCAGCTAGTGGATGAGGGTGCCGACGCGGCGGAGGAAGAGACGGCGGCAGACGACATTGTTGGTGGGAATGCTGGTGTGGGACTTTGGTACGGTCAGCGTATAAGCCAGCGGGTGGTTTTGGAAAGACGCACCTGAGTGTGGGACTTTGTTACGGTCGTCGTAGAAGCTAGAAGGCGGTATTGGAGAGACGCGCCTAATTTATTGTATTATCGTGAGGTTGATTGCTCTCTGGGGTTCCCCGTTTGCGTTTGTCCAGGAGCTAGTAGGTGACAGAGTCAAGACTTGATTCTTGGATTGTAGGCAAGGCAACCAAGGTTGAATGGTCAATGACCGAATGTTTCACCGCGTTCAGCCGCGCCTCAGCCGCGCCTCAGCCAGTTGGCGACCGTGACATGCGGCGGTGATGATGCTGGCCCACATTTGGGGGCACGGTTGGCCAGGAGACCATCGCGCCACTATTGCTATTTTCGAGGCATGTGGCGAAGCAACATCTGGCTCATTTCGTTGCAGTGCAATAAATGTAAATGTAGAGCGTGGTGAACAGGAGAGCCGTAGCCCTGTGATGTCGAGTGGGTAGCTTAAAAGAAAAGAAGGGTGGGTGCTAGTAATGCGCCCGATAACCCCCGCATCCTACGGACATCTTAGATCAGCACCTGAAACGCTTCATGCATGCTGCTGACAGGAGAGTAGTACTGTGCGATGGCAAGGCTCTCCTGTTATTGTTTCTAGCTCGACGTTATCCTACGGCGTGTTACTACTTCGTGACTCTAACGTTTCCACATCCAGACAATAAAATATTCCCGGCTTCTAATAAATAATACCTTCTACTTAAGCCATTGTAGCTCACTGAACACAAATTTGAATGCTCGATGTTTGGCTGTCTAGGATCCGAAGATTTGTACTTACACAACCACCTTTGCCTCGTTTATTCTATTAGAAATTGTAAATCTCGCCACGAAACCTACGACACACAGCACGGGTACATTACACCACACAACGCGTAAACATGGACATTAAATGCAAAGTTTTGGTCTATCTCGAACTTCCCACCTAGCCGCCTGTTGTTTCTGCTCTGTCCCTAACCACTTAACTCTCCCTCCTCAAACCACCGCACACACCCTACTCAAATCGCCAAAATAACATAGAATTACAATAGGGGATCAAAAGAGCGCGTTTGAAAAGAAACAATCCATTTTCAGGTGTAAACGCCACCCGCACCACCGTCAGCCCCGGCCCAGCAGCCATGCACATCACACGCAAACAAGAGTAACCGCAAAGTTTCAACGTACGCTTGAAAATAACTGAAGCCCAGGGTATCATCCTTATGCGAAATCAGCCGAGTATGAGAAACCTCGGAATTCTTCTTGCATGGCTTGCGAAAGAACTGACATGAGTGTTAGTGTTGGGTTCTTACAGGTGGACTACGATTGGACTTACCAGACTGTACCGGCGTAAGCACCGGTGTCACACTCGTGAATTCAGTATCAAAGTTGCTTGTATCTGTTGCGCTCGTAATCTGCGGGATGAAGGGAGCCGGAATTCGCTTGTGGTAAACATCATCCCAGTTGATGTTCCTGAAGAATGCATGAGACATGATCTCTTGTGCATCGGTCGGGCCTGATCCTAGGCGCAATTCCGGTTCGCGGGTCAGCAGCTTTTGTAGGATCGAAACGGAGTCGCGCGGCATATGGATGGGATAGAGAGGCTCATCTGCGAGAATGGCATCGTAAATCTCGTCTTCGTCCTCGCCGCGGAAGGGCGATTGCTGAAGGAGCATTTGGTAGATGAGTACACCAAAAGCCCACCAATCAACCGCACGGCCATATTTCTTATCTAGGAGAATCTGATGCAGCATTAGCCAAAGCTCTGACAAGGACTGAATGAGGGACATACTTCGGGAGCCATAAACTCTGGTGTACCACAGAACGTGCTTGTCGTTGAACCATACCACATCTCCTCTTTGCATAGACCGTAATCGCCGATTTTAATATGTCCGTCGAGTGTGAGAAGAATGTTATCTAGTTTCAAGTCTCGGTAGATGACACCATTCTCGTGGAAATACTTCAATGCGAGGCAAACTTCAGCTGCATAGAACCTGTACCAGTCAATTTAGTTCATTAGGATTTCATTTGGGCACTTACTGCGCTCTTTTGGTGCCAAATTGACCTCTCTGAATGTGCAGCATCAGGTCACCGCCACTGATGTATTCCATAACAAAGTAGACCCTCGTTTCCGTCTGGAAACAAGCGTGCAAGTTCAACAGGAAGGGATGTCGCTCCTTATTCGCAATAAGGAACACGCGTTTCTCAGACCTCGTGCTCTCCACTTCGTCGTTCTCGATGATGAATTCCTTCTTCAAGACTTTAATAGCATATAGCTGCTTCGTACTCTTAGTTTCAGCCAACATGACCTTTCCGAAATTACCCTTTCCTAGCACAGCGAGGAAGTTGAAGTGATCCAGACCGATCCTCCTTCCGGTGCCCTGGGTATTTGCCGGAGGCGTGACTTTGTCCTTGGGCGCTTGTGTCAATGCAGATGCAAGTGGTGGTTGCTGCGAACTGACTTCTTGGTGTGGTGGAGGTTGCGGCTGAGATTGGGGAGGAGGTTGTGGAAGCGCATATGACTGTTTCTGCTGGGGATACGGTACTTGAGCTGGGGGTTGAGGCGTCGTTGGGTAGGTGGGGATGTTTGCGTAGGCCTGAGGATTGTACCCAACTTGTGGTGGCGCCTGCTGTTGAGGAATACGCTGGTCTTGTGGATAACCACCGCCTGCTGTGTGTTGTCCTGTAGGCGTATAATCAGACTGTGTACGAGCAGGAGTAGGAGCAGAGCCCTTACCCATGGCTGCAGTAGCTGCCAGGACGGGTGTTGTTTGTTGAGATTGTACTCTAGGACCCGAAGGAGGGCGTTGAGATGTGGGGGATGTAGGAGTTGGTGTGGAACTTGACGTCGAATACGAAGCCCTCGCGGCTTCTGCAGCGGTAGATGATGGCCCATAAGACGGTTGCGCGGGGGGATATTGCGGTCGCTGCTCTTTTCCATACGAATATCGATCCGGTTGAGTTTGTTGCTCTTGGCCTGGTGGAGGCTGGAATTGAGGTGGGGGGCCGGGTTTGCAGTTGGGCGAACCGGGTTCTTGCGCAACGTCTTGTCGCTCAGTGAAGGACCGCCGGTTGATGCCGATTGTGTTCTCTTTGTTCTCTTTATCTCCATAAGAATCTGGTTCGCGCTTTCCATGGACATTCCACAGAAGTCGGGGACAAAATGAACACAGCCAGCGTGGCAAGTAAGATTGCACTCTATACTTTTGTTAGAGAAGAGCATTTCACAACATTCGTGGCAGGATGATACTTACCAGAGCATTTTTGCGTCTGCTTGCGTCCGAGCGGTAGTATGTATCCGCAGTGACAGCACCAGTTCGCCCCCATGTTGGAAAAGTTGGTGAAACGATGTGGAATACGGTGATTGAGCTTTGCCTCGTCTGGATCCGTCTCTGCATTCGACTGTGTGATACATTTCGTGACGACTTTCGGGTAACACTTCTTGTGACAAGTGTACTTGCAATCTGAGCACTGCATCCCCGCAGCATATTTCAAAAATTCGCCGCAAAGCGCGCAACGCATGATGTTGTAAAACTGTTGCTGAACAAACTTGTGACCATACTGCTCGACCACCTCTTCTTTGCGTTGGCGAATAGCACCCTTGCGTCCGAGTCCAGCATCGAATGGCTGTTTGTTCCTTGTATGCTTCACTGTATGCTGTTAGTATGCTCAACAGCGGATAGTAGAGGCATGACATACTGAAAGACATGGTCAAATGAATGCGGCCAACGGGCTCCAATGAAAACCAGTCATCAATGAAGATCTGGCTCATTTGTGGTTGCGGAGCACCAGGACCAGCAGGCCCTGGGGGTCGCATACCAGCTTGGCCAGGACCGGTGGCGCTAGCGAAGTTCTGACCAGGAGGCGGTTGGAATTGCAGATCTGGCTGTGGCCCCGTACTGCCGCCCATCTTGTCAGCTGATACCCAGCCCGAGTTCTGCAGCTCTGTCTCCACCTTCTTGCGGCGCATCTCTTCAGCAATGTCCAATATACGCACCCAAAGCATGCCAATGGGCAAGGGGTTGTCGCTCGTCTTATCGTAAACTGTGACTTCAATTTCATTTGCCTTGTCAATATCAAATTCATGCAGCTCGTCCAGCCAGCGATCGTTTCTAGACGGCTTCGTACGACCCTTGATACTGTCCTCTACCTTGATGTTAACAAATGTCTCGGGACCACGGCTGAAGCGACTAGTGGCTGCGTGATCAACATCGGCGACTGCGTGAATCCGTAGAGACAAATGTCCACTCAACGGTTTCCGCTGGCTCGGCACGCTCAGGCTATCATCTGCACACAGTCAGCGACGGTAACATGAAAACGAAGATGGTGGATAGTTTACCATCTCGATCGTCGGCAGTTTCGAAATCAACGTGGAGATCCTGATAGCGCTTCAACGACTGTTTGAGAAGCTGGATCTTCTGATTACTCTCAATACGTTTGGCTTCAGCATCGGCCTTGCTCTTGCGGTCGCCTTCCAGTTGGTACAGTCGCACCATCTTCTCAATGCCATCTTTGTACTGCTTTTCCACGCTCAGCTTGAACTTGAGCTGCGATAGCATCAGTTGAATGCGGGGACCGAGATGCGGGGTGTCGTATTTGATCAGATCTGTAGCACGCATTAGCAGGGCTGCCAGGTCGTTCCCTGGGAAGATGTACGCACCGAGCTTGCTGTAGTTGGGGCGCTGTGGCCGTGACCCAGGCCCCTGGGGAGCATACGGTGCCCGCGGCGGCATGAGCCCCTCACCACCGCCGAGGTTGCTGTAGCCCCCAGGCGGGTCCCCGTAGCCGCCCTGGTCGGGTCCAACGTATCCATTCCAGTCTTTGGGCGGTGGGGTGACTGGGTTTCCGCCTTTGGTGGATGTGCCTGGCTGCAGGCTCATGTTGTCGATTCCCGTGCTCGTCCGCTGCATCTCGATATCCCGCAGCTTTGACTCAAAGTACTCGATGTTGCGGCGGCCATCGCGTATCTGGCCGTCCAGACGCGACAGGACGGCCGGGTTGTTGGTCGACTGGCGCATGACATTGGCGGCGTTGATCAGGGCCCTCTCCTTGTCGATCTTCTTCTGCACCTCGCGGACGGTCTCGTCGACGGGGGCCATGGTGGCGAGGGTTGTGCCTTGTCGGTGGTGTGGTGTGGTGGTGTGCCTGGTGGGCTGCGTGGGGAGCGGCGTAGATGCCCGAGTGGGCTGTGGTGCCGACTCGAGGCAAAATCCGCTTGCGGGTGCAAAGAAAGAATATGCGGAAGCTACAGGGCCGCAGATGCAAGCGAGTAGCAATGCCGGGTGTCAGCGGAGAGACAGCACTGAGACGTGATGTCGTCAAAAGAGGCTTGCTGCGTGCTCCAGCAGTGGCTGTGCGCCAGGCCCCGCACTAGAGTGGAAGGTGCGCTCGAGACAGGCGAGTCCGGCGGGTGGGACGCGGGAGCTCGTCGTGGGCGACGGGAGGGAAGAGGAGGAGAGAGGAGGGTAGAGGAGGGTGCGCGGTTATGACGAACGAGGGGATGGTGAGGGCAGTGGGAATTGTCGCGGGGGTTAGAGGCTACTAAGGCGGGGCCACAATCTTGGAACAATCCGATCACGTCCTCACCGGCTGTGGCGCACATGTGCACTGCTTGTTTTCTTCGCAGCTGCAAACATCAACACGGCATCCTCCGATCCGCTGGGGTGCGTCTGCGTCTGCGCCGGTGCTTCCTCGATCGCTGCCAGACCCACAAGTGCGGCCAAGCCCTGGAGCCCTGGAGCCCTGGAGCCCTGGAGCCCTGGAGCCCTGAAGCCCTGAAGCCCACGAGCACTGGAGCCCGCCCGTCTGGCTGGTCACGTTACCGCTCGTAGCATCACACATCAACAAGATGGCTGCCCTGGCCCACGAAGCCTTGCTCTGGGACTAGTCCGGCGTCATATTCCGTTTGTTTACCATGTAGCATACATGCTTCCCAGCACACAGGTCGATCACCCACCCACAAAGTACTACCTACCACCTTCTTTCTCCATCCGTCGCGGGGTCAGCTCAACGAGGAACGCTACTCCTGGCCTAGCTTTGGGAAGTGTCCTTCTGCAAACTCTTGCAATCTTGTCTTGTCCGCCTCCAAATCTTGTTGGACCGCTTCTTTCAGCGATTCTGCAAAGTCCGAAACTTTAGGCTCCCACCCCAACACCTTCCTCGCCCTGCTCGCTCGACTTTTCGAATTCATGCCTCCAGTCCAGGACACGAGGAGATGCAACTCCGATGCCTGCTCAGCACTCAAAGACTCTACCTCGTCACTTGCCAAAGCACCAGCATCATGCAAATGCTTAGCAATGCTCCTGGCGATGGCACCCCATTGTAGTTCACCGTTCTCCGCGAAGTAGTATGCTTCAGGTCCCCAGTCACACTTCCCACCACCAGCCGCAGCGCTTTCGGCGAGTCGGAGGTATACATCAGAGAGATCGTGCACGTGTACGAAGCTCCATGCCGCTTCGCCTTGCTCTATCTCAAACGCCTTTCCCCGTTCACGGCTGAGCTCGATGAGCATGGGTACCTGCATCGTACGCTTGTTGCCCGCTCCACGACCTACTCCAAGTATGGCTGGCGGGCAAACAATCGCCTGTCTGATGTTGGGGTACGTAGTCGAAGCTCCGAGGACGAGTTTGTCGACCAGTCTATGGGGCACAGCATCTGGGAACGACGTGATCGTCTTGATGTCCTCGATATCATCGTACACCTTGGTCCTCTTCATTCCGAGTGTGCCGCTTGAAATATCATCCCATAGGAGGTTGGCTGTGCCGCTCGTGTGGATGAAGAAGCGAATCTTCGTATCGGAGCCAAGTCCTTCCAGGATGGCTCGCACGGCAGGCGTGTCATCGGAGGAGGCGAAGTGGAAGACCATGTCCGCGGATGCAGCCTCGGATTTGAGTAGGCCAAGATCGCTGAGATCACCTTCTACGACCCGAACTGATGGATGATCACTGGCAAGTGAACCGAGACGGGTACGATCTCGCACGAGGAAGGAATACTGCCAGTCAGGATGTGCCTGGAGGATGGCGTGAAAGGCATCACCCCCCACATAACCAGTCACACCTGTTGCAAAGACTCTTGGGGCCATATTGCCGTCGTGCTTCTGTCAGTCGGTTCAAGTACGAGTTTCGGTTATGGACAGCCAAGTTGTTCATGGCGGAAGTCTTTCCGGTCAGTATATTTATACGCCATCTTGACCCCGAGTATTATGGAATGCTTATCAACGCGATTAGAAATGCAGAAAGAGAAACAAGGCTTAGAAATCCGGTCGATGTCGTAGGTGTACATGTTGGACTTGCTTTGAGTCTCCGATATGTTTATGATCTCTCTCCTTGCATTGCTCCCTTCGGCAAGGTATGCGTACAAAGGTGTTTCGCGGAGACTTTTGCTGGTTAATTGGTCACGGCCATAATAGTGTTTCTATTTTCTTTTCTCGAAGTCTCACGATAGCCACATTTGGTCGGCCAGCTTCGTCCGGCGTTGGTCCGAAGCACCATGTGAGAGTCACTCGACAGTATTCGGGTCGCATTATTTATTCTCCGTTGGCCAGGGGTAAGTGAGAGATGTGAAGGTCAGAGTGACTGCTTTGTAGTCTTTTTTGAGGACAAGACCCGTAAACGTGGGTAGGATAGGTGACAGGAAGCAGCACGGTGTCGACGAGTACTGCACAAAGCAGAAGGGGATGTTCAACGCAGTCTACAAGTTTTTCCTTTTGTTTTTTTCTTTCTTTCAGACGGGTAGGCTCGCCGGAGCGTGTACTTAAACAGGCAGCCTGGATGCCTGTGGCGTCTACGTAGGTATCTTCAGGCTCTAGGGCTTAGCAAGATACGAAGAGACGGCACTACTGTACGCTGCTTTCCACTGACGAGGCTCGGATCTCACTGCGGTGAGCTGAAGAGACGAAAAAGCAAGACGTGGTGACCGATCAGGCTACGGCGGCGGTGATTGGTCGGATGCATAGCCGTTCGCGATCTCGCGATTCGCTGCAGCCCTATGCGTACAAAGATGCAAACATCAGCTGGACGGTGAAGGGCAAAAGCAAGCAGGAGGGCGACACGTAGGTTGTTTGGCAAGGGGTACACGGCGTTTGCCAAGAAGGCGCAGATCAGAGGATTCACCGTTCGCATCGGTCGTCGAGAGGAGCAGGCGAGGTTGCTTGCGGGGGGCGGAGGAGATTTGCCGACGCAGTGAGCTGCAGGCGGCTGGAAGCGGCACGATTCGGTGATGTGCATGGGGAGGCTGCAGACGCGCAGACGAACATACATGCGGACAGACGAACACATGGACAGATGCACAGCCAGGACTGAAGTGAAGGTTCGCAGCCAGCGGCCGGGCATGGCATACAGTACCTACATAGGTACACAGTACATACATATGTAGCAGGGCAGGGACAGGGGCAGGGCGGAGGCGAGGCGAGCGTCGGCCCGTGTGGGCAGGCTACTTACAGGCTACAGGTGGCAGGGCGGGCGAGGCGGGCATGGTGGGCATGGTGGGCAGGCTGCGGGTATCTCGGGGGTTGCGGTGCGGTGCGGTGCGGTGCAGTGCAGTGCAGTGCAGCGCAGTGCAGTGGAGGGGAGTGGAGGGGCGTGAGGCCGGCGGGGGGTAAGGGAGGGAGGGAGGGAGGGAGATGATGATGATGATGATGGCACCTGGGCAGGGCGGCAGGGCGGCAGCACTCGCAGGGTGGCGGCACTCGCAGGGCAGGATGGCAATGCAACGGCACTCGCACTCGCACTCGCACTTGCCCTCGCAGCCAGCACAGCAGGCAGGACGGCGGGATGGGAAGGCGTGCCGGCGACAGGGAGGCAGGTGCAGGCCAGACCAGGGAAGCAGCGACTCGGGCGGCACGGGGCTGCGGCGGTCGGTGAGGCAGAGAGGCGGCGACGCGTGAGAAGTCGCGCAGTCGCTCATCGCTCGCGGGCGGGAGAAGTCGAGCCCATGCATGCCGGGGTAGCGCCAACGGATGCGTGGAGGGGCGCCAACGGAGGCGTGGAGCAGCACACCCAATGGCGGCGGTTGGGCGGCGGGCCTATTTCAGCGCGCGCTGTCCCGACGGCCTCTTCGAGGCGGCCGACCATCTGCGAGTCTGCGACTGCAACAACGCAAGCAGCGCCCATATACGCACACGCCAATCGACAGCCGGCGGCTGGTGACCACGAGGCTCTGCGCACGGCCCGACTCGCTGCAGCCCTCCATTCCCTTCGGCCCTGTGCGCGCGCCGTTGTGATCTCGCGACCTGCTGGATCCCGGACCGAGTAACTTACTCTCTGCGCTCATGACGGTGGTCGACCAAGCAGGCGCGCCCTTGCGCAGTGCACCACTTCACACGGCTCCCCCACGCCCCTCTGCAGCCCATCCGTCGCCCACCACCCAGCTGCCAACCTCACCGTCCACTGTGCAGGCCTCCCCGTTGTCGACGCCACACCTCCAACCCCTCCCCGTCGGAGCCAGTGCACAAGCCCTCAAGGCCGCCGACCCCCCAAGCAGCGCGCCCGTCTGGCCTGCACCATCTGCCGCAAGAGCAAAGTCAAGTGCACCCCCGTCGAGGACTCCGACTTCACCAAGCCATGCGTGAGCTGCGCGAAGAATGGCAAGTCGTGCGAGTGGCCCAACGTCTCCTCCGTCAACACCGCCAACACCGCCAACGCTACCACCACCACCACCAGCACCTCTGCCATCAAGATCAAGCACCCTGATCCCCGCCACTCTCCCTCACAAGAGCGCGCGCCAAAGCGCAAGAGGGGAATCACTGAGAGTAAGCCCGAGGTAAATGCCTTCCTGTACAATAACAACTTTTTCGGCGAGCATGTCTGGAAGGAGCTGTATTCGATTTACAAGCAGCACTACATCACAGAGCTTCCTTTCCTACACGAAGCCACCTTCCTGCCCATACTCAAGCACGTCGACATCAGTTCTTTGGAAGATTCCTTGGCTCCCCTGATCCTCGCCCTCTTGTCGCTGACCGTGCCTTTCCACCATGGACTCTTGGAGCGCCTCTCTCAGGGAAACCTTTTTGATGCCATATCTATCTCTCGCATGTATGCCGAAGCCGCAGACCACAGGATTCGCGAAAGCTGTGCCCTAGATCACCCTTCTATTCGCCTCGTCCAGGCCCTGCTAATGTAAGTTGCTCGCTTGTACCACCAGGATGCTTGCGATTTATTCTTTCTTAATTTTTTATTGTGATTTTTTTTTGCTGATCTAGTGCACCCGCAGGCTGAGCCTACAAGCGCACGGCGACGGCAAGGGCTCCAGGAGTTCCATCGCACTTGGGAATGCAATCACATGCATGCAGCTGCTCGGATGTCACTATGAGAAGGAACTTGACGATATGGCTGACAGCATCAAGCGTCCGGTCCCACAACCGAAACCAGATCCATCGAATGTTGGAGATGATAATTTCATTGTCGAGGAGATCAAGCGTCGCACGTTCTGGTCTTGCTACATTGTCGATCGTTACATCAGCAGTGGTGATTATAAACCCCGCAGGATCCATGTCAAAGAGGCCTTGGTTCAACTGCCTTGCAGCCAAGAGGCTTTCTTGCATGGTATTGACCGAATCAAAACAAGAATGTTGCGGGAAACAGATGACCATTTCCACCACCGAAAGAAAGAGTATGAGAAGGCCCACGCCAAAGAAAGCGGTGTAGACTGGGAAGACGAAGACAAGCAAGAACCATTAGTCTGGTACATCAAGGCTCTGGACCTCTACGAAGACGTGATGAAGTGGGCCTGTACTGTGACCCGACGGTATGCTCGCCAAGTTTCCATTACTCCACGCCTGGCGCTGACTAGCGTAGGAACGAAAAGGACCCACCGTGGATCAAGACTTTTATTGACAAGCATGATAAGTTTGGTGGCAGTACGAAGAAAGAGAAAAGGCTCAGTTTTGCGAACCTCGATGAACGCTTGACTAAATTTACCGGAAGTCTTCCGCCTAAGCTGAGATTGACGGAACCCAGAACACTTGCTCATATCTCAGGTCAAACGTCAACACCATATATTCTCCTACACTCAGTACTGGCTTTATGCAACATCGTCCTTCACCGGGAGTGGCTTCCATTTCTCCCCAATCCAGACTCAGGCCCTACTGGTCCTGTGGACGGTCCCAATTGTCACGAGTTCAAGCAACGTGCATACAACGAAGCTCCCAAATTCTGGGAACAGAGTGCGGCTCGCTGTTTCGAGGCTACCAAAAATGTCCTTGATTTGATGTGGCTCGGGAACGAGCATCAAGCTCTGGTTGAGACGCCTTTCACGAGCTTTGTTCTATTCACGGTCGTTTGTACGAGTAAGTGATCGTTGATCAATCATCATTTGGCGACAATAGACTGACACGAACAGTAATGTGGTGTGGTTTCTTTCCATACATGGATACCAAACACTTCGTCTGCAGCGGCAAAGGTCAACCTGATGTGATACGTAATTTCGATAAGGCGGCCGAGCTTTTACATTCTATGCGGGAGCGACTCGGCATGGCCAGCATATGGTGCAGAATATCCAAAGAATATGTGCCGACGCTCATTGAAGCGAGAAAACACTGGAAATTTACTGTGGGCTCGCCTGGTAGTGGCCCTGCAGAAAATGACAATCGAGGCCTCAATCTCTACAAACCCGTCGAACTGAAGCTCAAATCTTTTGGGCCCCAGCCAGACGACGGCACTGCGAATCAAGAGTTGACCATTATGAAATTGACCCCAATTTTACAGGCACTAGAAGATAGCTTGAAAAGCACAAGTGGTGGTGCCATGGATGACATCAAAAGCGAAAGTAGTACGGCCCCCGATGAAGCAAGGAGAGCAAGCTCTGCATCTCAACGGCCTTTGAACAATGGCACTTGCTGGACATCAGTCAACGCAGGTAACCTAGGCAATGTACTCAAAGGAACAAATGAGCAAACTGTCCCCAAAACCAGTCAAACGCCGCCTGCCTTCGCGTCTCAAACAATACACAAGCATCCTCAGACTCCGACGCTCCATGAGCTTCACCATTATCCTGGAGCGCTCCCGTCCACCGCCGAAACTCGGCAACACTTCTCTGCCGCTCTTCCACGGGACGGATATGGGCTGGTCGGCCATGAAGAAATGACCGGAAAATTCTCGTACCCGGTACCGCAACAAGTCGCCGCATACGAACATACTTGGTCAGGTCTCAATTGGTCTTTGGTCACCGACACCAGTAACCAAATCTTTTCAGGTTCCAACCCAGTGATCATGCCTTATTCTGATTTTCATATGACCAACGGATATTATCCTTGAACCTTAATGCCGTGGCGTTCGTTAGCATTTCAATTTTACGGCGATTAGGAAACGCTCCGCATCTCTCTTTCCTTTAACCGTCATTCGCAAAGGGGCTTTATGTAGCTCGGGTGGCTTTTGGATACCCGGATGCAAGCGTGCCCAAACGCCGTGCTTTTTCTTTATCTGTCTGGCCAACTAATTCATCTCCTAGTATTTGATTGTCATGTAATGCGAACCACATTGGATGGAGTCTTTGCACAGGCGGATTTGTGCTTGCGCCCACATCTGCACATCCTCGTCCAACGGCCGTACTAGTACAGCCCACCGGCGATGAAGTCCGGAGGGATGTCTAGTGGTTTGGCACCAGATGGCATGTCCATTGATTTGTATCTCCTCGGGTAGAGAGACGGGTGACCTCGGTCTTTTGGCGGTTGACGATTTGCAACGGCTGCGTTCCTGTTTATGAGCGATCTTGAATCCATGCATGGAGCTACCATGAACCCAACGGTGAACGATGCATACGCTTGTAATGCATGCTCGGGGTGATGCATGCACCTTTTCGAGTAGTCGAAAATGAGATTTGATATCTCTGACTATGCATGTTCGCACCTTCCTTTTGAGTGGTTAACAAGCTGCCATGTTCGTAACGAAAGTCCATGCTACGAGGTCGAATGAGGCGCGTACGTGATGGCTTGCGCCGAGACAACCTGGGGTTGCGTGAGACATCTGGGGGAAGACGTCGATTTGTTCGTCGCGTGCGTCTGGGTAGTGCCCAGCCCAGGTACCGCGTGACGCCGCCCCTGCCGCGTTGCTAACTGCAGGCGGTCTAGACTAAATGGTTGTCGATCTTAATTCAGTGTTCACACCTTACACCACGCCGCATCGCCATGTTCCCACACCCTTTCCACCTCGTCTACCGTCAGAGGGGGATTTGCATGTGGCTTCGGCGCTTTGTAAACTATATATCCGTGTTCCCAACAATGAGCTAGCGCACAGCCGCCCGCTGCCAGACGTGGAAGAGCTGATCCATTGGTTTGATCCGGTAGGCATGCCAGGTCAGGCGTTAGGTTTTGGTCGACCAGGACACACGGCTTGCCCTTGGACAGCAGCCGCTCTTGCTAAGATTTCATGGCCCACATCCCGGTATACTTGCCCTTAGTATGCGCGTGGTACCCGGCCCCGTTCCGCCCTAGGCCAGCGGTCCTGAGCGATCACGCTGCGGTCCCCCCTTCCATACGCCGGGCATGAAATTCGTCGGCATTACCAGCTAGACCAATGGTCAAGTCATGTCTTGTTCCAACCAAACCTAGATTGGTTGTTGACTTGCGAAGGCGGTAGGAGCCCCGAAGGCAGCATAATGGACTTGCTGGGCACGCGCCCAATGTCATGGAGAAAGCACCTTCCAAATCCATGTTGGAAACAGGAGACTGTCTATACCGCGTGCCTAGTGGGTGCGGAAGCCTTTCCAGAGAGGGTGGGTAGAGGCAAGCAAGTGTCTCGAATCCTGCCACGAGGTGTGCAGGAAGGCGGCATGGTGTCATTAATACAGCGGGGACGATGTGACGACTATCCGTGAAGCGGCAGTGGTCCTGGTAGAATTGAGTTGAAGGGTATATCTAGTGGAGGGTCGGTGCACTTTCTGAAGGTGCGCGGTTTCAAGACTGCTCTCTGGGCTCATCACGATGAAAGAACTTCATGGCGTTCTTGGTGCTGTTGCGCTAGCATGTTTCGCGGTTGCGGCGGATGGGAGGGCGCTTGGGTATGGCAGCCCTACCGATTTCATTAAACCGTACAAGCGAGAAGCTTTGCAGGATATTGTGAGTGAGGAGAAGCGGCCAGCTGAGTCGGAAACCTAATGAATTGCAGGTCACTTGGGACAAAGACACCATCTTTGTGAATGGCGAGAGGCTCTTCCTTTACAGTGGGGAAGTACACCCCTTCAGGTATTTCAATTTCCGTCCCATGTCTAATCTACGGCCACCTCACTGATCCCTATCCAGATTGCCAGTGCCAGATCTACATATAGACATTTTTCAGAAAATCAAGGCCCTGGGTTACAATGGTGTCTCCTTTTATGTGGACTGGGCATTGCTCGAGGGCAAGCCCGGAGAGTACCGTGAAGAGGGCGTATTCGATCTAAAGCCTTTTTACAAAGCAGCTAGTGAAGCTGGGATCTATTTACTCGCTCGTCCGGGGCCGTATATCAATGCAGAAGTCTCAGGTGGCGGCTACCCGGGATGGATCCAAAGAGTTCAGGGCCTCCTGCGAACGCGCGCGGAGGGCTATCTCAACGCCACTGACAAGTAAGAAACCACATATCATGATGAGATTCTGCATGCTGATAGTAACGCAGCTACATGGCGAATATAGGCAAATCTATAGCAGCAGCTCAGATCACCAATGGTGGTCCAATCATCCTAATTCAGCCTGAAAACGAATACACCTCATCGAGGGTCACTCCCTTCCCGGATGGAGAATACATGCAGTATATTGAAGACCAGATCCGTGATGCAGGTGTCGTAGTTCCGTTCATTAGCAATGACGCCTACAATGGTGGACACAACGTTCCTGGATCAGGCCTTGGCGCAGTCGATATCTACGGCCATGACGGATATCCGCTCGGGTTTGATTGCTCTAATCCCACCGTATGGGGAGACCAACAATTGGTAACTGACTGGTACGATGTACACATGAAACAGAGCCCCAACACCCCCTACTCTATTGTTGAATTCCAGGGTGGTTCCTATGATCCGTGGGGTGGTCCCGGTTTTGCCAAGTGCTTGCAGCTTGTGAACGCAGAGTTTGAGCGCGTATTCTACAAGAACATATACACCTTTGGGGTTACCATATTCAATATCTACATGACCTTCGGAGGTACCAACTGGGGTAATCTCGGCCACCCGGGAGGCTATACTTCGTACGACTATGCGGCACCCATTGGGGAAGACCGACAGGTGAATCGCGAAAAGTACTCTGAGCAGAAACTGCAAGCGAACTTCTTCAAAGTATCGCCCGCATATTTGACTGCTGCAAGAGGCCGTGCAAGCACTACGCAGTGGACAACGAACCCGGCCATTACGGTCACTGACGCTACCAAAGACAGCACAAAATTCTACTTTGTTCGCCACACGAAATACAACACACTCGACTCTGCAAGCTACAAATTGACCATACAAACCACTGCGTTTGGTAATACTACTGTTCCGCAGTATAATGGCACCAGCCTTTCTCTCAACGGGAGGGATTCGAAGATTCATGTCAGCGACTACGATATCGGTGGTAAGACTCTTGTGTATTCAACTGCCGAAATCTTTACGTGGCACAAATACGACGACAAGACTGTGCTTGTAGTGTATGGTGGCCCTGGAGAGACGCACGAGCTTGTGCTAGCAGTGACTGGCTTGGAAGTGCTAGAAGGCGATGTCAAGTCGATCGCTACAAGAGGTTATACGTTGCTCAATTTCAACGCCGATGCTACAAGAAAGGTTGCTAAGGTTGGCGTGGGTGAAGACTTTGTTTACGTGTACATGCTGGGTAAGTTGCCAGGTAGAAGAGACCATCAAGGCACGTAAAACTGATCAACGTAGATCGTAATTCTGCTTACAACTATTGGTCCATCGACCAAGCGCCGCACTCAAACTCTGAGGCTGTCATCCTCAAAGCTGGATATTTAGTGCGCACTGTTGATGTTGAGGATTCTACACTGGCACTAACCGGCGACGTCAATGCCACCACTCCCATCGAAATTCTTGGTGGCTCTCCCTCCAACCTATCCAATCTGACTTTCAACGGTGAAAGTCTTGATTTCAAGACTTCTGATGAGGGCATCGTGACTGCCGAAGTTGGCTTCTCTCAACCTAGTATCGACGTTCCAGACATCAGCAAGTTGGAGTGGAAGTACATCGATTCGCTTCCCGAAATTCAATCATCTTACGACGACTCTGACTGGAAGAAAGCGGATTTGACAGAATCATACAATGACTACCGTGATCTGAATACACCCATGTCTCTCTATGGTTCCGATTACGGCTTTCACACAGGGGTATTGCTATTCCGCGGCAAGTTCACCGCCACTGGTGCAGAGAAATCCTCTTCATCATCACACAAGGTGGCTCTGCATATGGGTCTTCCGTCTGGCTCGATGATCAATTCTTGGGGGGCTGGAAAGGTCAAAAATACGTCGCTTACGCCGACAACACACTCACCCTGCCCACGTTGACAGCTGGCAAGACATATACGATTACAGTTGTCATAGACAACCAGGGCCTAGACGAGAACTTGACCATCGGTGACGACACAATGAAGAACCCGCGCGGGATCATGGACTACAACCTCGATGGCCACAACAAGTCCGACGTCTCGTGGAAGGTGACGGGCAATCTCGGAGGGAGGACTACGTTGACAAGTCACGTGGCCCACTGAACGAAGGCGGACTGTACGTCGAACGCCAAGGACTGCATCTTCCTGGCGCGTTATCTGCCAATGCAGGATGGAAGGACTCGGCTGGACCGGTTGCAGATGGTATAAGCAAACCCGGCGTCGGCTTCTTCGGCGCTGAATTCAATCTCGATTTGCCCTCCGGTTGGGACATTCCGCTGTCATTTACCTTTACCAATGCGAGCAGCCAGGCCTATCGTGCGCTGCTCTATGTAAACGGGTGGCAGTATGGGAAATACATCAACAACGTCGGCCCGCAGACCAAATTCCCGGTTCCTGAAGGGATACTCAACTACCAAGGGACGAACTACCTCGGTATTGCAGTATGGGGCCTTGAGAGTGGCGCGACGAAGCTTGGCGGTTTGGAGCTTGGCCCTGATGCGTTCGTTGCGACGGGTTTGAGGACAGTTGGAGTGGTTGATGGTACCAAGTACAAAGAGAGGGACGGAGCATACTGATAGGTTTTTTCGTGAATGTGCTCTGGAGTTCTGATGGCGAGAATAGTTGAAGCATACATTTTTATTCTTAATACAGGCCCGGATTGGTTTTTGATCTGATCGGGGGAATGACGGTCGTTGCATGTGTTTTGAAATGTAATTAGGTATTAGGTCCTGTGTTAGGTTCAGCACAACCATACATACATAGTATGGATGAGACTTGGAGCTATATAAACCAGATGACATATTGGCCTATAGATTGAATAAGTTTGTGCATCGCTTGATATTCGGTCTCTGCTTGTGTATCGTATCCGGTTTCCCATGCAAAATTAGTGACGACAAAAAGGCCTCGGGGTTGCTGTTGTTGCGTTGTTGCTGTTGTGGTGGTGATCTATGGCTCGTGCGCACGCCACACCCGCTCAAGCTTCCGAGACATGTGAAAGGCGTGTCTCAAAGGGAGGCATCATCACTGCATGTGTGCATTTCCCCGCGCCCACAACAAATCATGCGGCTTGCACTGATCACGGGCACCTACAGGCATGTCCACACAGCAGCAGCCGGGACGGGCTAATCTGGCCGCCATGTTAGCCACCGTGTGGGCCTGCTTGGTCGATGTGTTCGTCTTCTGGCAGCTGGTAAGCCTTCTCTGCATGAGAACGACGCGGAAATGGTGCTGACAGCAGTCTCAAAGAAAGTATCTTCATGGTGGACCGAAAAGAAACCGCGCGATGTGCTCCTCGAGGCGCTTGCATCGTCGAATCTCTACGAGGAATACGAGGCCGCGGCGTTCCAGCTCGACGAGGTCCTTGGCTACGACCTCTGGCGCCAGAACCCGACGTCCAAGTACTACGACTACCGTCTCATATACGAGCGTCTTCAGGCCATCATCGAGGCTCGCGAGGAGGATGACATACTCGGGCTGGTCTCCCTGCTGCGCAGCGGTTTGGTTCGCAACCTGGGGAACATCACGGCACCGCGACTGTTCAATCGAGCATATGCAGGGACCAAGCTGCTGATTGAGGATTACATCACGCAGGTTGCACTTGCCGTAGACCATGTTACCAGCTACCCTGTCACACCTGAATCGGGCCTCACGAATCAAAACAAGCTGGACGTGCTGCACGACACGCGCCAGGCATTCGGGCGCTCAGTGCTCGTTCTCCAAGGCGGCGCCATCTTTGGTCTCTGCCATCTGGGTGTTGTGAAAGCGCTTCACTTGCGTGGCTTGTTACCCCGTATCATCGCTGGAACCGCCACTGGTGCGTTGATTGCAGCCCTCGTGGGCGTGCATACCGAAGACGAGCTGCTCGACTTTCTTAAAGGCTCCAGTATCGACCTCACAGCCTTCACGAAGAAGGTGGAGGCTTCAAGTCAAAGCACTTGGTATCAGACTCTCTTTAGGCGTATACGGCGCTTCATAAAGGACGGTTACTTCCTCGACGTGGACGTCCTTGAACAAGTCGTCCGTGCCAACGTTGAAGACCTCACTTTCGAAGAAGCCTACCTCAAGACCAAAAGGGTTTTGAACATCACCGTCTCCACTACGGGCGGAGGCGGCGTCCCAGATCTCCTCAACTACCTTACCGCACCCAATGTGCTTATTTGGTCCGCCGCCCTTGCCTCAAACGCCTCTGCATCAACCCTTTACAAGCAGGTGACCCTTCTTTGCAAAGACGACAATGGCCGTATAACGCCTTGGTCACCATCCCTATCCACTACGTTCCGGCCTTGGACGCACGCCTCCTATGCTGATACGCGCGAGTCACCGCTCCACCGCATTGCCGAGCTCTTCAACGTGAACCACTTCATTGTTTCGCAAGCAAGACCCTATCTGGCGCCATTCTTGCGCTCGGATCTGCACCATCCGGACCCGAAACAAAATGGTCGGAAATACCAACTTAGCATGCCTATCCTCCGTCTCATAGTCATGGAAATTCAGCACCGACTCCACCAGCTTAATGAATTGGGCGTTTTACCACCTTCGATCCGTAGATTTTTGCTTGATGAAAACGTCCCTGGGCAGAGCCTCACGCTCGTACCAGAGCTCACACCAAGCGACTTCTTCAGGCTCTTGGAGAACCCGACGAAAGACGCGCTGGACTATTGGATCCGTCGGGGGAGAGGAGTGTTTGGCCTGCGGTCGGGGCGTTGAAGGTTCGATGTGCCGTGGAGGTTGAGTTGGACCGTGGCTACCAGCTCGTGCGAAGGAGAAGGAAGAATGGGAGTAGGAGCGAAAAAGAGAGCCCGGTAGAAGGAGGGTCGACTGCCATAACGTTGAACGGAGAGCGACTTCGGAAGACTGGGAGTAGAGGAGACGTAAGTTATGAAAACGAGAGGAAGAAGAGAGCAGCGAGTTTTGGGGAGCACACAAGAAATTACATGGATAGAAAATGAAATTCTACTTGTTACCAAGATGTTGGGTGGGTTTTGTTGGTATGTGAAGAGGCAGAGGATAGGAGTCCACATCCTGGTGAGTTCATTAACGATCATGATTATCCCGTTTCACCTGCCTCTTAGCCCATGTTCTCTGGCCACACACCTCAAGTAACACCAACGGCATCCCTTGGACTCAACGTCAGGTCGAGGGCATTGCGACACGTGGTCATCGATTTGATCAGTGTCCAGATTGCATATGCTACAAGTGGAGTGTTCCAATGTACTCGATAAACACAAATCATGCCCTCCCAATGCAAAACCAAACACCGCAATGCCAAACAAAAGTTTCGCTTGCGTAACAAAGCGATAGTGGGTATCCTTACATGTCCTCCTTTACGTTCCGTATTCCGTTTATCCCGCCCCTAAAATGCCTCTGAAAGATCCAATGGAAAGCCTGCTTCAACTTGGATTTGTGCAGCCACCTTTCCATCAAGGGACCCGTTTATTTATCACTTGCAAAGTTACCCTGCACACTTGGCTCTGCGTGCGATGGACCGACCGAGTCCCAGCCCATGTTCATGCTTTCTAGCATGTTGTTCCACGCTCCTTCCGACATTGGCGTCATTCCTGTGCTATCGCCCATT
This sequence comes from Pseudopithomyces maydicus, assembly GCA_026873275.1. NCBI lineage: Eukaryota > Fungi > Ascomycota > Dothideomycetes > Pleosporales > Didymosphaeriaceae > Pseudopithomyces > Pseudopithomyces maydicus. The sequence continues at coordinate 830,194 of JANTUC010000010.1, read as the reverse complement.
GCAAGACCGCCCATGCCACCCCAGTCGCTGCCCATGATACCCATGCTGAAGTCTACGTCTCCACCAACATGAGGTATGCCACCTGTCGCGTCACTGTAGCCCATGTTTGTATTCAGTAAGTTGTTATTCGCAGAGTAAAACATATTGTTCAGAGTCGATGGCGGGTTGGAGATTGGTATGGCTTGGTTGGTTATGCGCGGGCTCGGACGGTAGGGCATCTGATCGGTAGGTTGGCCGGGCGAGTAAGATGAGTGTGAGCCCGATGCGTTGCCGCCAGATAGAGATTGTGAGCGCGTGTTGGATGCAGTAGTTGCAGGACTGGGTTGGTCGATGGTATCGGGGGAGAGATCCATCTCGTTGTTCTCCACTTGCATCCCATAGCTGTTTGATGATGCTGGAACCCAATGTGTGTTCTGTCTATCCAGATTCTGCGTCTCAGTGCCGATGGGATTTACGACAGACTGATGGAAGTGCTGTCCCTTATCAACAGAATACGGCCCAGCAGGCCTGACGGGTTGGCCATTTCCGTATTGATTGATGGGATGAGCTGGGTTTTGCGTTTCGCGGATCTCGAAAATGACACTGCATCCAACCGTGTCAGTCCCCACGGGTATCACGCCATCCTACTCAGGCATTAGGAAGTGATTGACTTACTCAACATGGTGCTCCTGAAAGGGATACGTTCTGGTAGGGTTGGATGTATGTGGAAGGTCACTTACTGTGCCGCCGGTTTGCGGAGGTGGATATGACCTTTGTTGCAGGCCGGCGACGCCTGCACTTTCAAGATCTAGGTCCAGCTGTACAAGGAAGGACTCGGTCAGTGGATTTTTACGCCGGAGAGCTTGCATAGCGCTAAGAAGAAATTGGAGAGATGAGTGCATTTGCTGATCTTTAGGACGAGTTTTGAGATATTGAACGAATACTCGGGCTGCTACGTAGACGCAGAAAGATATGAACGGGTTCATCTGTTGGATGTTAGCATTTCAAATTTGTAGAGTGTATAAAACGTACAGAAGCCAAGTCTAGGTGACTGATCATCCTCATGATAGAAGCGATTTCAGCAGCGGCAGTCACACACCGTATCTTGCTCTCATTGCTGACATTGACTGGAAGACGATGCTTATCCGCCTTGAATATAGCCGCTTGATGGAGGCAGATCGTTGAAGTATGGATGGACATGTGCATGAAAACTGTGTTTGGATCCGATGACCCACTTGGCAACCGAAGGTGGTCCGGTAGACCAAGCGACGTCTGTAGTAGCATCCCTTCGATTGCCCGGTGTCGTGTCCAAAAGCCACCATTAAGATCCTCGTCGTTGTCGTCAGGTCCTGGACGGTGTAGATGCAACAGATTTCTACCGAAAAGAGCTGATGTAAGTACTATGCCGCCAAATGGTTGTAAATTGTTGATTCCATTGGAGGCTAACGCTTGCTCTAGAGAGCCGGTAGCCATGGGCTTGCTCTTCTCAAATGCTTCATCGCTGGCGGGTAGATTTGTGAGGATCTAGGCTAGGGTAAGCGCAGTCTTTGAATGGAGGAAGAACTGACTTACGTCACGTTCGTCAAAAGTCATCGGCCAGCCAGTCCCTATACTGGAGTATCGATCGATGTTGAAGGCCATCCAAAATGTGCGTCTCCTCTCCTCTCTTTCTGTCCAGTCTTTCGGTGGCGGAAGACATTGCTTCACATCCAGGCCCACTCCGTCCATGCGGTGCAACTGCATCATTTGTGCCAACCGTGTTGACCGCCCAGATGATAGCCAAGCACGCGGGAAATACATCTGCTTGAATTCGTACGTCGAGATCAAAGTCCATGCCTGACAGTGTGCCACTGTTATAGTGCCCTCGCCATGACCCTTCATTTCATCTGCTTGGGAATATTTCCTCGCGCGCTGGTAGAAATGCTCTTGGAGCGCATCGTACTTGTCGGCTACGGAAGCTGCTAGGGTCCACATTGCGTACCGCAAACAGACGGGTGGTCGCATGTGCGGTGCGAGGTTCATGGCGGCCATAAAACGGGGCCTGTGTATTACGGGTGCGGATGGATGTATCTTGGTGAAAAATATTTGGTAGCTGGTACTGTTAGTCATGTCCCCTCTGTCGTCGCCATGCACTCACAGCTCGTCCTGCACGTCCTGGGGAGGAAGTGGTTCATCCAGACCCAAGCCAATCATTTCCCACTGAAACTCACCCTCTGGTGAGGTCCCACTTGCGGCGCTGTTGGCAAATACATCGGGGACCGGTGATAGCCTAGGGCCTGCATCTGGTGCACTCAGGTATTCGTGCGAGTTGGGCAGTGGCTGCTGAGCCGTGGTCGCGACATATGCGGTGGTGGAATCCTGGCGCGTCGACTCTTGAGTCTTGTCGGAGGACTCTTGGTTCTTAAGAAGAGTCTCGACTTGCTCTGCAATGCATCGAGTCAGCCCTGTTGTTCGGAGAATGGTCAACTCTACACGTACGTAGGCGTGCCTCCAACAGCTTTACGTATCCCCGCTTAGGTCCGCTCTTCTTGCGCACCTCATCATAGGTACAATCGTGGGACAGGCGCTTGCAGGTCCCGCATGTCGGCCTGGTCCCGTCGCAGCGGAGTTTTCTCTTCCGGCACAGCACGCAGGCTATGCGCTTCAGCTTGCTTGCTGCATCGTCCTTGGGCGCTTCCTGCCCGTTGGCGGCGGGATCGGGGCCCTGTTGTGACAGGTCGTTGAAAAAGGTCTCGTCAGGCGACTCGGAATCCGCTGAAGGCATCGTCGAAGGTTTGGCGGTGCTCGGTTGCAGTCTCAAATGCCTCAGGATGCGTCCGCGTAAGCGACGGGGGCCGCGGACGAAGGATTCACGGTTGGCGACGCTTCGTGGGTGTTTGCGCTTCGAAGCTCGAGGGAGCTTCGCAAGGCTGGTCGCTGGTGAGCAAAGCAGCAGAATAGTAATTCAGTCGGGCGTCGGGATGTAATGGTGCCCGGTGGAGCGAAGGTGCAGGCGGACGCTCAGGCATTACTTGAACCGCGAATGACGCGGTGAGCTGGCATAAAGGGGCGTAGCACCGCGATAGGAATATCTAGGTTAGCACGGAAAGTCCCTGGGGCTCGCTGACGTCTTGGATCGAAGACATGTCAAGAGCTGAGAGAACGCCCTGCATGCACTACTATAAGCATCGCGGTATGCGCATCCTTGGTCGCCTAGGACAAATAATCTCGGAGGCGCCGGACATGTAGTGGCATGCGCCGAATGCTCTCCGCTCTATGCGAGCTGGGATGCTCTGCTGACATGGATACATGGCCGACAGACCTGCACCCTCTGACTGCCCACCCGTTTTCGAAATCTGGGCCTGGGACTCTGAGGCTCACCATGCCCAGGTGCCCTAACCATCAGATGGCGGGGTGAGGTCCGTGCTGGTATCCGCTTGTTCATCCATCCATATCCGCCTCGCCAGCCCGTGCCAAGCCGTGACAGGCGGAGCTGCTTCAGCTGGTCACATACCTTTGCATAGATACCTGGTCTATCATCTCCGCAGGGCACCAAACAACTTTCAGGGCCGCCATTATTCCCGAGCCGCGGCTTGGCATTTTTCACGTATACGTATAGGTGGGACAGCAAGTGATGAGACAAGAGAACGGAGACGACAGCGTCGATTGAATATGCTCCAAGGATGGCTTGCAGCCGTATAGATTTGTATGGTATGGTACATGTTGACAACAAGTGATATGATACATGGGCTTCTCTTCTTTATCTCGGCCTGCGCTTGCCTTGGTTGCGTGGCCGGTCTTGCACGAGGAATGTGTGCTTGTTGCGCTTATGTCTGGTCTTGTAACCGCCTTTGGCCTGCCAGCGGGTCAGCGAAGGTGCTTAGCCTCACAATCAAATGGAGACTCACTGGTGTGCCCCATGGGCTGACAGGGTGTACATTACCCTTGGACTTACCACGACCACCACCGTGAGGATGATCAGCTGGGAGACGTCAGTGATGCTCGAGCTCGCAGAACATGTTCCACCACTTACCTGCGTTCATGGCAACACCACGAACCTCTGGTCTCTTTCCCAGCCATCGGGCTCGTCCAGCCTTACCCAGGGATTTGAAGTGGTTCTGGGGGTTGCTCGCCACCCCAATGGTGCAGCAGGCGTTGGGATCGATCTTCCGCAGCTCACCACTCTGCATCCGTACAGTGACGCTCTTGATCTCCACACCCTTTGCCTTCTCCACCTCTTCTTTTGTGACCACGATGGCGTATGTTCCCGCGCTGCGACAGAAGACACCGCCGCCCTGGGCTTTGGACCCAAGGTTGAAAACCTGGGAGCCCAAGGGCACCATGTGGATGGGCAGGCAATTGCCTCGAGCTGCCGTCTTCGCCGCCAGCATACCAGGATCGATAACGCCGCCCATGCTTGCTATCAAGTCTTTGGGAATGCCGGCTCTGTAACTCTCCACCTCATCGCCTTCCCGCATGCCATCTGCGGCAACGATGTACGTCTTCTCGCCAGTCTCCACGCGGGTGACGAGGGCGAGATGGGCGCTGCGGTTGGGGTCGTACTCGATGCGGTCCACGATGTGCTTGCCTGGGAGGTAGCGCTTGTAGTCGACAATGCGGATGCGTCTCTTGTGGCCGCCGCCCCTGTGCCTCACGGTGACCTGGCCGCTGTTGTTCCTTCCGCCCAGATGCTGCCCCTTCCTCGCGATGGTGAGCTTCAGGTGCGGGCGCCCCTTCCACAGATGGTCGTTGACGGGTCGCTTGAGATGGCGCAGACCGGGCGTGCGCGGCTTGTAGGTGCGCAGGGGGATGAACTGGTCCCGTCGCGGCTCTTTGGACTGGAGGAGGCCGGCGTCGGCGTGGACGGCGGGCTCGAATGCGGGCTCGGGTGCGTGGTCAACGGCGGTGGCATAGCTGCGGACGGGCGGGAGCAGGGCTCTGGCGACACGGGCGGCCTGGAAGGCGCATATCCGGGGCTGCAGCATGATGCAATGATGGCCTCGATGGCCTCGAGACAGGGCAGACGGCGCAATGGGCTCTCGTTGCGGTGGCCTGTGGTCGCTGGCAGCACTCCAGAAAATCTCAGGCACGTCCCGGAACGGCTAGCCCGAGCGACACCCCTGCAAGCTCACAAGTTGCACGGCGCGACGGCCGGGCAACAACGACCGAGGGCGTGCCTGCCTTTACCTGCGCGCGGCCCTCGATGCGAGCGACACCAAAACCCTCTGAAAGCTCAGACTGACTGCGGCGCACTCCCCTCTCACACTGCACGTATCTGGCCTGCTTGTCTGCCTGCTCCTGCGCGTGGTTGTTACTGTGTGGCAAGTGTGTGGTAAGTCGACAATACGCGTTCTTCATTGGCTCCACACCCCAGCCTCGTTCACGTCGGGTTCTTCGCGCGTTGTTGGCGCTTCGCCAAGCCGCCTGCACACCAAAACAAACGCACAGTTCGACGTCTACTTCCATCAACACACCTTTGGTGCCGCACTCCCCCTTCTTGCTCGACACCACCGCGCCATTGGAGCTGGGCTTCTGCTTGTCCTTTCCACCTTGCCAGCACGCGAACCCACGCCAGCCTTCTCCCACAACCTCCACGTCATTCCACCATCGCTGTTGCATCCTATAAAGCGTGTCTGGTACGTCAACATCCGCGAACACGACATCAGAGCCTGTGGACCAGACCGGACTACCCACACCCGCGAGCCCCTCGACTTTGGCATTGCGCATTGCTGGCCTCTGCTTCTTTTCCGTCAACATCGCGTCTGTTGCCTGCTCTCGCTAACCCGCACACAGTGCATCATAACAAGACCTGTATACACTTCGCGCACTGGTATATACGACCGAACATTCCGGTCTCGACTCTAGCCTTGTTTTATATACCTAATATTGCTTGCCATGCCTCCAGCGGTATGTACTGTCCCGCCATTCCCGTCTATGTCATCGCACAGCACAACGACGGGGGCCTTCTGCATCCCCAACAGCTTTGCTAATCACCCCGTGTAGGTTCGTAACCTTCGGCAGCGTGCCGTCACCAATGAGAATGATGAGAATGTGGCTACGACGCGCTTGACGCGTGCAAAGTCCGCCGCTATGGACTCTGTTGTCGATGTTAAGAAGACGCAAACCCTGAACAGCAAGAAGTCCTCAAGTGCGCTCGCACCCGCCGCCCAAGCCAAGCGCGTAGCTCTGGGCGACCGTAGCAACGTGATTAAGGGCGAGAGTGCTGCCACCAAGGAGAACAAGAAGCCTGCCGCGACCAAGAGTGCAGTGGCCAAAGCAGCACACCCGACCAAGGTCACCAAGGCCTCCCAGACCAAGCAAACGCGCTCTGTTCTTGCACCCAAGGAGAAGAACATCAACTCTTCTGGCTCAAAGCGATCTGCCCCTGGTTCTGGCATTGCCGTCCCTACCAAGAAGCACAAGCCCACCGCGCCTACTACTGTGAAGGAGGACCCAGAAGAGGAAGAGAACATTGAGCCCGCAACCAACCCGAAAGAAAACAGCAAGACCGTCGTGAAAAATGAGCCAGCCCCTGTCGTGGAGCCAGAGGTTCAAGAGGGAGAGGAGGTCCCCGACCTAGACAAGGAGGATGTCGATGATCCACTCATGGTCTCAGAGTATGTCGGCGAGATCTTTGAGTACCTGAAGGAGCTTGAGATTGCCACCATGGCTAACCCAGAGTACATGGAGAACCAGAGTGAATTGGAGTGGAAGATGCGTGGAATTCTTGTCGACTGGCTGCTCGAGGTCCACACCCGCTTCCGCCTTCTGCCAGAGACGCTTTTCCTCGCCGTGAACATCATCGATCGCTTCCTCTCTGCCAAGGTTGTGCAACTGGATCGCCTCCAGCTCGTTGGTGTCACTGCCATGTTCATCGCTTCCAAGTACGAGGAGGTTCTATCGCCGCATGTCCAGAACTTCCGCCACGTAGCCGATGATGGTTTCACAGAAGAAGAGATTCTTAGCGCTGAGCGCTTCGTTCTTGCTTCCCTGAACTACGACCTGAGCTACCCTAATCCGATGAACTTCCTCCGCCGGATATCCAAGGCAGACAACTACGATATCCAGACCCGCACCCTGGGCAAGTACCTCCTTGAGATCGGTTGCTTGGATCACCGCTTCATCGCGCACCCTCCTAGCCAAGTGGCTGCTGCTGCCATGTACCTGTCCCGGATGGTTCTCGACCGCGGCCCATGGGATGCAACCCTGACGCACTACGCTGGCTACACCGAGGAAGAGATCCAGCCCGTCCTTGAGCTTATGATCGACTACCTCTCTGGCCCTGTCCAGCATGAGGCTTTCTTCAAGAAGTACGCTAGCAAGAAGTTCATGAAGGGTAAGCTTGACAATACATTCTATCTGATTGACCCACACTGACTCGCATAGCCTCCATCGTCCTTCGTAGTTGGTGCAAGAAGTACGTCGCACAGTACGGCAATGTTCTTCAAGAGAAGGCCTGAGTCACTGCAGAGATGTGCGGGTGACCAGCTTGGTGACTCCACGCGCTCTTCGTGTTACAGCCACGGGCTCATGACCGGAGTATTCGGTCTATGAAAGCTCGACAGAGGCAGGCAGACAATTGCCTTTGCTCTTATTCATGTTTGCATTTCGGCCACCCCATCGGCATGGCGTTATAAAAGGCACACAGTTGCTTGGCTTTTTGAGTGTTTGAATGTTGTTTTTCTTCTTTGGTATCCCAATTTCTAACCTTGCAATGGAGTTCGACGGCGTCATAAATGTCTCCTTACCGTCATGAAGGCGCATACGGGATCCTTTTTCTGAACTGCATCTCCTAACTTCATTTCTGAGAGAGAGGCTGGCTCCGACGCATTCGTAGCATAGGCATGGATGGACATGGATACACGAGGGTGGACGGGCCATTGCTTAGGATAAGGAGTGAAAGGATGGAATTTGTGTATGAGTAGGCAATTAGAGCCCCATCCGCTATTTGTGATCCGATCTCTTTCTGGATGTTTGCATCACTGAGCACTGCACGAGATAACGATCGAGAGAAGATGAATGGATATTCTTCAAAGCGTAATGTTGGATTTGTCCTAGCTGTCTGTTTCCCTGGTTACCCTTCAGGCTATGCTATGTGCATTCACGCTATGTAGTCGATGCGAAGCCTCGATTCGTGACTTGACATTGTTCCTGCGTCATGCATCCTACGCGCTCACGTCGCGTGCTTGAGATTTCCAAGATTGCATACGTGTCACGCTCAGATCATGCCGCACACACGGCGCGCGCAATGTTCTTGGTCTTCAACGCGCGATGACGCGATGCACCAGCGCCACGCCGCGTCCATGATCGCGCGGTCTCGACACGCTCGTGGACCTCGGCATCGTGCGGAGTGCTAGCCTGTTCGGGCACCGCCATTCACACCGCGATCGATCGCTGAACTTACACGGACTTTGTTGCAGTGCTGGATGCCTATGCATACATACGTTCGTACCTATATACACACACTCACTTGTTAGGAACTACCTGTGTTCGTAGTGCTACGGGCATATCCTCTCTCAAACCGGTTGATGCGGCATGGTATTTCGGGCACGGTAGCAGCAGCAGCAGCAGATACAACAAAGCGCAACTGCCTACATTCATATACATATACACCATGAGAGAGATCGATCTCCACTACCCAGAAGAGAAGTGTCCTTTCTGTACCATTGCAGCAGCATACCCGGTGAAGGAAGGGGGATTGTGGAAGAAAGAGGAGGATTTGGAGAGCGTAGTTCCGGATGGGGAGGTTGAGCACGAGAGGACGACGCCAGGGAGCTTTGTCGTACTGAGCAGTCCCGAGGTTCTTGCTTTTTTGGATATTTTGCCAATGGTAGGGGGTATGTGCTTTCTCTTTTTGGTTCGATTGAAGTAACTATGGGGAAGAAGGACGTCTTTTGTTATAGCCATGATCTATAGCACGCGCACTGACTGGTATTTCCAGGGCATCTGTTAGTTGCGACGAGAAGTCATCGAGTCAAGGTAGGGGATATGACGGGTGAAGATGGAAAGGAGATGGGTTTGTACTCTTGCCCCTTTATCTTCACCCCCAAAGTCAATTGATCGGTTGTGCAGGGTTCTGGCTTCCCATCCTTTCACGGGTTGTCTCGAAAGTGACCGGAGTGTCTGATTGGAACATTGTTCAGAACAACGGTGCACGAGCAGCTCAGGTGGTACCGCATGTCCACTTTCATATCATTCCTAGGCCAGAGTCGAAGCCTGAGCTTAAGAGCAGGAGCTGGACGATGTTTGGGAGAGGTCAAAGAGATGAGCTGGATGATGAAGAGGGCGTGCAGTTGGCGGGAGAAATGCGAAGGGTGTTGAGAGAGGAAATAGCGAAGATGAAGGGAACGCCCAAGCTATGAGCCACATAATCAGGTTCATGGCTAACCAGGATTCTTCCAATTATCCAAGGATATACTGTACAAATAAAGAATTGCCTACAGGCAAGTTGTACTATCATGGTACATGTACAATATCTATACATAATGCCGACCGCCAGATGTTTATACAAAGCATTCGTCCTCCGCTCAGTGCCTTTACTCGGATGGCTTATCGCCCTTCTCCTTCTCCTCCATATCCATCCTACGTCCCTCAACCGTAAAGTACAGGCTCTTGCTAGCGCCTTCCAATGCACCCGTGAGCGAGCCGCCAATGCCTTGCAGCATGTGCACAAGTTGTGCCCGAAGGCCATCGATGCCTCCCTCAATGCCACCAACCCACTTGGTACCCTCTGCATCGAACACCTTGCCTTCCACCCGCGCACCCAGCATCATCAGCTTCTGCAATCCAGACTGGACTTCGGGCTCGTAGTATGCCGGGTTGGTTTTCCGCTTCGGGGCATCGAAGCTGCCCTTAACGGGAGCGAGGATCGACAGCACAGTCTTGAGGTGCTGCGGCGAGACATGCGGGAACGTGACAATGGCGAGCGGGCCTGAAAGAAGGGGCTCCAGCTCCGACTTGAGCTTCCGGTTGCTCGCAACCTCCCAAGCCCTCCTGCTAAGACCGTGCTTGAAGGCCTGGTCCTGCGGGTCGTTGCTCGCCTGGGGTATCTGGGCGCTTGTCGGCGTCCGTGGGTCGGTGGGATCTTGGGCGTGGTCCATGGTGTTTTCTTCCGGCTTGAAGAACTCTACAACGCGCAATGCGCTCGCGAAAATGCTCGTCGTGATGACCTGGAACTTGATCTGGTCTGCAATCAAGCCGTCCTGGCCATTCTTGGCCCTCTCGGTGTCGACTTTTTGCAGGGCAGTTGCGAGTTCGCGTCGTATGCTCATCCATTCTACCGCCTTGACGTTGTTGTGCTGGAAGATGAGGATCAAGGGGGAGGATTTGAGGACGGATTGGTATGTTCGGTGAAGCTGGGTTTTGCGGACTTCCGGTGGCTTGTGGGAAGGGGGCTGGGTTGGCGGGTATCTCAGAACGGGCGGCACTGCGCGGATCTGGTCGAGCGAGGGCGCAGGGGTGGTCGCTGTGGCGAGCGATGCATACGTTGCGCAGAGGGGGTGGTTCGACGGGTTGGCGGTGCGGAGACACAGGGCGCGTGGCCGGAGGCGTATTCGGGGCGGCATCCTGAGGTCGTGTGAGATCTGGCCCTGATTGGAGACTGTCGGCACGGCAACCTACGTGATGTGTGGTGTACGTGCAATTGAGATGGAAGAAGCCCATCCAGAATTCTTTCCAATCGGCGGAGAATCTCGGTGGTCCGTGCATCACTTGAGTCTCCAGTGCAGCCAGACCTCCGCTCATCAATTGCAACATTTGGCCCTCATTTCATTTCTTTTCTTTCGCTGGGTCGTGTGATATAGACTGCGTCTATTCATCCCTCAGTTTCACCTGATCATTCATTCTCTCTCGCGCCAATGAGGGCGCATATATGGAGAAGTCCACATCGAGCGAAGCTAGTCGCGCGACCAAGCTACAATGCTCGTTTCTTAGCTGTGAGTTTCTTTAGAAAATGACTCAAAACAAAAGTTCGGTGCTAAGTCACGGTCAAAGATTGATTCGAGGAACCGTCTATCTAAATTCTGGGCCCCCACGGGAGGCATCTCGCCTCAAGATGGGGAGCAAGGTCAGTGATACCCTACAACTTGAAAACCGGCTCCCTCATGCTTGTCCAGACGATTCTCATACGTTGCTTCTGCGTGGCGGCTTCCTTCGACAGGTATGTCGGTTCAGTCACCTCGACTGCGTTTTTCCAACTCACCAATTCATCACGTGTAGGCTCATTCTGGCGTTTTCCATCTTCTCCCTCTCGGTCTACGCGTTCAGAACAAGCTTGAGTCTCTGATAGACAGACACATGTCGTCAATAGGCGCTTCTAAGGTTTCACTTTCCCACATTAGTACGGAAGAGCTCTGGAAACGGACGGGCCGGTATTCTTCCAACTCGGAGCTGTTGCGCGTCAACGACCGGAGAGAATCTGGGTTCTTACTTGCACCCACGCATGAGGAGGAAATAACTGCACTAGTTGCAAACATGGTACACTCATACAAAGATCTCCCGCTCAGACTATACCAGACAGGAAGGAAATATAGGGACGAGAAGAGGCCAAGGCAGGGGCTGTTAAGGGCTAAAGAGTTCATGATGAAGGATCTGTACACCTTCGACGCATCCCATGAAACCGCGCTGAAGACGTACGATGAGGTTCGAGAGGCATATACCAACCTTTTCGATGAGCTAAAGATTCCATACCTCGTCGCAGATGCGGACTCTGGGAACATGGGTGGCAAGCTATCCCATGAGTATCACTTCGTCTCTCCAAAAGGCGAGGACAACGTTTGGTCATGTTCGTCATGCTCTTATGTTGCCAATGAAGAGCTCGTAGAAAAGAGATCGCCTGAAGCCTCCGTGTCAATTCAAGGCAATCCCCTTATCTTCACGGGTATTACGCTTGACCGAAAATCCATCGTCCAAATAGTTGTCCCCCGACCAGAGCACCTCCAGGCCTCAGAAGAACCATCTTGGGATCAAATATCAGATTACGTCAATGTGCATGCTGTCAAGCGCTCCGCACCCGACCTAGATACCGGTATTGAGGCCGCAACCCTCGCCCCGCTTCTTGCAGACCATCTACCCAGTCCTAACGACTCCACCATCATCGATCAGTCCTTCCAGAATAACGTCAAAGAAATGAATATACCAAATGAACACGACACTCCGCGTGAGGCCCACGACGTCGATTTCACACCCACACGCCAGGGAGATGGATGCCCCCGCTGCTCGCACGGCACCCTCTCCGTCCAGAAAGCCATTGAAGTAGGCCACACTTTCCACCTCGGAACACGCTATTCGGATCCACTCTCTGCCCTCATTGCCGTTCCGTCATCCAAAGAAAAGCAACCCATCCACATGGGTTGTCACGGCATTGGCGTGTCCAGACTCATTGGTTCCATCGCGTCCCAACTTGCTGACAGCCAAGGTTTGAATTGGCCCCGTGCTGTGGCGCCTTTCGAAGCCATCGTCGTTACCACGCCTCAGGTCAGTGAGGAAGACAGTGTTTCAGTGTACGATTCGCTTCACTCCACCCAAACCGATACGATTCTCGACGATCGTGCTAAACCTTTGGGCTGGAAATTGCGGGATGCGGATCTCATTGGATATCCTGTCATAATTGTGCTCGGGAAGGCATGGAAGGAAAGTAGAGAGGTGGAGGTGCAGTGTCGGCGTTTGGGGGTGAAGAAGGTAGTGAAGGAGGAAGAGGTCAGTAAGGAAGTACAGCTATTGTTAGCCCAGTTGTAATATGGCCGCGTGAGGTCCCTTAACATATCGAGGTCGTGTAAGATACAAATGTCACTTCGTATTGTAATTTTATGGTAGATGAGTGTTTTGTAGGCATGTGAATGCATTTATTAGCCAACGCTACACTAAAAGGGTTCCAGTACTGCCAAACACAGATATTCATTCTATGCCTTAGCACACTAATTGACAGTATATGGAATTGTTCCTCAGTATCCCGAGCAAAACTTTCTCGTCGAGGAGACCTTAAACTTCTAGTACCAGAGGTGGTCTCTGACACAGTGACTCCTACTGGAACACCGCAGAAAGATCTCATGACGAGAACGTTGAATCATTCAACTTACAGCTTGAATGAATGAAACGAAGGCTTAGGAATCGCGGATGATGTTCTGTGAATCACATCAGACCACGAGGTGAAGGTGTAATAGCGGGATAGTCCGGCATTTCTGCGCTGTCGGCCTGGAAAGCTATCTGTGAGATTTCCATGAGTTTGACCAACAAGATCCGAATGCCATCGCGCGGCTGTGACTTTTCATCCTCTCGAGCTTGTGGAGTAGCGGTAACCATGCCGGTAGCGGTAAATCCATCATCCGGGAGAAACGTGCCGACCGTGTCGCCCCAATCAGCACGCTCACCGGTTTGAAGTTGCTCTAGATCCGCGAGATGAGACTTCCACTCATTGTGGTACACATTCAAGCCCCAGCACGGAGCATCCTTCTGCGGGTACCACATCGACATAAGATCCAGGACATAGCCTGTATTCCTAATTCCGAAGGTGTAGATTTTATCAAGACGACCCGCTAAAACCTTCAAGGAAGCACCCGCTTTGAATTCCACAAATCGAGTTCCAGATGTAATATCGAATTGTGGATTGATCTTGAGGTTATTAACAAAGTAGTGGATGGCTGCCGGAACGATCTGGCGGCTGACTGGACTCATTGAGGTCAGGTTAAACTGCCACGCTTTGCCCCTAAAGTGTTGTTAGTAGATGGCCTGCCTCAATGAAATGGGCATGCGTTCAGCTCCAGCTGTTATTACTTACTCTCCTAACTCCAGCAGCTTTACATCTATATGTTCTTTGGGTCCTTTCAATCCGGACGGGAGACGATAGAACTCAGAATGATCTTTCTCATAGACGCCATCTTCATCTAGGGACCAATGGACTTGGACAACATAGTTGAACGCCGTACCGTTCGGATCCATGAAGACCCAACTTCCACGAAGTGTAGGCTTTGTCTCCGCGAGTGTTTTAGGTACATTGGTGAAAAACCCGCCAATGCCAGTGCTGGTAGGCTCGAGAAGATGGCCAGCTTCCGTGAGGCGTTTGAGGAGATTCTCACCGTCGTTTTCGTTCACCAGCCTATAAGGATGTAAGTATTTCCACGAAGAAAAGTGGGACAATACAAAACGAACCATTTCTTAACGACGCAGCCCAGTTTCTCATTGTTGATGATATCTTTGATAAAATCATCTGTGTCTTGCTTTGCGTTGAACTTCAAGTCATGTTGTTTGATAGCTAGACAACCGAGGATAACAGATAGCTCGTAGTGGCCCTTTTCGTAACGGGCGATATCGAGAGCGCGTTTGAGCTCACTCTGTATGATGTCGCGCTGCTCAGGTTGGAGGTCGCTCCAATATTCGGCAGGACTACTACCTGACACTGCGCAGCGCACGAGACGGGGAGATATAGGGTGGGAGCTAGTATCAGGCCACCATGTCTCAGCTTGCTCGAATACTACCCCAGCACCATAGTCCGATCTCTTATCTAGGGTTATATACTTTGGCCAAACAGAATTAGTGACTTGCAATCGAACTTTCTCGATAAGGATGTTGAGATGTCGTACAGCTGAACCAAGGTTTGCTTCATCGGAGCCACGAATCTCCAGTCGGTCAGATCCCGCTGTCATGCATTAGTTGAGAGATACCAATTATAGCGAATTCCACATACAAGGCTTGATGAACACCTCGTCTTCCATCCGAACCGAATCAAGTAGGGCGAAGGTAGTGCCGAAAACGTCCTTCATTATCACCCCGTCGTCTTTCAGCTCATTGGGCCATTGGACAATTACCTAGCGAGACTTAGCCATAGTACGTGTCGAGAGAAGTATTTCAATGCATACCGCCTTGTCGTAGACCGCACTCAACTCTACGGGCATTTCCTTGGTGAATTTCATTTTCCGCTGCTGATTCTGATTCTGGATGTAATTCATACTCCACACTTTAGGGTCAAAAGCGGGAGTTTTCGCCCACGCAGTCGTTCCTGAACTCTTGTTCTTGGCCTCCCGGATCCACTGCTCAACCTTTTGGACAGCTTTCTCCAGGTTGCTCCCCGTGCCAAAGAGGTTGAATCTCGTGATGACGGAGTGCATAGCATCGGAAGTCTCTGGGACAATCTTGCAGCCTGTCTCTGTCACCCACACGGTCTCCATCGTACGCCGTTCTTGAGCCCAGGTCTTACGACGCGACTCCACGGGCACATTGATGATGCGAGCGGGGCGTCTGCCGTCAACGATGCCGTCGCCATTGGGTTGGCCACGGCCACGGCCACGTCCACGTCCTCCGTTGCCGCGGCTGCCTTGATTGGTTCCGCGTGCGTACATGGCGACTCGGCAAAGACCTCTCGCCGGTCGGCTTGCTCTATAATAGAGCTATACTAGAGAACACGTGCGGTTGTTGGCACTTGCGAATGTTTGATTCGGTTAGCAATTGGTGGTGGTGGCGGTGGTGAGGGTGGGAGCTAGCAGTTGAGGTGTCTGTTATAAGTGGAAGGTGGAAAGTGGACTAACACGGGGAGGAAGGTGCGACGGTGACCGCCGCAAATGGCCAGGCAGCAGCGCCCGCGGTCGTTTGCTGGGTGAATACGGCAGCCGCGTAATTTTCAACGGAAAGATACTGGGTGACCTGTGTAGGTCCACCAGGCAGGAAACCACTCAATGACAATGCCCATTTGAAATGGATGACAAACGGATTATACCGATCACCGAAGAACGCGTCTGCAGCTTGGAACTAACCAATGATCACTTAGTATTGGATGCAGATTGTAGAGGACGCGAGAGTTGTTGCAATCAGAGCTATGCATACACAGATTCCCGCCTTCCTGGAATAGCCACGCTTGGTGTTTATCTCTTGTTTGCGGCACTGAAATACTTAAGTAACAATGAAATCTCCAGGTAGACTGGCTGCAAAGAGGGGTATTGTTGAATTGACGCTGTTTATATGCTTCTCTTCTGAATTCACTATCTGATTTCGCAGTGCAACTTGACATCTGAAATGGCACTGGTTAAGTCTTCTATCTTCCACAGTAACTTCCACCACGATCATCTTTTCAGCTAGACCCAGGCATATGTAATATAACCATGCAGAATGTAATGTGTAACCGTCATTTCGGTGTTTCTAGTGTTGTACTGTTTGTGGAGCTTCTCAACAACGACGTTACGTGGCTGACTCAGCAATACAGCGCGGAGGTGCACGAGCCAACTCCGGTGGATTTTCTGAGGAGTCGTCGACAGCGATTGCTACGCAGCGGTTGCAGCTCATTGCCCGGCAATCCGACATCCTATCCACCCATTCGCTGACCCGTCGTTCTTATCTCGCCCACCGCCAATTCCTCCATCGGAGCCCGGGCGCGCCGCGCTCCCCAAGTAGTCACAATGGAGTTCGCACCCGTTACCAAGAAGATTGTCGCCTTTGGCAGCAAACAAGTCTTTCTGTGCGTCCCTCGTTACCTCGCCAAACCTCCTAATCCTCTCAATAAACTGACTTTTCCTGTCTTTCAAGACCAAAGTTCACCGTCGCCTTGATCCGCACGCCCAACCTCTCCCCATACCACGCCAAGTTCCTGGTTCCGCTCAACTTCTCAAAGTACGACCTTCGCGACTACCTCTTCCATGCGTACAATGTCAAAGTACACTCGATCCGCTCGCTCGTCAAGCAGATGCCCGTGCGCGACAGTATCAAGCAGCCGCGCCACTGGTTCCGGCCCGAGTCCGAGAAGTACATGACGGTCGAGATGGAGAAGCCGTTTGTGTGGCCGGAAGCGCCTGAGAGCTGGGAGCCCTGGGCCAGGAAGGAGAAGGAGGAAAGCGTCAGAAAGACGCAGAAGCACCAGGGCGTGGAAAGCGAACGAGACCAGAGGCTTGCGGCGAAGTCGATGCGGCAGCAGGCATTGAAGGTGCTGGGACAGAACCATGCGTATGAGTGGGCCCAGGCGAAGGCAAGGAAGCTTGCAAAGAAGGGAGAGAGGTCGGCGGAGGCGCCGAAGAAGGCAAAATCCAAGGAGGTGGAGGCGCCGAAGCCGAAGAAGACTTACAAGACTCCGGTGGAAAGGTGGGAGGGACAGAGGACACCTCAAATGCTGGGCCGGGAACTCCAGCAAGTGTAAACTTTTGCCAGTGCTGAAGTCTTCAGATCTCGCGAGGTTTCTCCATAGCCTGAGCAACAGTGCCCGGGCAATTACACGGTCAAGGACGGATGAAACGGCATCAGGACTCTCCCGGTAGCCGCCAGGACCATGTCAGCAGTGGCCCAGAGTTGTACATTCAATGTAATATATTGTTAGGCAAGGTGGGAAAGAGACGTCGGATGTAGGATACGGAATTGTACAATTTCAGAGCAGGGATGTCGCAAACCACGCAACATCATTATATCCTAAATAACATGGTAGCAAAGATCACTTGTCCATGTCTGTCTATCTGTCTGTCTGACCATGCAATCGAAACCTCTACATCACACTAGTTTACCTCCACAGAAGACTCGACTACTCTGGTAAGGGATCCATTGTTCTATAAAAAATATCTATTAGAAAATCACAAGGCCGAGGCCACACGCCCACCACTGTACGTTTGGGGTATATATATGCTGCCCTCTTCCGTGCGCCACTCATGCAAGTTTAACAAAAGAAAAGACGTATGTCTGATAGAGAATGGGGTATCACATAACTTGGAGAACCCGGAGGGTGATACAGCCAGCGAGAACATGGCCTGGAGTATAGTCTGCACATGTAGCCCTACCCGTTCTGAGGCGCGCTCTCTCTAGCCCCGCCACAAACTTTCCTCCTCGACTGGCATGGGCGTACGAACTCCAAGGTTTTCCAGACCTTGGTTGAGCAGCTCGGCATCTTCTTCTTCCTCGCTCCTTAGCGTCGCGCTGCTCAGCGGTGTCCGCATTGGGCTCGTCTGCAAGGACAATTCCGCATCGAGACTTGCCGAAATGGACGGCGCTTGGTTTGCTGGAACCTCCTCGGGTTGTTGGGTAGAGTCATCAGAGGTGGCTGCAGCACGTTTCCTCGCGCGTTCCTGCCTGGCTTCTTCCCTTTGCCGCATGAGTTCCTGCTCGTGAGCTACTGCCCTCGTCCTCCGCTCCTCGACGTCCTTCCGCTTGACCTCCCTGTTCAACGCATCGCTCGCTTGGATCAGGCCGTCGATGGAGATGGCGTGATTCGTCATTTGGTGATTAATGTAGTGGTATATTGCTGCGGGTGTGTCGCACTGCAGCAGTTGCTTCTCGTTCAGTTTCAACAGCGCGAGTGCAACCTGGAACAGGAACGTGCTCCCGTCCTGCATACAGAGAACAACATCCCACACCCTGTAGAGCGCTTCAGCACTCAAACAATCCGTGAAAACCGAGAGGAACCACTGGAAAGTCAATGCCTCAAGTTCGATCTCCAGCATTTCAAGATGGGTGGAGAGTTTTGGAAGGAGGCCGGTAACGTATTCGCGCAGAACAGACTGGTCGGCGCGTGAGGTAAGAAGGTGCTGATCGTAATAGTTTTGGGGTAGGATGTTTTCAATCATGGTGGCGAGAACCCAGAATGCATCCTCGGCGGTTGGCATGATGAGGAGAAGACAAGCTGTAATGAGGTTCATGCCTTGACAGTATCCGACCTCAGGGTTGCGGCGCGAATAGGCGAGGAGTACTTCATTGAGCTTATCAACGCCTGGGCCTTTGCGGAAGAAGATGTTGTCTGTGAGTGTGCGCGTGATGTCCATTTGTATCTGGGTGACGACACTTGGGTTATCCTCGCCATTTTTTACCAAGTCCTCGTAGTAGCCTGGGATGCGGAGGGCGGATGCGCCGCTGCATTCGGCCCAGATCTTTGCGCGATATGTAACCGGAATGCCTCCCAGGACGAGGCGACGGAATTCTTGCCATTTCGCACGTCCAACTTTGCCTTTGTTGCCAAGACCTGCGACTCCGACGATCTCACCATCGGTCAGTTGGCTCTCTGGCATATCAACAAGACCTTTGCCTCGACCTTCACCAGTACTGACAGCCTGCCCCTGGCGCTTACGTTCGGCACGGACTTTACGGAGGAACTCGTTCCATCGAACCGTCTTCTCCTTTTGTAGGTTGTCATGGAGTTCTGTAAGCTGCTCGAGCAACGCTTTCACAGGATCTGCTTGCGGCGGAAGAGGACTGATGGGCGAAGCTGGACCAGATGGTGTGGAAATCGAAAACTCCCCTTTGGCAGAAACCGTTCGAGAAGGAGAAGGCTCCGGGTTTGCGCTGACAGAAGGCATGGACCCCCCTTGGCGACTACAACCTGGCTCAGCTTTGGCGCGAGAATTTCAACCTCGGCCGACTCAATCGTCGTAATAGGACCTGTTGCTGGAGTATGTGATAGAAGTTCCGTCGGGTGCGTCGCAAGCTTGAGATAATCGGCCCAAGTCTTTGCAAGAACCTTGTTTTGGGGTTCTTCTGAACCGCTACTGTCAGGCCGCGAAGGTGATGGCGAGCCCTTTGACCGGATGGGCTGGAGGGTGTCTCTATCCTCGCCACCTTCCAAGCCCATGTCATGAAGTGCAGATCTATGGTCTCCCAGTGACTCGATATTGCTGTTACGCTTCTGCTTGGCCAATGCGGCAGCTGCTTCACTTTGCCTCTTCTTTCTACGTTGATCGTAGATGAAACCGAACCTGTCGGTAAGATACTCGTTGCTTGTTGCGAATCTGTTGTGATGCTGGACCAATGTTGGAGGTCGCGAATCCTCGGGCAAGATTCTATCCATTTCCACGGGACCCAAATTGCTAAGTCCACGTCCTGGCGGTTGGGGATTTTGATTGATAGTTCCGCTCTTAGATGACTCTCCGGTGATGCTCTTGATTGTTCCGCTGGGTCCCAGAGCGCGACTTACACGTCGCTGACCAGCTGTCTGGCTCGATTTTGTCGACGCAGCAGTCCTGGCCGAATCCATGGAAGGCGTCCGGTCCATGGGATCCGCTGTAGCTGCTTTACGACCCCTTGCAATGCTGTTCTTGTCTGACACGCGTGCGTTCTGGGAGTTTCCAGCTACCATCTTCAACGTCCAATTCATAAGGGAGCCCGACGATTTGCGGGACGATTGGTCGGATTGGATGTGATCCTGACTCTGCAGGCGACGCAACGTAGGAATAGCGCCGCTTTCGGAGCTGGGTGGAACGAATAGGTTGTTGCTCAGAGGCTTTCGGGGTGCCTTCGCTCCACTGGAAGCGCGCGATCGCGTCTGCGCCGACATGCTCTCTGCGTCCCTGTCAACGAAGCTGGCTACAGAAGGTGCTCTGCTGCTCTTCCTACTCGTCCCACTGAAAAACAGGCTCTTCCAATTGCCACGTCCTGTGTCCCGAGGCGGTTCCGAGACGGAGCTGACAGACGCACCGTCCAGCTCCTGTGCGCTGTTGCCGGAATCGAAGCCCAAAGCGTCGGGCTGCTCCGCAATCTCGTCTTCCATGGCCCGCGCCAGGCGCTGCTCCATGGGATCGTCTGGATGCAAGCCGGGGAGCTCGATCTCGCTGCCTCGTTTCTTGGCTCCTGCGAGCCCAGTCCCGCTGTCTTCACGCGCGCGCGTCCTCTCCAGCTCGCGCAATCTATTCTCAATGTCCATGTTTGAAACCTCGCATTCCTGCAACATCTTGCGCAGGATCCTCTCGCGCTCCTCGGCTCTCCGCCTCAACGCGGTGATCTGGGCATCGCGCTGGGCCAGGTCTCCAGCCATTTGCCTGACCAGGGCGACGGCGCCCGTTTGCTCGATCATGTCCTGGATATTCTGGTCGCTCGCGTAGTGGACATTGCCGGGGATTCTGGTCGCCTCCGGCGGTGTGTCGTCGAAGAGGGCGGTGCGCCCCCTGCGCGAGCCCGAGGTGGCCACCAGGCTCCCTACGATGTCCTGGGTAGACTTGGTGACCTTCCTGACGGTCGATGGCGGGCCGGCGGGGTTGCCCTGCTCGGGAGGCGGTGGTGGCGGCGGAGGCGGAGGCGGCGAAGCAGCTTTGATGGTGTCCGGGGAGCTCCTGGGGATGTTGTCTGGCAGCCTGTCGTCGGGCTCGCCGGCACCCAGGGCATTTCGGAACCAGCCATTGACGCGCGACTGCACGGGCGATGAATCGGGGGTGGGCGACAGCGACGGGAACGAGGTCAGGCTCTTGTCGTCGGGGGCGGGCGAGGGCGTGCGGCCCAGCGACGTGTTGGAGGCGCGCTTGAGCGGGCGCACGCGTGCGGTGCCGCGATTCCTGCCGTTGGAGGCATGCGAGCTCTGCGAGGAGGTGCGCACAAGATCAACTGCGCCCAACGTGTCGGACGCCGCCATGTCAGTCGAGAGTGTCGGCGGGGATGCGCATTCGGCGGCGGGCGGGTGTCACTGCACGTAGACAGTGTGCGAGGGTCGTGTTATGGCGTCGCGGTGTGGTTGAATTGTGTCCGAGGGAAATGTTGTGCATGTGGAGCAGTATGCGTCATTAGCAGGGCAATCGCTGGTTGCGAGCTGCGTTGCCGCCGCCGTCGTC
The DNA here is from genome assembly GCA_026873275.1 of Pseudopithomyces maydicus. Classification (NCBI taxonomy): domain Eukaryota; kingdom Fungi; phylum Ascomycota; class Dothideomycetes; order Pleosporales; family Didymosphaeriaceae; genus Pseudopithomyces; species Pseudopithomyces maydicus. The sequence continues at coordinate 808,748 of JANTUC010000010.1, read as the reverse complement.
GTAGTCGTCGTCGTCGTCGGCGGTGACGGAAGCGCTGCACAGAGGCCAGATAAATGCGTCTACGGGAAGGCAGACAGAAGTGTGACGCGGTGCACCCAAGGGAGGTCGAGGGCCAAGGTGGGCATCCACACGCACGACGTGCATGGCCGCCGTCCACTCCCTCCCTCCCTCCCTCGACTACGCCTCGCTTCGTGTAGTGTAAGTACTTACCTACAGCAAGTAGGGCTGCAACCCCTGTTCCCGCTCCGCGCCATTCACTCGCCCCGATCCGCTAGCAGCAACACACAATCCCCGAGACAGCGGCTTGAAACACCCCAAAGTGCCGCTACAGGCAATGCGACACGTTACCGACGAGGACGCTGCTCTCCATGCCCTGGCCTCTCTCCACGCCCTGTCCGTCGACCAGCAGCATGCCCTCGACGCCGTCAACGCCATCCTGGCCGACGGCGAGCCCTTCGTCGACGTGCACCACCTGTTCCGCCTCTACGACGTCCTGTATTTCCGCGCCCTGCTGCTCCCGCATGTCGAGGTGCTGTGGTCGCCACGCTTGACGCTGTAGGTACCTGGTCTACCGCATTCGCCTCAACCCGCGCCTCCTGCAGCTTACTTTTCCATGCATAACGTGCAATATTTAGTCTTTTCTGACCTCCATCCTGACCTGCATCAGATGCGCTGGGATATGCGAGCTCTCCAGGGATCCAGCCACCGGGGATTTCACGAGGATTCGTCTGAAGCTAAGCACGCCCCTTCTGCAATACCGGCCCAGGTCCGACACCATCAACACCCTGCTCCATGAAGCCATTCATGCATATTTCTTCATCACCACCTCATGGCGCCATTCACGTGGCGACGACGGTACTGGGCACGGCGAAGGGTTTCAGTTGCTGGCTGATGCCATAAACTCACATGGCAACTACGAAATTACCGTCTACCACACATTTCACGACGAAGTGGTAAGTAGCTCCAGCGCCAGCGTGCTGTTGCCGACAGACTATTTACACCACACTCCGTGCCTAGGACAGCTACAGGACTCACGTGTGGCAGTGTGATGGGCCGTGCAAAGACCGGCCGCCGTACTTTGGTATCGTGAAACGCAGTATGAACAGAGCACCTGGAAAGTCAGACTCGTGGTGGGCACGCCACGAGGCTGAGTGTGGTGGCACATACACGAAAACACAGGAGCCACCGCCCACCAAAAAGAAGATCGACGCAATGAGTAGAAGAGAACGAGCAGGGCGTCAGAAGAACAAGTTGGACGGTTGGCTGAAGCCGAAAGAGAAACAGGAAACTGATGGTAAAACAAGCCACGAATCCAGACATTCAGATGCAGACGGTAACGCCTCTTCCGGGCCATCGTTTGGCAAGCGCAGGGCTGCAAACATCAGTTGACACACTAGTTGTTCCGCCTGATTAGTTCAGGTCAGAAGATAGCACTTAGCTTCTATAATTTAGAAATCAGTGCAAAAGGTGTCGAGTCCATATGACTACAACGGCGTAAAAAACAGGTGGTAAAAAACGTCTCCCCACTAGACAGCGTAAAAACGTAAAAAGGTAGCGTATCAAAGGCATGCGTTAAAAGGGTTACCAGATCATCATTGGGCCGACCCGGTCATATCTCCCATAGTAGATGCACCTCAACACCTCAACACCTCAACACCATTCTCATGAGGCCAGGTGTCGCGGTGCTTGCAATGGTCCTATAACACTGCGGCACCTGAGCCTCCATCTCTATTTAATCGCTATATCGCAGCGTTTTTACCTCGTTCGTGCGCCTGGGACCTTTGCTAACGTCTATAGATATTTAAACTACTACCTTGCGCATCGCGATCGCGATCGCGACCGAGAATCCAACTATTACTAATCCGACTATTAAGCCTTGCCTGCCTGTGTACAAAGACACACTAGAAGACGAGCTCTGCACATTGTGAGCGTCGTGAAGGGAGACCTTTGGTCACCTTATCCGGAGCCATGTGGTCCATGGACGGTATCCGTTCTAGGACTGTCGCCGCGGCTTGTGTCTGTGTGCAGAGCTCGTCTTCTGGTGTGTCTTTGTACACAGGCAGGCAAGGCTTGATAGTCGGATTAGTAGTAGTCGGATTCTCGGTCGCGGTCGCGGTCGCGATCGCGATGCGCAAGGTAGTAGTTTAAATATCGATAGACGTTAGCAAAGGTCTCAGGCGCACAAACAGGATACAGACGCTGTTAGCTTCTATAATCATCCAGTAATGTAATCCACGAATTATTTTACAAGTTTAGCACCAAGTCCTTCATGCTGGTTACATAATCCCAGTCCTCACACCTATCCACCATCACCATACTAAATAGACTACAGCACGACTACACCTCGATTCAGGTGTGCGAGCGCAGTGACAAACCTCAACCAGGTGCAAGTCTATAAACTCGATACACCAATACCGCAATAATGGACAAAGCAAAACCTTCTTCCCTTCCTTCCATAATAACTCCTACACAGAAGGGTGGATAGGGTCCGAATGCTTCCATACGCAGTAGAGAACACCAAACAATGCTTCATCAACTCTCCCAAGCAGAAAGAAAATCCCCCAAAACACGTGTAAATGAACATGTACCCAATCACGACAAAGCGACCATTAATACAACTGGTGCGCTTACTCGTACCTCACCAAGACGCCCTTTCCGTGGACTTGCCCGTACATCACCAGGTCACCCTTCTTTGTGAACCTCCCCCATTCTACCTCACCTTCCATTCATCGAGAAGAAGAATCAGGTTCCTCAAACGTGCGGCGACGAAGCACCTGTGCAGTTTCGGTATCGTGACTTCCCAAGGGGCCGCTTCGGGCGTGGCGTTCGTGCATGTAGGTGGTTATTTCACCAGCCAAGTACGAATAGGACCTCACAAATGGAGAGGCCACATATCTGAGCAGGATGCCGATACGGGAGCGATGTGCCCCACGTGGACTCCTAGATTCAGGCTCCGGTCCGGGCTCACGCTCGTCAGCCACCGCCTGTGGGAGCCCGACGGCCAACGTATCGATCGGGGCGGTTGCCTGCGCCACGGAAGCTGGTCTCGTTTCTCTAGGATGGGCATTGGAGGATGGGTGGGTGTATGCTCTATCGGCGTCTTCATCTGCAGGAAGTTCGGCGAAGTGTATATCGGGCCTGCGCGGACGCCTTGGGCGAATGTGTCCTCCGATCACCCTGCCTTGTCGTAACTGTCTGCTCAGTTCTTCCTCCGGGCAGTACCAACAATCCGCAAGTGTGAGTTCACGCGAGGTCTCCTGGAGCGGTGGCATGTATCCTTGCGGACGGTTGGAGCTCGTGAAAGGGCCGTAGATGGGCCCGGGTTTCTCTCCAGACATGAGCTCGTGGGGTTGAAGACGCTTCACTGCGACCTCTTGTTGGACTGGCGGGTTCTCGCGCGTACGGATAGGTACTGAAGATGGTCGTGGGGATGAAGGGACAGGAATCTTGGGATTTGTTCGGATGCGATTGCAGTGAGGTGGTGTTACTGCATGGGAAGGGCCCCTTCGAAGTGAAGCACCCTCTAGTGGCGGCGATAAGTTTCCCATGAAGAGCTGTGGGGACGCCTGTTGGATTTCTGGATTCGAGGGGCTGGCGTTTGTTTGTTCATTATGAGATAGCCTCTCGAAGCTCGGAAAATTACATTGGACAGGCCGCAAACCCATAGTTTGTGGAACAAACTGTGGTTGTGAAGTTCCAGAAGAGTATGTTCGCTGATTTGACGGATTCGTTACATAATCCGCACTCTTCCCACCTTGCGAAGTTGCGCGCTTCGATTTTTCAATGCCGCGTTTAGGCATATGCAAGTGGTGCCTAGGACCTCCCAAGCGTGGGGGTGGAAGTGAGCCTATGGAGAGAGTCGAGGTTTCAGAACTCGACTCCAGACCTTCAGGGGCGGCAACTTTCATGATGGCTCCAATATTCAACCAGGTTAGGCGCGTAGATAAGAAGTTATTGTTATGTGCATCGGGGCTGTTAAACTTGATATTGGGGCACAATGAACACCGTGGGTGCCTAACAGAGGATCATATCAAGACATGGAGTCTCGTGCAGTGGCAAGCAATAGTATTTCTAGGTGAGCAAACAAAACAATAGTAAAACAGATATGTTGAGCGTGTATGTGTGGCTGAAAATTCCATTGGATTGATCTGCGGGTTCGTATCTGCTCATCCGATTCTGCGGTAAAGGATACTAGAATTCTATTGGAATGTGGATATGAAACAGCCTATTGCCTAACATTTCCAACTCGTATGACGCTAAGTAGAGGCACCAATGTTTTTCTCAGGATCGTGTGTCGTTGTTTTCTTCGATACATGTACCTGGTGGTTGGTAGTACTCCAGGGCTGACGAACCATGGCGCGTCGCGGCTACCGCTCTATTAGTTGCGGAAGGCTATCTCAACAACATCATATGATAGGCGTGCCCGCCAGAGCTACTTGATATTGTAGAATTCTCCATGACTGCCATCACTTCAACAATTACGTAGCTAGTGCCTTCCAGGTCTGATCGATGAATATCGAAGACGAGGCACGTTCAAGTCCGAAAGACGATCGAAGAGAGCTGATAATATTATATGATGTTGAGTACGTATTGGGTGAAGGATCATGCTCTCACATATAACTTTAGTCAAGACTCGCGTAGATTAAGACGAAGTTGCACTATTATCGTTCCTGTATTTGATAATATAGATCCCGTGAAAAAATGTTTAATCAACTTTATTGTCAACGGCAGTGTATCTAAAAGACGGATTAACTATAGGCTGAGCTTCTAGCTACATCGTGGTGATGTTCCAAAACGATAGCCGAACAAAAATCGACGAATATCCACACAGATTCACACCAAGACATAACACTTCCTTTGGGTGTTTTGGCTCCAAAAAAGAAAGTTTTGTTTCCGATACCGGGAATCGAACCCGGGCCTCTCCGGGCCTTCAATCGAAGATATGAAAGCGGAGTATCCTAGCCGTTAGACCATATCGGATGGTTTTCTGTTGATTTGATGAAAGATATCTAGTTTAAGAAATATATATTGCCAAAATTTGCATTCTCTGGTATGGGTGACTATCATCGCTGGCACGCTCTAGTGGCTCTTCATATATCCACTTAGCTTGGTGGGTACGCAGATGCCCCCAACAGATTTGTCTCGCTTAGGAACAAGGATTGGGGTAGCTAGTGCGTCATAGGGAATACAGCTTCTGTGAAATGGACGTTATTAAAATCCCATAAATATTGCATCTGGACATCGTCAAGTGTAGTGTTCAGAAGTACAGCATGCGACTGCTGTCATAGAAGCGTTTACATTGGATCTATACATTTTGTCGAATTTGTATATGATATCCAAGCGCGTAAGGCCTGGGTCATCCGTATTAATACGCGTGGCGAACTCTCTACAGATCTATTTACGCCAACTCAGTTAAACTATGGTACCGGTATTTCAGAGGCGCTTTTGACAGGAAAGTATTCCTTTATTTCTTGAAGGTCTTTCTATACAACACCTTTATGAGCTATGTGTTGATGTACATTGTGCGTTTGCGCTATTACCCGGTGGGATGATAACTACCTAGATACATGTATCTTGTGTCCGCCCTATTCGCTTACCCCGCCATATATATTTCCTCTCGAGTAACGGTTGCAGAATGAAGGCACATACGTGCAGGCATTGTAAGGATGTAGTGCTACAAGCGCCCAAATTCCTCGAAGAGGGCGAATACACTACTGCATGGTTACCTATGACGCCTATGTGGCTCACAAAATCATCTCTGGCCCTGGATGCCATCAAAATGGCCGTGGCTGAGAAGTGCATCATGTTCATCGAGCTAACGGCTGCTATCAAACCATCTGTACTAGCAGAAGATCAATGCAGTTCTCGCATTGCTTTAGCTCAAGCATGGACGGCGAATCGCCAGGCAGGCTGGGATATTCGCATGCAGCTTATGTCTGAGGATGATTATCAGACTTACCAAGGTCCCTGGGAATTGGCATCTTCAGAAGTTGTGCTACTTGATTCGCCTGTGCTTTTCAATATTTTTGATTGTGCCGGCGATGGAATGTGGCCAAAACGTATGTTGAATGATCTCTCGTTGTAATGGACTGACCTTCTTGTAGACAAGCGTCGATCACGTCAAATACCGGGACGGAAGCCTATAAATACGAATCCTCGCTCTAGAGAATCCTTTGTTTTTGCTCGCGATTGGATCGATGAGTGCATGAACGTCCACGATCACAGTAATAGCACTCTGGATTCTGAGCTACCACAGCGCTTGCTTCACATACCCGGGGATCATGTCAAGACAAAGGTTCGACTTGTGTCCTCAGCTGATATTAAGCACGGGAATATACAGTACACGGCCTTGAGCTATTGTTGGGGCAACGTGCAAGCACACAAAACGACGAAAGCACGCATCGATGCGTACAGCGAATGCATCGAAATGAAAGACATGCCAAAAACTATCCAAGATGCAGTAGAGATCACTTTCAAGCTCAATTATACTTACATGTGGGTAGATTCTCTTTGCATTGTTCAAGATGATGAACTTGGACTACAGAAAGAGATTGCAAAGATGTCTCATGTTGTAGAAAAGGGTTATCTGAAAGTAGATGATATTCAAAATCTATGTATAAAGGTGCCCTTATATACTTATAAGGGCTCATACAATCACCGTTATACAAAACCAAACTGTTTCCATCTGATTGTAGGATCAGGTGATATCAGTTTTCAACACATGTATAGAGGAACGCAGTAGTGACCATCACGGCATCAAACGCGGCGTCGGCTTCTGATGGCTTTCTACAGGAACGGTGCATTGATGAGGAGGTAATTTCAGACATACAAGCATGCTTTCCGGATGGGACAACGCGAGAATTTGGATTGCTAAAGGCACGACAGAGCCAAAGCCCAAGCACAGTGGGAGCCAGATAGTGGCGGGATATACAGAGCGCAGCCTCACCGATGAGCGCGACCGTGTGCTCGCCATCTCCGGGGTGGCTGCAGGGTTGCAAGAGCTATGTGGAGATCAATTTTATATTGCAGAACTAGAGAAGCCACTGAACAACTATACCTATGTTGCGGGCCAGTGGTTGGATGAGGCATCTGCGGATTTGCTCTGGATATTGCAGGGGTATAACTTCGATCGCGGATACAATCGCACGTATACAGATGCTGAATGGTTGGGACCTTCTTGGGCTTGGACAAGTACCAGGGGTAGGGTTTTTATATGTCCGCCAAACACACGTGATGAGGATACTCGGGTGTGGGAGACGGAGTTGCTGCGTGGGGAACTGGTTGAGGAGAGTGCACCGTTTGGTGCAGTACGAGAGGCCGTGTTGGGTATAACGGCACCTTATGTGCGCGTTCGATTGGCATATCGTCCCGAAAGAACAGAACATCCCATCGTCATGGCTTGCGCAGATGATGGCACTGTTGTGGAAGAATCTGACATTTATGTCACGCTTTGGACGGATCATACGGCTGAGAAGGGTCACGATCGAGCGCTCGTGGATACAGCTGCTGTTTTGGTAGTGGCGTACTACCGGGTGCAGCCATGGGATTTAGAGACTGGGAGGGGAAGAGTTTGGGCTGTTGGACTCGTACTGGTGGAAGTGCCAGGAGAAAATGGAAACAGCAGAGAGAGGTTTGAGCGGCACGGTATGTTCGATATCAATGTCGAGGAGGACGCACAGCCGGTGGTGCAATACAAAAATTGGATTGATAGTTTTGAAAGGGGCGTGATAGAGATTCAATGATCATTACAACTGATGTCGTGCTCCTCTTCCATCAGCAAGACAGTTCGATCGTTCTTCAGCCACTTGTTCGAAAACGTGCATTCTCTGTATGTGCCTCAGCCCCTAGATGGAGCAGCATACTTGCATGGCCAACCTTGGAACCGCCAACACTTGCTCACAGCAAAGCCTGTCTAACACGAAGGGACACTGCCACACGCCAACCCCTCTGCCCTCTCGTATTGCCAAACACGAATTCCACCAAATCCACCAACTCCACCCCAAGCCTTCCCAACGCGGCAAATGCATCCACTTTCGCAGACGACACGATACATTGCCAAGCCAATAATTTCGATTCCCCGATGTCCACAGACTGTGCGGACGTCACCACTGTGCCAAACCCCATATGCCCCACCCATACAAATTTCCATCGTCCCGTTTTCTCCCCCCTACCAGCGCCCAAATCCATCTCCTGTTAGCCGAGCCACATTAAGCGGGCCATGGACCGGCGCCGCGCATACCTAGTAAGCTACCTAGGTGTATCCCGTTAAGCTAGCGTAGGGTAGCGTAGAAACTGTGAGAAGAAACACACACAGAACAGCATGCACTCTCACGAATCGATTGATGATTTAGTACAAAAGCGAGCGCCAAGCAAAAACAAACCCACAATAGTCCATCGGGTAGGTAGGGTCAAGGCTCCGGTCCTACGCGGCGCGAGCACGGCGATCTAGAGCGGCACGTATTGTAGGTACCTAGATTTTACGATCGATCTGCCTAAGCATGGTGTTCGTACCGAGGTAAAGAAACTGGGACGCGAATCCGGTAGTTTTTCCCGCAGCCGCCAGCCATATACCATGGAGGTTGGTAGCGAACACGATTGAGCACCTGGAAGAAAAAGCCTACGTGCAGATCAGCCGAAATTTGATGGGGACTCGCGTATCTCAAAGTGACGGCGCGAGATTCGGCGCACACGGTGCGCCATTGCTGACGGCCTTAAAACGCCGGGGTGAGAACTCTAATTGCAGTTCAGACTAAGCCATCGGTCGTCGCATAATGCTCATTTCATCATATTAAGAGCAAAATGAAGATGAAAAAAACGGAAGAAGAGGGAAAGAAGGTCAAATGGTCCAAGAAGGGGGAAGTGCGTATGCAAAAAGTTACATTATGATGCAAAATGCGTTGAAATATGTACTCTCGTATGCACAGGAATTCGTTAATGTCGCCAGACCAAGCCCGCCCTCCCTTACTATACAGATGCGACTTTTGAGGGCTGGTGTACCGCGGCGCCCAAAGACGGCCAATTTGCCAAACCAAACATGCAAAGTAGATCCGATCCAGAAACGCCATGTAATCAAAAATCCGTAGGTGCCAGCTGGCAAAGGCCCTGGCAGGCGAACAGAGCCTGCCAGGTAGAAGAAGCAGATGCAACGCCAGTCCATGTGATGTGGTACGAGAAAGTAGGGAGGGCCCTGGCAGAGTGCCACCTAATCCTGACAAAGCTCATGCAAGGGAATATTCGCCTCAAACTTGTTCAACGAAATGCGACTGTCTTGAAGCTGAGCTTGATGCCCGGCGCTTCTTTTGCAGCTTTGACCGCCGCTTTTCGCCAACTGGCGATGTTTGGTCTTCTTCGGTAGGGCTCGGGAGAGTACCTGGTTTGAGGATCTCGAAGCCAGAATTGACCTTGCGAAGGACCTGGCCGTGGCTGTCTCGTGCCTCGTTCTGCGCAGTGTTGACCTGGATCGGCATTTCATCGTACGAAAACTGGTGTTGCGGGCCCTTTGGTTCATACACGTCGGGTAGGTAGAAAGGTCGTGGCGCATAGCTCTCCAACAGAGGCACGGCCTGCTTAGCTTGGCTGGTGGTAGGGTTTTCCATGGCTGGCGACACGCCTGAAGGGACTGAGGCAGCCGGGGGTGGAGGTGGAGAGGGGTTTTCTGTTGAGGCACGAAATAGTCAACACCATTGACCGTGCTAATTTCTTCGGGGAGCCTCATGTTGTCTGCCACACTTGCCCAGTCACCGCTATTACCTGGTTTGAAACGCGCCCGAGGCGTGAGCTGTCCAGTTTCAGCGACGTGAGACATGCGGTGGCTTTGGAGGAGATCAAGGTCAGTCCGCGGGTCGACAGGTATGTACACCGAAGGTTGCTTAGGGTTGATGTGGGCGGGTTCGTAGGGTCGTTCGGGGTAGTCGGACTCATCACTGGTGCGGCGACTCGATTTGCCCGAGTTCTGACGAGAGCTGCTCGAACTGGGATGTTCGCTAAGGGGCTCGCGACGCGCTGATGGATTGTCAACGGACAGCGCGTACAATTGGATGCAAACGGGACTTACCAGACGATTGGCCGGAAGATGGTCCACCCTCGAGAGCCTGTAGAGTCCTGGACATATTGTAGCTGTATCTGTTCATGGAGACGGGGGGCCGCCCGCGGTTTGGCGAGGAGCCACGCGAATCGTTCGTAGGTAGACGCTCGGCACCAACGGCCATGTCGAATGAACTGGGAGCTTTGGAGCTGGTACGGCTGGAGGCGACTGCTTGTGGCAACTCAAGCTGGGAGCTGTTATGGCTGCGCGGAAGCTTAAGATCGCTGAGGGAAGTGCGGCTACTGCCGACCGGTGTGTTGGAGCGAGAGATCCAGACGCCGTCGACCTCGATGCCGCTCTCAATAGCGCGAATGCCGAAGGGGATGTCTTCTCCTTTGGGCTCCTCGTTGATGACCTGTGCTTCCAGCATCTCGGGCGTCTGCGCTTGTTTGCCCTTGTCGACCTTGGAGTACTTCTTGATGCGGTACTTGTCATACTGCAGCTTGATCAGGCCAATGAAGATGGTAGCGACCTAGACGAATCAGCAAAGCCAGTCAACCGTCGAGGGGAGTGAGGCGTACAATGCCACAGGCGAGCACCTATCACAGCGTTAGCATACGGGCATGGTGCATTGTCGAACAGACAGGGCTGCTGCATACAAAGGTCATCTTCTGCCATAGTTCCCATCCATTGAAGAATTCTTTGCCCATGATTGCGGTGGGAAGCGCAGGTCAGAATGGGAAGAACAACGTGGGAGTGACAGGTGGACCGGGTCGGGTTTGGGGCCGGCGGTCGAAGGTGCAGGAAGGTGCAAGCCGGGAACAGATCCGCAGGTCCAACGGGATCGGCCTCAAGATTAGATGGGATGAGATGGAGATTAAAGTGCAGGAAGGGCGCTAGAGAAGTGATAGAAGGCTGCCCGGCAGCGCGAGGTGGGCGTTTGGGGGAGGGGTAATTAATGGCGGATCACCACATGCAGTGTTGGGGTGGTTGCTTGATGTCTTGAATCGGCAGTTTGGGCGGTAGCGACCCCGTGACCAGCGCGGCACCTGGAGGGAGGCGGGAAGTGTCAGCGAGGGACGAGGTGGGTTTGGCCGGTGCGAGCGAGCGTGGAGATAACGAGTGTGTAAGAGGAGGGAGGTCCTGGGGGAGGTCCTGGGGCAGGACGAGAGAGAGGAGGGTGAGGGCGAGGAGGGCGAGGAGGCGGTGGAGCGAGCGAGGGCAAGTGTCACAGGCGGCGGTGATTCATAAGTATGTACACAGGTCCAAGATATGGCTGGGAATGGCGTGCAGACCTCGTGCTCGGGTGGGTTCAGCGGTTCGTCGGGGCGGGGGATGGCGAGCGACGGGGGCACGGGTCAGGGCAGGGCATGACAGGCTGGGACAGGACAGGACAGGATATATATGTACCTATCTACGTTTGTTTCTGGGTGTGCTGCAGAAAACAGCGGAGCATGTTGCGAGAGCATCCTGGCGCGCCGCCCTAGGCCATCCGCTCCGCGCTGCTGTGTGCTCGCACCTATGCACGCCATCACCAGCCGTGGCCATGGCGGCACCGCACCGGAGCGCCATGCCACACCAGGACGGCGGCTACGCGTTAGCTTGCCGGCCAACCTGGTCCTCTCGAAATAGCAGAGCGGATCAGCGTGTTCCCAAACGTTGGCCGTCTGGCTGCGCCCGTGTCGCGCGAGGGCGGGCGAGCTGGACGGAGAGGAGCATTCCCAGCGTGCACTGTGCGACCACACCTGGGCACACACTCACCCACACTCACCCACGCACACACACACACGCGCGCGCACACGCGTACCCATCTCGTCTCTCGCGATTGAGTTTCGGACGGCCATCAACGTCCTGCTCTGGTGCCGTGGCGCTGTGCACGGTGCCTTAGCGAGCCACGACTCCCGCCGAGGAGGCGTCGTGGCGGGGAAGCGTTGCGCCTTGGAAGGCCCTCCCGCCCGCCTGGAGGCTTGAGCAGCAATTTACAGTTACAGCGCACTTACAGCCTACTTACAGTGTACTTACAGTGCAGTGCGGTACATGTTCCAAGTACCGTACAAGGGGCCTCCGTCAAAAGACGCTGGGCCAGACGTGCGGCGCGGAGGCCCTCCGTCCTCCTCCTCCTCCTCGCGCCCAGCAACGGTCAATGGCCAGCCTCATCCTGCACCTGCACCTGCACCACCACTGCAACGTCCCTTGTGCCTTGCCTGCCCTGCCCCCTCACCCTTCTGCCAGGCACCCGCAGAAAAAGCAATCATGACGCAACATGCCCAATCGTCCCGCTCTTCCCAGCGGACCCTCTGCCGCCGACGCTCTCAACACTGGCTTGCAAGCCTCCCTCTGACACATGTTCTGCGTAATCCACCGCCGTCCCCGAGTTGCATCCACCCTGCCCGTCCACTCATGCCTGGCCTAGTGCAATGCTACCTCGACTGCCCTGCCTATCCGACTCCCCAAGTACCTGACCCGTTGCGCCCGCCGAGCCACCAGCAGCGTCCGTTCGCTATTGGAGCGGGGCCTGCTTCTCAGCGTGCTGGGCGAGGCGGCGGGGTGCACAGCGTCGAGCTGCCCTATTGATATCGCTGCACCGCACCGCCGTGTGTGACGGCAACCGTCCAGCTCTCACCGCTCCCTGCACTCGACCCCAAATGCGCCCTGGACCACCCAAGAGTCACATCGTTCCATCTTGCATGCTTCCAATAGTACCGACATGGGTTTTGCAGCATCGATTAGCTACATCCAACCACTCCACAGTTGTATACGAGCTAGTAGTACCCAGCCGACTAGTGGACCAGCTCTTGGATCGGTTTTTGTGGCTGCACTCGCCACACTAGAATCAGTCTGATTCAGTTTGCGGTGCTTGCATGACGGCGCGGTGATGCTGGTATACCAGCAGTTACCTACTGTGCTGTACTGTACTGTAGATACCTGTCCCATACCTGTCCCGTACCTGTCCCGTACCTGGTACATCATGCTGAAATCTTCAGACCATCCGGCTATCATTAGCAAATCGACATGGTCTCTAACGTAAAAGGATCTGCAGGGGCTAGCGACCACGTATCAACACACGTCTCCAAAACATGGAGCAAGCCTCTTGCCAACCCTCTCCAACGCGAGGGAAAGCCCGCTTGTACTTGACGTGTCTCAGAATTGCACAGGGCCAACCAGGAAAGGGTCTCCTGTACCCTGACAGTCATAAAACACTTCGTGGGGACTTGCTGCTCAGAACGTTCGGTACTGCCATGTTCCATGCGGACTGCTCCCGACAACCACAACTACCCTGCACACGGGTATTGAGCCCGAATTAGCACCCGACGTGAAAGCCCACAACCGTCTTCTTCATCGCACTGTTTCCCGTGAGCTGAACTTCGGATGCGGCTCAAGCGAACCTCATAGCCTCCAAATGGCTCGTACAACGTTGAATCGCGGAGCAACGTGCGCCATGTGCTCCTTTTTCTCAGCTTAATCGCTGTCTTCCACCGTCAACCGTCCCAGCGATATCGTGATCGAGCTCCATCCAAGCTGACGGTGAGCAATCTGCCGTGTACCGACCATACCTTGCAGCTCAGGATTTTGATCAAAGGCTCGTACTAGGGTAGGGTGCAGGTTCTGGAAGCATCATCAATAGTCTGCTCGAAAGATCTTATGCCCACTTTGGCCAGGATACTAGTACTATTGAAAAGCTGGGCCTTGGCTATAAATCCTAGTACCATGTCGTATGCACAGCACCCTGGTGATATCCGCAAACGCGGAATACAAAAAAGCCTCCTATCCACTCAGTGTTTTGCATACTGCAGGTAGCCTCGCCAAACCGCATCGAGTCTTGCGACCCACTGCGCTGCCGTGTGCAATATGGCCATGTGGTGGACTGCGAAGCGTCTCCAGCCTGGTGCATCACGAGCGTGAGCAAAGAGATCATCAAGTCTGGAGAGGGTTTCTCGAACCCTGCTCCAAAAGGCGGTTCCTGACTCCAGTTTTCGTTTCATATGCAGGGACCAGTGACAGGGACGTGTTCGGTATGTTTCAGGCGCAATGTTCGATGGGGTCAGCGCAGGTCAAGCGAGAAACACGCAATGGGATGGACATTATACAGGAAATACTCCCGAGAACGAAGGATTTTCACCGTGCTTGCGGTCCAAGATCGCCAACTGATGGGAGGCCGGCGCATCCGAGCCGAAACCTTGAACCGACCAACGTTGCTCCGTCCACATTCGGCAATGCGATTCGTCATTGACTTGACCAAGCCAGCACCAAGCCACCCAAGCCACTTCGTCTTTCACAACTCAGTGCACAATCGCCCCTCCGAAGCACCCCACCTCTCCGCACGTTGCTATCGATTGTCTCTTGCGCCATGCCTATCCGCAATCCCTTCCGTCGCACTCCGGGTGTGGGCGTGGTCGATGATGCCCAAGCCGACGGGAAGACGCCCAACGACGGCGGCGCGAAGCCTCTCCAGATCAAGGAACCCACCGAGTACAAGCTGAGCGGTACGTTTTGCGCAGCCGACCTCCTGCAGTGGAATATTGCGTCTTCGAAAGCCTGGTGTGTGACGCTGACAGCGTGCAGAGATCAACGACAGTGGTGTATACCTGCCTGTAAGACGCTCACCCGACAATCTTTTGCTGTCACCGCTTGCTCTCGACCACAGCGCGGTAACATCTGATCTGACACGCGACACAGCCTTCACCTCCGGCTGAGAAGCCCAGCTTCTGGCATTCCAAGTCCAACACCTCCACTGCTTCCTCCAACCACAGAAGTCTCTTGAACGAGAATGAGCCCTTCAACATCTCTCGGGAGAGCTTCGACTCTTACAGAAGATCATTCGTACGTCTGCGTCGGCCGTTGCGCTTCTTGCCCGGAACAACATACTCATGTCAGCACAGGACATCTCGGCCCGCTCTCCCATCCCAGATTGTCTCGACCCACGAACGCGTCAGTCGCTCGATGCTCGTCGTTCGCTAGATACCCGCCGCTCGCTCGACACTCGACGGTCGCTCGATGCGCGCCGCTCTCGAGCCCCACCGCGGGCATCTTTGCAGGAGCGCCGCCCCGACAGCGCAGGCGAGCGTGTGCCTGAGGAAGGCGCTTTCGAAGACGTTGGACTCAACGACGAGCCGAAACAACAACCGCAGCCGAAGAAACGCGGCATCTTTGCTCGGTTTGGCGACAATCATGACACCGATGCTGCGAAGGAGGACAAGCCTGCTGGCCACCATCACTTCAACTTCACCGGCCGCAAGCGGGCGCAAAGCAAAGGCGAAGGGTCCGAAATGAAGAGCATGTCGAACCCTTCGACTCCGCAGCCGCCCGCCGTAGAGGTCGTCGAGGCGCGGTAGATGTTCTATCGACATGCATAGTTGGAATCGTGATTGGCCTCATCGTACATGTTATCAGCATGACATACTGGATTTTTCTTCACAGGCGTTTGGCAGACAATAGGCTTGGTTTGGGACACTAGGTTCTGGCAGCATATCCAACACGGTGGGTGGCATTGCTGCATACAATCGCTACCTCCGCAGCGCACTTTTGTACGCGTGGAACCCTATATGAGGGCTCCTCACACCTAATAATGAAATTCTAATCCTGGCACACTCACTGAGGCTATGCGCTATGCGGTACACCTCTATTCTAGTCACACACACACAATATCTGCCTGTCTGCCTGCCTCGGTAAGACTTGGCGAGATCCTGATTGTTGGGCCTTGCCATGCTCAATGCTCCACTTGGTCGCTGCAAGATTTTTGCGAAGTCCTGCGCTGGGAGGGTCGCATGGTCGTGGTTCCTGGCATAGCCTGGAAGCTGGCCGATGGTTCCGCATACGTCATTGTGCGTTAGGGCTGCGTGTGGGGCGGAAGGTGTGCCGGGTGCGGCCCTGTCGATCGTCGAGCAATACTTCACGAAAGCTCATGGAGGAAGGTGGTGTTGATGGCGGGATAGATAGGAGTATATTTCGAGAATTGATAATTGGGAAATTCACCGTTGTCATTACCGTATGGATCATGGAGATTAACAGTGCCGACAAGGAATGAGGAGCGTGGGTGTACTTGCAGTATCATCTACACTCAGCACAAAAGTGGTTGAGTCCAACTTGAACATATTTGAGGTCACATGAGAACTGGTGCGTATTCAATCTGGCGAACAAATTGAAAACTAGCTCAAATCATACTCAAAACCATCGAGATGAAATCAACGTAGGATTCGTGCACTTGTAACATATACCGTACACGAGTTCATTTAGCCGCGTTCGGACGGCTGTGTAGTCTCGAAAAGCCATTGGACAGCGCGGTGTGAGATTTCTGTAAACTAAGTACCTGGGTCTTGGAATAAGATTACTAAGATCTTCAAGAAGTGTCATGTATCGTGGTGTGGTTTCCGTTTGACATCTTAGGTGTAGGAATTTCTGTCTTGCATGAGGCTGGTGGGTTCGAGCTTAAATCCTTTGTAGTCTACTGGTTGTAATATTGTTTCGTGGGAAAGGACAAAGCGCAAGCGCTGATGGTAGATTCTTTCTGTAAAGACACGTTCAATCTCAAATTGCTAGTATGGCGAACAATGACGCGTCAACATGAACAGTGTAAAGAACGTGTTGGTTGAAATAGAGAATAAGAGAACTTACACAGTACTGGTGTCAATTCCGCTTGCTACTCAGTTGAGTACGGAAATCAGCATGTACTCTAAGTCTACTGTTTTAATTCAAACAGACGGATTGCCGAAGAAATACGCTTTCATCAAATAACGTGTCATAGTTTTTGTCATTACATCTTCTAGAGAGTGGAAAGAACGACCGGCCGAGCAATATTTCCAAATTCCCTGAATGACACGACTATCCGTCCCATCAGTCTCCTCCTATCAGATTCCCATCTGACCAAGTGACAAAACCCGCTTCATCTGCATATCCCAAGCACGAATCCTTTCCAAATATCGGGCCCTCTATTTGGGGGATGAACCCCGTTGCAGCAGTACCCAACGAGCTATACGGTTGTAAGTAATCAACACCGCCTTCTTGCATGGGTCATGTTGGAAACTTACAGCACATCCACTATCATACCACTGACAATCCACCTGAGCGCAGCAATAAGCACTGTGCATATCGTCCCATGACGCGCCCAGCGCTGCTGCGGACACGGCCTCAGCGTTCTGCGTGGGGCTCGCAGCGACGAACACCGTGAAAGCGGCAACGAGGAAAGCAGTAATCTTCATGGTGAACGTGTAGGTGGATAGAAGCAAAATAAATGTTTCGAAAGATCGAAGCTCCAGTTGTAATGATGTGATTGTCGTGGAAGATGACGATTATACACAAAAGGCGACAAAACCACGACCTTTTATACCCCAATTGTCGGACCCCAAATACATGGCCGACTGACTGGGCCGACGCTCAGGGCCCTTCATGTATTGCCTGTATGGTGTATAGTGGATACCACTGCGTTTAGGTAATTCCGGCTATAATGTATTGACATGGTGCTGGAAGACGCGCATATGCAGTTCGAGGGCGCGGTTGAGCGCGCAATGTTACTTGGCTACACTGGAAAGCACTTCAAATGTCCACAATGCGTATGCATGCACCAAAAAGGCTCATGATTTAAATGAAATTGACGGCCAGGCGGACGCACGAGAGATTGAGATCGACCGCATGTGAAGTGGTACTTGTCGAAGTCGAGAGGGGTGCGCCTCATTCGCGCAGCCGAGGGTACAGCAAATGCAATAACTAGACAGCAGTTCATTGACAGCTTTGGAAGGTGTATGCATGCGTATACAATGTACAAATTTTAAAAAAAGGCACACTAGATAGCTTGTCGGAAACATCGCGTAGTCGGCTCATGGCAGGTGTGAATTGGTGACGCCGATTCGTAGCTCAACAGAGGTCTATCCAGACCGAAGTATAGTCCTATCTGAATACGCCATACCATGCTACCGTCGAGAAAAGCATATGAACGCCACCTATGCTGAGAAACACGCAATGTCAGGATGAAGCCGCCCCCAGTGTAGCACACCGAAGCAAAGCAATGCATACAGAATTAAAGCCCAATCAAGCATACGCCGAACAGCCAACCAAGCTATGCAGCCCGCAACCCAATGCTTACAAAATACAATATTGACTGAGGAAGCTTAATTTTTGCAGCAGAGAACATTCACAGTCGTTTCAATCCAGTTCTAGGACCAAAATCACCACGGTTGAACTTCTTGAGGTCGTACCCTGCCTTCTTGAACCTTTTCAGCTCCCAAACTCGTTTCTTTTCGAAATCATCGGAAGCCAATCTCTTCCGTACATCAGCTCTAGTCTCTCCATTGTTGATCTCGGTGTCAGGGTTGTTCATGATCTCGCTATCAACCCAGGACCAGGAGAACTCCCTAATGAGGGGATCATCTTGGTTGTTCGGTTGAATGGCGGAAAAGGGATTTTTGTCTGAGAATTTCAGTAGTTCAGGAGTATATATCGATGTTGATCCAATGTCAGAAGGAGCCCGAAGGGTGGAAGATTGCTTTGCGGGGCGCTTAGATGGAATGGTTATGAAGGGGTCAGAGATGTCAGAAGTGTCGATCTCGTCTTCCTTATCCGAGATGTAGTTTCCCCGGAGGCCTCGCGTGATATTTGATTGCTCGGGAAACTGAAGCTGAATGTTGTTTTCCAGGCCCTGTATTCCAAAGACGTTGCTGCGGCCGATTCGAGGTACTTCACATGCCTTCAAAGTTGTAGGACCAGGGATCCAATCGCTCTCGGGATCGCTGTCCTCCGCTGCCCGATTTCTCTGCTTGGAATTCTCTTCATCCTCCACTGTGCCTAGGGTACGGAGCTTCGGTGTCACAAACGTGGCTTTCGCGACCCCCTTCTCCTTGGCACTGAGATTGGCTTCGGCGGGATTCGTCTTGGTCTTGATATCTTTCTCTTCGCCTCTAGTTTGCGCTTCCCTGACCTCCTCCGTGATGTTGCTGGGAACGGCGGCATGAATCTCCGTCATGAGCTTAGCCCGCCTGCAGTAGCCATCCCAGTCCTCACTCGCCAATTTCCCGGCGGCCTCGTTCAATGCGCTGGCGGGATTCGGTTGTATAAGTAAGCAAGAGATGGTTATCAAGACGTCGCGCAGCTTGAGCGAGCTGCTCCAATCACGTTTCAGCGTCTCGACGCACACGGCGCCGGTGGCTTCGTCAATGTTTGGGTGCCATAGGCGCGTGCGAAATGTGGCAGTAGGAGGAGCATTAGGATAGGTAGGTGGGATGTCGAGGTGCAAGCGCCAGACACCATGTGCGTAGGGCGTGCCAACGGGACCTGCGAGCAGGAGGTCGAGGGAGGTCAGGTCGGAGGGCAGCTCGGCAGCCTGCGAGGAGGGGAAGAGATAGTTGGGAGGGAGACCGGCGGTGTGAAGCGAGCCGTGATCGGCTGCGAGGCGACGCAGCGACTTGGAGTTCTGTGGGGATCAGCGGGATTGCGGTCGGTGGCGTTTGTTTGGAGGTTTCTCAGGTTACCATGATATCATGTGCAGCGTAACAGATGAAGAAGAGAAGCTACGTAGGTATCATGAGGCGGAGAGCAGAGGGGAAGTCATGAAATGTGCGATTCGTCGGGCGGCGTGCCACGGTGGGTGGAGGCTTGGGCTGGGGTGTTGGCGGTGGTGTATACAAAGCCTCCAGTAGCGGGCAGATGCGAAGCGGGAAAGCGCGTCAATGGCCTGAGGATTTATGCAGAGCGCTAGACAGCCGCTGAAGTGCCTGGGAAAACGCCCTTCGTTGTCCTCGCTGCACACACAAAAAAGAATTTCATAAGACAGCGCACGACGCCTGCTCAAGACAGTCGTCGGGGAGGAGCATGTCGAGTCAGCGCGCGTCGGCGTTAACGCGCCTCCGCAGACGGGCCTTAGCGCGAGCGTGTCGGTCGGGTGCTTGCAGGTCAGCATGCACGGGGTGAACGGTTTACACAGCCATTCGTGTCCCACGAATTTTGGTATAAGAAAACTGTTGTATCATATTATCCTCGGTGGTTAATGCATACATGAAGCCTTGTTCATAGCTGTTCGATAGGCTTCCCATAGACACCAACAAGTTCAACTCGGCTTCGGTTACTAAGCGTATAGGTGATCTTGAAAGGTATTGTATGCAACCACAACCTCGCTGAAACACACAGCCACCACAAAAGTGACATTGAACATCTCGTGATTGGTGCTTCAGCAAGAACCCCAACAAACCATGCTCCTAGGCTCAGTCCTCCCAGTAGTCGTCTCCCATTTCAGTTCGTGCTGGATATACACAGTCTGTATGGCGAAGTTGGCCAAGCTCAAAGCCAGAAATATCGCCGCATATGTGTATCTTTTCCTAATGTCCAGATGGGCCTGTACGACCGGGTCCCGCTCGTGAAACGTATGCGTGCTCCTCCTCCTCCTCCTCCTCCCCCTCATCATCATCATCGTCATCGCTGAGGTCAACAATCTCAGGATTGTTGCCGTAGACATGCATGCGAGCCATTTTAGCAACCTTATCGGCTAATTCGTTACCCGGTATCTGCTCGTCTCAGCTCTGTACACAGTATTGGATGCCTTCGATATTCCTGAACACCATGCTCTACACTTACTTTGCTATGGCCCGGACACCAGTGTAGAGATATCGTTGCGCCAAGTTTTGTAACCAGGCGAGCCTTGCTGATGATGATTTTCCCAAGAGCGTGGTGCGAACGTCCGACATTATTTAAAGCTGAAGTCGAATCGGTATAGATTGCCACTGCTTTGATTCGGCCAGCCATTTGTCTAACCAATTCAAGAGCTTTCACAACTGCTTTCATCACAGCCAACGTCTCCATGCCTGAAGAATCAGGCTTTTCACCTTTTACTGTGGCTCCTCAGCATCGCAGACACAGCCGTTTGAACCCAAATCGCCAGCCGTTCTCATTCCAGGCCCGCCGTGTAAATATCCGCCGTTGAACATAGACCTGGTCCGATACAAACATACCTTGATAACCGTTGACCTCCCAGTTGCCCCAAATTCCTTGCTCGGTGGTTCGTCTCCACGACACAGCAAAACCACGGCCCTTGTTCCTGTGGCCATCACTGGCTGAGCCGTCGGTCCACAATACCAGTCGAGATTGATCCAGGCTCCGAACAGTGTGCTCACGATACGCATTTTCTAGTGCATCCATGGGCTTTTCTACTAGAATTTCGATGGTTCCTGGAAAGGAAGAAGTTCGCTGGCGGTGATTCCTAGAATAGATGTCTGACATGACAATGAAAGTCAGCAATGACAAATGCAGTTGTTAATGTTTTGATACACTATGCTACCAGACCAAGCAGCAGAATGTCTGGTTTTGAAGAACGCTTCTCCAGATGAATTCGACCTACGTCTTCGGAAGTACCGGTTCGGGACAACCGTCTGAATATTGCGCTTATCGTATAGAGCCGCCGCAACATTAGTAAGGTGCAATTCAGCTTCGATGTTGAATTTTTTTGCCGCTTGCTGCTTCCATATCTCCAACGATTTGTGAGTTGTGAGAATCGTCACATCAGACTGTGGGCGTCGTTTTCGCGGCTCGTTTTTTACTTTGGACCGCTTTGTGGGCACTCGGATGGATGCCCTCTTGCCCTTCTCCAGTGATGCGGTCCTCCTGTTATGCAAAGCGCCAGCCGATCTGGTCTGAAGAGACTCGGATACTCTATACCTGAGGCCACTTCTCGTATAGTGGAAGGGCGAGGTTCTATTGGCTCGCTTTTTGGCATTATCATGGGAGTTTTCTGGCACTCTCAATTCAGGAACGAAAGTAGCTGCTTCAAAACCAGAGGTGTAAGTATCTAGTGGCCGAGAGATGGTCAATGGCACTGCTGCCCCGGTTTCCGAGCGATGTGCTCTTCCCAAAAGGTCTGCCGAGGCACTGCTCCGCAATGGATGGTCTGGCGGCCTATCTGCTTGGTGCTCACGGTTAGTATCGTCTTGGAAAGAGTTCGTTAGAAGGCCCTTAGGCGCACTCGTAATACCAAACGTGAAATTGTCTGGGTCGCTATGTCTGTTCGCAATGCCCGTCTGTTCGTTGGCGTGTTTCTTCTGAGGAACTGAGGTCTGCAGTACAGGCCACCTCGAAGACTCATCCACGTCGCAGAACTGGGTGTTTGTTAAGACCGCTGAGCCCAACAGTTGCTCCCCATTTTCGACAGGTTGAAGTCGAGCCGCTGTCTGTGCACGAGTCACAGTGCGGGTGCAGTGAGAGGGCACCACCTGTTCATCTCTATTGCGGGTTGTAGTCACCTGATCCGGCTCATCGTCAGACACAAGATCAATGGCACAGGCGGCCGATGATCCGGGTGCTGAAGACATACCGCCAGGTCAGCAACAAGAAATATAAGTTGGTGGTGGTGTCGAGGCCCGCGGAGAGCACAAAGACGTGTTTAAGTATTAGTGAGTGAGTTAGTGCACGGTGCCTGGGCAAACGCGCTAGCACGTGAGGCGGTCGCGTCCATGGGTCCTACGTCACTTCAGGAACAACCTCACACAAATCTTCCTCCCAATACGTGGAAACTGCCAGCATTTTTTTTTGCTAGCTTTCTGATTTAGGCTCTGGGTATCACATCGCCCCTGGGTCTAACATGGAAACCCTCTATCAGAATGCAGGGTCACTGGCTGCTATACAGAAGCATTTCGAAGCTGAGCAATGAATGAATATCATTAGGGTAACCACGGAGCCATCGTGTTTCAATCTGAACATAATTTCCCATAACTTCGTTCCTTGCAACCGTTCACTTACCCCAGATTGGATTGGGCTGGTACATCAGCTCCGTCTCGCCCAGCAATGACTGCCCATCCTCGTCCACCTTGCTCGGAGGCGTTCTGACCTCCCCTCGGACAACCTCCATCAAACTGATCAGCGGCATGCACAGCAACAATAGAGGCAGCAGCTGCCCATAACTCCAATCCTTCTCGCTCGGCCCGACAAGGTTCACGCCATCGGGTACTTTGCCGAATGCCTGGCTAACCATGATCACGCGAATAGTCGCGCCGACGCCCATCGCAAACAGAATCAGTAAGCCAAAAGCTTGTAGACCCTTCATCCAGCGCGGATTTGTTCGAGTATGAAGATAGAGTGTGGAGAGGACAAATACTATGACTTGGCCAGCAATGACGGCGATGGTGCCGGCGACAGACAGAGCAGCATTGGAGGACGTGCCACGCTTTTCTACCTCCCACACACAGGCAATTGGCAATCTTGGCTCCAAATTCTTCATGACGCTCTGCAGTATGAAAATTCCGCTCAGGACCCCAAGTAAAAAGTTCACCAACATGAAGAATTGCCTCAACCATCGCAGCACCCAATCCCTCTTAAAATCGTTCACCAGTGCCAACAGCGTCGCCAGGTTCGTCGCCGTACTCAATAGAGAGAGCAGCCAGATAATGAAGAAATGATATGGAACCATATACTTCATCTTCGCAAGGCCGATCGACTGTATGCCGATACCTGTGATGATTTGCTGGTCGGAGAAAGAGAGGAGTAGTTTGCGACATATAGGCGCAGAGGTTGATTTTCGCAGCCCAAGCAAGATGATTATGGCGCTTAGGGTAAGGGATATGAAATTCGTGATGATGAAGCTCAACAGCGTGCCTGCGCCTGCCACTCCAGCATCGGTGGGTGTGGTGTCGGGTATGACCGAGCAATTTCCTGAAGAATCGACTGTCATGGCGCCGTCCGTAGATCAAGCCGGACCAGTCTGGGAATGTTGCTCCAAGGGATGAGGTATCGAGTGTGAAAATGTGATGGTCGACGGTGAAACTGGTGTCGTATTGCAAATGCCGTTGATGTCGTCAACGGTGTCAGGCGTGAATGGGTAGGATATTGCAAACGTGCAAGCGACGCGGAATTCGTAATAATAAAGATCGTGAGTGGTCGTTGATTTTAGGTTGGTTCAGCAGGCTTCAGGTCGAGAGAGTGGAAAGCAAGAAACAACATCTGGGAGCCCGGGAGCGCACAGCCTCACGGCATCGTCATCTCGCGCGGCGTCTCACTTTCCCTGTCCTAAATTAGGGAAGAGATTGCCGAACACAGGGGTTGCAAACAAGGGGTACAAAGAGGCCAAAGCGCTTCAGACAATGTTGGCCAATTGTCGATCTTTGTCCTCTTTGTTCTGTGGCGCAGCGCTTAATCTGCGACGCACGAAAGCGAAACGCGCCGGAGCCAGTCCACTCAACAACCTCACAAGAACATTGAGTACATACTTAGTAGTGTAGAGGTAGGCGCCGCCGCGCAAACGAGAACAGCACCTCAATCTGATAAAAGACGAATCTCATACCAGGACAAAGGAAAAGACATACAACGAGTAATAGTTTCACTGGAGTACTTTTACTACGAAATGCCCATGTGCAGGTGAAGAGCAATGCTCCAGCTTCAGTAGCTTGTAAGACAGTGCTGCACAGTTAGTCAGCCTGGACGTTTTGTATACATAGATGCCACCATCTTTGAGAGAGCATCGAGGTGTCTGGCTCAGGTCCGGTCGGGACTTCGAGGACCTGGGCATCTGCCCCGGGGCCGGTCTAACGTCATGTGATCTCGCGTCGCGCTAAAGTCGCGCTGACAACTTTGGAACCTTGGATCCAACGCGCCTTCGCCACTCTGTCCAACTCTTATCCCACCGACTTCCTCAAACATTCACACTCATACATCCCGCCCCTTGAAATACTTAGCACGCGAACCGATACAATGAGCACCGAAGAGGAGCAATACGACGACGGTGCGATGGGCGCACCCGGTGCACCCACACCTGTTTCCGCGTTGGAGGTAAATGTCATCGCGTTTACAGCGGCAAGCCATCGGCTGACAGTTTGCAGGGAATTAATGGACTTACAGCTCGAGACATCAAGCTTATAGTAGACGGAGGATACAATACTGTGGAAGCCATCGCCTATACGTACGTGCCACTCTTGCACACGAATGGACTCTGGCTAACGCGTCCATAGACCAAAGCGACAGCTGGAACAGATTAAAGGTATCTCGGAGCAAAAGGCAGGCAAGCTTTTGCAAGAAGCCGCGAAACTTGTGCCAATGGGGTTCACCACCGCCACGGAAATGCACCAGCGCCGAAGCGAGCTCATCTCTATTACGACCGGATCGAAACAGCTGGATACATTGCTCGCGGGAGGCATTGAGACGGGCTCGATCACGGAGATATTCGGCGAATTCAGAACCGGAAAGAGTCAAATATGCCATACGCTTGCGGTGACGTGTCAGCTGCCATTCGACATGGGCGGTGGTGAAGGAAAGTGTCTCTACATCGATACTGAAGGTACATTCCGCCCAGTTCGTTTGCTTGCTGTTGCGAACAGGTATGGGCTTTCGGGAGAAGAGGTGCTAGACAACATCGCGTATGCACGCGCATACCACTCGGACCACCAACTGGAACTTCTGAACCAAGCTGCGCAGATGATGACTGAGACCCGTTTCTCCCTGCTTGTCGTCGACTCTGCCACATCGCTATATCGGACCGACTTCGCCGGCCGTGGAGAACTCGCAAGCCGCCAGACTCATTTGGCCAAATTCATGCGCACGCTGCAACGGCTTGCTGACGAGTTTGGCATCGCGGTTGTCATTACCAACCAAGTTGTGGCCCAAGTGGATGGAGGGCCAAGCGCAATGTTCAACCCTGATCCGAAGAAGCCTATCGGTGGCAACATCATCGCGCACGCCAGCACGACACGTCTCAGCCTAAGGAAGGGTCGAGGAGAAACACGTGTGTGCAAGATCTACGACAGTCCTTGTCTGCCTGAGAGCGACTGTCTCTTTGCCATCAACGAGGATGGCATCGGGGACCCCAAGGAGAAGGATCTCGAGAACCACTAGGTCGATGGTCTGGGCGGGTGCACGCCGGGGCGATTGGAGAGATTGTGTTTTTGGTTCACTGCATGGATGGCGCCGGTGGTTTTACGGTTTTATGAAGAGCGTGCTTTTATGTGCATACGACGATAGCAGATACCTGTGTATCCCTGCAAATTTATTTACCAGATTGCGATCTGAAAATCGGCCCTGACAAGGGCACATATCAAAGTGAGCGCGCAACGCAAGACGCGAGCGAGCAGCTAGGCATCCCACGTCCGCGTCGGGTGGCTCGTGCACTGGCGTTGCGGGTCTGAGCGCTGAGCTGCACAGGTCCGAACTTTTGTTTAGCTACAGAGACGATGCGCGCCTCTTGACCTCGAGCTGCACCTGCACCCCCAATCGACCACGCGCAACCTCTCCCGGCTCCCGCCCAGGCTCCGAAACACCAACACATGGGAACGCGATGGTGAGGAACGCTGGCAGTTGCCTCTACAAGGAGGCGCGGTTGAACGTCGAGCCTGCGTTTCCGGGGTCGACCATCGCATTCACCCTCCCCGCAACCAATTCGATTGGCTTCGGAACCCGAGCGAAGCGCATCGTATACGACGAGACAGATGCGGGCAAGGATGACGACGCATTCACCAAGCGACACCTGGCCAGCGATGGATCCATGTACTTTCGGCGTCGACTTACATACCCGCGCACCTTCCTATGGCGCCTCCTCGACGGCAGGAAGACACTCGAGATACAGGCCGTGGATCTGGAAAACGAAGAGCGTAACGCATACGAGGCGAATCTGACCTTGCTCTTGCATTTCCCCTCGCCAGTCCGCCCGTTCTGTGTCGCATTCGCCGAGCACGAAGATCCGACCCAAAACACCATCACCGCCTTTGCCATTACCACCAACAACGACCTGTTCACTCTATCCATACCATGCGGCTTTTTTAGCAAAGGAGCTGCGTCGGAGATAGATGTCGAGCAATGGTGTAAACGAACGTCACCCTCCCTTCTCCAAGCGAATGTAGCATACCGCCTTGTCGCTGTCGGCGTTGATCAGCTGTTGGTTTCCTTGAGCAACGGTGGGATACTGCGCCTATCGCGAGACAACAAAGACGACGTACTATGGAAGGAAGCTACGTTTCAACAAACCAATTGGTCGTTGACACTGCGTGGCGTGCTACCATGGAAAGGACAACAGACAGTGCGCTATGGGAACATCGATCTTGCGGCATCTACTGCTGCGAGTATGGCGCTTTCACCCGATCGCCAGCACATCATTTCCGTGTGCTTGGACCATACCCTACGTATCTTCAACATAGAATCAGGGAAACTAACACGACAACACGATTTACTTGACATGAACAACGACGCCAACGAACGGAGTCAGTCGGACCTTCTTGGTCCATCGCAGTCTGCATTCATGCAGGTTGTGGATATGCCCGGCTTTGGGGATGTCATGTACTTCTTGGTCGTGTACTCACCCATACAACACGAATTCAAGTTTTACGGTGTACGATCCGCAGACGAAGCAACACCAGGCGCATTTACGGATATGCAGCCAAATTTCGCTTTCGTCCCACCAATCGATGATCTCATGAATACTACAGTGTGGACCTTAGAGGAGTTTTACATTGTGCCTTCGAGTTCTGGCTGGAAAGGAACGCAGCTCTGGATTCGCGCGCGGTCAGGTCCTAGTAGCAGAGTCTACTCCATCACCTTTGACCCCTCTGAGGACGCAGAATGGCTGGAGCGTGTCTGGAGTAATGAATGGACCACCGTAGATTCTGGATCGCTTACTATCGATGGTCTGAAGAAAAACTCTATGAATCCAGGAGAGCAAGAATGGGATTCCTCTGATCTCTATGAAATTGACATCACAGAGCGCTGGCTAGAATTCCTCTTCGTACCCGGAAGATTTACCGTTGCGACATTGGAGACGGCACTTTTAATACTACGAAAAGGTTTTGAGCGTGACCGGACTGCCACGAAGCCCAAGGGGTCTTTGAAAGATCGTTTATGTGCGACTGTGGCAGAAGCAGCACGGAAAAACTACACAGGAGATGGCTCAGACAGCTACGAACACCTTGTCGCTGAGCAGTGGCAGTCTTTCTATGGCCTGGTTAAAGACCTGCACAAACGAAGAGGGGAGTCACTTTCTTTGGCATACGACCCAGTGTCAGATCTACCATGGTTGGTGTTGAGCGACTATGTGTGCGCCATCCACAGGAGCAGCGATGCGGAGGCTATTTTGAATAACTCGGCTGTACTGACCGGCCGGTATCAATCGAGTGCATTCCTACGTAAAGCTCTACATCGACCGGAGGCGAAGACACTGGAAGTGTGCCGGTTGCTGAATGCTGCTGCTTCCTTCCGACGACGTTTATCATCGTCATTCCAACAAGACCTGAAGCGCTATTTGCATGCAGACCTGCTACAGACCCGCTCGGTCACCATAGTAGATCGAATGGAGCAATTGGAGGCCGACTGCGACCTCAGTACTATATTGACGGAAGAGGACCTGGCCTCGCTCGTCGAAGACCTAGGTACTGATATTCATCATTTGAATACCACGCTGTTCCAAAACGCCTTGAGGACTCTACAATTCGAGAAACAAAAGGGAAAGCCCAGATCAAAACAGACCGCGCGCTATGGATTCAAGACATTGATGAGGATATGCTCAGAGACCCTGGATTACAACTATGAGCGTTTATTGGATCTGCTTGTCCTTATATTATTCATGCAGTACGAGGAGGACCTATCAGACGATTTTGACGCGTCCACAGTCTTCCACGACCTGACTAATGAGTTCAAGGACTGGTTGGTACTGAATTGGATTGCGACAACTGTTTGGTCACACCAAACACCTACTGGTACGGCGTCGACGCGATGGATGAAGGAGTACGATCAGGTTTCCAAAACCTCGTCGCAGTTTCCTATTACACAAACAGCTCTGGAGGGCATGTTCGGCCATACTGCCGGATCGATTGAGGTACCTGTGAATCTGAAGTCCGAGTTTCCTACCTACTGGAGTCATGGGTGGTTATCCTCGATTTTCTCTCCGCCAGACCAGCCCAACCATACTTTCGATTCGGCGGTGGAAGACATGATGGGCAAGCTTTTACTTCAGAAAGAGTATGGTCTTGCGAGCGACTTTTCAAAGTTTTTGCCAGAGAGCAATTGGTCCAGCTACTTAAAAGGTCGATTGTATATTTCACTCGGAGAGAACCACTTGGCATCTCTCTCTTTCCAAAAACCTGCGTACAATCTCGGTATGTACACTCTCGAGGATGTGTGTGATGACACACCGCTAACTCAACTGACAGCACTTGGGATTGGTTTTTCCATAGACATGTCCGACACTGCGCACCTGGTTCCGGAGCTCGAGCAGGACATGTTTTCTGATGGACTGCCGAGATACTACAACCACATATTGGGTTTATTTGAGAAGGCTAAAGCATATTCCTACGCGTCTAATTTCGCTCAGCTCGGACTGAACTCGATGATGGGATCTGAGGATCAGAAGTTGAAGAGCGAGCTCCTGCAACGTCTCTTCACTGCTTCCATGCAAACGTCGCGATTCGAAGAGGCATACACTGCCTTGGCGAGGCACTCAGATTCGGCATTGTACGGAACACCCACACACTTGAAAAAGAAGAACACGATGCTAACTGCTTGACAGGAAACTATCGTCGCTGAAAACGTTGGTCACCTCGATGGTTGCGCAGTCGCAGACGGCAGCACTTCTCCGATTTCCTCTCATGGGTCTGGTTGAAGACATGGACGGCATTCTTTCCGAACTTTGCCAGAAGACGCTCAACATCGGGTCGGGTCCGCCATACCACCAAATACTATATTCGTTCCGAATCTCTCGTGGCAATTTCCGGGGTGCGGCCACAATTCTCTATGAGCGACTGCAGCGCCTCAAGTCTACGTCGTCTCAAGTGCATGATCCAGCTGATCAGTCGATGGTACAGTGCTACCTGATGATCATCAATGCGCTGTCATCAGTGAGCCCGGAAGATGCATACATCCTCGCGGACCAACGCATCGACGAAGGGCTACCGCAGTTCTTGCATGGGCCGATTGGAACGGCGAAGAAGCTACTCAAGCGGCATATTGTCACGCTAGATACGCTGAGGAAGGAGTACCAGGCGGAGTTGGACCGGGTGGCGGCTATTGAAAACGGGAATTTTGCGTTTATGGATCCGGCCGACGACATGGACATTTTGTAAGAGTATTTGTGATTGAGCATGGCGTCGCTTGGTGATTTTAGCGATACGAGCATTCGAGGGAAATGCATGTGCTTGATTATGCTTTCGGTAGCAATGTCATGAGCTTTGAAGAGCGACAAAACGAATCAATTCATCCGAAGCACCTAATACACATAAATGGCCCTACAATGGGAGTATTTTCATTTGCTCGAAGCTAGACCTGCCTCTCGGTGTTAACTCCGGGCTACTAGATACTTGTACCAAACAACCTATTTTCAGTAACTTCCAGCCCGGCCCATTGCATATAGTGGCTGAGAAGCTGAAAGCGATTTTTTTCGTACATATATCGCCTGTAGCGTGATGACCGCTGTTGCGGGCGGAAAATTGAGCCTAAAAGAGTCTGGTGCATAACGGCCACTTTGTATAGTAGAACCTTCCCTTGCACCAAGTAGCAATTACGTATGCAGCTGAGCTTTTGGATAGAATACGTGGGCAACCAAGACCCTCGATTGGAACTTTACGGTTGTAGGTACTTTGGAGCTGAACTGGGCGGTCTGCGGATACGAGCCAATTTTCGTAGCGCATACCTAGGTCTCAGCATGCAGGTACAAAGTCAACTAAGATACGAACAGTTTATGCTGTCCCGAGTTAGTGCATCCCCTAGGACCTACTGTGTACCTGTCGATTAGGGGTACCTGCATACGCGATAACGTTGGAGCAACAACAAGGCGATACAGGCAGTGGTATATAAGCTCAATAAATTCCTCATAAATTGTAATATCACCGAATCTACTTACTTGTTTGGCGCTTTACACGGTCACCATGTTTGGCTTATTGTCTCTTACACTCCTGCCCTTCGCGCTCGCTCGACCCAAGCCTCCACCTGCATTCCAAGTGACGGATCTTTACACATTTGAGCCTTCAGGACGAGATGGTGTTTCGATGTACCGTGTGGAGTTCAACGTGACGGACCCGAGCGACAGTGCCTCCGCATCCTGCGTCACGACCTGGCCATATGCACAGTGGAACACGGGGTATCCGCACGACTTTGTACGTTATATTATCCATATGCTCTGTCTTCTACCATAAAAACGAGCGAACTAACTGAATATAAGCTTGCAAATTGCACCTCCCCCTCGTGGTCCTTCAAGTTCGACGACTACCAGAGTGTATGGGATTTCGTGCTCGACGTCAGGCATGTGAGTAAGAAGAAGAGCAAGCGTACGGTGAGATTTGCGAAGGGGACGGTGGATGAAGAGAATGTTCTGCAGTGCAGCCATGCGGCGTCCGGATTTTCCATCTGCAGACAGAAAGACGGAGTCGCGTTTCCATTGACAGTGTATGACACCAAGTGAAGACAGGAACCATTGGACGAAATAAACATACGGCTGCTATCTATGAAGGAAACGTCCGATTTCGATTTGTCTTCCCGTTCCGAGTTATGATTCTATCTCCAAGGTCCTAAGCCTGCCCAATCAAGGGGTAACTACTCGTCGTTGCTGTTTAGGTTTAGTATGCACACCAAAAAGATCCAAGAGGCAGTACGTTTACATGTTATCATCAATGTTGCCTAAACGATCTTAACTTTTTTTGGGCGAATTTTCTGTATAATAATAATCGTTACTTTTGCACTTCTCCTCAAGCACTTGCATGTGTGCTTCATGATACGTTGACAGGCCGGCCCTCCACAGACAGTCTAGACAGAGTGGGCGTATTTGAGTTCTCAAGTCTCAAGAGAATAAAAGCATCCATTTGGCCACCATTCGTATATGTCCTGGATACTAGCGGATATCAAATCTGTGTGCTAATCAGGACAACGATGATTGAGATGCGCGCTGAGTCGTCTGAGAATTTGTAGCGCCGGCGCACGACTCAGCGCCACCAACCACCCCCGCATCGAACACTGAATTTTTACAGGCTGCCCCACCAGTCTCCGATCTGATGCATGTGCACCCAGACACGCGGTGATTGTCAATCGTTGTTGAAAAGACTATATATATGTCTAAAAACGTATTTCTTTCATCAATCATCTCTCAGAGATCGGTGAGATGGCCGAGTTGGTTATGGCGCCAGGTTAAGGTCATTCTTAACATCATTTCCTGGTCACGAAAGTGGCGTGGGTTCGAGTCCCACTCTCATCAAAATCGTCCGCCCATCTGAGCGGTTCTCGGGAATTATCTTTTTTGTGTTTTTGTTGTCTGGAACGCCCCCTGCGATGCGTTCCAAGGCGCACGACTTATACATTTGCTACATTTTGACCACGAGAACAAGATAATGCCACAGTTCAGACACGTTTGGAGAAGATAATGTACAAATTTTTGCAAGAGGCGTATGGGTGTGTGACAGGGTGGATGTAAGTTCTCCAGTTCACACATAGTGCAGCGTGCCTACTGCTGCTGGTTGATTATCGATCTGCTTTTCGACGACCCTGCTACACATTGAGCCACCTACACTGTGGGCCCTCTTTTGCCTGCACTGAATATCATTTGTTTTCGAAATTGTTCGTACTTGATAGACTGACGCTGCGGGAGCGTCATAGCTGACAAATGAATCTATCCTGGGGAACAGCAGAAAACTGAAATTTTGAGATCGATTGAACCAATCTCCAACTCATCGCTACAAGAATTCTTCGTCTTTTGCTACAGCATGTCGCAAAGTTACGACTCATCCCGATGGTGTCAGTCCATCGCGACCATCACCACAACTTCCGGCGAGCAACTCCGCCTCAACTATATTGATTGCGAGACTCCATCTCCAACAAAGTCGGAGGTCATTCTTCTCATTCACGGTTTTCCACAGACCTCATACCAATTCCGACACGTGATTACGCCTCTTGCGGATGCTGGATACCGTGTGATTGCACCAGATTATCGGGGCGCAGGTAAATCTTCAAAGCCTCTGACCGGCTACACCAAGATGCAAATAGCCGAGGATCTGTACATTCTACTCACTTCTCATCTCGGAATCAAACAAAATGTACATATCGTGGGCCATGACATCGGCGGTATGATTGCTTGGGCATACGCCGCGCGGTACCCCGACAATGTTGCGAGTCTAAACTGGGGAGAATGTCCACTACCTGGCACCAACTTTTACGAGGAGATTAAGGGCACAGCAGATGTGTTTCATTTCGTGTTCCATCAGATCCAGGACTTACCGGAGGCGCTGATCGCTGGGCGTGAGAGATTGTACCTTCAGCACTTCTTTGATAAGATGTGTGTGAACAGTGCATTCATAACACCAGAGGACTTGGAACATTATGTTTTGGCATATTCACAACCCGGTGGAATCAGAGCGGGGCTTGAATTATACCGGGCGTTTGAAAAAGACGCGGAGGAAAATAGGGAGTTGATGAAGAAGAACGGGAAAGTCAAAGTGAAGAGCGTCGGAATGTTTGGAGAGGGAGCTTTTTACTGGCAAAGGCAAGAAAAATGGTAGAGGAAGTTACGGCTGGCGAGGCCAAAATCGCTACGGTGGGCAGTGCTGGACATTATATCGCAGAAGAAAACCCAAGCGCCTTTGTCGATGAGGTGTTGAAAGGTGTGCAGAGTATCTAGGTACAAAGGACTTGGACTGTTACATAGGTGCATTGATGCATTCGACTAGTATATCTAAATATCGTAATGATCAGTCCAGTTACTCATTCTTCCGGACTCTGGGTATCACTCTGATGACCTGCTGTCAGCGCCAAGTCTCAATGCGTAGGTGGGTAAGGTCAGCCCAGACAAGTCGAATTTGCATTTTCTCAAGCTTCTAAATGCGTTACTCCAAGACTAAAAAAGTATGAGTCATCCTCTCGAGAACATCATTATCACCAAAGCGCACTAGAATATCAAGAGCAGAGGTGTTTTGTGAGTGTAAGAGACGAAAGTGAGACGTCGAATCAGCCAAATTCTCAAAGTGGAAAACTATAACTCGTGCGATTCCGTTACTATTCTGGTTAGTCATTACACAAGATGCAAACGATCGTCATCTGTACTACCAATCTAAGCACCATCTAGCGAAAATAAAATCCTTTATGCGCAGATACGAACCGCATATTAGCCTATGCGTTTTACACATTACCGAGACACACCAACGAGGTCATTGCGCACGTGTACTGGTCAGACGCTCGTAACACAGCTGTAGGTGCTCGTGTTCACAACGTCTCCGTATTTTTACCGGTTTGGGTCCACGCTGTTGGGGCGGAACCACGTGTTTGTCACTGGCAAATTGCCGAAGATGATCCTGAGAACCAGGTATCCGCATTGCCATTGCATTGGAATATACAGAATTCGTTCTCTAATTGGTCTTGAAGCTGTTCATACCCGGTGGGCAGAGACGGTCAAGATATTGGGACCTGCAGATACGAAGTGCCGAGATTTTGAAAGCAGGAAGAGCAGCTATTTGGGAAGTGATATGACGTTTTTTTCATCCCATGGAGCTCAAAATGGCATGCTGAGGTGACCGTTTTTACCAATTGGTGTCCGAAGACTTGCTTAGAGCTCGTTGGGGCCAAGCTTGAGAAGTTGTTGTCAGACTATCACAGCTTAGCGAGGTAATTCTATGTATGTTATTGGCGGATTAGATCTATCATTGATGGAAAATGTAAAGCCATGGGACCCCTTTCTCCTTAATTGCAGATTCGGCTTTACCGAGACATACGTACCTCCAAAGCAAATGATATCGGAAAGACTGGACCTACGTCATCATGGTAGAATCGAAATAGTCTGATGGTTTTGAAGGATAAGTACCCTCTCATTGCTCCAACAAACTGTGAGCACACTGTGTGTCACCCACTGTCTCAATTGCTTGCACGCAAAAATGCTGTCTCTCCTAGTTTATTCGCTACTCCTTACCTTTCCGGGTCTGGCCTCGGCCGATACCTGTTCCGAAGTCGAAGCACTACGCTACATCAATGTGACCCGCGCGCTTGATCTTGCCTACATTGAAGAGCAGTCACAGTACTGGTCGACTTCTTGCTCAGCCTTACTACCTAGTTGTATCATCTTTCCTAAATCAGCGGAGGAAGTATCGACTGTGGTAAAGATTCTTGCCGCCACAGACGAAAGGTTTGCTGTCAAATCTGGGGGACACAACCCCAACAATGGTTTCTCAAGTGTGCAAGGGGGTCCACTGATTGTAACCGAACACCTGGATCAAGCAGATGTGAACCAAGCTACTGGAGTTATTGATGTTGGGCCAGGGAATCGTTTGGATGGAATCGCAGCGAAGTTGCAGGGAAGTGGATGGACTTTTGTTGGTGGAAGAATAGGAAACACAGGTGTCGGTGGATTAGTGCTAGGTGGTGGCTTATCATATATGAGCGCACAGTACGGATGGGCGGCGAGTCAGGTGCTTGAGTATGAGATCGTGTTTGCTAATGGAACGATCGGACATGTCAACAAGGACAACTATCCAGATCTGTTCAAGGCACTCAAAGGGGTGGGAACAACTTTGGTATAATCACGAATTACAGGTCAGTACAATTGCGTATATCAAGCAGGAATGCTCATACTTACCAAATGAACAGATTACAGGGACAACGGCAAGGAAATATATGGGGCGGAAACTTAGTCTTCCTGAGGACGCCGGAAAAGGACAAGAAGCTACTCAAGGCAGTTCGAGACTTCACCGAGTACAATACTGACCCCAAGGCTGCTGTAATTGTTACCGCCGAAAGAACCAACGTCAACGTCGTCGATTCGTGGATCATCTTCCTCTTCTACGACGGACCCTCTCCTCCACCAGGAAAATTCGACAATTTCACCGACGTGAACCCGCTACTTGACACTACCCGACAACGCACATACGCCGACTTGATGGCCTTGAGCAATTGGGTTGTTCTCAAGGGAGAGGTGGTCGATATTGCGACAGAGACCATTCCAATTCCTTCGGCTGAGGATGAGGTCAAGGTTATGGAAGGGTTGCACAACCACTGGAGGAATGTGACGGATACCACACTGCTTGAGCCAGGTATAGTGGCGTCAATTGCATGGCAACCATTTCCCAAGGCCATCGCACGAGAAGCTCGCGCTCGCAGTCCCGATCTCATCGAGGCAGATGATTCGGCTCACCGCATAATCATCGAAATGAACTATGCGTTTACCCTGCAATCCAGTTACAATAGAATGGCTGATACGATGGAAGCCACGTACAGCGGCGTGCGAGACAGAGTATCGGCATGGGAACAGGATGGCACCCTCCCAGCGGTCTATAACCCCATTTTCATGAACTATGGCTTCTTCCGCCAGGACTACTTTGGGAGGCTGAAGCCGGAGAATAGAGCACTGGCGAAAAGAGTACAAAACGATGTGGATCCAGATGGGCTGTTCCGAACCAGGACTGGAGGATGGCGGCCATGAGGATTATGTCTTGTGCATTCTTTTGTCGATAATCATCATGAGAGCGAATGCGATCTCGAGGTTCTGTCTATTCTCAGGTCCGCGGTTGGACGTGGCGTGAGCGTTCAGGGTCGTTCCTGCCGCAACTATCATCGGTGGTAGTAATGTGGAAGGGGCTTCCGAAGTGTAAATAGCGAATGAAGTTAGTAAAATGAAATACACACCACACAAGCTATCGGATATGTTAGATTCAGCTATTCCTGTACCCGTAGCCACCTCTTCGCAGTCAGTCAGCTTCGAGTTTGCTCTCACAACACTATCATGCGGTTTACGTCCACCAAGAAACATCTGCATATATGCCAAAGAACGGGCGAACAAGTGTCGAGGATACAGAGCCCAAGGTTCAGTTTGAGATTCATTAAAGAGTTCGGCTATATCACTTCTTCTTCGGACAATAGACATCTGTCTTTCCTGTGGAATTCAAGGCAGCTTGCCTCAACTCCATCGTCGGTCGGCGTAGGAATAGAGGACTGAACTGAAATGTCCCTGAGATGGATAAATACTGAACTAAATAGTGGTGGCAGGCTTGATGCTAATTAACATGCGTTAGTGGGATGCTGGACCCAATTTTAACCCAATCGGTAATCCCAGCGACCCTTTACAAGATTTCGGATCCTTCTTGACGGCGTGAGCTTCCACATGTCGTTGGTCTCGGCCCCCGGTAAAAGATAAAACAAAAGCACCCCACCCACGTGAGGTGGGGCTGCAAAGGTGCTCGCTTCATGCCGTTGGCTCACAATTACGGCGCCTGAAGCATCGCGTTTCTTACAAGGTGAATCTCTCCTTGCTCGATTGCTGCTTCAGTCCCTCATCTCCAACATGAGTTCCGCTCCCTCGGCTAAAGAATTCAACCTCGCCATCGTGGGCGGTGGCATCTCCGGACTTGCTCTCGCCATCGCCCTACAAAAGCACAATGTACCCATTACAGTCTACGAAAGCGCTGGCTCGTTTGGTGAGATAGGTGCGGGCGTAGGCTTCGAAGCAAACTTCGTGCGCACCATGGAACGTATCTCGCCTGGGATAAGAGACGGCTTTCTTCGCTGCAGCAACAATGTCAAGAGCGACCCGCCAAAGTGGTTTGACGTGCGAATTGCCGATACCAGAGTAGCCGATAGCGAAGGCTTCGTCCACAAGAAAGAGGGCGGGAAGATTAAGCTTGGAGAACCAATCTTCACTATCCCAGCCAGAGAAGGTCCAAGAGGTGGCGTGCACCGCGCTCATTTTCTCGACGAGCTGATTAAGCTCCTTCCGCCCGGAATCGCCCAGTTCAAGAAGAAGCTCGTTGACATTACCGAGGCGGGGGGTGGCGATGCGGTCCTACACTTTGCAGACGGATCGACGGCGCAACATACAGCCGTGATAGGGTGCGATGGCATCAAATCGCGCACGCGAGAGATTGTTCTCGGCAAGGAAGAAGCGCGGCCCTATTTCTCGGGCAAATATGCGTACAGGGGCATTATCCCCATGCAGAAGGCGGTAGAATTCATGGGCGACGAGCAAGCGAGAACGCCACAGATGTACTGCGGATACAAGGGCCACGTGCTAACGTTCCCAATAGCCAATGGCACCATATTCAATGGTAAGAAAGATTCTTCCATCTATTGTTGCGCTGTAAGCTTACGGTTGCTGTAGTGGTTGCATTCAGCTCGAGACCTGACTGGACGGATCCCGAATGGGTGATTACAACATCACGAGATGATATGCTCGCGGATTACAAACACTGGGATGACAAAGTTCAATCGATCGTGTCCAATGTGAAGAACCCGGATATATGGGCATTGTTTAACCATGTTCCAGCCCGCACGTTTTATCAATCGAAGCCGCGAATCTGTTTGCTTGGAGACGCGGCTCATGCATCCACGCCGCATCAAGGATCTGGCGCAGGAATGTGTATCGAGGACTGCTACATACTTGGCGAGTTACTAGGAGAGATATCGAGAGTTGATGATCTTGAAAAGGTATTCCGCGCCTATGATGCTGTGAGGCGTCCAAGGGCACTGAAATTGGTGGAAACCAGCCGCGCGGCGGGGATGTTGTGGGATCTTGAGGGTGACGCAGGCGATGATCTTGATGCTTTTGAGCAGAATGCTTGTTCTCGAATGTCTTGGATATGGGATCATGAGATAGAGGGAGACCTGGAACGGGCACGAGCACTGTTGCGGGCATAGACGCGTTCATTGAATTCAAGTCTGTCCTTTCTACAGGCTTGGTGCTCTACACTGTATAGCCAGTTGAGATATCGAATACAATAACCGCCAGCCTATTCTAATCTCTAGTGACTTGGACGTCCTTGGTCACAGTAATTCCCTCGAATATGCGCTCTTGCGACTCATTACGGCTCACTAATGTGACCACGGCTTCGCTCTTCGGCTCTTTGCCACCCCTCAGTGCATCCATGTGGAAACTGCCAACCTGTACTCTCCCGCGCGACATCTTACCTCCAGTACTTCCCACTCCGTATCGGCCATAATAGCCCGCGCTCGAATCCTTGTTGCTGGTCCACTTCTGCGGCCAAAGTTTCGAAATCGTACGCCGCAGACTAATCAAACATGCGCAGATAACACCCACAGCAGCCTCGATAAAAGACCACAGATTCGTGGGCGCAGATTCCCAAGTGGGCTCTCTGAGCTTGAGCGTTTGCGGCAGGGTGGCCATGCGAAGGGTCGTTATGAGACATATGAAAAAGCCCATGCTGAACAGGACCATCAGACTGATGCGGTTCCCCAAGGACATGTTGAGCTTCATGATCATGGGAAGAGGTAGGAAGAAGATAATCAAGTCGATTGTGAGGTTGGATATAGCATTCGTCCATCTAGTATTGTTAGATGGTGTTATTGTTTGGAACAAGGAACGTACCGATGCCATGTAAAGTTTATACATGAACCTTTTATGTTGCGGTCATAGACTTTTGGGATAGGACTGCACTGGAAGATGCTAACGAAAAGGTATGACACCGTCCACATCCCGCTGATGACCATCATGATGATGCATAACCGCCGAAATCCCGCGATGGGAAAGACGCGATGGTAGAGTGCGAGGAAAGCAAACTTGTTCATGCCATTCGTAAGGATATAGAAAATAACAGTGAAGTAAAAGTACTGTACATCATGGGTGTCAGTTCTCATACAAATACGCAGTATCAGGAAAAGACTCATTTCTTACCTTCAGTGCCTCTCGAGCATTACCCCCAGTTCTCACGATGTCAACTACATGCATCCCAAAACCGTAATGAGTTGCAGCGTAGACCATGGCCGCAAAAATGATAAGAAAAACCTGCTCAGTCAACAGAAGCTCCCGTGATTGACACCGAAGAACTCACAGTAGAAGCAATAACAAACGCATCCTCAAGACCAAACCAACCACGATTTTGCCATGTCGTCAACATTCGCAAGATCAACAGCACGAGCGCGATGCTCGACAGTGTAACGGAAACCCATCTCAGATCGCGCTGCTCGTTTGCATAGGCAGAAAATATGACCGCGCCCATGGTTGTACACTGTCCACAGTGGAAAGGAAAGACCTGCACAGGGGTTTCCACTTATCCCGATCTCGGGTCCGGGAGCTTTCGCCGTTGAAGTAGTTTTATAGACGATCTCGTACTGCTGGAGATGATCTTTGCTGGATACGTGTACAGTTAACGAGAGACATGAATAGGTTGGGTGAAGACGCATGGGAGACCTGGGATGTTGCAGTATGGTGAGGGATTACGGAGTGGCCCTGTCGATCAGGCTCTTCCGACTTCTGAAGAGTCCCTGATGCACAGGCACTGCTACGATGCTAGGATAATACACCCTTTGAGGACATGTTCCTGAGCAGACACGACGGCCGTTCCGTTCTATTCCAACCCCAGGGTCGGAGCAAGGAATTCATCCAACCAGTCATAGACACTGATCAACTACAGGCTTGGGCCGCTATGAATGGCATGAGGTATCAGCCAGTTGGTGTTACGTAGGAAATTTGTGGCTTGACCTGATACCCACCTCACGTTGTGTTTTACAAATGAGAAGCTTTGCACCGGTAGTATTTCCGGTGGATCTAATTGGGAGGAATTGGGCCGAGTCGAAGAACGAGCTTCCCCTCGCTCGGCAGAAGCCTCGAACGGTAATTGACATTGTCTGGCAAGCCCCAGACCGGCATTACAAGTAGATGACCCTGGTTATGCATTCTGGGCGTTACACAATATCAAGTACTTGATGGCGGTGGCCAATTCGAACCTGCTAGAGCACGTCGATAGTATATACGGGTACGAAAAATTAATTTTAGCTATTGAACGTGCATACGTACATATGTACGACTTGTGGACAATCTTGGGCCGTCAATATTGCGATGTGCATAGGTAGGCGAGCACGCGAGATGCAAAGCACCGTGTAGCTCGTGCCAGCCAACGTCTGATACTCCGCCAAGACGCCCCCAATTCTTCCTACTGAATAAGATGACGGGCCGCAACTTGCGGTAGAGCGGTAGATAGTCCGCTACTGCTAGCTCCCTTCGCGGCTAGAGTGGGCTCGTTCGGCGGTACCCATAAGCACCGTGTTGACCGTGCGTCGCTTCCAGGGACGTAACGTTACAAGGACAATCTTTCCCAGACGAGCTCGGCCGGATATCCTTCAAAAAGAACTGGGATGATAACGTGCGAGGTAGTGGGGCGGGAACTGTGAGCAGCATGGCGATCTTGCCTTTATGTTGCAAAGATCTAGGTTTTGTTTCTTGCGGTTGCTGAGATCCCCCACGTCCGTCGAGCAAAATTGCGTGCAAAATCATGACTACGACCCATGCGCCCTGGCTTTATTCCGATTGGTTTCATAAACTACTCGGCTTTATTTTGTTTTCTTTCCGCATCCGAACCCAACATAACGGTACCTTTCGTTATTCGGCCCAATCCCGCAGCTTGGCGCGTGTCGAAAACGTTCTTCATAGGCCCGCCAACTGGCAGCGTCGCGTGTACATCGCATAATCGCATGGGTGTTTCCGCCAAAGGGCCATACTTGCAGGCTTCGAGATCCTCCAGGAGTTGGTCGCGGCACTTGCGGTGAGCCCTGCACGTTTGCCCCAGCGTGGTAAAAGCTGGCGTCCTTGGTGCCAGTGTATCGAGTACGGTTCGGTTCACCGGCAAGGACGGACATACTGCCAGAAGAGTCGCTTCGTTAAGGCGATCAGAAATAATAGTTCACCTTGGAGAGCTCTTGGATAACCAAGGGATGGTGGTCTAGACGCATGGTTCAGGGTCTTCGCCCTACCATTCGCCCTACCGATATACTCTGCATGCACTCCATGTGATATGATTTGCAGCTGCGCGTAGTTTTTTCCTGCCACGTTCTCTTTCCTTCCTTCCATCGCCTCCAACGTTCCGAGAAGGTGTCTTCCAGTAAGCTGGGTCGCCAACTACGCCTTCTTACCATTCCCATAGTACCGAAACAAGACGACAATCTACGCACAATGGCGGCAGACGCAAACTCTATGGAGAAGCAGCAAGTCCTCACAGACTCAAAAGCCTCGCCTAGTCTGACCTCCGGTGAACGTGTTGTGGACCGCGCTGCTGAGCGGCGCCTCGTTCGTAAGCTCGATCTCCGCATCATACCTGTGCTGTGGATACTCTACCTATGCAACTTTATCGACCGAGCCAACGTGAGTAAAGCTCTTCGAGTTGTTGTCGTTCCTCGTTGACACGTCCCAGATTGGAAATGCCAAAATCGCGGGCATGGAAAAGGAGCTGCACCTCATCGGCCAGCGCTTCAACATTTGCGTCTGGGTGTTCAATCTCGGCTACCTCGTCGCTGGCATCCCGTGCACCATCCTTTTTAAGAAGTATGGCCCCAAATCACTCTGCGTCATGATGATTCTTTGGGCCATCACTGTGATTGGATGTGGTCTCGTCCGTACGTGGGAACAGCTTGTCATCACTCGTCTTCTTGAAGGTATCTGCGAGTCTGCTTTCATCTCCGGTGCAGCTTACTTGATTGGCGCGTACTACACGACTGCAGAATACCTTGGACGCTATGTGATTTTCCTCACTGCGGGCATCATTGCCGGAGCCGTGAACGGCTTCATTTCCAGTCTCATCGCGAGGATGGATGGAGTGAGTGGATACGGTGCTTGGCGTTGGATCTTTATCATCGAAGGTGTATTGACCATCGCCATCGCGTTGGCGTGCTGGTTCTTCGTTCCGCCCTTTCCAGAAGACTGCACCTTCCTTCACGGCGCTGAGAAGGAGCTTATGCTCCAGCGTGTTAGGGAAGGAGGCCACAATGCACATGACAGTATTACGTTCCGGGATGCGCTCAAGGAGCTCGCCGACTGGAAGATCTGGGCTGGGTAAGCTGCCTGTCCCCTGGCTTGACATCAGCGATGATTTACTTACATCCACCTCAGTGTTGCAATGAACCTCGGTGTGACCGAAAATGCAAACTCTCTTGCAAACTTCCAACCGACAATCCTCAAAGGCCTTGGATACACCGCCACCTCTGCCCAGGTCCACACTATCCCAGTATACCTTACTGGTGCCGCTGTATCTGTCATCGTCTGCCTCATCTCCGAGCGCTTTAACCACCGATATGCATTCTACCTTCTAGGTTGCGTGAGTTACCCTGCTTTTGTACTCTCGCACTCTTCCTAGCATCGCTATTCGGCCTTCCATGTTTAAAACTATGCTAACTTTTGTGACCTTGGTAGGCAATTCTGGCAAGCGGGCTTATCATCGAGGTGGTATATCCGCCTTCGGCAGGAACAAGATATGCTGGCATGTTCCTCATTGCTTGTGGAGCTTACGTTGCTATGCCAATTTCCATCATCTGGGTCTCGATCAACGCTGGGAGTGGATACAAGCGTGCTATTGCCATCGCCGCTATTATCAACTTCGGTACTGCTGGCGCCTTTGTGTCGTCGAACGTCTTCTTGTTCAAGGAGACACCTAGGTTTCACACGGGCTTTAGCACGGGTCTGGGACTTACTTGTATGGGTGCAACAGCAGCAACAATCTACTTTGTTGGGTGCTGGATGATCAACAA
This sequence comes from Pseudopithomyces maydicus, assembly GCA_026873275.1. Classification (NCBI taxonomy): domain Eukaryota; kingdom Fungi; phylum Ascomycota; class Dothideomycetes; order Pleosporales; family Didymosphaeriaceae; genus Pseudopithomyces; species Pseudopithomyces maydicus. The sequence goes on along the minus strand of JANTUC010000010.1, from coordinate 765,358 downwards.
TCAAAGGAAGAAGGCAGGAGGAGAGACGAGCACTGAACCTGTGAGTGAGGCAAGCGAGGTTGAGAAGTTGGGCTGGGAACACCCGGACTTCCGATTTGTGCTATAAGAGTATCGAAGAGAGTAGATATCACCCGTAAGAAGTAGGAAATTGTAGATTCCATCGGCCTAATGTACATGACTCCGACAAAAGAAACCGTGCGCGAGCACTTATCGTATGTAATGTCGGAAATCTAGCACTATGCCCTTGCTTGCCTGCTGCAGGATCGCGCCCATACGCCTAAGATTGCAAGGACGATCATCATTGCAAAGTATTCCCAGCTGGCCATCTAGATCGGTTCATCACGGGGCTCGATGAGAACCTCGTTCACAGCGACGTGCTCAGGCTGTTTCAACGCATAGACAATCGCGTTAGCCACATCCTCGGGGTCCAGAACTTTGGCACCCGACGGTTCACCATACTTTTGCAGTGCCTCTGCATCAGTTGACATGCCAAGCAGATCCGTCGCGACATTGCCAGGCTGGAATGAGCTAACACGTAATCCGCTTCCTGCAGTCTCCACACGCAGTGCCTGAAGTGTGGCCTCTACGAAGAACTTGCTAGCAGAATACACACCCAGACCTGGGAAGACTTTGCGACCTGCGTCCGACGAAATCGCAACAATGTGACCTTTGCCACGTGAGAGCATCGAGGGCACTGTTGACGAAAGGCAGTTGAGGAGGCCTTTACAGTTGACGTCCACAGTACGGTCCCATTCCTCTGTCTGCACGTTCTTCATCATAGTGAAGTACATGACGCCGGAGACAGAAATGAATATGTCTATCGGTCCGAGCTTCTTCTCAGTCGTGGCAACGAGCGCTTGCACTTGTTCCCTGTCTGTGATGTCGGTCTTCTGGCAAAACACTTTACCCTCACGTACGACAATGCGCTTCTTGAGGTCCTCGAGAGCATCCAGTCGTCGAGCAGCAAGTGCAACGTGACAACCTTCACGAGCCAGGGCCGTGGCTGTAGCAGCACCGATGCCAGAAGAGGCACCCATGACCACCGCAACTTTCCCGTATAGTGGACCCCTGTTTCAGGTTATCTTTTGCTCCCTAGGAATGAGAGAGAGACGGTGGGGTGGTCATCATTTAGCTAAGGCAGATTACGTACCTTTTTGGGAGCTGGCCAGTACCGCCAGTAGCATTTGCTGTTGAGGGAGGTTTAGGGAGCCAACCACGAGCGTACCAGTGACGAGTGTAAGTTTCCAAGAGGATCTCGTCCACCTTTGGGCGTTCTACAGCGGTACGGTGAGGCCTTGTCTTAGTGTTATCAAGCACGACAATATCGCGAAGAAACTCGACGCTAGGCATACCGCTGCGGAGTATATCGATTGTGAATGCACCATCTCCGCCCTTAGCAGAGCCTCGCTTGTCATCCCATAGCTCAACCCACTTCTCAAACGGCAGTGGCTGTGTGGGGTAACCGAGGCGGTTCAAATCTTCGAAAACTGCGCTGGTGTCGACAGGCGTCGGGTCACCCAGGTGGAAGATGACCTGATCCGCATCTATCTGATTACTGAGATGGATGATTGCTTTGCTCACAAAATCGACGGGAGTCATCTCGGCGCGCCAGCCCTTGACGTCTGGAAAGTGACCGATACGGACAGATTCGACCAGGAGTGCAGTGAGAAGATCCCAAGCGTTCGATGCTCCCGTCTCACTGTGGCCGCTGATAGTTCCGCAACGATGAACCTTGACTGGAAGTCCACGTCGGGCTGCTTCCAGAACCAGCTGCTCAGCGACCCACTTCGTTTGACCGTAACCATCCGCCAGTTTCGTGGGAACATCTTCCACGTCCAACATTGAATCTTCTGACCAGCCGGCTTGTCCTGACGCAGGAGGCAATACTCCGTTTGTAGACACGTACTGAACAGTAGCCCCTCCTTGGCAAGCTAGACGAAGAATCTCTTTGGTTCCGATGACATTGGGCAGCCGCAAGGCGGCGTAAGGGTAGACCAAGTTGACAGTGGCTGCAGCGTGTACAATAACATCTACACGGCTAGCAACTTCTGCGAACGCTTCGGGTGACAAACCGAAGCGCCTTCTCGAAAGGTTTCCGGGAAGAATCTCAACACGCTCCATGATAAGGTCAGACCACAAACCAAAATCAAGCAGATTTCGCCGAATCCTCGCAATACCTGCAGGTATTTCGTCTTGTGAAGCATCAGTGAAGCGAACAAGGCAAATGATCTTGGCGGATGTGCTATCAAGCAAGTCGCGCAGGAGAAAGGCTCCCAAGAAGCCGGTCACACCAGTGAGGAGAACTGTCTTCGCATCCTTGAGCGCTTGTATTTTGGTATTGGTGGGCTGGATATCCTTTTCAAGCACGGAATCCGCGCGTAGAACTGCAGGTAGGTCGGCCTGCATCGCTGCAGTGTGTCCGTCCCGGACAGAGCGCACTGTGTCAAGATGGCCGTTGAGTGTGGCAGGATCGGCCAGCCGAGCAACTGGAATCTTCAGTCCAAACCTATTGGACAGCCGTGCAGCCAGGTCAGCGAGTAGCAAAGAGTGGCCACCCAGATCGAAGAAATTGTATTCGGGCGTAATGGAGCTCGCTTGGATACCGAGTATGGAGGCCCAAACAGAGGTGATCTGCCCGATATCAATCGGGTCTTGCTCTTGTGCATTCTTTTTGCCGTTCGGTGACTTCGTCCTCGTGTTCGGCGGAGGCAGTGATTTCAGATCGACTTTTCCTGACACCTCATGAGTCGGCAGTTCTTCCATCTGAACCCATAGGTGAGGGATCATGTAGTGTGCAAGATACGGTTTAAGAACCTGTCGAGCGCTCATGCTACGTCCGTCATTGTCGACTTCAACCTTGGGCCTCTCAGAAGACGAGCCATCTTTCTCTTGAACAAAGTATGCAACCAGCTGCTTATCGAGACCCTCCCCATAAGCTACAACTGCGCATCGGCTGACTGATAAGTACTGAACGATGGCGTTTTCCACCTTTCCGGGGACTACAGAGTATCCACGGAGCTTTATCATAGCCCCGACCCGACCAGTAATCTCGAGCAGTCCTGACGGAAGTATACGTGCCTTATCGCCCGTTCTGTACATTCTCGCACCGGATTTGGAGCTAAATGGGTTCGGGGTGAAAGCCTTCTCGGTAGTCTCTGGGAGATTGAGGTAACCTCGAGCCAGAAGGTGGCCGCCGACGAACAATTCACCATTTGTGCCATCCTCGACTCTTTGGCCACTCTCGTTGAGTATGTAAATATATTTTTTGTCGACCAAGGGAGGACCGACGGGGCAGTAGAGGGCTTCCGGGTCGATCTTGTCAAGCATATCCCGGATATCACCACAGGCGACTTCATGGGTTTCACAGGCGCTGTAAACATTGAGTAGACGAGCGTTTGGCAGGGCCTTGAGCCCTCGGCGTGCCAGATCTGTTGTTACCACCTCACCGTTCAACCATACGGTCTTGAGGTTCGGCAGACGATTACCCAAGTTCTGATGGCGAGACAGAATGGCTGCAAACAAGGTCGGGGTGAAGAGAGTTTCTGTGATTTTCTTGGTCGACAGCAGGTCGACGAGCATGTGAGGGTCATAGCTCGCATCGTCGGGGACAGCTACGACGGTTGCACCGCGGAGCAGAGGGCGGATGATTTCCCACACGAAGAAGACATTGCAGGCAACACGGTCTCCCGGCTGGAGGTCTGACAAGCCGAAGCGGAGATCATACGAAAGCACGGCTGCCCTGTGCGGGTTTGCAATGCCCTTTGGCTTGCCTGTAGTGCCGCTGGAGTAAGCCACGAAACACAGCTTCTCGAGATCGGTGTCTGCAGGCAGCGGTGGAAGGTCGCTCTCTTGCACGTGGCCATTGGTGCTAGATGGGTTCTCGTCGAGGGTGATGAGGGGGACGCTCTGCTTGATCTTGCCGACTTCGGCGCCGACGGTCACGACAACGACAGGGCGGGCGTCGTCAAGCACGTCGGCGAGCAGGTCGGGCGGATAAGCCAGCTCTAGCACCAGGAAGGCACCACCTGCACGCAGGGTAGCGAGGCAGGCGATGACATAGTCGGCAGACCGGGGCAGCAGCACGCCAACGAGGCTGTCCCGACCGACGCCATGGGCCCGGAGACGGTCGGCGAGAGCGGCAACCTTGTCGTGAAGCTCGGCGTATGTGTAACTATGCTTGTCGTCTTCTAGGGCGACGGCATCTGGGGTTGCGCGGGCTTGTTTGGTGAAGAGCGCCGAAAGATCCTTTGTTGTGTCGATGATGGGCATTGTTTGGCGGGGGTGGTAGTGTGAAGCAGCTCTGTGCCGAACGGACGTGTTGACGTATATACGGTATCCCACGCGCCACCCCGCAAAAGCACAGCAAGGAGACGGCTGCAAAAATCAGTTTGACAGCTCTCTTTGGCTGTTGAGACGCTTGACCAGTAAAGTCGTTCGCTTATCGGGGCTGCTGCTTGTCCTAGGGCTGGTTCGCTCTAGTGTACTCTCTGCCGATGACGTTATTCGGCTGGCGCCGCCGTTGACCCAAGCCAGGAGCTGATTGAGCCTGGACGTTCACGAGGACAGACAGGAAAGGATGCCAGGCCGTGGCAAGTCTTGGAGGCGTGGGGGGAGCGGGTGTTGTGGACAGTGAAGGACGGTGAAGATGGGATGTGAAGGCTTGGCGCGCCTTCCATCAACCCACCCGCTCACCCACCTGCTGCGCCGCAAAGTAAAAGAAAGCATCGTCGTCGAGAATCGATGAACCAACTATGCGAAAGAGACCTCACAGTGCAGGCCAGGTGACCAATTCTGGAAATCCTTGCGTGGAACGTCTCGGCGATGAAGGCGAAGCGGTGTGGCCTGCCAGCGCAGCACGATGGCTCAAGTGCTGGGTGTAGTATACATCTCTCATTTGGCGGCGAGCAAGAACATAGCTGCAACGCACTCAGATCCTAGATTACTTGTCGCATGGGGTCCTTCGCACAGCAATCATGTGCTGAGGCTGCTCGGGTATCGTGTCTTCACCAGTGCTACACCATCACCAGCTGCGGCATGCTACATCACATCTGCATGTATATGGATGGACACAGGTATCAGCATCGATCCACGGTAATTCCAGTCGCCAATTCGGAGTCCAGAAGGCCATCTGGCACAGTGTTAGCAGAGTTACAGACGTGCAGCAGGCCGAATCACCACGGACAACGGTTTCATTCTATGAGATGGCCAGGTACAGAGTACGTTCTGGGTGAATGTTCTAGCTTAACAGGACGCGGACTACACATATCTTATTCGGCTCCACGTCTACATGCTGTGCACCTGGGACTCATGTTGAAGCAGGTTTGAAACGAGCCGGACAGCGAGGATCGCCGCGAAATGGAAAAGACGAGAGGTTTTGCGGGGAAAGGTTGGTGAAGGTGTGAGAAGGCGCAATATCCAGCTCCGTTCCCCGAATATACTGCAGTCGAGACGTGAACAGGGTTGCGGGTTGGTCAGTCGGCCCGACTACCCCGCCGCGGTTCGTCTCTCCGGACTGACCCCACGTTCAGCGCCACCCACCAATAGGGAGCCCTCGGCCTAGACCATGCCATACTGACATGCACGAGGCGAATGTAGACTAAGGGTCCTACCAAAAAACTAGATATATGCCTGGATTCTACAGCCTTGCCAACTCGCCCCCGAACTCCTTTCCGAACCTGCCATCGTCTTGCTTGATCAGGTCGGCTCCTTTCTCTGCTACGGCGTAGGTGGTACTCATGATATTGCCACTCACGTGGCCTGGGAACACACTCGCATCCACCACTCTCAAGCCTTTGACTACCCGTCCCTTCCCGTCCATCACCTGCAGTTTATCGTTTACAACTTCGCCCATTGCCGCCGTACCGATCAGATGGTATTGCGTAGATATGTGGTTCTTCACGTACTCCACTCTTTGCTCTTCTGTCTCCAAGGTATTGTCGGGTGGAGGTAGGACACGCTCACCGAGCGACTTGGCGACCAAAGGATGCTTCGATACTTCATCGAGCCATTTCAGACCCGCAGCAAGAATCTTTGCGTCCGCCTCGTGGCGAAAGTATCCAGGGTCGATCGTCGGAGGTTGCAGTGCATCTGCAGACGAGATGTGCACTGTACCGCGAGATAGTGGGTGTTCGAGACAAATTATGAGTGAAAATCTGTTTTTTCCATCAGGCGGCGCACCGAAAAACTCGATCTGTGAGTGGCCAGCGCTGACGTCTAGTTGGCATGGAATCGCGAAGGTTTGGAGATTGGCAAATGTTGGGTCTGCCAATTGTCCTGCTATGATCTTGAAAGCGTCAGTCTTGAATCCAAACACGAAAAACCTGCGTGCTCATTGGCAGCATACCTTCTCCTGCGCCTTTTCGAATTTCGTCTTAGCGTGGCTCTTCTCTTGTATCTCTCTGATGGTTTTTTGGACTTGTTGCTCTTCGACAATACTAGCATAACTAACAAATCCCATTAGCATTCCTGGACTGCCATAAGGACCGTTGTGTGTCTTCTCGTAAATCTCAAGTTGCGCCTTGGCGTAACTTTCGTCGTGCAACGCGTCTAAACTTTTGATGTCTTCTTTGAGATCGAATAGCATTCCCCAAGAACATGGTCCTGGAAATTGGCACCAACGGATTTGTTCTCAACAACACATTTCACACCTGCCTTCCGCAACACTTCTGGATCCCCAATACCTGATAACTCCAATAGTTGTGGAGTCTGGATGACGCCAGCTGAAAGAACAACCTCTTTCTTTGCCTCGACAGTATACAACTTGCCAAGGTAGGACATCTCAACGCCCGAAGCAACGTCTTCGTCGAACAGAATCTTCGTTGCATAGGCTTCTGTGAGCACCCGCAGATTTTTCCGATGCAGATTCGGTCGCAGATACCCTGTGGCAGCATACGACCGATTTCCGGGATCTGAAGAACGATCAACCGCCGCGAGAGATGAGTAAAAACCCATATGATCCCCACTCCAAGCATCACTTAGGGTGCTAGACTTTCCTCCAACGTCGTATGCTGCCTTGCAAAAATCTTCCTCTAACGGCATATAATGGTCGTTGAAGCTCGTATGGATTGGACCCTCGTTCCCATGGTACTTCTCTCGCGCAGCATACGGCATGAATTGCTTGTCCTTTGGCAGCGCAGTCTCATCTGGTATATCCAACATCTGGTGCTTCTTGAAATACGGGACCAGATCATCCCAACCCCAGCCTCGATTCCCTAATTCAGCCCAGCTATCGTAATCCTTCTTTGATCCCCGCACATACATCAAGTAGTTGATTGCAGAGCTTCCACCTAGGACTTTACCTCGTGGCATACTGTACGTTTTATTACCAGCATGGGGCTGCGGTACTGATTGCATGCACCAGTCGTATTCTGGGCGGCCAATGAGCGCTGGGTACAAAGCCGGTGTGGATATTTGTTTGTCGTCCATCCGGTTTCGACCTGCCTCAATGACACCCACTTTTACAGAGGGATTCTCAGTAAGACGCGCAGCGATAACGAGACCGGCTGTCCCGCCGCCTACGACAACGTAATCGTATGCATGGGAAAGGAATTCGTCCAAGGAACACAGAGCTGGCCCGGTATTCTTTGGTGCCATGTTGGAAGTTCGATCTTCGGTCTTTTCGCTTGTCGAAACAAGAGCATAGAATAGGAATCAATCTTGAGTTTCGGCTTCATAGTGAGCATGCAGATACATGTATCCTTCCACCATCCCCCCGCCTTATCCATCATCCGCAGGACCGACGCGGGGCCTTGTCCATTCATATCCTCGCGTCCGAGAACCCAGCGGATCGTGCCTCTCCAGAAACATGAAACCGGATCTGGGTCATTTACGCCAATGGAGACCGTGCGGAATGGTGTCGATTGGCTGACGTGCAGAATGCGGGGAAGACGCAAATAACCTGGTGGGTGGGGCACCCGGCTCCACGGGTCGCCAGGCTTCGACCACAGCCGTTCTATCCACGCATCAGTTCAAACGTTTGTCTCGAGTATAGTCTATTGGTGTTTAATGCGCTGCGAAGAGACAGCTTTGGTAGCATAGAGAATTGAGGTAAGCGTAGAAGAATCCCATGTCGCATGGTACCATTGGACGTCCAGACATTCAGTCACTCCAGCAGCTGGAATCTGCTTTTATTTGCTATCTATATTGAGTTAACAAGAAGCTCGTCCCAAGATTGCTGCTTCGGGGAGAAGCAGTTCTGTTCAATGCTCGCGGTGTCAGTGTCGAGTCACATTGAAGATCCTACTGTGAATGGCTGTGTGAAGGAGTGCAACGCTTTTCATTCTTCTGGAGAGATGATAGAGGGGCTTTATAGTGGGATTCCAAGAGTATACGTAAGTTGATTCTTCTGTGCTGGTACCCAGATGATAAGAGTGACTATTCAGCGGTCTCGCGGCGTCTTGCCTAGGGAACTCACAGATCTAATATTATGCACAGTTTTGTGGTCAGCATGCAGGTGGGAACAAGAAACATTTCATTACCAAAGATGATACCAAGGATATAATCGAGCTGATGATATACGACAAAGAGTAACATTCGACACAGGCTCACTTGGCTGCAGATGGTGGTTGCCTTCGCATCGTTTCCCACGTTCCAGATAACGCGAGTTTCTCCACTACTCAAACTCCTTCCCGCTTGGCCAGGGGCCCGAGCCGTTCTATTATCGTTTGAGCACTATGCAAAACCCACAACCCGCGCGTATCGCTAACTACTTCCCGCGGAGACGGGAGGCTTTCGCATCGATACCACCGACGATGTATCAAGCCTTCGCCAAGCTATTGCGATCTCTGTCGACACATTCCCTATCATTCGTGGGAAATTGGCGGACAGATCTTCGTTGCACATCGTCATTTTAAAAAATCGAGGTCCACCTATTCCCGAGCGATACGCCAATACGATATTACGATCCTTGTGTGTTCGAACTGTTTGGAGCGCCGCGAACGCTTCTCGTTCTGTAGACCTTTGAAAACCTCCGAGGCGCAATTCGTCATGCCGCAACGTGTTGAAACATGGCTGGAGGGTCCAAAAAGCTTGGCAACAGGCTTCATCATGTCCCATCTCGAATGCTGATTTGAGGAGGATCAAGATACCCTGCAAAAAACCGCGCGTATTACCATATCAAGTTAGCCTGCAAACCATCTATAGGAAGCATGTGTCCTGCAGTTGTGAGTACAATCCTCCTCATCACCAGTTCTCGAAATTAACAGGGGCACTCCGCCCGCCTCGAAAAGCAGAACACCCAGGTGGGTAAAAAACCAAGAAAGCCAAGGAATCAGTGCGATCGTGGGTTTCAAGCATAGAGGTGGTAGTGGCGGTGATGGGTAACACTTGGCTGTAGCTTTCTGTCGAACGACGGACGAAAGATGAGCACGCTTGGGGATCTGCAACAGCGAGCTATATAAGAAAGATACGAGAATCCAGTTGGAAAGACACTCTTCACTGAGCACTCGACTTTGACATTCTACACATTCGCTTTGCTTGATGCAATAGATTCATTTCCACAACTTTTTACACTTGCACTTGAACATTCGTTTTCACATTCCGGAGCTAGACCTCTCAATCTTTAAACAAATCAAAACTCTTTCAAAATGAAGGCCTCCGTCGCAGCCGCCATTCTGGCTTTCACCGCTTCTGCTGCCGCAAAAAACCTATTCGAGAAGCGCGCCGACTTCCCCATCCCTGCTTCCAAGGGCTCTGTGACCTACGATGCTGCCGAGGAGATTTCCGGCTCTTTCGATGGAGGAATGAAGACCTACGGTCGCGGTGCTAGCTGCACGGGGCAGGTCGAGGGTGACGATTCTGATGCTGTCTTCATCTTGGCGGATGGAGCCACACTCAAGAATGCCATCATTGGGGCGGACCAGATTGAGGGTGTTCATTGCAAGGGCTCTTGCACCATCGAAAACGTCTGGTGGGAGGCTGTCTGCGAGGGTAAGCTTTCTTGTTCAATATAATTCGTGTGCTAACAATTTCTCAGACGCTCTCTCTCTTAAGGGAGATGGCGACGCTACCATTACCGGTGGTGGTGCCACTGGTGCAGAGGACAAAGTCATCCAACACGTAAGGCATCATGCTTCCAACCAAATATTGCCCAAACTAAAACTTCCTAGAACGGCGCTGGTACTGTCACCATCGATGGCTTCACTGTCGTCGACTTTGGAAAGCTCTACCGATCCTGTGGCAACTGCAAGAAAAGCGCAGAGCGTCACGTCGTGATCAAGAACGTTGTTGCCGAGTCTGGCAAGCTTCTTGCAGGTATCAACAGCAACTTTGGCGATACAGCAACTATTTCGGGCACCTGTGCTACCAGTGTCAAGGCAATTTGCACTGAATTCGAGGGTACCACCCCTGGTAATGAGCCTGAGCAGACATCGTCTGGCCCCAGCAACGCTTGCATTTACACTGAGTCTGAGATCGCCGCATGCTAGAAGACGAGTTCCCAAAAGAGAGCATTCTTCATGATTATCTGCTGCAGGTCTTATCAGAAACTAAAGAGTTCTGTTAGCGAGTTTTTGTATATACTATTGACGCACATTCTGTGTGTATGATTATTCCGAGTTTCGTCATATGAGTGTCTTCCACTGTGCGTTCGTTTCGTCCACATTTCGTGTAACACTCCGTCCACTTTTGTCATAGAGATCGACAACTCCAGGATTTAGAAACAACCCCTCGCAAAATTGCACTACATCATCTTTAGCGAGTGTTTCGATTCATAGGACCTCTAAAATCACCAGTAATCCAATGGATCAAGTCGATAGTTAGCCATCTTTGGATGCTGTGTTCGAAGGCTTTACGAAATAACGGTCTACACATGAAAAAACCATCGATCACCTTTTTGGTCAGCTGGCCCTGTGTGAATTTAATGTCATTTTGTAGAGTATGAAATCCACATGTTTTGGCCATTGTGGACGTTCGGTCATGTTGTTGTACTTTTACTCGATTGACGAATGATTCTCTACATCAAGTGATGAGATAATACATCCTTTACAATTGTTGTTAGATATCTAGCGATCCACTAGGAGGAAGATCCAGAACGACGACTACATCGGCCATAACCTGAAGAATATGCACAGCCACACGCGGGGAAATCCGCTCACAACCGGGAGAATCCTTCTCTCAGCTGCTCACCTAATACTGAACGCAACTAGCGTGTGTAAGCCGAGCACATCATGATTAAATAGCGTTCTGGGAGCGTGTTGTGGGATATGTTCGTATCTAGTGTCTTTGAAGTCCCGTCACAATCAGTCACCAGCATAAAATTTTACCGAATTGCGAAATGTTGCTCCGAACCATTCTTCTCTTTGGCAGTTCAGCATGGCTGTTCTCAACAGCATTTGCTGACATACCCGAGCTTTCGCCTAATACCACCGACCCGCAGAAGGATACATTTTTCTTTCCCTCTGACTGCGACTTGAAACCCGCATTTAAAGACTATAACATCAACCACCTGAGTCTTGTTACCAACAACCTAACTCGAGCCATCACCTTCTACGAGAAAGTCATTGGTCTCCAGCATATTTTCACCTACAATCCTATACCGAAATACCATGTCGCGTACCTTGGCCACAATACCGCAGGTTTCACATCCTGCGGAGAGTTTGCGCAAAGGAAAAGCGAGATCAAGGGCCTTGTAGAATTCTTGTACTTAGAAGGGGCGACTAATTCCCCGTTGCCAACGATGAAAAAGCCAAACACATATTCACACTTTGGACTTGTTGTGCCGGACGTCAATGTGGCAGAAGAGCGTGCTGCTGAGTGGGGTGGCAAACTTATCAAGAAGGCGGGTGAGGAACTCGACGTGACTAACAACGAGTTGGCGAATGCGTACGGGTTGGGAGTGGAAGCTATCGGAGCTCTGGATGATGGAGAGTTGGAAGCCATTGCCGAAGCATTCAAGGATGCGCGAACCGGCGCCATACAGAGTGCTTTCGTAACTGACCCAGACGGAAATCTTATTGAGATACAGCCACCTGTCTTCGAATAGATCATGTCATGAATTGTTAGAAGACAAATCATTGGGAATTTTAATTTCAAGACTATGACACTGACAGGAAGATTCGAATAGTGAGATACGTGATCATAGTGCACATCGAAAGCGTAAGGATAGAGGTGTCTACCATTTATCGTACATGCAGGTACGCGGGTAGTTCTGTGTTTATACCTGTTGCTTGTCTACCTATGATTTCATCCGCAACGTCCACTGGCCATAATTAGCTGCATGTTCATTGATTGTTTCGCTTTATCTAAGCCTTTGCCGCAAAATTTGCATGGCATTAAAGTTTCCCGATTGCGTGATTCATGGTTTCCGTGCTCGTTACTGGTAATGTACCTGGTTTGTTCCACTCGGGTTGCACCGAGATGCAGCATCGATCTTAACAGTGATTGGTGGTTGTTCGGAACCCGACTCTTATTTAAAGCGAATCAATACACACGGGACCACAAAGGAGAAAGTATTCGCGGGATAGCCTCATTCAGAAGGGCTGAATCTGGAATTGACGGATCACGACCACTTTTCAAGCGTGTCTCAAATCCCACGCGTCATACCAGCCCTTCATCTCCCACCTTTGGGCTCTCAAAAAATCTTTTACTTTCTGATTTTCGTATAGATATGGTTGCGTCCACCACTTTTCATGCATGCTCACGAGGCCTTTGGCGAAGTCATTCTCAGTTGGGCATCTTATATTCCACTTATAATTGACTTCGGTCCATGGCATCGGTCCATCCCATCTATGGGCATAATTTAGAAGGTTCTGTTCAGGATATTTTGGATCGAAGGAGTCGGTAATATTGAGAAGCGAGCGGTAGTAGTTGAATATGTCTCGTGATGGGGCAAGCAGCATAAACCCTGCATTCATCTTGCCAATCTTTTTCAAACCAGTGCCATCTTTGGGAGGAAAGTCATGCGTGCTGTCCCAGACTTCTGATAGCGAACCAAGAAGGTAAGTGGCGGGTAAAGGTGCTTCGCCTTGGAGTCTTGTAACGTCATCCAATTGCTTTGTTGGACGACTCTTTGCACCTTCATCATCGAAAACACCATCTAATGGAAGACGCAACATAGTATCCCCATCAAGCATGAGTATACGACTGTACTGTGTCATCTCCCATGCCCGCAGCTTGGTCATAACATCATCCCATCGATGCTGCGCAGCATGAACCCAGCCATCATTCTCAACATGTAAGAATTCAACGGGGTATATGATAGCACCATCGCGACGGAGGCGGTCGCGGCGAGATGACGAAACTGATGGTGTCACCATTACTATAACATCGATTCCATTGGTGCGCGTTTGATGCTTGTGAAGGAGTTGCCAGACGAGGATGCGCGTCGCAATAAAATAGTTGTCTTTCTCGAGATCCTCTTCCTGATCGACTGTGCCGGAAAGAAATGTTACATAGGCAAACCTTTCTTTGCCGTTCGTTAGGACTGGAACGGAGCCATTGGTAAAGCCAGCGCCCGTGCGATAGATGTCTTTGTCTAAACTGTTAAAACTCGGGCCATCATAGCTTTTTCCTAAGCCAACCCGGAGGCGAATTGATTCTGCGGTAGGAGTCTGGTGGAACGCGACAAAGAGAAATGCTAGAAGAACGGTGATAAACACTGCAACAGTAAAGCGTCGCCGCTCTGCAAAAGTGATCATGTTGCGCCTGAGGCGAACATAAAGACATGAACCAAATTGAAAGAAAGTGAGACCGGATCTTTCAACGGGTTGTGGGAGTAATATATTAGTTCTAACCTTGTATTTTTAGTTCTGAATCTACCGCATCCGGATCTTGCAGCTAGCTGCCCGTAGCAGTTGCCGCGGACTATTCCTAAGACCTCCACAAATGCGATCGTCCATTACATCTTATATTCTATAAGTGCTCTGAACTTTACTATGATGCTGTACGTTGTATCTGATCATCGTTCTACAGACTAGAAATAACGTTCCGAGCAGTGGTCGCGAATGTAAAGTGATCATCAAGCCAACGGATGATGTTTTGGAATTCACCGATGTTTTAGCGCCCTAACATGTGCCAAGATTATTCTAGCTCAGCCAGACGAAGCCGTTGACATGTGTCGGCGATTTCTCCGAAACACCACTCACCGTTTATGTGTGTTTTGTTGAGAACAAGATAGTCTATGGCGCAATTCGCATACGACATTTGGAGCGAAGATGTGCATCTAATAAGAAACAGAACAAAAATAGTCGATCATTTAGACATTCCGATTGCGGTTGCTGTGTTCAAGCGGATTGAGATATTCGTCCGAGTTTTGATCTAGGTAGATTATGCGGTATGAAGATAATACGGTTCCCCGGAGCGATCGTTCCATCCACGCTGATCTCCCGGCTGGGGCCGTTGGCCACCCCACTTCTATCTGTTAGAGTCTTGTAGCTAGTTCCGGTGTACAAGCAGGTGTTTACGCTACGGGACCCCTTCCGCGGAATCTGTTCGCCGTTGAGCCAGTAAGTAAACAGTTCCTAGTAATACGCTAAGCCTAACTTCAATGTTTTGGCGATTGGGGTAGATAACGTCTTGCAACATTACTTGGCTACCTACGGAAATACTGGGGTGGAGCTGGAGGATAGAGTTGATGAGGTAAGAGGGATTGGGCTGAAATTCCCATATAGAAAGATCGAGAATGAGTTACTCTCTGGGCAGCGGAAGGCACGCGTACACAAAGTTGATTCAAGATTGATAGAGCTGAAGCCATACATTTCTACAATGATTGGTTTTAGGTCGTATAGCTAGGTATTGTTTAGCCCATTCCAGCTTGCTAGCAGGCTCACGTAGGCTGGAGTTGATAATACTTCTAAAGACATCCCCATTTCTTTTATACCTCAGTAATAGCACCAAGCTGATGCGCATCAGGAAACCTTCGCCGCATAAATAAGTGGGTTAGCATCATGAGGCGAGTTAAATACTACTTGACAGTGCATTTTTAAATGATATTTTCGTATTATACAGAGAGGAAAAGAATGTATCAGGTCCAGTAGCTCGACCGAAGAGTGGGTACAATATGTGCGATTTCAAGAACAAGAAGATTAGTGAAAACCTTGTTGTCTGCTGTGTTGCTATGCCAGACACCGAGTCCAGTCCTAGAACCGTTCAACGAAGTTGATTCTCTCGATACACATTGTGTCCGTCGCACAACATTCCCAAGAGGAGAGAGTGCACTCGCTTAAATCGGATATTTGTCGATAAGTACATTATTCAGGACAAAACCCATTAGTCATAGGTTCTACGTCAGGCGTGAGCATGACATGGCACGAACCGTCGACAGAGGTTTCGCGCGGCTCGTACTCCGCTCCAGCTGACCTGGGGCTGACCCCACTCAGTAACGCCGCACTGCGTCGTAAGCTTGCAAGGCACTCCGTCCATCTGCATCACAACATCAAATGAAACCGAGGATCGAATATTGAAGAAACACAACGAATGATCGAAAGTATTGGAAAGTGGCAATGAGGATCTCGATTCCCCGTTGCGGTGACACCACACGAGCTATGGCCTGCTCACGCCCCACACACACCAGTTTCAGTGGATCCGTCGCAAACAGAACGAGATGGCGGATATTAATAGGCATGCTGGCATCGCATTGCAATTGACATGGAGTAATTGTCGGAACAGGAGGTCTGATGAGTTCATGCTTCTTCAGTGCCCTCTTGGCCAAGGGACGACGGAAAAGGAACCGTGGTTGGCGTGCTTGCAGCTCATGCTTCTGTGATCGTCGCGAGAACGATTTGTTTCCGAAGCAACATGGCGCCACTGCAGGCCAGCACCTGTGTATACCCCAGACATGGACAACCATAGCAGCAGAGGAGTTGGCCGAGAAATCCTCTTCCCGCTAAGGAGACATGACTCTGGCACCTTGATCATCTCGCAAGCCGGGCAGCCGTGACAGCAATGGCGCATAACCCTAGCAGCTCGATCAGCACCAACCTCCGTTATGGAAATGAGAAAGGCCAGCATCGCCTCGGGAGGGCTGGAGCGCGCGGACAAAGCGGTCCTATTATTGGTGTGGGCCGCCCTGACGGCGCCGTTGCTAGGCCAGGGTGGCGCAGGGAAGCGAGAACAGGGGCAAGCCTTTTCCGTCTGCAGGATGGAGGCCCCATGGGCTTGAATAAAAGGGCGACGCGTCTCCTGAGAGTGGTGAATCTTCATCCATTCGCTTGGTCCATCCATCCCATCGCTTGATAGACGTCTCGTCCAGTCCATCGTTAATCTTATCTATATAATACATTCAAGTCTTTACTTAATATCAACAAACATCAACAACCAAAATGCGCGCCGCTACCTTCTTCGTCTCTGCCTTCGCGGCTGTTGCTTTCGCTCAGGATGAGTCCTCTGCTGCCGAGTCGTCGGCTCCTGCCACCTCTGAGGCACCCTCCGTAAGTCTTGTGGCGACTCAATTCCAATTGCTTGCACTCCCTAACAGTGAACAGTCCTCGGTCGATGCTTTCCCCCAGACCACCTTCCTCCAGCAGACCAACAGCCTCGGCGTCGTGACTGGCCAGCCTAATGTTGAGACCTCCCAGCCCGCTGCTGCTAGCTCCCAGCCCAACCAGCCTGCGGTTGACACTTCCATCCCTCTGGTCGCTACCTCCCTCCCTCCCTATGTCAGCATCCCTGCCGTGCCCTCTGGCATCAACACCGTTGTCGTTCCCCTGGGCAACAACTCTACCACTCAGGTCGTCGTCAGCGCCAACAACTCCACCACCATCATCTACAACGTTCCTACCGCCACCGGCGCTAAGACCACTGGTGGTTCTGGCTCTAGCCGCCCTACTGGCACCTCTGGCTCTGACGAGTCCGACAAGCCTACCGGCACTGGTGCTGAACAGACCGGCGCCACCCCTCTTCTTCCAATGCTCCTGGCGCTGCCGCCAACGTCCAGGTCGCAGCTGGTATGATCGGTGCTGGTCTCCTTGCTGCTTTCTTGTAGAGAATTCAGCTTGGTGTCTTGCATAATTTTGTTTTCGCGTCGCGTCGCTTTCGTTGCTATGTTGAATAGCAGCTATTCGATCCTTTAAGATACCTCGGGTGTGCATTGCACGGAGCATGGCTGGCATGTCCTCGACTTGATGTTTTAATGCGTAATATTGATTGGAATGTTGGGATGGAAAATGGGTACTATCATAGTCATCACCGCAAGGTGGAATGGAACCAAATTGGACTAAACTTTGATTATTGCCATCGTGCCACAGTGCTTCTAAAATCCGTTGAAATATTGTTGGTTCGTCGAGCGGATAATCTGTAAAACCCCTACGAATCACAACGAGGTTGTTGGCTAGCGAAAGCTCTATTACTTGAGCTTATTAACCTCTTGTGTCCTATTCACCAAGTCTAAAATCGTCTGGGCCAATGTCGTTGAAGCAAAGCCACAGCATAGAGACAACATCGAAGAGCCCAAAAGCAATATGCGAATGTTTTAGCCCTTTTCCAATATATAACGTGATAAAAGTCACCTCGAAGCATGAATCAGCGACGTTCAGTTTTCTGGAGTGAAGATCGCAATCATTGGTGCGAATTGATGACAATTCAGGAGAAGTCAAGGTTGGTTTGAAATACATACAACTCGTTTATAAGCACTATCAAAGCCACGCTGGACGGTTTGCATCTCTAGGGAGTCGCTTTATTCGTGCGCTTTTGTAAGCTGCATTGAGGGAATCATGGTGATTTCAGCTACAGGGCACAGCTATGCGGGATGCGAGATGCGACGGTTAAAGCTGTCCATCTGGGTAAGCAACAAACCCCGGCGTTTACACGTAATCACGCTTCTACGAGTACAAGAACTGCCCGTGCTTGCGGCATAAGTATAATTGTATAGAACCGTCAATTGAGCAATCGAGATAAAAAGCAGGAGATATCATAAACAATCACATCTTCACTTCGGTATTATAATTATTCTACTCGAAACCTAGGTTTGAACGAGAAATGGCAGAGGTCAAACGCACCATCCTCCACGCGCTCCCAGTCCCTGGGCTTCCCGGCTACGAGAATCGGATTGTCAAGCTCGAATTTCCCCCAGGCGTCGAAGGCGTGCTTCACAATCACCCCGAAGTAGGGCTGGGCTACGTTGTTTCTGGCGAGCACTACTCTCAATGGGAGGGTGGTGAGATGGAATACTACAAGGCGGGAGACACTTTTGTCGATCGCGCAGACGAGCGACATGTACACACCAGCAACCCGAGCAAGACTGAGCCGTTGGTGATCATCCTGAGTTACGTTATCAAGATAGGCGAGCCGAATGTGAAGGCGCTATGAGCGCAGGAGACTCTGAGACCGAAGAGATGACCTGTGCAACATCATGCAGGGAAGAGGAAGCCCGTACGAACAAGAGGGGTAGCTCTGAAGTCTGTGTTGAGAACTATGCTAGTAGGAGGCGAAAGGATGAGGTGTGCCGGAATGATGCGGACTTCAGATTGATTTTCATCACTCTGTCTTGAGTTTTTCGGGAACTGTATATGACCTACCAGTTATCGGCAGTGTTAGCATATTATACATATCCGTGATACTAAGCTGGGGGCATGCGTAAATCTATACTGTAGCTACTGTGGAGTTGATATGTTTTCACATTTATAGGTCGAGATAAAGAGGCTGGAAACCTAGAATCGAATCTAGTCTGAATCTATCCATGTATCAAGTGCTGTTTATTTGTGTTGCTGTACAGTTGATTATTATTAGTCCGAGCCACTACTGCCACTACTACCCCGCCATCGCATCTACCTGGCACAAAATCTCCCTTGGCCTCATCAGCAGCAACTGTAACCGGGCCAAAAAGACATCAACCACTATTTAGAATTTTCGGATGGACCATACTCAACAATTGTATGAAAGAATAACACTGAGCTGAGACCAAGCACCCGCGCCTCTCTTTTTAAACCCATAAAAACAAACACATCCACATTCCAACCATGTCTTACTCCCGTGACCCTAACATTCCAGGCCTTGCGTACCTCCCTTCCGTCCCTTACAAATTTCACGCAACACGGCTCCAAAATCTGGACATCTGGCTCCCAGAACAATCTCCCAAACATTCTCCTACCCTCAAATCCACATGGATTGTATACGTTCACGGAGGCGCTTGGCGCGATCCCACGCAAGACTCTCTCTGCGTTATCCCAACGATCAGGGCCCTCGTCAAGAAGCATGGAAACCTAATAGATCGGGGGCACATCCAAGGCATCGCCTCCCTCAACTACCGCCTCTCCCCCTACCCAAGCCACGCGACGGATCCCAGTGCACCAGATGACCAGAACAGAAACGTTCGCCACCCTTCACACGTCCAGGACGTACACACTGCGCTGGAATTTCTGATGCAAGAGTACAAAGTCGAGCGATGGATCGGCATCGGACATTCGTGCGGCGCGACGCTCCTGCTTCAACTACCTCTCATATCTGGATCTCAATCGACGGTGCAGAGGAATCTAGAGGGGCTGGTCTTGCTCGCGGGGATATATGACGTCCCTGCGTTCCTGGACAACCACAATTCGCCTGGGTGCCCGGAAAATATCGCGGCCATCTATCGGCAGATTGTGGAGGGGGCTTTTGGCCAGGAGCCGCGGGAGTGGGAGAAGGTGTCACCGGTAAGAATGGGGAAGATGGATCTTTGGGGGAGGTTGGTTGTGCTGGGCTACAGCATGGAAGATGCATTGGTTGAGTCGCAGCAGAGGGGGCCATGTTAGGAAAGTACCTCCATGAAGGATGGGTGCGCGGTGAGGATGCTAAGGAGGATGCAAAGACGGTGGAATATAGGGATTTGACAATGGGGCATGATGAGGTTTGGGAGGATGGAGAACAAATCGCCGACCTAATTGCGGAGGTTGTGGGAAGGCTAGGCTGTCCATAAAGCAGCATGGGACCGGCAGAATATATACTGTCTTTGTATTAATTTGTTAAAAGAAGAGATCTTTCTAGCGGAGAAGAGATCCCACAACATGAACAAATGCTGCTTTTGACCAGATGGGCCTGTCCTACCCAATGAAGCCGATGCCTGATGCGGTACTGATACATCGCGATAATATACACTTTGTGTCCAATACTCCGTTCTCCAATAGCCTTCCTTTGCCCGATGCACCTTACTTCTTGTTCAACCGCTGGTCCATAGCTTTGTTGATGGCGTTTTGTACGCCGCCAGTCTCGTTCTCAACAGCGTCCAGCTCAGCTTCGAGCTCCGCAATCTTCCTGCCTGCTGCAGTGTCCTGGCCGCCCTGCACCATCCGTGAGGCGACACTCTTTGCGTTGGCATCGTTTACCTTGCCGTATACCGCCATGGCGCTCGCAATCATGCCGCCAATGTCGCCTACGTTTCCTGGCACAACGACGCTTGTGCCTTCCTTGGCCAGGTTGGCGAAGGCATCCACGTACTTCTCTGCCACAGACAGCGATACGGCATTCTGGGCAGCGTCCTTGCCCTGGGCGATGGATTGAGCGACGGCGTCGATTCCACGGGCAGTAGCTTGTGCCTTGAGCAGAATGGCTTCAGCCTCTCCGCTCGCCATGTTGATCTGCTCAGCACGCAGGGCTTCGGAGGCGAGGATGACCGACTGCTTCTTTCCCTCAGCAATGTTGATGGCGGACTGTCGCTGACCTTCGGACTCGAGGATCTCGGCGCGCTTGGAGCGCTCGGCGGTGACCTGACGGTGCATGGCTTCGACGACGGGCTCGGGGGCGTGGATGTCACGGATCTCGTAGCGCAGGCAGGTGACGCCCCAATCCTGGGCTGCCTCGTTTATGGCGGCGGTGATGTTCGCGTTGAGGTTGGCACGCTCCTTCAGGACGTGGTCCAGACTGAGCTGGCCGATCTCCGAGCGCATGGTGGTTTGGGCGAGTTGCGAGATGGCGTACTCGGCATCTTCGACTCCATAGCTGGCTCTGTGTCAGCGCTCCCAGCATGGCGTCTTCGAGGGCGGAACAGGCCTACCTCGCCTTGTAAGCGTCAAACACCCTCGTGTACAGCACGCCGTCCAGCTCCAGGGTGACATTGTCGGCGGTGATGGCACTCTGGCTCGGGATCTCGAGGGCGTTCTCCTTCAGGCTCTTCACGTAGGCAATGCGGTCGATTATGGGCACCAGCAAGGCCAGGCCAGGCTGCAGTATCCGGTGGAACTTGCCCATGCGCTCGACGATCCATGCCGTCTGCTGGGGCACGAAGCGGATGATGGTGTTGGCGGGGAGGCTGTTGGAGGAGGAGAAGTACGTGGGCTGCGAATTGGAGGAAACGAACGAGGCGAGCGGGTTGCCCGTGTTGGAGGCGGCGCACGAGGTGGTGGCGCTGAAGGTGCGGAGGGCGAGCGGGGCAGCGGTCCGCGAGGAGAGCATGGGGCGCGAGGAGCGAAGCAAGCCCGAGGCCGTCGAGGCCATGAGGCGGGTTCGCGACGCCATTGTGTCGTGTGGATGCTGGTGACGACGGGGCAAAGCTTCAACGCTGGAGCTCGGGAACCTCGCGGGCGGCATCCATCGGGCGTCGGAGCAACATGCCCCGCTTAGTAAGCATGAGCATGCCTTCCTCCGACCCCATGCAACTTCCTCTCCGTCTTCTTTTCATCCACCGCCCGGGCGCCCGTGTCCATGTGAACGTGATTCCGTCTGCACGCCATGATCAACCATGCGGCTCCTGAACTGCCACACGCTCCAACTCGAGCAGTACCTGGGTGACGTTCCGCCGTATGCCATTCTCTCCCACAGATGGTTCGAGCAGGATGCCGAACCCACCTACCAGGACCTCAACATCGGCATCGCCACGCAGAAGAGGGCTTCCACAAGATCCACCTTGCGAAGACCCAAGCTTTGCGAGACAACATTTCGTACTTGTGGGCGGATACAATATGCATCGATAAGACTAACCACGTCGAGTTTTCCGAAGCCATCAACTCCATGTACCGATACTACGCCCACGCCCACGTCTGTTATGCCTACCTAGCAGATGTTCGGAACATGTTCGAGTTCCAGTCGAGCGACTGGTTCCAAAGAGCGTGGACACTGCAGGAACTATTAGCCCCGCCAGAAGTCATCTTCTACTCACAGACCTGGGAGTCGCTTGGTGCCCGGACTGACCCTGTAATGTACCCAGGCTTGTGGGGCGCCACTGGGATAGCCTCAGCCGATGTCTTCGTCTCGTTCAACCCGAACGATTGGCTCATTGCACAGCGCATGTCGTGGGCATCAAAGCGGAGTGCAACGCGCCCCGAGGACACGGCCTATTGTATGCTTGGCATATTCCAAGTCTCCATGCCTTTGCTCTATGGGGAAGGGGATAATGCCTTCAGGAGGCTGCAGGAGGAGATCATGCGCAACTCGGACGATCGAAGTCTCTTCGCCTGGGAAAGTGCCGAGAATACACGTGCTTCTTTTCACGGTCTCATCGCACGTCATCCTTCGTCCTTTGCATCCTGGATCGACGGACAAATGCCGTTCAGGAAAGAGGGCCGAGGTTGGGTCAAGCAGGTTCCGTGGCAGACTTATGACTGGCGCCCACCGACTTCCGTGTGGATAAAGGAGGCAGCTACTCCCTGGAGCCTGACCAATCTCGGCATCCAGATTTCGCTGCCTCTGGCCCAGATCCGCAACATCCCGAATACCTACTTCGCCCTCCTGGGTTATGACGGAAATAGAGAACAAGGTGAAAGCCCAGCTATCATTGTGTTTCGTATAGGCAACAATAGATTTTCACGTATGTTTGCTGACACTCTGCTTTTCCCGCACCAAGTTTGGCGTCAGGCAAGCACGGGTTTTAGATTATCTGGTCCCTGGCTCCATTTGAAGCTACCCGAATACCACATTGAACAAATGATCATAAAAGAACGGACTGTCTTCTCTCGAAATGTATTGCAAGGGAAAGAACTCATTCTGAACGACTTGCAAATGGAAATGGCCGGCTTCTCGGTCCAGCGTCTTTACCCCGTGGAAGACGGAGCCTCTAGCGATTCCTCAAAGTACTATAGCGAAACGGGCGCGCCCATACTCTCAATCACACATTACTCGCATGCCAAGCATTCAGTCGGTGTTATCTTGTGCGTAGACAGAGAAGCTCGTGTAGCACTATACCCTTCTGAGGTTGAGCTTGATCCTGACGTACATTTACAAGCAATACTCGATACACGCGGAGAATTTCAAGATGACATGTCTGATCCCGGAGAGCTTATTGTACGTTCGAAAGACGTCTTCGACATATTCCTACATTTCTCAGCATACACTATCAACGAAAGCTTGATGCAGTCCCCAGAGGAAGTACTCATGTCCAGTTTCCATTGCAATTGGAACTATGAGCCTCCATACACTGTAGTGATGCAAGTCACCGATGTCGCCAAATGGAGCCACATCTTAGGCCAGAGGACTGTAGACGTATTGAAAAAATTGCCTACATGCCTGGAAGTGACTGCCTTGTCGATCAGAATTTTTGGCTCTCCCGTGTTGCGCAGACTGATAATGAAGCATCCTGGGGTAGTCGCCTCAGTCCTCGGACTTGTTGCCAGTGGGGTCCGACCGTCGGCAGGTTGGCTAGAAGACTTCTTTACTAGAAATTTCAAGGAATCTTCCTCAGCTCTGAGACTTGGCTTCGATGCTCTTTTCACCCGATCATCAGATGAACATTTAGACCAAGTGCGTGAGCGAAATGAACTTCCGGGGACTCAAAAGACTGGATCCGACGGTACACAGGCTCTGAACCTGGGCTTTGACCCACATCTCGCATATGGGTAGGCAGGCGAACGCTCAGATAGTATTGAACAATACGAAAACAGTGATTGTCCAAGAAACCCAAGAGCGGTCTCGCCCCCAAATAGCCAAGCCATCGAGTGTTCACGTGTCTGCGAACCGGTTATTCGGCATCACCCGCCTTCGTTCCCCTACACTTCCCCAAGATGTTATCCCCATCACTCGCTCATCAACATCAAAATGAGACTTTTACTGCTTACTGTTCTGCTCGCAGCAATTCCAAACGTCGGGGCAGATACAGTCACTATCACTTCCCCATCTGCCTCCGTCATTACCGTGCTTGGTTATCAATGGGTGTCGATCACTACTTTTACCCTTTTAAGCTCAGACTCTACCGCTACGACCTACTCGGCAAGTGACGCGTGGAATTATACCACGACACTAAGCAACACAACTATATCCGAACCTCAAAGCTATAGCGTGGATGTAACGCTTATCCAAGGACCATCTACTTATTCATACAACGCAAAATGGTCGCCAGACGGCGCCCCGTTGTCTAAAGAGAACAATTGTACTTGGACCGGAGAAATCACTGTCGCTGATATCACCTGCGATGGAACACTACTCGGGGAAATTTATCAGACGTCGATTACAGGTTCATCAGTGATGAATCAAGATGATATTGCGATGAGTTCGTACTGGCATCAAATCGAAGTTGTGCAGCCGACTACGAGTGTGTTCACCTCAAATCCGGAGAATGGGGGAACGCTGCTTAGCGAACCGACTGCTGGCACCACGCGAATCACAGAGCCGCAAACGGGAGCAGGAGCGCTACACTTGTCTAAAATACCTGGGCTTCTATTGGGGTTTGCGCTTGCAATCATGATGTTGGCGATCATGTTGTGAAGTGGGCGTTGTTACAAATGTCAATTGTATCATGATACATCGTGTTTCTAAATTGATATACTTTCATTTGGGAGATCATAAAGCTGTCTCTCTTGTGATAACATATACCTCACAGGACATATCTCCCGCATTTCTCAACAGAATTTCTATTTGGTGTTTTGGTCTACATCCTCCAAACCACACCATTCCGCAATGAAAAGCGCAATCGCTGCAGTTACACGTTGCACACTGCTCACACTAACCCGCTCATCAAAGCCATGAAGACTCTCACCAACTGGCCCATAACAGAGTGCGGGTATTTTCTGAAACAGTGAAAAGATTCTGGTGTCGAGATAGGCCGGCATCGTACAGCTTAGGAGCTCAGTGTTACATGCTTGCTTATGTGCACTCTTCAACGTCTCTTCTGCCTCGCTTCCTGGTTCTAGCACATACCCCTCTGCGAAAAAGCCATTCCAGGTGATCTTAGGAGGCGCATCTCGGAGGAAAGAGTCACCAGCTGCTACTTTCTTGATCGTTTCTTCAATTTGCACTGCGACATCTTCGGCACGCACTCCAGGAAAAAGGGCAACTCGGCAATCAATCTTACACCATGCTGGCACAGAGCTCGCCCAGTCACCACCCTCGATCATTGCCACATTAAGATTAATGGGGTGATCCAGTTCTTCGAAATGCAACCTCCCCTTCTTCTGTGCGTTCATCTCTTTCTCAAGCTCTTTCAGTCCACCGATAATCTTCCATATTGACTCGATGGCATTCGAACCCTCTGTCGCTTTAAGCACATGCACGGGACGACCCGCAACAGCAACCTGAAACCAGATGACCCCGACATTAGCGCGGACCAACTGTTCGTTCGTAGGTTCGGGTATCAAGACAGCATCTGCAGTGTATCCAGCAATATGTGTAGCCATGGTGCCATTGCCCGTCGACTCCTCTTCCGGCACAGACTGGATGATGACCTTGGATGCAGGACGCTTCCCAATACTGTGCAGCGCATCTAGGGCAAACATGTTCGCTACATTCCCCGCACGCATATCTGCACTACCTCTCCCATATAACCAATCTCCTTCCACCACCCCAGAGTAGGGATCGTGTGTCCACAGCTCTGTAGGACCCGTCGGCACAACATCAATATGGCCATTCAGAATCAAGCTCTTCCCGCCAGGTGTCGGTGATTTGGGGTTCAAAACGCCAACTACGACGGGCGCTTTGGAGTGTTTCGCACTGATTTTCCCGGCTCCGTACTGTTTCGATAGCGCTTCGTGGTCCATGTCTAGCTTTGTTGTCTCGTACCCTCGCGACTGGTAGTGCGCGTAGATTTCCTCCTGGATTGCCAATTCCTCGCCTCGCTGGCCCCCATATTGGATTGCTTTTTGTATGAAGGAAAGTTCGCTGGCGAAGTTGGAGGCTACGGCGTCGATGATGGATTTTGTGAGCTCGGGAGAGAGCGGCATCCTGTTGATTGGCTGATGATGGTTTATTCAAGGGTCAATGTTCTGCAACTTGAAGAAAAGGGTCGAATGTATCGTTTTATCGAATGTTACGATGAGGGAATTGTTGTTATCGTGGTAGTAGTCCCCCCACTTATATACTCTTCCGCGAATGGCAGGTGTAACCGGACCTCGGTGGCGCTGGACTAGCTGAGCGGGGTAGGGTTGTGTACACTACCAACTTCGACGTCTCTTCATGGCAGTACGGAGTAGCACCTATGGTCACAGCTCTGTTACTCTTTGACATGGGTTCAGACCTGAGGAGCGGATCGGCTAGCGCTGTGCGCCAGTTGTGATCGTGCTGCAAGCTGTTCCATCCCAAGGCGACCAAGTTCCTGAGTCGAGACTGCGATAAGGTGATAGGCAATTAGCAAGGCTGTGTATATTAGTTCCCAGATGGTCTGCAACGGTACCCTCGACTATGCCGATACTGTCGCGCGTTGCACTGCCTCTTCGACTGTTTAGGTCAAAGATCGTCTCATCGTCCAACAATGTCGAGGCGGGCATGTCATTCAACACCGGGAACCTTTAATTAGGATGATATGCCTGTCACAAAATCAGGGCAGCGGGTTAATACCTGGTCCGAAGTGCTGGTTCTCGCCAGTATTAATTCTAAAGAAGGCCTCTGTCTTTGATCGCCAACGCATTTGTACACTGAATGTTCTCAATCGCATCATGGCAATGGGTGATCCGGTCGCCGCACTGCTGTTCACAGTACTCGCATCATTCAGTGCTCTACAACTGGCAGCATGTAGCACTATAACAACCCCCAAGCCGAAAGATTCTCCATCAGAATGTCGTCTCCCCTCCATCTCAAGCAAATACCTAAGCGTTGGCTTCGGATTCGACACGGAAGATCTCTCGTGCGTGTCCAGTACCGGGACCATGAAAACCTTCACTATATTCGTCGACTTCGCCGACCAACCCGCTGTTAACGACACCACTCAAGCGCTCTACGATTTCTTCTTCCCAAACGCTAGTATTTGGTACGAAACATCTTCCTACGGCAAGCTTTCATTGGACTCAGCGGCCGACACATCGCAATTCTATAGAATGCCTCTGAACGCAAGCGAGTACGCGTGGAACCGCGGCATCACCTACGAGCAACATGAAGCGTACATTCAGGATGCGCTAGAGGCATATACAGTCGCCAATGGTGCAGATGTCCCTCCAGTGGACGCTTTATACGTTGTTGCCGGGCGCAATTCTCCAGCGATCACGTACTCCCCGACATTCATGGGAAACGTAACGACGCGTAATGGGACCTTTGTATCAAAGAAGGCCGTCACGGTTGGATATGACGCGTACGCAAAGTGGGGGTATAAGCTCATCAATCACGAGACCGGCCACGTCATGTGTCTTGCAGACCTTTATCCTGCGACCGGCGCAGTGGGATTATACGTCGGCGACTATAATATCATGGGGAACATAAACGCGCTGTATCCGGATTATTTCGCCTGGGACAAGTGGCGCCTAGGGTGGTTGGAGGATGCACAAGTCGACTGCATTAGCGCTGGAAAAAAGGCGTTACTACACATACGGTTCATGCCCTTGAGAGCGAGAGCCAAGAAATCAAGTTTGTGGTACTCAAGAGAAATGAAACGCAAGCTCTTGTAGTAGAGGCTCGTACAGGTGGGGGCGTAGATAACAAGGGAGGAAAGGCAGGTGTCGTGGTATACGCGATTGATACCACTGTGGAGACCCTTCAAGGCCCCATACGAGTATTTACTGAGAAGCCGCTCAGCTTGGACAATCAGACTGAACTGGAAGTCCCGGGTTGGAGTGCGAAAGTGACTCTCATAGAGCAACAAAGCGACGCGTACGTGGTGAGCATAGAGACTGGATCAAGCAATGTGACAGAAACGAGGTCGGCCTTCTGAAGTTGCAGATAACTCCATGGCAGATTTGATAAATGATAAGCAATAAAGGAATACCCTCTGAAATTATATTACGTGATGGTTCCTGGTGGAAGAAACGATTTCCCCATCTCCATAGCCAGTGCATGAGCTTTCCCTGCGCTTTCCAGACATAGTTTCTCCCATCTATGTAAGGTAATAGTTCCCTCTAGAACTTTTGCTAATTCTAGTGCTTGAAACGCATGCTCATTCAGTCCACCTCCCGCGTGAGGCCGGCACTGCGACATGGCGTCACCTGCAAGTATGACTTTGCCATCACAAAAGACGGCCTTTGTGTTTGGGAGATCATTTATCGCAGAGACATGCAGCTTGGTCGTGTTTTCCATCAACTCGCAATAGAAAGGGCATGCTTGAAGTTTGACCCTATCCCTCGCCTCTTGCCATACTGCAGGCTGTATCTTCTTCTTTGGAATAGTGTTATTATGCACTTTCCCATCGACATCAGTCATTGTTTCCTTCAACTGCGGTGAGTCTCCTGCGACAACGTCGTAGAATGCCCAGAATAAGTCACGTCGGTGACCGGGATTCGTTCGAAGTTCTTCAGGTTCCGCCGGCACAAAATATCTGCGTTAAGTAAGCTTAAAGCGGAAATCAGCGATTCAAGCTACGTACGACAACATGTAGCCATTCTTCAAACGTTGAAATACAGTCTTGTCTTGAAAAGCCTCCTTGGTCTGCTGGCTGATTTGCTCGTCGGGAACTCTTCCTCTCCACAGAACATACCCAGCGTAGCTGGGTGAGTTGTTCTGCCATATATTTCTTCTCACGCTAGAGTTGGCACCGTCAGCTGCGATTATGAGGCTCGCTTCTAGAACCTCTTCTGCTCCTGTTGTTAGATCTCGACAACGCACAGAAACTCCTGTGGACTCCCCACGCACATCAAATGCCTCGACACTCGTCTTGTAGGCTGGTGTTGGCAAGTCCAGCCACTCAATCGTAAGGGCATGCTTCAAAATATTGTACACCGTTCTCCAGTTCGTCATACGCAATGGATATGGAAGAGGTCTTTGTTCCTGAAGTTTTGCCTCTTCGTTCCATATCTCTAAATCAGTCATCTTGATTGAATAGTCTCCATGTCCTGGAACGTATTTCTCAAGAAAGTTATGGACGTTTGGTCCTACACCAAGCCCTGCAGCTTCGCTGTATAATTGTGAAGGGTGACTACGCTCGAGAACAGTGACTTTGTAGCCTGCGTGCCGAAGAACGATGGCGTTCATTAAGCCACTTAGAGAGCCACCCACCTGGAACCAAATGAGCATGTACGCATCATGATCTTAGTAGAATCACGCACAACAACTGCATCCTTGGATACATTGTTTTGGAAATCGGTCATAATTAGGCAAAGTCAAGTATTGAAGTTAATTGAACAGTATTCAAGTACCCCGCCTACTCATTGCTTTGCCTGGAGACTGCTTTATATACCATAAGAAACCACGCCATGATGACTGCATTAGTGCTCTACAAAAGGCTTAGACGAATGCTTAGACTAAGGCTTACATTTGATCTAGCTTTCTGTGGCACCACATCATCATCCAATCCAGTTTTATGGCTTCAATTTGTCTTCGGGACCGAAACCCCCAAGATCACTTAAGATACTCCGTCCAATGTCCTACACGCGAGTGAAACTCCATATCCTCTCCCCACCACTTTCCCGCCCCTAGTCAACTGATCCTCTCCACCCACTGCGCATCCGGCCTTTCCGCCGCCCCAGTTATCGGCCTCAAATCATCATCTTGTGGCACCCTATCTTGTGCCCAATCAGCGTACGCAAATGTCACCATGATCTTACCGTCGGAGTAACCCTTCCCGTCGTGCACTGAGCACCACAGACGTGATGACTCCGCAGGCCAACCAGTGACGGGATCCAATGCGGATTCCTCGATTTCGATTACCCGCTTGGCGATTCCGATATGTGTTTCTACGTCCCAGAGACCCTCACGGGGGGATTTGTTTCGAGGAGCGCGACGGCTTCGCGACGGACGGAGGGGCTGCGGCAGCGGGTCGCGACAAAGTGGAGTGGTGGAATGACGGAGATTTCAAAAGTGAAGTGAGCACCTAGAGAAATTTCAGTATGTACTCGGGGAGTATGTTTTGTGGAAACTAGCCTACCTGCTGATGAGGCGTTCTCTATACTGGAAGCGCGATTTGGTGTCTGAGAATTTTTGGGATAAGTCCTTGCTCAGTGTCGGAAAGCCCTGTTTTTGTCAACCCCATGGAGTCCAGAATAATCTTCGCATTGTAGTTGATTGATTCGAAGTAATCCAAATGAGCATCAAAGTTTGTTTGCCTCAAATTCATAGCGCAATCGATCAAAATGTACGTTGAATAGTATCCCAACTTCAGACTCGCGGCCATGATCTCTTCCTCACGCGTCAAGAATTTTGCCTTTTCAAGCTTCTGTAGTGCTTTGAACCATGAATGATGGGCTTCGAGAAGTTGAGATTGTCGTATAAAGTCGTCCTGTGTGAGTGGCATTTTCACGAATATCTTGGTTGCCATTGTGCGTGCAAAAAGAGCGGAGGCATTGCGGAGCTGGAAGCTGGACATCTGAAGCTTGTAGAAAGTCGAAAAGGGGACGTCATAGGTACTTGGTCCCGGGATTGGAATCTCAAAGATGTCTTCAATCGGAGCACCGAAAAGCACTTTTAGAAAAGAGCGGAGTTAGCAAAGTAGAGACATCTAAAGACCTTTCAGAATAGGCAGGCGTTTTCATCATGTCTGGAGTCTCTAAACGACAGATACACAGCAAGAAGAAAAACCTTCTCTGCGTTGGGATAATACATACTAGCAGGAGTTATATTACGCATGAACATGGGTATCAAAGTATCTTCGAGGAGACTGCTTGACGATAAAGAATAGCTGGGTTTGATTGAGCCATCTGTTGGTGAACATGATGGCGGTGTACGCGGACGCAATCCTGATGCAACGTTGGTACTTGAAGATCTTTGCTGCTGATATACATACCGTGAGCCCGGATTGATGGCAGCTCCGATATGATCTTCAAGCCGCCGTGGAGATGCGAAAATGCTTGCAAGAAATTCCCCTTGAAGAACTCGATGCATACAAACAACAAACAAGCCACAAGACCTACTTCTACAGTGCATGATTTTTCGGACATGCGCTGTACGAGAAAACTGACTGATTTGCTATAATGGCGGTTGAGTATTTTGTCTGGCATATTTAGCCTAGCATGGGCGTGCCTCAGATTCCCTGGTTCTGTTTTGGCCAGATAGCCCAGGGCTATGAGAGCTTGCTGAATAGCGGGCTCCGCGCGAGCCATCTGAAGTACTGTTCGAGACCAAAAGCCGTTGTCGAAACGGTTGGACAGGGTTCGTATGGCACAGTGATAGTAGAACTCTAAATAGGACGTTCCATCTCCGGACCATGATTGATTCACCTGCATGCGTTAGTTTTGTGTTTACGTTCTAGCTATCAGTGCGAATGCCACGTACCGTCCCTTGAAGGGGCGAATTGGCACTTGGCGCGAAGTGTTTAGTTTTCAATGTTCTAGATTCAACATAGCCACCACAGACTCTACCTGTACTGTAACATCTGAGAAAATAAAGCTGTTAGACGACATGGATGATGACAAAGTGTTGCGTTTGTAGGATGCAGTATTGGCATTGAGCTAGTAAGAAGATTGATCTTGCATGCAGGCGATAGAACTCCATGTTAGCTTACCTTAGGCATGTCGGCTTTCCTTCGTCACATTTGATTCGCCGAGATCTATTGAATATCAGTCGGTCCTGATCTAAGATGGGCAATTACTAAACGGAAGTCGCTCGGGCAACTCACTTGCAGGTCATGCAGCCAGTCCTGACCTTGGAGCCATATCTTTGGGATTTTTTCAGACTATGAAACTCAAGGATGGAGATTTGGCTATCCATGGTCACTAGATTGGACGACTATGGCGCGAGTCTATGACTATCTGCCAAGCCAATTCGATACTTTGGTCGGCGATTTCAAATAGATGGTACACGAGACAGCCAATACTGAATGTTCCCCTGAGATGTTTCAGAGCGTTCCTGGACAGGCAAGATTTGTAGTACAGTCTATTGGCAGTACTGAGTTATGTCGCGCGTATCGGTGAGTAGCAAGTGCTCCTCCAGGATAGCTGTAAGCCTCCCTGACGTTAAACCCAACGGGGATTAGACGAGGCAGACGATGCCCAATTAGACGCTGCGACACCGTCAATTTGGCGCACGCAATTGGCGCGGATTTAGCTCGCCACGTGCCTTCGTACATTTCCTTTTTCGGATGCACGTATGGAAAAGGCACTCCCTCCAGACTGTTTTTGTGAGGGCGCATGTACCGTTCTGCAACGTACCGGTAGTGTAAGAACATACTTTCCTTCCAATGCACCAAAACACCCAAATATAATCAATGCGGTTATTCGATGACACATTCAAACATGACGTATTCGAACATGGCACCTCTGGCATCAACACAACGAGCTGTCTTCACGGGCCTACTGCAATGTTTAAAAAAAAATGGCAACATGATTTATCATGTCTTTCCCAGGGCTATCGTCTTCCCTGCCCTTTCTCAGCACTGGCTTTCTCGTTGCTGCCATGGTCTATGGGTACATATGTAGTTATATTTATATTCTTCATAATACATAATCACCTCACTTGTGTCCGCGAGAGCTCTGATGCAGTATATAAAGCATGATATAGGTCCTCACTACCACCATAGTTGGAAGACTGGCTGCCTCGTGTGGCTGTGTAGGGTGGTGGGGTTGATTGTTTACGGCCCCGCGTTTTGTGGCTGAGCTGCGCCGCCGCACAGACTTGTGACGTTGATCTGCCTCCAAAAATCGCGACCCGCGATGACTCTGAATTACTCTAAATTACGCGCTTCCGCCCTTTCTATGTTCGACACGAGAAACACGGTAAGAGGCGCCCTTATTCGTCGCGTTGATTGCTGTCTTGAGTCATCAAGACCTTCATGCTCTTGGTTTGGCCCTGTTGTTGCCTTGCATGGCTGCTTGCTTTAAACAGTCACTTCTCCCTCCACTCTTCCATGCTTCTCTATCCCCACGGCCTTCCCGCTTACACACGGCCAAACAGATAACAATAGCACGACGATTCATCCCATCTGTACCACTGTCCCCTTTTCGAACCGTCCATCGGCTCCACGCGACCGCAGCCATGGCGCACCGTGATACGGCCCCATACGTACCGCAGGACCACAAAGAAGTCACCGAGCTCATACATTCCCTCGAGGGCCACAAAGGCAGAACTTCAAAACAAAATGGCTTCTCGGTGAGGAAGCACACATTTCCGCTGCCCAATGGCCGCTCCGTCGATTCGTGGAAGATGAACGACTGGGACTACAAAAAGGAGCACTTGCCCACCTATGCACGCGGCCTCTTCACCTACAAGACGCTAGATGGCAAGCAAGAGATAGTTGTGCGAGGCTACGACAAGTTCTTCAACCACGGAGAGGTGCGCAAGACGGAGTGGAGGAATGTTGAGCGCAACACGCGCGGGCCGTACGAGCTCAGTGTAAAGGAGAACGGCTGCATCATATTTATTTCCGGCTTGGACGATGGCACACTACTCGTCTGTAGCAAACACTCTACCGGTGCCCGTGGAGACGTCGAACTCAGCCATGCATGCGCCGGCGAGAAGTGGGCTGAGAAGCACCTGGCGAGCGTTGGCAAGACAAAAAAGGACCTTGCGTTGAAGCTGCGCGAGATGAACGCAACTCTGGTGGCTGAGCTCTGCGACGACGAATTTGAAGAGCATGTCCTGGCATATACCCCCGAGCAGGCTGGCCTGTACGTCCACGGCATTAACCTCAACGTTCCGCACTTCGCCACCTACCCAGGTCCTTTGGTCGACCAGTTTGCCGATGAATGGGGCATGAAGAAGGTCCAATACGTCATGGAGAACGATATCGATGAGGTGCGGAAGTTTTTGGATAAGGTTGCCGAGACCGGCAATTACAACGGGCGCGACACAGAGGGCTTCGTCATTCGCTGCCAAGCACGCGAGACGGACGACGCGCCTTGGGAAGACTGGTTCTTCAAATACAAGTTCGAGGAGCCGTACCTCATGTATCGTCAGTGGCGTGAATGCACCAAGCAGATCATTGGCGGCAAGCCCCCGCGCTACAAGAAGCATCAGGCCATCACCAAAGAATATCTCGAATACGCTCGGAGACGTTTCCTTCAGCAACCCGGTTTGGCTAAGCAGTATAACCAGAATCATGGAATTATCAAGCTGCGTGATGACTTCCTGCGCGAGCGAGGTACGACAGGAGCGGAGATCATCCGCCAGGAGCTTCAGAGCGGAAAGGTAGAGGATCAGAAAGTGAAGGACAACGTGGTTCTCGTACCTATTGCAACCATTGGCTGCGGCAAGACGACCCTGGCGTTGGCTCTGGTCAAACTCTTTGGATGGGGTCATTTCCAGAATGACAACGTGAAGGCTAAGAAGGGTCGTGGTCAAGTATTTGCCGACACCATCTCTTCTCTACTCATCACAAATCCAGTTGTTATCGCGGACCGAAATAACCATCAGAAGCGCGAACGTGATCAACTCATTACCGATGTCTCTAGAATTGCGACAGAAGCTCGATTTGTTGCGCTTCATTACGTGCATGACCGCACAAATTACGACGACATTCGCAAGGCCACGCGTGGTCGCGTTCTCGCTCGTGGAGACAACCACCAGACGATCCAGGCAGGATCCAAGGGCCAGGACGAGATCATCGAGATCATGGAGGGCTTCATGCACCGCTTCCAGCCTGCCGACCCCTCCGAGGCACCGGACGAGAACTTTGACCTTATCATAAATCTCGACCCCGTCGTCGATTCACGGGAAAACCTCGAAGTCATCATCAGCAAGCTCTATGAGACGTATCCAGCACTCTTCGAGGGTCGCGACATGCCAACGAACACGGACATGGACGAGGCTATCGCCTGGGCTATGAATGATTATCGTCCCGACTTCAAAATGGACCTGTCTCGCAGCGGTGGTAACAACAACAACCAGAAACAGAACCAAAAACAGAACAATACCCCAAAGGCGGTGCAGCCAAAGAAGCAGCCCCGCATGGAGTACTTCTCCGTACGTCTCGACACTCAGCGAATCAAATCCGTTCTCGAATCCCTCTTCCACAACCAAGATGCACAGACTGCACGGCTTTACCGCCACCTCCAGCAGTCTCGTCGCGTGCAGAACGAGTTCCATGTCACGCTCATCCACCGAGCAGCCCAGGCTGACAACAGAGAATACTGGGACAAACTCCTCCAACTCAACTCTACCATGGCCCAGACCGATTCCAACAAGGGCAGTTGGGAGCCCGAGCTCGGCAAGTGCGGCGTGCAACTCGAGCGTCTCGTTTTCGATGACCGTATCATGTGCTTCGTCGTACGCCTCAACGGATCGGCCTCTGTCCAGGCTCAGGGCCAAGGTGGAAGTGGTGATGGCGAGGTAGCTTTTGAGACGACCAATGCGGTGGCGCACGTCACAGTGGGCACGGCGAGCCAGGACATCAAGCCCAAAGAGAGCAACGACTTGCTACAGCGGTGGCTGAACGAGGGGTCTGGTGGCGAGACGGGCATCTACGAGCTCAGCGTCAAGGGCAACGTCGTCCTTGACGGAAGCGTGAGGGGCGTGCTGGGACGAATGTAGGGTGGTGGACCAGTGGGGTAAAGAGAGAGCATGGCGATGATGCCTGCTTTCTTTTGTCCTTTGGCATGATTTGTTTAACCCAATTTCTTGATATCAAGGGATCACACTCTTGTTGCCAAGGGTGGGAGAGGAACCCCGGGGTTTTGGCGCCGAGATTTCTTCTGCCAACCAGGGTCGGGATATCGATTGCATCCGATCGTACAGCAGATGGAATAAGGGTGTTCGGGTCGCTTTGCGGCTGCATTGCAGGGCGTCAAGTGGTATTTTGCAGGAGGGAGGCTGGATTTTGAAGCCGGAAAAGCAAATGGGCGTATAAAGGAACTATGCCTCTCCCTTTCTCAATGGGCATCTCACCTCTTTTAGCATGAAAAAATGAATATACATACTTGGGTGAACATGGCTTTGAACCGCTCGTGAAGGCTATTTGGTCTGGTAGTCATTAAGAACGTGCTGACCTGGAAGCGTCACTTTGTGCTTGGCTGGACAGGTCTGCAAGTTACATCAACGATAGACCATCATGTGCAGATACGGACGTTACGAAGTCAAAGGGGTATATCATGCCCACCCAACGTAGAAATTTCCCACCCAGGAACGCCATGCAATGCCATTTGTTTTGTGCGACCCGCTTCTCCTCCTTTCTGGCGCTCAGCTCAACCCCCCAACAATCTTGAGCCCCTGTGCATCCGCGGAATAGGCCAGAACATATCGCGAGGGATGCCAAGCGACCTGAACAGCCGGTGCACCCAGATCGACGCTGTGCACCACCTCGCCGCTCTCGACGTGGGCGACGTTCAACTTCTTCTCCTCGCGGTCCTCGGCGCCGGCGCAGATGTAGCTCCCGTCGAAGCTGAAGTCGATGGACTTGACGGCGCTCGAGGTGAGGTCCAGGGTCCTCACGCAGATCCACTCCTGGGTGTCCCACAGGCTCACCAGGGCGTCGCCGCCGCCGGCGGCCACGTACTCGCCCGAGGGCGAATAGGCCACGGCATAGCAGCTCGCAGTGTGGGCGTTCAGGCTCAGGGCGGTGGTCATGTCGGGATAGCGCAGGATCTTGATGTAGCCCTCCCCGTTGGTGGTGTACAGGTGGTCGCCGGCCCAGTCGAAGACGCACTGGTTGGTCTGCAGCGGCTCGCGGTGCTCGAGCTGGACGCGCATGGCGGCGCGGTCGATGGTGACGAGGCGGTTGTCCTTGCGGCCGGCGACGATGCTGGTGCCGTCCGGACACCAGGCGAGCGTGAAGGGGCTCTCGTCGCGCTCGTCCTTGGAGCCGCGCGCGGGGGCTGGGGCGCCGACGCGCACCTCGCCGACGATGGCCTTGGTGCGGATGTCCCAGAAGCGCACCATGCCGTCGGTGCTGCAGCTGGCGAGCTCGTTCTCGTTGACGGGGTGGAAGGCGACGCGCTCGAGGGCGATCTGCGGCGGAGAGGGCTCCCCGGCCGTGGCTTCGAGACGGGTCCCACGGGCGTGCGCAGCTCGGTCGAGTTCTTCACGTTGGGGCGCTCCGGGTTCCAGATGCGCAGCGTGCGGTCCGCGCTGCCCGTTGCAATGAACCCGCCCGTGGAATTCCACGAGAGCGTCCGTATGTAGTGCGACGACGACACTCCAGGTCGCATGTTGTCCGTGTAAGTCGACGTCTTGAGCTTCCGGAACATGGGCGGGAATGCCTCTTTTGCGAGCGAGCGCCCGCGTTGCGTCGGCGCCATGGCAAAGGAAAACTTCACTCGGCAGCTGCGGATAAGGAATTGGGGTTGATGGCAACTTGTTTGTACCCAGGGTAAATAAGTACAGCACCAGATCACCCGCATGTGGGGAGCTTGAGCTTGGGCGCCTATGCCAAGCTGCAAGGGTGCTTCACGTGCACTTCACCCATCTCATTCCTTATTCGAACTTCCAATTTGGACACCTCGAGTTTACAATATCCATCGCTATTAATTTGTAATTAGATACAGAGTGGCACTACCATGCCTCGAGTCAGTCTACAAACCCATCCTCCCTGCACTTTACCTGGTCATTGGAAAGTCTTCGCCACCGTCATCCTCTGTCGGCTCCTCGCCAATCTTGTGATAAGAGCAGCTTTTCCAGCAAGTCTCCCACTCCTGGCATTTGTACCTGCAAACGGGTTTGCGCACTCTGTGGCTCAAAAACCACATGTACGAAGGCAATGCCTCCGCCGATTCAACACCGTGTCTTAGGATTCCATGGCTCTCCCTTTCAGTCATGCTTGTTGGAACCTCGTTTGTCGTCGTTGATGCCGTAATAGACATCAGGGAGTGCACCGTCGTAGAGATATCGATCCGAGGCCCTGAAGTTGTATGCGACGAGGGCACTGTTGTTGAACTGGAAGTAGCAGTCTTTGTAAAAGCTGAGTGCGACTGAGTGGAGGCTGTAGAGGACGACGAGTGCTTGTGTGAGCCTTCCTTCTTCTGCACAGATGAAGATGATGCCGGCATTACTTCTGGCCAATTGAGCATCAACATAGTAGCCGACGACCCATCAGGTCCGTAGAATACTCGCGTTATCGTGTGAAGGCCTGACGATGTAGATGAACTTGTAACGGCAGGTGAAAACGAGGCCGCCTTTGATTCCACCGACGATGGCCATTTTTCTTTGGTCAACCATGTCGTTGACGGTGACGGACTCGGCAGTGTCATGGTGGTCTCTGGTTTCTTCCATGTCGTCGGACTGGCCACATCGCTATCCAAAGTTGACCCCTCGGCTATCGCCTTAGACTTGCTCCATGCAGACGAAGATGGCTTCTCCGTACCCTTGACATGGACCGAAGATGTTGGTGGTATCCGGTCATTATCTGTAGGCGACGAGTTGGAAGCTGAAACACTGTGTTTGTGGGTGCCTGATGC
Organism: Pseudopithomyces maydicus; assembly: GCA_026873275.1. Classification (NCBI taxonomy): domain Eukaryota; kingdom Fungi; phylum Ascomycota; class Dothideomycetes; order Pleosporales; family Didymosphaeriaceae; genus Pseudopithomyces; species Pseudopithomyces maydicus. Next base: position 726,917 of record JANTUC010000010.1, on the reverse strand, counting down.
AGCCTTTGCAAGGCCGGATGACTCTGAACTTTGCTCAGAAATCGGCGCTGCTTGACTTATCATATCGGTAGGAATCAAATGTTCGACGAGAATTGTATCGCCGATTGTTGTGACAATATCCACCAAGGGTGTGGGTGCTTCGTGTACGTTTTCTGTAGCGATGACCGACACGCCGCTTGAAGAAGTGGAACTACCGTCATGCATCCGAGATTTTGTCATCATGTCAACCAAGGCATCCAGAGGAAAGGTCTTTGACGAATTTGAGTGGAGTACATGATCTGGTGAGCCTGTAGTGGTGATGGAATGGACTATAGCAGTTGGATTTGTCGCCGTGGGATGGTGTGACTGGACCAGAGTTTTCTTGGTAGACAAACTTTCGCCCAATGTTTCAAGTTTCGAGGAAGCTTTAGTTTTGGTAGAAGACAAGGTATGCTGCTCTTGTATACTTTTTGTTGACAATTGATGTCGCGAGGACGTTTCTGACATTGATGCATGCATCAATGTTGGGTCGTCATCAGAGTCCTCGGTGGAGCTATCGGCTTGGTCATTCTCCTTTTCAGTATCATCTTCATTGTCCGATCCAGAAGGCTCAGCAGGGTCTTCGTCATCCTCTGACGTGTCGTCGACTGGTGTCTGCATGGTGTTAGCATGTGGTACAGACCGATAGACAAACTTGCGACAGACATCGTGAGAAATCAGCTTAAACAGCTCATCAATGGGATTATATGTGGCACTAGGATGAACATCGAGTGCTTCCGTCTTAGAAGACCTGTATGAGGTTGAAGAACCTTGCGAGCTACGGCTACTGCTCGCGATACTGGCTAGAGCTGGAATACTCGAATGAATTGGAACAACATTCTCGCTCCACACAAATCCACCATTTGTATAATCTTCCGTCTTTGAGTCGGGAGGGGGAACTGTGGTATGGGCATTGACTCTTGTCTTCGTCAAAGTATCAACAACAACGGTTGTGCTTGTAATCGTCACAACAACACTTTTTGTCGAGAACAATGTAGAGTTCTTGAAAACAACAGTGGACAAGATGTGTGTTGCAACAGGTATGCGGTGTATAGCCGTAAGGCTAGCCGAAGTCCTTTCAGGATCAGCAGTCACGCTCGGCGATTGCTCGAAAACCGTCTCGGAGTGGAAATGAGAGCCCGAATAGGTGGAGTTGATAACTGAGGGCATGTTAGTAAGTGACTTGAGCCTGATGGTTATTCGGCATGTATATTTACCACGAGCAGGAGTACTGTATGTCTCTGGATCACAATACGTGGTGACGGTAGCTGTGACGGTGATGACGGGCTGTGTGCAAATCAAACCAAAGTCTGTGATATCAGGTGATATTTGATGGCTTAGAGCCCTCCCTTGAGCAGTAAACTTGGCCGGTGGAAAGCCTTGTGGGTACGAAAAATGCTTTCCTGTCCGGAAGACGTTGCGGAAATCCCTGTGGTTGCTAGGCTCTGCGGTGGCGAGTACTGTAATCAAAGTAAAGATGAATATGGAGGAATGCATTTTGAAGAAAGCCTCCGGGGCACTAGCGATATCGAGCTGAAATACGACAAGATGGGGACGTCCGAGTGGTTAGAAGAAGAGCTGGGCGTAACAGTGTCTTTGTTGACGGGGCCCCATTATCATGCCTTCCATAACCATGTGGTGCTGATGCAGGTGCAAGTTGAGAAGTAAGAAGGAAGAATTGGCCCACAAAGCAGCATAAGTGCAGGTTCAGGCTATCCACCCGGCAAGTATCGCTCAGTGGCGCTAGCCGAATATTTGGTCTAATAGAAGTGGAAGGCGCGGCGCGACTGTGTTTTCCCTGGAGGTCGTCGTCCTATATACTGTATAATCAACAAAAATGCTGCGTCACCTTGTTGTAATAGACATGGCAAAAAGAATACAGCACTAGAAGGAATAAAATTGCAAAAGGAATGCAGAACACCAATTAGCTGGAGTTCACCGCTTCGTCCAACATCCTTCGAAGATCGGACTCACCCCTAGCCAGTTCGAACTCGCGCTGTTTGCTTCCTCCATTTTTGTAGAGTTCGAGAAGCGTCAGTTGTTGTCAACTGGGCCACCTACGTCTCTCGAAGGATGGATATCATTCGAATGAATTAATAGATATAGTATGGAGAAACAGGCTCCCAGAAAGTTGTATTAATAAATATAGCATGTGTGTGTGTGCAGCAGTGTCGCGGTGCCGCAGTGTTTTTGACGCTTCACCTGGACGACTTTTGACAAAGGCAAACGTGCCCGGGCCTGCCGTCACAGACCTCTATCACCTTACCGTGGACCTCTACTTTTTGCATTTATCCGCACAACCACTTTGAATCCGCTCCTTGTTGCATCTCTTTCCACTCAAATGCGTCCCCCTCAATCTCTCACAGCTCTGCTCCCTGATATTAACACACCATTTGACGCATAACTCCGGGGCATCCTGCTGCGTGGCTCGGTGTTTGTTCTTCTCTCCACCCAACGATACACCCAGTGCCGCACCCACATCCGCCACGAAAATTTCCTGTGCGCTCGCCGTCCCCAGGTGGCTTTGTTGGAATCTCTCCAATGCGGCTGTGTCAGCTATCTCGTCTGCTTGGCGTATCTCGAGTATAGCCTTCTTGATTTCTGACGCGGGTCTGTTGGCGGCCATGGCAAGTCGTTCGAGAATGCCATTGGATTCAGTGTTAGGACTGAGAGGCTCGATATCGATGGAGGAATGTCGGGGCCGGTGGAATGATGCAGCAGCAAGAGCCACTGGGGAAATAAAAATGAGGGAGATCTTCATAGTGATGTGCAAAAGATGGAGTTTCGTTGATTGAAATTGGCACAAAAATGGTGGAATGTATTTAATTAAGTAAAAGAAATTAGGATGCGAGCTCAATTTTGAACGTGATCACTGAGACTAATGGATGCATTTTGACAGGTCATCTAAGCGATGGTTGACCTGAATAGCGGGCCAGTTTGTAGGGTCACAGTCACACTATCCATTCATGTACTCTGGCGTTGCTCCCTGTATTCTTCAACATTCTGTTTGTTAATGCATCGCCAGTATATTTGAAAAATGAATTGGATGAGAAATTAAGAATGGGTAGAGCTAGGATTAACGTGCCTGAGTTTGTGTGTGTGTCATGGGTCCATCTCAACAACTTCTCTGTCAAACCACACTACTGCCTAGCACCTAAACCAATCACCCGAAAGGGTACGCGGGGATTGTTTTTAAACCGTCACGGAAAATCGTGAGACTATGAGTCTGGAATACACATTGACAGATGTAATTAATATATGATAGTAATTGTAAATATGCCGGCTGAGCGCAAGGCTGATTCAATTATATTTATTTGAGCTCTGGGTAAGCACTTATTGCTGTCTGTCCTCCGGTATGAACAAATAAAATATGCTGGCTTTGTGAAAGTTCACCTGCCCTCAACCTGTGCAACATCGCTGCTAGGGCCTTTCCAGTGTAGACAGGGTCCGTTAAAATGCCCTCTAATCTTGCCAGCTCCTTTATCGCGTCGCTTGTCTTTACATCAAGCTTTCCATATTGACCAGCGTTGAACCTTGAGTCTATCTCGAAATCTTCACTGGTGATGTCACCAGAAGAAAGGCCCAGAAGACTACCAGTATTCACTGCGTATTCGAGTACCAACTTTGTAATTTCTTCTGTTGCTTGTGTCGTAGCCTGTATACCAATAATCCGTCTCTTGCCAGTTTTGTTCGTCTCATACCCCAGTTTCTCTGCGAGTTTAAATCCAGCAACCATACCACCTATTGTTGAGCCTGATGCACAAGTTACAACAATGGTGTCAAATCTGGAAGCCATTGCCCTCTCTTGTCCGATAAGCTCGAAGGCCCCTATGTGAACGATCAGCCAGTCCTTGATAAATCTTGTCCAACCTGTCTTTTAAGCAAGAATGACGTACATCGAGCAAATCCTAGCCCACCGAGTGGATGCGCACTTGCACCAGATGGTATCCAGTAGGGCTTACCACCTTGCTTACTCACATATTCTTCGGCTTCGTCTTTCGTAGTACCCACTGGCAGTATTTTGGCGCCTAGAATATGATCGAGTTGTACGTTTCCTAGGCCCTTATACTCTTGGGTGGGGTTTGGAACAGCATCCCGTGGTGCAAGTACTGTATTCAACCCTGAATAAGAATGGTCAGCTCGTCCAAGTAAGAGAACTTAAAGGCCCCAGGATCAAAGAAGAACCTATTTAACAGGAGTAGTCATACCATGTCTGTTGGCCGCAGCCGCTGTCTGGCGCATGTGGTTCGATTGTACACCACCGGTGGTGACCAATGTGTCCACACCCTTGGCCAAGGCATCGCCTATAACGTACTCAAGCTTGCGAAGTTTGTTACCACCAAACGAGATTCCAGAATTGCAATCTTCGCGCTTGATATACAACGTCGAAGAACTGCTAACAGCGGCGGTCAAGCGCGTAAGATGCTCAATGGGTGTAGCTGTGTTCCATATCAAATTCGCCCTCGGATATTGATTGAAGACATCAGGAACGACAACGTCTTGCATGTTGGCCATTATCTACCGCTGTAGTTTGCTTGTATTGGAAGAGTCTGATGGAGGATTATGGAGGAGGAAAGCAGTGGACAGTGACGTAAGATTAATAAGCGACAGTGAGCAGGGAAACCTGATCATCACCATCAGCATGTTTGCTCAAACTGCCGAAAGGGGCTTTCTTCCAAAGAAAAAGATAAAAACTTGGAGATGAGCGGTACGCCACAGATACTACATCAACAAATTTCATGAATTTTTAATCTTCGCGCGGAGTTTGATCTTGTCTTTGCACTCATCATTGCTTCATGGTCTCCTAGCTTGTGGCCCCATTCTCGCAAAACTTCTTCAAGTCTGCGTTCCAGTCTTTAAATCTCTGTTTCAAAGTGTCCTTGTACAGCCAGCTCACAGTCCTCGCAAGCAATCCACCCATGACCTCCCAGGTTCTCACTTCGCACTCATTCTCTTTAGTTATGATGATCTCGTGGAATCTCTCCGACTTGAGAACCATGGAAAAGAGTCTTCCATCGCCGCCCCAAGATACCCTGTACACAATGTTGAGATTGGGCGTGAATGAACCATCGCTTTCCAGCGTATCCCTGGATATGTAGTTACTCTGCTTTTCTGGCGTCGAAACATCTGTCACGACAAGATTTGTAGGGGCTTCTTTATGAGGCTTAGAGGGATCCATAACGGCATAGAAGGTAAATCTAGTTCCAAGGTGGAGTAGCTGCGAGGAGGTTTCTACTTCTGGCGGCTGGGAATTGATTGCTACTCGTGGGACGAAAGTGCACCAAGACGGGTAAGTCGACGTGTCTAGAACAACGCGAAAGACTTGTTCAGCAGGGGCCGAGATATTGATGGAGGCGGCCATGCTCAGGATAGCATCAGTCCGGGGCACTGTCGGCGTGCTGAGACCGGCAGAGGGCGGCCAAGTCGACTGTGATGCCATGGTAGACGAATTTGATGAGATACAAAGATGATGGGGAAGAGAAGGCGGGAGGTTTCAGTGATCTCATCTGGTAGCTAGAAGCTGTGCATGTCGCAGCAAGTGGCCATGTCACTGGCGAGGGGTGGTGTTGACTCCAGTTGGTTGCTCGCATTGGGTATTGCAGGGTGGGGCAGGTCCACGTCATCCAGAAGCGGCAATCCCAGGGAAGGAGCGCGGGTGAAAGCGCCTCGCACGGGCCCAAAGTCCGCGCCATCCTTATTTCAATCTCACTCCACCGCGAAAACACGGAAAACTACAATAGAAGCCATTGACGCCACACCACAGCCCCGGCTACACAGCACACCCGCCAGTGTCTTTCGTCATCGAGTTCCTACGCTATGAGTACATTTGGGGGCCCTGGCGGTGGACAGAAGGTTGGCAAACCAACACCGTACGTTGCAACCCAGTTGCTGCGCCCATCTGCCCCAACCTGACCTACCACACCAATACAATGGATATGTGTGCTGTAATAGGAAGTCGCTAATCGATCGTCATGTACAGACCTGAACGCGGTTCATTCCCTCTCGACCACGACGGTCCGTACCTCCTCACTCCACGCTCTGGCAACCCATCCCGCGCTGCTCTTGAATTGTGACTGACGGGCATTCCAGGAGAATGCAAGCACATCATGCAGAGATATCTGAGCTGTATCAAATCTCACCGTGGCACGAACGACCCCGAGTGCCGTAATCTATCAAAGGCATACCTTTCCTGTCGCATGGACCGGTACGTACCAATGCACCCTTTTCATTGAATGGACCGTCATGAGGATCTTTTGGATCTCAAGCAAGGGCGGTGGATCTTGTACAACCGACCTGTCAAAGTGACTCTGACCGGGCGCTCGGAAATCCTGGAACAGACAACGGGTGGGAAGCCTTTTCAAAGCAAGGGAGGTGTGCCGCGCTCTTCATTCCGCTGTTCTAGGTCCCACCTGAAACACTGTTCCCAACCGAAAACTGTCAGAGGAGCAACCGTCATGCCTCGTTTGTCCTGATTCCGGTCCATGGCGTTTCTTATGTCCACCCTCTCCACATTCTCAGCGCCTCCGATAAAACCTCTGTCCCCGCTTCCTTCTGTTGCACTGCCTCGGCAGCATCCGAGTGGACTATGAACCCCCAAAATAGCTGTAACTTGCTGAGCACTGCTGACCGCACCCTTTATGACAGGAATCTCATGGCCCCCGACTCGTTCAGAAATCTTGGTTTCGGCGATGACGCGGATGGTCCACCACCAGCCGTCAAAACTGTGACTGCAACCTCATCGCAACAGCAACCCAACCCTCTTACCAACGATAAGCCTTCCTCCTAGATAGACCCTCTCATCAAGGAATGAAGGGTCTTGCGGCTCCTCGGTAGTTTCCGAATAGCCGAGCCATCCCTGCTACTGGTCAGGATCCTTTGCAACCGCCGCATTGCTCCCGCGGCAATGCTCCGAGGAAAGACGACAGCTTTGACAGGTTACATTACATCCCGCCTTGCAGTGGCTTCATGTCTCATCCTCAGACATATCAAGGACAAAACACAAGATTGGTGTCAATGAAACCGGTCGCTGGGGATAGTGACGGAAGATGAGCCAGAAAGAGTACATCGGAATATTGGGATGACAGCCGTCGAGGTAGAAGCGCCCTGCCGCCACAGCAGCAAGCACCGCAGATGATTTGTTGCGACGCCCAGTCACCACAGCTACGACATAGAGGTACCAATAAACCTTTATCCAACCTGAAATATCCACCCAACGTCCCCCCTTCTGTACCATGTCCAGCGGATAACCATATCCGCATCCTTTATCTCGCGCGAGCGCTCTATTTTCTACCTCTAAGACATATATCATCCCCACTCGACCAGATCTGGGATCGATCAGCGATACCACCGATCGGCGTTGGGTGCAACGTCACACCACTTCCCGTCCGCGCACCACACTTCGCGCAACCGAACTCACTTATCATCGTCACTCGGCTTCGCGGCGCCCTTCGCCGTTGCGCGCAGGGGCCTCGAAATACTGTACTCAGCAGACATAGCTCTAACAATGCTGTGTGCGGTGACGTTGGTGACCGATGGACGTTTGCTTCAGACTTTGGGTGTACTCAGGTTGTGCGAGTGGGGCAGCTGATTTCACATGGAGAATCTGCTTGGATTACAGCTTGTCGATAGAAACAGTGCAGTGAGGTAGTACAATGTAGACCGATGAAGGAGTTTGGCTGTCTACACGAAACAAGGTGAATGCAGATGGAATATCGCACAGACGCATGTGGTGAACTGCTGCATACTCGTACGCAGCATGATAACGAAGTTCTATTAAGATTGAGTTCGGTTGCGCTAGACGATGAACTGCACCGAACTCTGTGTATGTTACGCTGCAGACGTCCCGCAGATGTCAATACCCTGTCATGTTCGTGCCTGAGACGCGCCGGTTGGACGTACCACCTCCACTATGCATGCTACGCCCACTGCGCTGCAGACGATCGATCTGCCGTGGCAGGACGATAGCACACCGAGCCAGAGCTCACGACCTCCTTTCTCCCTCCAAGTACAACGTTCGGCATGCACTTCCGATGACAAACTACTCCAACTGTTGAGGCGAAAGCGAACTTGGCCCGCGCCGCGACATGGCTCGCTGGGCTGGCCCTTGGTGCAACGTTCACTGAGACCTCTTTGCTACAAACTGCCACCCCATGGCGCCGATCCACAGCTACCTCTCAGCTAGCCATTGAGCTTGGTCCTCGACAAGATGACCGGGCTGCCAGTGTCCCGGTGCCATCTCGTCGACGCTAGCGGTCTGGTGAGTGCACCGCCAGGGAGCAAGTTCTACGCTCCGTGTGGGGTGCAGATGACCTCTTTCCATCGACGTACATACTGTCATCCGACGCATCCCTGCGTCCATGAGCCTCTCTGCCCAACAGGGCAAATCCACACCTGAACCTCGAACACGGCAGCTGTCATTCCGCATCTGCTTGTGGCCGCAGGATCTGAACCACCATTGCCAGAAAAACGCCGTGGCGGAAGAGGTGGCAGAGAGGCTGGAAGCAGTCTGACTTGTAATGGACCATGGGGACGATACCCCGTAAGCGAGCCGCACCATCGACGCCAGAGGTCACGGCAGTAGTTCGCCCGCACTAGCAGGTTGGTTGGGGTTAGATCTCCACGCTTGAATACGAGGTAGAGGGCATATGGGTTAGACTTCCTGCACGACTTTACTGGCCGTTGGACACATAGGCGCGCGGGGAAGCACACAAGGATGCATGCGGGTCTTCGGCATCAACTTGCTTCGGTGGACGCGTAAGACACTGCTCCACGGAATGCAGATTTGCCTAATACGAAGCCTTTTTTATTTTCAATTTTGCACATGCCAAAGATCAAATTTTCAGAACAAATGGTAGCCTTCCCCAAATCTAGCTGTTTTCGCTTCTGATGTCTTGGTCGAGTCACCGAACAAGGCAGCGCTTGACGCATTGACGAAGAAGGCTTCGTAATCACCAAAAGGTGGCTCTTACAAATGACTCAAGCAAGACATTGACGGGAATAAGATGCCTTCTACATACGAACGCACCAACGAGGCTGTGGTGGCGATGTCGTAATGAGGATATACGTACCACCCACACCGAGGAGGCTGAGCAGGTACTGGTATCAAAGCTTCGGGACCAGGCGGAAGCCCTCCGGTCAGGCATCCAAGGCCGAGTTCAAAGCAGGACGCCAGGCACTCGTTATCCACAAGCACTTGTGTAGCCAAAAAAATCATCTTTGTGACATATTCGATAAAGATGTATTAAGGGTAATATGGATCGAAAACAGAGCAAAGAAACCATGAGCAGACAACCCCATAAATGAGAAAAACCATCCAGGACATCCATCCGAAATATAATCCATCGAGTCCCATCTCGCCATATCCACCAGCCCATCCGTGTATTGAGATTGTGTAAAACCATCCATGAATATAAATGTGCAAAGTGGAAAACTGTAGAACATGCCCAGATTAGTCAAATCCATGCATCGCGAATACAAAGCTACAGGCCATCATAGATTCAAGGGGAAGATGAAAATGAAATGATGGGGAGAGACGTAGTGTCTTTGCCCACAGAGTAGGCACCCTCACAGGATCGATATAGACAACAGAGACAGAAATCAAGCAAAACGAAAGACGAAAAACAGTAGTACTCCGGGCCTCACCAGGCCCGAAGTCGCCGGCCGGTAGACTATGCACATCAAGACGCCGAATACGCCATAGGAAAGGGAAATTGACAGAACGTAAACTTGAATAGAAGCAAGTCGACAGAGTCGGTAGAAATGGTATGCGTTCGTCTGATGACCAGCAGAGACAAGAACCGCGGCCATTGCGACATATGATGATGGGTGTCGGCGGCTTCGAAACGATGTCTAAACCATAGAGTGCAGTCTGAGGTACCTCGACGTCGACATGTAAAGAGCACGTGTGTATGTGTGTGCTAGGGTATCGGGGGTATCATCAATAGAAAAGCGGATAACGATGCAGGTAATGCTGATCAGAACTCATGCCGATGCCTCGGGCTTAGTTCATGTCCATATTGTATTCGTCTTCTTCTTTCAGACTCTGGTTGGTCCAGTACTGCTGCGAAGCGTTGTTTGTGTTGATGTTGGATCCGCTGCCGTTGCTTTGCATATCGGGACTCAGACTCTGTGGGGTGTGGTTGATAGGCTCGCCGGCAAGATTGGTGTGCTTTGGTACACGTAGTCCAGATCCTGGCCCACGTGAATATTTGAAACTCGCGAAGCCGTTCTTCTCGACTGCATCTACCAACTCAGTTGTCATACGACGGGTCTCCTCGGACGAGTCGACCCAAGTCTCATCAGGAGCTAATTCTTGAAGACGTGATAGCATCTCGTCACGCTCCTGGTTCATCTTGTAAAGAAGCCACATGAGATCACGGGTCCAGCTGACGGCTCCATTGAGGATATCACCTTTGTTGGGGCCCTTGTCCTTCTCTTCAATCGGCAAACCCTGAGTGATATTACCAGCCGCTCGTCTCCCTGCCCCACCAGCTAGCAAAGACGTAGCTTGCGGTGGTGACATTCCGGCAGCTCCCATGGTAGGCGAAAGGGGTCCATTGTTGTTGATGTGCTTGCGGATCTTCTCATCCTCAAGACGATGCTGCGGCACAAGGCGAGAGAGATCGTGGATGCGCTCGTTGATGTTGTCACGACGGCGACGCTCTACAAGGTTGTGCGATTCACGGCGGCGACGTTTCTTTGCATCTTGTGTTTGGCCAATGTCGACTTTAGCGGGAAGTGATGCATGCTTGGCAGAATGCATGACTTCTGAGATCTGATGGTGTTGCAGATTACCAGTATGAGGTGACTGGGTTGGTGAATCTATCCAAGAGTGGGCGCTTCCTGGTGTGCCATCCCACTGGCTGGACACACTAGGCTTGTGTCGGTGCATGTTGGCCGCCATGATTGGCTGAGAGGCAAAGTTCCCAGAGTCTGGTGTGCCCAAATGTAGGTTACTGATGGCCGGTGTCTTGGGCGACATGGGACTTCTGGTGTCGGAAGGCAGCCGACTCATAGAGATACGAGGACGAGCTTGGTTGCCTTGTAAGCTGCCAGGAAATCCTAGAGGTTGTCGATTATGATATTGGTTGAAATCGAAACCGTTGGCGTTGACGAACGGACTTTGGATGGGAGCATCATCAGGGGTATTAGAATAGATCTGGTGGTTGATGTTCTGATGAGAGCCAATGACATGGCCGCTGTTCGGTTGGAAGAAGTCGTGCTGATTCGAGTGGTCGTTCTGACCAAACGTATCAAACCCTTGGTGCTGATCAAAGTTGCCCAACGAATCAGCGAGTTCGTCGTCTGCAATGCCAGCACCTCCTGGAATATAGTTATTGGAACCACCAAAGTGGTTATTCATGCTCATGTTTCCGCTCATGGTGAGATCAGATGGGTTGATACCATTCCCACTTTCATGAGCGGCACTGAACTGTTGGTTACCAAAAGGCTGATTCATGCTGAATCCGCTTTGAGAAATGAAGCCGTTGTGGCCAAAATCGTCGTGCTCCTCTTTGATATATGGAGTAGGTGAGCCACTGCTGGCCATGTTAAAGATGTCGGGGTCTAATGTGTCGTCAGAGAACGGGTCCGGGCGAAAGTCCAGCCTCGAGAGTGTCTTCTGAGGAGAGTAAGAAGAAGGAGGAGTGAAAAGGGCGTCCGCTTGAGGGACAGTCAGTATGCTTTCATAGAGCATGATGGCAACAGTGAAGGAAACCGGGTGTGCGGGAACAAGGAGAACAGAAGTGGAAAGGCATATATGGTGGTGGACAGCGGCAAAGCGACAAGGGTTTGCCCTTGGGTGTTCTCATGACAACCAAGGGGTGTGGACGTGACAAAAGGCGTACTTACTGGGCTGTGGCATCACTGAATGTTACAGTGGGGTGGAATGCGATGGTAGAGGCCGAGTACCGGTAGTGGTCCCGGGTCTCAATGGTCTGAAACGTTCTTTCCTTGTCCAAGCGAGTGACCACGGAATGCAGTCAGTAGGGTGCAGGGTGTAGGCAGCACAAGACAGCCTGTGACCCTATAAAGACGTTGAAAGCTAATTGCTAGCGGCCACAAGATCAGAAAGGCAAAGCTCGGGGCAGTTGCTAGCAGACCCTCGAGGCAGAGGTGTTTGTCTTTAAGAAGCGTTAGTCGTTGTGGACAAGGCGTGCAGAGGCCGGCGACGCTGCAGCTGCAGGGCGCCAGTAGGGGAAGCAGGACTCACCAGACACAGGGACGAGGCTGTGGAGTTGACACACACAAGGTCCAGAGCGCTCCTTCCTCGGCGGTCGGTGTGGTGTATGGGGGGGGCGCGAGGGCTTGGGGCTTGAGCGGGCGCGAAGACGGGGATTGGGGGTGCGTCCACGCTCGTGTATGTGGTTCCGGGCGGGTCTGGAGGGATATGTCAGCGGCAGGCTCTCACAGGATCCGAGTCTGAGGACGGGCGTCTGCGGTTGCAGAATTGTGGCGCACAGGCAGAGGCGAGGGTCGGTGGACAGCAGCTCTCCGCACTTCCGGGGTGGCGGAGAGGGTGGTACGGACAGGCCCAAAGCAGAGAGACGGTCGGCACGACGGTGGCACGGCGCCAATGCCGCCGTCTGGGACAGGGCGTGCTATCGCCAGGCTGCAAGGCGCAGGCTGGCGGAGGGGAGGAAGGGACGGTCGGGGCGTTGACTCACCAAGCAGATGCGGCAGGCGCAATCAAGGCGACTCGTGCGGCCCGGGCAAGGCCTCGAGAAGCGGAGCAGGCGGTGGAGCGGGTGGGTGCCGCGCAGTTTGGGGCAGCAAACTCGCGCGCCTCGAGCGTTGAGAAGCGGTGGTGTGGTGTGGTGGTGGTGGGGGAGGCCGGTGGCACACGTTTGTCTTCTTTGAGGGATGGATGGTGGGTGGTGGGCCCGGGGGACAAGGTGCAGGAGGGTCGTCCTGGGCCGAGGATCGAGGGCGCTCGTCTCGGGCGTGCAATTGCCAGAGCAGGAGCAGGAGGAGGGGCGGTGGAGGCGAGCGCTGTGCAACGCCGTCCGGGGGAAGGGTATAGTGGAGGTGGGCAGAGGGCGACTTATAGGTGGGGGAGGGTCGGTATCCGCTTCTCTCCTACTTGGCGCTAACGGCGGACAGGACAATGCGCGCTGGTAAGAGGCGGGACAATGGCCCTGGGGCGTTTGAAGGCTGAGTGCCTGGGTGGTGCGGCTCGGTGAGAGGAGGGCGAGGATTCAGGCCCTGGGGGGAGGCGCAACGGCTGGGAGAGAGGACTCAGAAGGCGGTCTGGCAGTCGAGGATGGCCGCCAAGGATGTCGGCGCCGGCAGCCCACGATTCAACCAGCGACTTCGCCTGCAGCGCAGCTCTCGCGGGGTTCGGCAAAAGAAACACAGGATGCAGTGCGTCCTGGGGGCGCGGGTCTGGCTGGCGTACGGCGCCGGGAGGCGGGTGACGTCTTCAGCGTGTTGCGGGCGAGAGGTGCAGCGTGGCTTTCTACCTGGCGACACGGTACATGGAGATGGTGGAGATGGTGGAGATGGGCGAGATGGGCGAGCCGGGCGGCAGCATGAGACAGACAGCAAGACGATTACTACCTGCGGCCGGAGCCAGGCGGGACGGCAGCATATATACTCGCATCGCAGCCCTAAGCGGCTCTCTTCAGCATGTAATCGCTGATGGCACTGCAGCCGCCGCCCCCCTCCAGCGAGTGTGGCTCTACCATGCTGGCTGCCTGCGGCCTGGCTTCCCGCGGCCTCAGCAGCAGGTCACCCGCGTTAGGTAGCGGTAGTGGTGGACAGGAAAGTGGAAGGTTGTCTCAGTTCCAGAAGGCATGGTGACTCCCACGCTTTGCAAGCATGAATCGGGTGGGCGAAGATCGCGCCCATCGCCCACCGTTCGCGCAGCCTGCTGGGGGAGCGCTGGTAGTTCGCCTTGGCCTGCCTGGGGTGTGGGTGGTGGATGCGGTTTCGCTGACGAGATGATATCGGGCGGCCCTCCCCCCCCTGGTCGTCCAGCTTTCCGGACCCACTAGCACCGCTCCAAACCATATCGCGCGCCCGAGCACGGCGAGCACGGCGAGCACCATACACACCATACACGCCATACACACCAGACGGGTGAAGCTGCGCTGCCTGCCTGCCCACCCCTCCCCGCGACCGCGACTGCGACCCTTAGCCCCCCTCCATCCCCCCCTACCGTGCCCTGCGCCCAAGCCCTGGCCCTCCCGCTGCACCCTCTCCCGTCCAATAGCCTCCGCCACGCCGGCTGCGAAGCTCCCCCCAGTGCCTCCAGTGTCTCCACCGCCGCCCACACTGCGCGTCTCGTCACAAGCCTCGCGCACCGGTCGCCCTGTCTGAGACCTCTGTCTGACATCTGTCATTGGGCCGTCTACCCACACAGCTGCATACGACGCGGCCGACATCACCTGCGGCAGCTGCACGAAATCTTCCGTCGTGCAGCCCTCTGTCCTTCTGCCGCTGCACCGCGCCGCTGCCATAGCGCCGTAGGAGATAGAGAGAGAGAGCGAGGAAGAGCCTGAATCCTTGAGGCCCTCGTCCAAGGGTTCCCGTCCGAGCCTGCCTGCCTAGCGCCTGAGAGAGCCCGGCTATCGTGCGTCGCCTGCTGCGGCTCCTCGAAAAGCTTCCATCTCACCACCATCTCGCCGTGTCTCCCGTGTAAAACAGGCTTCCATCCACCCCCCGTCCCGAATAAACATGGCGTCGGCCTCGTTCCGCGACTCGATGAATTCCCTAGGATGGAGCAGACGGGATCCCGACGTTCCCGTGAACACTGCGCCGCCCTCCTTGATGGGCCGGCTTCAGAATCTGAATCCCTTCGGATCCGGAGGCTATGTTAGGCTCCCGACTTCAAACGAAGGTCCTGGGGCACCTCTTCCCGCACCCACGAGAAGGGAGGAAGAAGAAGGATTCTTTGCATGTAAGTGCCATCTACTCTGTTAAAGTGGCGAACTTGCCCCCCCCCATTCTCCTAAAAACTATCAAATTTCACTGCCTCGATGGAAATCCTTTCACATTGCTCCCTTCCCCCCACCCACCACTCTCCCGTCAGGCATGCAAAAGTTCAGATCTCGATCTGGGTACGATTCGGCGCATTTGCGTGTATTGAGTGGCCTCGTGATGGGTCCATTATTCACTGCGCAAGCCCACAGTCTTAGATGCACTTCCCAGAATGCCATGTCTATCTGCAAGAGTCAAGAATTACATGGATGCAACAAGTCCCTATCCTGTCCCCAAACAAGCTCTAGCCGCCGGCCGCTGGACCCTTAGTATGTCACCTGGTCGGATCGTGCAGCGATCGACCAACGTGACAGAAGGGAGTTCCTGCGTAAACCCTCCTGTGTGCAGAAGGCTTGCATATGCGCGGCCGCTGGAGCTGTCTCTGAACTTTGCTAACTGTTGCGTTACACAGTGAGCCGGTGGGACCGCATGCTGATCTTTGGTGAGTGGCCCGTTGTAATGATGATGTTGTTTCCATGTTGGCTAACTGGAGTGTTGCGACCAGGCGGTCTGCTGCTTGCAGCTGTGGCCTTGTTTGCTACGTCGATCGGGCTCATGTTCACGCCCGTCTTCCTCCTCAAGCCTAGCAAATTTGCCATTCTTGTAAGTCTCAGCAGGTTTCCTTGCTTCCAAATCCACAGTCATCTGGCCAGTCGGAGCGTAGCGAGCCTTGTCTGCGGTGAGGCCGTGGCACACAGTGCATCGTACCCTGGGCGAGCTGCGAACTATCATGCAGCCTACTTCCAGGGTCATAGAAGGTCGACTATAGCCGTCGAGGCTCCACTCGGCGATTGCAGAGGGGCGAGTCTGGCGAATGGCGTGCGGTGGTCTGGAGGTGTGCCACTCATGACCTCTCTAGCCACGGCGCGATCTACATTAGACCCTTTGCATCGATCATCCGGGTGCTAGCACCGGGGCGCTGCAGAAGGGCATACCTAAATCCAACATCCCCTCGGTGTGGGCCGGCGGCATTGCAGGGAGATGTGCACAAGCTAACCAGTGTTCCCTGACTCAAGTGGTCGATGGGCAGTGTATTGTTCCTCTGCGCCTGGGGCGTTTTAATGGGACCGAAGACGTATAGTAAGGAAGCCTCACTCGCTAGGCATGGCTGGCAGCTGCTGACCCGGTGGACAGTCCAGCATCTTGTTTCGGGCCCTCGTCTGCCCTTCACGGCGGCCTATTTTGGCAGCATTGCCCTCACGCTCTACTCTAGCATCTCGGTAGGTCACGGCAGTCTTCCCAGCCCCACCCCTGCCGCTGAACCCTGCGCGCATCGTCGTCGCTCCTTCCTGTCTCCCCCACGCTAGCTTATCGATAGGGTGCCTGCTAACGTTTGGCCACCTGACCGCAGCTTCACATGCTGCTTCTGACCTTCCTTGCAACGGTCGCGCAGCTGGTCTGTCTCGCCTTCTACACGGTTTCGTACTTTCCCATGGGCTCCACCGGCCTGCGTTTCGCTGCGCGCTTTGGGGGCAACCGAGTCGCCGCCTGGATGAGCGATTGAGCCTGCAGCCGGCTCTGGGGCTGCCCGAGTGCATGCACCGTACGTACTGTTGCTGTTGCCAGTAGAGGACGCGACGCGCGTCGCGTAGAAACCATCCATAGCAAACACACCTTCTTGGTAATCGTTGCTGTTACACTGAGATACCACTTCACGCCACCCACCGTGCTCTTCGTATATCCCTCTTGTCGGCCGGCCTTACATCATCTGTCGTTCGTTCGTTCTAGCTGGCTGCTTCCTTACATCATCTGCCGTCGCTTGCAGCTAGTTGCTCTTACATCACTAACCCAACACCACACATGGCAGGGCCGACAACGTCCCAACCTGCCATATGCAAAGTATTGACCATGTTGCTTAGCGCCAGCAATGGCGATGGATCTTCCGGCAGTCTTGGACAGGGGTGCCGCACCTTGTCATGTCATCACGCTCCAGAGAGGGTGCGGTAGCGGACGAGTCATATGGTCCGTCTTAGACTCCGCTTGGGCTCCCACCCACTTTGGACCGCCTGGCGGAGATGGCTGCCCTCTCCACCTCGTGGCTGCTCGGACCAGAACCGCCTCGGAACTGGGTCGGACGAGATTCCGAGGGGTGCTAGGAGGCGCATTTCCAAATCACCTTTTCGGACACGGCGAGCACAGGCACACCGATGACACAACGGCGGAGCTCGCCCTGGACGCAGCGCGTGGAGCGCCTCGCCCTGTTGACCGCCTTGTGCTCGAGGGCGGATTGCTTTGCTCGCCAGAAGGTGTCGACGGCTGGGACGGCGAGCGTGACTTTGGCTGTTGCCATGGCGCTTCGACCCTTTGGACCAAGCGCGGCACGGTGAGGGTGTGCAGGCGGGCAGGTCCAGATACTCATGACTATCCGATTTAGGCGACGTTGGAAGAAGATGGTGTTGTGCATGGTGCTAGAGCCCTGGATCAGCATATTGCATTGCATATACATATCCGCGCAGCTCAGACCAACTGCACCTGCAAGTGCGGGGTCGGCGGGCGCCACAACGTGCAACAGCGGCTGTCCGTCGCCGCGTCGCCACACACGGCGCGATGCCTGTTGCTTCAGGCTGGTGGGTGAATTCGCGACTGAATGACCGAGTCGACCTGGGCCGGCTGCCCCTTCGCGGCGGGAAGCGCGCTCAGGAGGAGGACGGTCCTCCAGGGCTGCAGGGCCCCAGGGCCCCAGGGCTTTTGTCTTTCCTTTCCCATGTGGTGGTGGTGGTAGTGGTGGATGAGACGTAATAATGATGGGGGCGCTGCCCTTCAGCCCCAGCACACACACACACTCCCTCCCTCTCGCACCTGCGCACGCACACACGCACACTCAGCTCTCGCTCGCTTTCCTGTTCGATAAACATTGCTGCGCTCGTTAGCTTAGCATGATCGCCATCTTATCGATCAATACAAGCCATCGCTTTAAATAGCGCTAGGCCGTCTGTAATCAAGGCAGATCGCGGATCGGTAGGCCTGGCCTCGGACCTCCTCCAAGTGCACTTCAGCTAGTGTAGCTCGCGTCCGGAAGGGGCCAGGACGAGATTGTGCTAGATGAGCGGGTGCAACGCTATCTCACTTGCATGAAACTTGACATGGCAAGTTCGCGATACGCGGTTATACGGGACGGCCAAGGTGGGACTGGTTTCGACATTGACGTCGCACACAGCCGAGGCCCGCGTCCGCACTGTCTAGCAGGGCTGAGGGAAATCTCGCCGTGGCGTCTCTCTTGATTACTCCTGTTCGCATTTGCAAAGGCATATGCCAGGGAGTCATGGCGATCGGTGTAAGCAGACGGGCGACTCGAGCCTGTTCTGGCCAACCTCTCCCTCCGAGTCGGGTTTAGCCTGTGCCGCCCGAGACGATGAGCATCCGTGAGAGGACTCGTTGGAGGACTCGCTGACGGACTTTGTTGGAGAGAAATGCACCCCGCCCTGTCTGTCTCCACGATGGGAACCCAGATGCCCGGCCCGACAGTATTGCCGGAGTGCTTGGGTGAGGGCGTCGGGGTAACGCTGCGGGCTAACCTCTTGGGCAGTAGCTGCGTCGGTATGCACCAGTGTGCCCCTCAACCATTCGCCCGTCCGTTCCATGCTTCGTCGGCAGTTAGGTGACAAGTCCACCCAAGCTCCCTTACACGGTACCGTCGTGTCCATGCCTTCGTAGCCTCGTCCCATCGTACGGCCATTGGACCAGCTTTTCCAAAAACATCATCCCATGAGCCTCAACTGCCCCTCATTTAGCCCCACCTTGGTGACCTACGTGATGTGGGGTCCATGAACCCCAATTTCTTGCTCCAACGTGCTTCAATTGACTTCAGTCCTCCATCCCACATCCTGCCCATTCGTATTTGACACATCCAACTCCGCCCTCGTCCCATATACCCGGTCCTGACGGCTTCCACGGACCACCATGCCTGCCCTGGACAACCCTAAAGAGTACCAGCGCATCTTTCATTGGGCCGAAACCCAGAAAGATGGCTCTGTTCCTTCATTTCGAACACGGAAAAACGACCCTTACCAAGTGAGATTACGACCAAGAAGCAAATTGCCCATGCTGATAGTGTGCTGTAGTATCAACAAGGCTTCAACAACGTCTTCGAGAGCGAAGCCGTCCCGGGTAATTAGCTCCTGATATTGCTGGCGCGAGGCACCGTTCTGACCACAGACATCGGTGTACAGGCACCATCCCTCAAGGCCAGAACAGCCCACGTAACGTGAGATTTGGGCTTTATGCTGAGCAGATGACCGCAACTGCCTTCGTTGCGCCGAGGCACCTGAACAAAAAAGCTTGGTGCGTACCCAACTTTTTTCATCGTCGCCGCGTAAAGTCAAACATGCTGACCCCCGTGCAGGCTGTATAGAGCAAGGCCCGCTGTCGCTCATCAAGGCTTTGTAAGTCGCGTTTGATATTACTCTCAGCCCTATAGACCAGGGATACAGGCGCGCGTGTACCGTCAGCAAGTGTGGTGCAGGCTCGAAGCTTACATGATATCAACACCGTGCCTCCGAATTACGTTGTGCACGCCTCATACGCCGCACACCCGGCTAGTGGACATGCCCGGCCCATCCCGGAGGTTTCCGAAGAATCAGACGTCTCCCTTTCTCTTTCTTCGGACACTATTCACCCCACCGTTATTTCCACTTCGTCTGACCACGTCAGACGTCATAAGCTGACGCAACACTCATACAGACCGACCTTCCTGACAACAAAGATACCGAATCCTGCTTCTTGCCACTCAACCCACGCGTGCACGTTTCGCCCACGCAGCTTGCGTGGTTGCCCTTCGACATTCCTTCCGATGGCCATGTTGACTTTGTCTCCGGGCTTAAGACCATTGCCGGATCCGGAGATCCTACCCTCCGTGAAGGATTGGCCGTCCACAGTTTCCTATGCAACAAGAGCATGGACAAGAGGGCTACGGTCAATTCGGACGGTGACTATTTGATTGTGGCGCAGGAGGGTAACTTGGTATGTGCTTTTCTCTCTTGGCTAGCTCGATTGAATGGTGCCAAAGTGCTATTTTGAGCGGGAGGTCTAAGACATGAACGGATTTGGTAGAATGCCTGTGCTGATCAGATGACCTAGGACATCCAAACCGAATTCGGGATGTTGTATGTGCAACCGGGTGAAATTTGTGTCATCCAGCGAGGCCAGCGGTTCAAAGTCAACGTTGAAGGTCCAACAAGGGGCTACATTTTGGAGATTTGGGGTTCAAACTTCCAGCTTCCCGAGCTAGGTCAGTTCTGTGGTTATCTTTATCTGGAAACCTTGTGTACTAAACCAGAACAGGCCCTCTTGGCGCAAATGGTCTTGCAAATGCTCGCGACTTCCTCCATCCAGTCGCAAAGTACGAAATCGAGAAAGAGTCATGGGAGATCATCTACAAGCTGGGCGGCAAATTCTTCAAGAGTACGCAGAACCACAGCCCCTTCGATGTGGTCGCATGGCACGGAAACTACGTCCCGTACAAATATGATCTCACCAAGTTTGTAAACGTGGGCTCGATCTCAGGTATGTACTATCTTTAGTCCTATTCATAGTCAGGGCGATCCTGATTCGAAGAATAGTGGATCATATCGACCCATCCATCTTCTGTGTCCTCACAGCCCCTTCGCGCGACCCCTCCGCACCCCTCGCAGATTTCCTCATCTTCAGCCCCAGATGGGACGTCGCAAGTCACACCTACCGGCCCCCATACTACCATCGCAACGCAGCCTCCGAACTAATGGGTCTGATCTATGGCGAGTATGCCGGTCGCTCCGACGAGTTCCAACCCGGTGGTGTATCTTTCGAGTGCGGATTTGTCCCTCACGGCGTCGCCTATGAGGAGTTTAAGGCAGCGAGTGCGCAGCCACCGCCCGAGATGCAGATCAGTAAGTCACCGGCTCATGACAAACCGACGTCGTTTTTTTATGAAACTAATGTGTTACGTAGGCCAAGGCGCAGTCGCGTTCATGATGGAAAGCTCACGACCGTTTACCATCACGGATTGGGCGTGGACAAGCAACAAGAAGCATGAACACGAACCGAAGATGTGGGATAATCTCGTTGACAACTTCTCAACCCACAAGGAAGAGGTAGATAGGATTTTGAGTGAAGGTGTGAAGAAGTTGGGCCTGTAGAATGGAAACTAGGTTTCGGTTAGAGTAAACTTTGTATCTGAGATTGTTGTAAAGCGTTTCAATTGGTACATGGGTTCTTCGAGAGGTCAAGGACCAGATTTCGATTTTGGGTATGCGCAATGAATGATCTTCATTGTTCTGGGCTCTTTCTTAATATAAGAGAAAAATTGACGACTAGGATAAGTCTATACAATGTCATCCCACACATTCTCATTGCATAACTACTACTCTACCTTCCTCCCACAAACAGCATACATCCACATGAAATACCTACCTCCTTCATACGCCTCGCTATGTCTCTTCAAATCCTCGACCGCGTCCTCAACTTCCGCCTCCCACTCATCACATAAGCCCTCTCCCGCTCTCCTCACACAAACCGGTAGCACGCTCCTCACGAACGTTTCCACATAATCAGCCATACGCTTCTCCTCGGCCATAAGATCATCCCACCGACCATAAGGCAGCATATACCGTCTCACCTTGATATCCACCAGTCCGGCTTTCTCAAACAACGCGGCTATATTCCGCCCACAATGCATGTCTGCACCGCTCACTGAGAGCAGCTTACCAATGGTGGTGGGCCACGTCCAAGGTGCGGGGTGATAGTAAGCATCTGTGGGATGAGAATGCTGCGCGGTTTGCGCGATGGACAGGGAGTGTGGGCGGAGAAGTTCGAGGGATGAGAGCGAGGAGGGGACTTGCTGGACTTGTTGGTCAAGGTCATGCATTTAGATCCAGGCCTTTTTATGATATTAACACTTGCTTTTTTGTTGGATGCTCTGAAAAAAGATATTGATGTGGAAGGGGAGGAGGTTAGATACGTACACCAGGCTTCGCAATGGAGACGCAGCGCGCAATGTATTGCTTCCGATGCGTCATGCCGAGTATGAGGAGGCGTGAAACTATTTAGTCGAATGAATTTGACGGGAAACGAGATTCTGCGACGTCCATGAAGTTTCCCTGGATATAATTTACATTCGGCAGTTTAGGACGCACGATTGGGACGGCGGAGAGATCAATGCCGTCAATTTGAGCGTCCGGGAAGGTACATGAGTGACTGCACCGGTACCGCATCCGATGTCCAACATTTTGCGAGTTTTTTGCGGAGATAGAGGTGCGTGGAACAGTTTTCCTTCCATCATTTCGCGTTGGAGTCGGTGCTGGAGTTCTAATCTTTGGTGCTCGATATTACTAAGATGTGTCAAAGAATTCTTTGTGGTCGTACCCGTGTAAATGAAAAGTGATGCAGAAGTTGTACGATCAATTCACCCAAATGAAGAATTTCTTATAGAATAAAGAACCGTACATACTCGTTAGGAAGTACATAAGCAGAACTCGTGGTATGGAAAGTCCTCTGCACCTCATCTTTCCCGTGGTCAAGCGTAGTTGTAATGATTAATGGCATCTTTTCACGCTGGAGCAGTGCGAGGAACCAGAGGCAGTTCAGGCCTCAAGCACGTAGACGTAATAAGAATATTTTGACGTGTTTACATCGGCGATGCTTTGATACCTCAACGGCATTTGACCTTGATGCAATCTCTCTCTGCATCCGAATACCGCATGAGATATGGGTGACCGCACCTTCCATGTCGCTTTTCTGGGACTCATTCCTCATGTTACCGGGTAGAACTACTTATATGAATACAAAATAAGAGGAATTCTTCTAAGCCTCTACATAAATAGGTTTCGACTCTACATATGTGGTCAATGGACCCAGATATGCAATGCAAAAAGGTACCATGTCGATCCCACCAGAATACAAAATCGATGGACGACATGTGTAACAGATCTCGAGTGTACCCCGGCACATAGAGCCGGCGTATGGTGCCTGAGTAGTAAGCAGTCTTGATACACTCCATCTCCGCTAGCACGCACTACCTACGCACACTCTCATTTTTTGTTCACCTCAACATATTTTTATGCACCAGAAGAGCTTTGGTATCACATTTTTAGAGTGACCAATAATGCCCATTGGACTATTCAATTACCTGGGTTGCACCGAAAGTAGATCCTTTTGGATAATCATTTCCCACGTTCCTCGGAATGGGACTGTCACGCATGGTGAATTGACTTTACAGGCTTACGCCACCCTGCATGCAGAGGAACGTGTCCGCTCTGCAAGTAGAAATATGTCACCCCTCTCCCAATGCCGCAACTTTGAACTCTATTATTAACTTTACGCTATCGTGCCGTTGCAGCTCGAGCCACTAGTGACAGCATCAGCGCCCTTGCATGAGAATGATAACTCTACAATAAACATGACACCAGGTACGCGCTGCTGTCGGATCTCGACATCAAACCGTGAGGGTTTGGGAGGAGCAATTGTTGCGTTGATGACCGGAGGCACCTCAATTCATCATGTGATGATACTCAAAGCAAGTTCCGAAACAATTAACCATCATTCCCGACCCAATATTATGTCATAACTACTTCAAGACTCGCATTTAGACGAGGTGTGGGTATCTAGTGCCGCGAAGGTACGGTATTCAGGTACGCCATGCATATGCAACCAACTTCCCCACACGCCAGTTCCTCCTTCCCAAAGGTGTACGGACCCACACGCACGCGGTATTCGCAGACACCCCATTCAAGTAACCCCAAGCGTGATCGCCGGCAAGCAGAAAGGTAATTCAGTATTGGTGTTGTGCAGTCCGCGCGTCGCCTGCCCGACGATGAATCTGCCGTCCCAGCCTCTTCTCCGTCCCAGTCTCCACATCGCGCATTACCGCCTGCCTAACCGCTCTCTTCGCGTTCTCGTCCAGCCGCTCGGCTGCCATCTTGCACTTGTCATCCTTCATCATTGCGTCTGCGCAGAGGCGCTCCATGAGCGCCATCTTGTGACCTAGTATGCCGCTTTCTACACCGCACAAGCCGTCTTCAGGCAAAGAATCGCGCCCCGTCTTCAAGGCGCGCATGCCTTCCGGGAGCGTCAGATTCCGGCGCTCTTCCATGAGCCTTTCGACGCTCCACGCTTGCTCGCAATCTGCCTGCGCGCGGATCCAGAGTTTAAAGTCCTCGTGGCGTCGCGTGGAATGGTATTGCTTCTGCAAGATGGCAGCAGTGCGGGCAGCGGCGGCGAGTTTGCGCGCTTCTCGTTCAATCCAATTTTTACGGATGGTCTTTTGTGCATCGAGACGAGCCTGAACATCCGGTTGCCGTACGAATTGGCTGGTCGGAAGTGCAGGCGGAGGAGCAGGTCCGGTATCATTGATGGAAAGGCCAGTCACTGAGTGGAAGGGCTCATCCGGGGGAACTCACCACACTCGGGTGTTGTCGGAGTAGGTGCCCTGGATCTATTTGGAGTGTACCCGGATGTTGAGCCTTCTACAGAATGTGTCTCGGCAGCTGGATGTTCGTCGATAAAAGGGTCATTGACCGGGCTCATATCGAAGGGTGAGTAGCTTCCTGATGTGCTCTGAGTCCAAGAGAAGGGTATTGCTAAAGGCTGCTGTGAAGTTGAAGTTTTGCGTTCTGGTACGCTGTTTGGGTTTAAGTGTTGCGCGTATGCTGAGCGTTGCTTCGTAGGCACAGTCGGCACCACTCCAGACACGCCCGGCCCTGAGCCATCTTCAAGGCGGCCTGGACCAAGTCTAGAAGGCAGGACAGGTACAAAAGAGAAGTGGCTGGATGTGTGACGGTGGTGGGCGCTGCTTCGAGTCGATGGCGTGCCTGGTGCGAAGCCATGCATAGGCTGCGCATTAGCAGGGGCCCTGACCTCGAGCGAAGTAGTCCTCCTGAAGCTGCCTAGAGCAGACACAGGTGACGATACAAAAGGGTCCTGATCACGGCTGTAGATCTTTGAGCGCAGGTCGCCTGTCTGGAATTTGGTACGGCCCTGATGTGGCGTATCAATATGTGCGACTTCTGGAACACCGAAATGGCTCGACAGTGGCAAGGCTCTAGATGTAGATGCCTGTGAGCTTTGTTGCGGTCCCAACACATGGATCGATGTTTTCTCGCCCATAGCCCCATAGTTTGGCGACATCAACGTATGTGGCTCGTTGTCGTGACGTACCAGGGATAACGCAACTCCACCTGACGCCAGATTGTCGCCCGGCTTGATAGTTGTGTCTGAGCGAGGTGAGCTCATGGCTGTAACCTCACCATCCTGAGATGGAAGAGAGTGATATTCAGGTATACAATCTTCATCGTCGGTCAACAGCTGATAACCAGGAGAGCTTCGGATGTCGTCTAAAACCTCGTCCCACTGATCTTTTGTGTGAGCCTGTTCTGCATCGTCTCCGCGATAGCTCGGGAGAAGCGGCATCGAATGCGATTTGCCATAACGGCGAAAATTGGTCGTGTCCATCTGAACGTGTCGAGGGTGTTCCGAGCTGTGTTCAGATTGAGCGGCTGCGGCGAAAATAGACTGATTATGTTTTGCTGGCAGGCAAACGCTAAGTGAGGCTTCCGTTTGCGGTGATAATTTTGGTTGACTAGGCGACTGTTATCGCGTGTTGTGGCCAGTGAAGGCAGTGTCAATTCCAACTTCAAGGCGCCCTTTTAAATATAGGTGCTCGGTTTCGACACCGTGTTTAACCGTATGTTGAGCGAATCGTGATCCGTGGGCTGCGAAATGAATTATGAAGTTACCTAGTCTAGCTGAACCCCGGCTTTTACCAGCTCGAATTCGCACCTAAGGCACTGTGTTGAGTTTCTATGAGTGAAATTTCAGGTAGCGCGAATATGTGACTATATGATCGAGAAATGTTAAAATGTCAATGTTCGAAACGGCTGGTATGAAGACTTATATAGAAGTTTTGTTGAAAAACAGGATGACTAGAAAGAAACACGAAGAAAAGAAAGGGGTCCAGAGATCAAAAAGGAACAAGGCTGTGGAAAGCGGCCTGGAAAATTCAAGCTGCAGTAATCCTGTATGGTCCAGACCAATGTAATAGAATAAACCACCACAGCCTTATACCCAAAGCGAAGAACAAACCTCTCCTAGTGATTATCGCACCTACGCCACCCTATTGGTGACTTCGACGAAATTCTCCCACTGGCGGTACGCTTCACCACTCGAGATAGCCCACTTCGCTCTCCGCACTCCCTCTTTCCAACGGCCACCACCAGGTCCACGCTCTTTGATTACTTTGCCATCATCACCGTGGCCCATGTCGCTCGTATCAGCATCGCAGATACCGCTCACAACGAACAACGCTGCAGTGTTGATATACACAAAATGAAGAATTGGGTCGTCTTCCGGTACCTCGCCTTTCATTATACGCATTAATATTTCCGCGTTCGCCTCTGGCGACTGGCCAGGTGAAACTTCGCTTAGCGCATGGGTTGGAAGACCAAAGTCACTCGGGGAGAGAGTAAAGTAATTGATGTCGACTTCGTTGGTCTCTGGGTTCTGCTCCAGTCGCCAGCAATGTGAGGGACCAGCACATGAAAGTTCGTCGAGCTCCTCATCTCCACAAATCACCATGCCCTTTGCACAGCCAGACTGGCGCAATGATTCGGCAAACTCGGGTCCGATTTCTTTCCGTGCTACGCCTAGCATACGAGCTTCAATAAGCGGGTGTAGGGGGTTGGCAAGTGGACCCAACAAGTTAAAGATGGTCCGCCAGCCGAGCTGCTTCCGGATTGAGGCTGCGTGACGGGCCCCAGGATGGAATATGGGCGCGAAGAGGAAGGCGTAGTTGGAGGATGAAAAAACTTCGTGAATAGTGGAAGGGGCAACGGCCGCTATTTGGGGTGCCTTTGGCTGTACACAAGCGAGGAGATCCGCAGAGCCAGAGCGGGACGTGCTGGCACGATTTCCATGCTTTCCTATCATCAAGAGGGAGGCAGCCAATAGCGAAGAGGTTGTTGATATGTTGAAGGTGTTGTGGGAGTCGCCTCCGGTGCCCACAATATCACACTGTGGGTGTCAGGCTTAATTCCAGGAGGCAAAGGCAGCATGAACAGAATTGAACATGTAGACAAGAGAAGAAAATCGCGAGAATCATACCAATCCACCTTGATAACCGCCTTCTTTCCTTCCTCTCTCTGCTAGCAGTTTTGCTAGACCATCAATGTCCATGGGCGTGGCATGGTCACGCATGGCTTGCGAGCACTTGGTCAAGACGTCTGCTTGGCGGTCCCTGTCTGTGAAATGTAGGCATGTCAAAAGAGCCCCGATTTGTACCTCTGACAGACTGTTCGTGAAGATGAGAGCCATGGCAGCCGCAATCTCGGAGGCATCTGGTTTGGTGGCGGCAGACTCGTGCCACAAGCGCTTCAGCAAGGGTGTGATGGACGTTTTGGGTTCCTCATCGTTGACGGTGGACATTGTGATTTATGGTCAGTGATTTAAGAAGGCAGAATGGTTCCTGTGAGCCAATCGAAGAAATGCACTGTCATAGGTTGTGTATCAAAAGAAAACTCGGCGAACGAAGGAAGGGAGCAGGAGGCGTGAAGAGATAGTGAGCGTCCTACGTTGAGTCAGTCAGTGTCGTCCACGTCCTCTGCAAACCCCACCTACGTCTAGACCGAATTGGAATTAGCGCATCTTTACCTACACTAACACTAACACGTGCATGACGGCCTTCTAAGGTTTCGCGGGAATAGTTTAATTGTAATGCTTTGCATCGTACGTACCGCAGCGCAGGAACTGGGCACGTGGGAGAACCATGTTGGAGATAGGCAGGACCTAGTGTGTATCCTATGTAAAGCAGTCTGGTATACGTTCCTCTGTAGTAACGGCTTTCCCGACTCAATCTCTATAATAGCAGGATCGCGTTTGTTCACAACCAGATAAGATTTGCTGCTCGGCTGGGCGTGTATGATGTGAGAATTCCTGGATTGCAAATATAAATCAGAGCAATCTCGGGGACTTGGATGTCCGGGGGTTTGGTTTCACTGCTACCATCTGAAGTCCTTAGGTGTATTTTTTTATTAAGAAACGGACGCAATCATGGGCAAGCAGGTTGTCAAGAAGTGAAGCTTGATCGGAGTACTTTCGACTTGGAAGATGGGGTCAAGTGGGGGACATGGCGCGGTCACTTCCTCCATCTCGGGCCAAATAGCATAGGAGGAAGGAGCTACCTGGGCACCCACCTGCACCTGCACCTGGGCACTCTGAGAATCACGTGGTACTTATACAACCTCCTTGGAACCTTGGAACACCATTCAGCCATTCAGCCATGGAGCCACAAAGCCTTGAACAGAGTCAATACAGCATCGTTTTCGCGTTGGCTGCACGCGGTGGGTGTTGGGAAGAGGCTCTTTCGCAAACTCGGTAGCCCCACCTGTCTTGGCGCGACTAAATTAAGCGAATCTTTTCGCGCTTTGGAAATGGGTTTGAAGGCGTCTCTGCTGGGTCATGACGGGTCAGGGAGACATCTCTGGCGGGCCTTGCACACACATCGACACATCCAGCAACAGATGGGGAAGAAGCGGACCCATGCCGAGACGAAAGATGGCCCTTCGCGGCCAGCCCCGGATAAGAGCCGGGTGAGCGCGACCCACGACAAGAAGGACGCGCGCAAGAATGGCGAGGCGAAATCGCGCCTGAACCTGGTAAGTAGGACCGTCGCATGCGCGCCTGTCGACAGTTGCTGATGCGCCGTAGTTGTTCACTCCACAGCCCGAATGGCACGCCGTCGCCCTGCCGGCGCTGCCTGCCGTCGACAACCCGACCATACCCGCCCGTCACGTTCTGGACGAGCTGCATCAGTATGCCGACGAGCTGCTCATCGCCGAGGGCGACGAGTACTCCAACTCGCACCTGTCCAAGGACTCGTCGCACAAGTTCATGTCCACCGTCATGACCTCGGGTACCATGGAGGACAAGGTGTCGGCTCTCACCCTGCTGGTGCAGGAATCGCCACTGCACACCACAAAGGCCTTCGAACAGCTCCTGGGCTTGTCGCGCAAGAAGAGCAGGAACGCAGCCATGATGGCCCTGGCCGCCCTCAAGGATTTGATGGGTCAGGGTGTCGTCTTGCCGCCCGATCGGAAGCTCAAAGCTTTTGCGCGCCAGTCCGGCCTGATCAGCGCTCTGCAAGGAAAGGCTGCTACCTGGAAGTATGGCGATCGACTGCCTGGACAGGTCCAGAAGATCCATCTGATCGCTTGGGCCTACGAGGACTGGCTGAAAAAACAGTACTTCGAGATGCTCAAAATCATCGAAGGATGGTCCAACGATGAGGTCGAGTACTCGCGCAACCGCGCCGTGACGTTTGTGTGGGAGCTGCTGAAGGAGAAGCCGGAGCAGGAAGAGAATCTGCTGCGTTTGCTCATCAACAAGCTCGGCGACAAAGAGAAGAAGGTCGCGTCGCGTGCCTCTTACCTACTTCTGCAGCTCCAGATCACCCATCCGTTGATGAAAAACGTCATCATTAGCTCCATCGAGTCCGACCTGCTCTTCCGACCGAACCAGAGTGGTACCGCCAAATACTACGGTGTCATCACCCTTAACCAGACCGTTCTGAGTGCGCGCGAGCAAGAGGTGGCCAACAAGCTTCTTGAGATCTACTTCAGCCTTTTCGTCGGGCTCCTCAAGCAACAAAAGGAACACGACAAGAAGGAAGAGGCGGTTCAAAAGCTGAACAAGCACGGTCATGTTCAAGGTGGAGGAGGCAAGCCTGGCAAGGCTGCTCGTAAGAAGGCTGAGAAGGCTGCCACACAGGCTTTCAAAGTGGAAGACGAGAACCGGGAAAAGTTGATTTCTGCCATCTTGACCGGTGTCAACCGTGCATTCCCCTTCGCCAAAACGGATGACGAGAAGTAAGTATCGAAACTCATCGTATATCAACTCCAACTAACGTTACCTAGGTTCGGAGAGCAGATCGACACGATTTTCCAGATTACTCACTCTGCCAACTTCAACACCAGCATCCAAGCAATGAGTTTGATTCAGCAAATTTCCTCCACCAAGCATTTCTCTACCGATCGTTTTTACCGTACCCTCTACGAATCTCTTTTGGACCCTCGTCTCATCGAAACGTCCAAGCACATCATGTACCTCAACTTGTTGTACCGGGCTCTCAAATCCGATCTCAACATCAAACGGGTTCAAGCCTTTGTCAAACGCCTTCTCCAAATCATTCATTTGCATGAACCACCTTTCATCTGCGGAGTCTTGTACCTGGTCAATGAACTGATCATCCAGTTCCCCAGTATCAGGTCAATGGTGACTACGCCAGAAGACAACGCAGATGATAGTGGTGAAGAGCATTACGATGATGTGCCGGAGGATGGCGAAAGTGCGGCCCCCAAAGAGAAGGCTGAAACGAAGCACCCGCATTACGATGCGAGGAAGAGAGATCCTACTCATGCGGATGCACAGTTGTCTTGTCTCTGGGAGCTTCTTCCATTGCAAGCTCACTATCATCCTTCTGTCCATGTCCTGGCTACAAAGCTGATCAACCAGGACCAGATCAAGGAAAAGCCCGACCCCACCATCTACACTCTCATGAACTTCCTCGACAAGTTCTCTTTCAGAAACGCGAAGACGAAGACTCAGGCTACGCATGGTACATCTATCATGCAGCCTTTGTCTGGCACTGCCAAGGCTGCAGACTATCTCATCGCTGCCCGCGATGGAGATAAGACGCATGGCGCGCTCAACTCGGAACAATTCTGGCGTAAGAAGGTCGACGACGTCCGTGAGGATGAAGTCTTCTTCCACACCTATTTCGAGAAGGCAGGCAAAGCCAAGCAAGCGACCAAGAAAGAGAAGAAGAAGCGGAAGAAGGATGACGAGGACAGCGATGAATCGGGAGAGGATGAGATCTGGAAGGCACTCGTGAACAGCCGACCAGAGATCGAAGGCGATGACGACGATGATGAAGGCTTTGACGACATCGACATGGAAGATATGATGAGTGATGACGAAGAAACAGGTGGCATTGGTATGGATGAGGGTGTCGAGTTGAACCTCGGAAGTGACGACGACGACGACAACGACAACGACGTCGCCGGCGGTGCCAGTGAAGATGACGACGGCATGGATGGCTTCGATCTCGACGACGAGGAAGCCTTTGTCGATAGCGATGACGACATTCCCGTTGACATTGACATGGACGATGACACTGATGTCGAAGAACCCGCACCCAAGTCAAGCAAGGAGAAGGAGAAGGACAAGAAGAAAGCCAAAAAGAGGAAGCTCAAGCACCTTCCTACATTTGCTTCGGCGGACGATTACGCCAAACTCATTGGCGGCGATGATAGCGAGTAAATGCTTTCTGGATATATCATCAAATACGGAGTTCGTCACCACCTGTTACACCTAGAAAGGGACGGCGCTTGGTGGATACAGCACTGCATGCTATTTCTTTCTTTGTAGATATCCCCTACCTTTGTAATGCTTTTGAGGCATGAATGTATAGATTGCGGATGCCGAGCTCTTCGGAAGTCTTCACGTGTTCATATGAAATGGTAAAGGACTTTATGCATTTTGCAAAGCTCAATCTGATCACAATTATTGCCCCTTACAATTAAAGCGTGAGATTTGATAGCTTGAATCACGCTATACCCTTTCGTCTTTTGAAACATTTATCAAAGGCAATCACTCCATGTACAGCCGGCGCGGCGCAGGAAACGGCGTGTATGACAAACGTGCTTTCTGGGAACCACTGTCATTCCGCGGCCCCTTTGATCTTCGGCACATTCTCTACCGAGCATGACGACATAGCATCGTGAAAAGCCTTACGAGTCAGCTTCCTACCTATCACCACCACCACCTCAAAGATGGATGTTCAAGCACCGTTCAACCCAGCAGATCTTTTCTCGGCAAAAGGCTTGGTCGTGGTCATTACTGGTGGAGGCAGTGGTATGTACCTATGATGTGTGACCGTCGGAATACTCCAAGCTACCCCGCCACACCCCGCGCTTGTGTATCGATGCATGCATTGCTCTCACACTTCTCTCTATTTCAAATGCTAACAATTCAAAAGGTATCGGTCTTGCACTGACATCCACGCTTTACCAGAATGGTGCTGCGAAGATCTACATCCTCGGACGCCGTCTGAACGTCCTGCAAGATGCTATCAAAACAGTTGAAAGCTCACCGTCAGCGCCGAAGAACGCATCTAATGTGCTTACCGCCGTAGCTTGCGACGTTGTAGACCAAAAATCAGTGAAGGAAGCAGTAGAGAGGATCCAAAAAGAGGTCGGCTACGTCGACGTGCTGATCAACAATGCGGGCGTGTTGGGTCCCACCAACGGCGGGAGCATTTACAAGGCCAGTTCCATTGAAGAGATGCGCGATGCTATGCTTCAAGGATTTGATGGCAATGAATGGGAAACCGCATTGAAAATCAATGCTCAGGCTGTCATCGGTGTGTCAGCAGCTTTCCTCCCGCTCCTCGAAGCAGCCAACACGCGCCGCGGGTGGGCCCCCGGGAAGGTCGAGGGTGATGGAAACCCTCGCAAGCAAGACACTTCGGCGCTGGAGAAGATCGGTACGAGCAAGGATGATGATAGGATGGCGCATATAATTACTACAACGTCCGTCGCATCCTTCATGCGGTACTGCACTGCGGGTCTCGCGTACAATGCGTCGAAGAGCGCAGCAGCGCACTTGAGCAAGATGATGGCTTCGTTCCTGGCGCCGTGGGGCATCAGGAGTAACGTCATAGCACCGGGACCGTATCCAAGTGAGATGACAAAGTTGCGGTCTGCAAACTTTGGCACCAGCGAGGTTCCGCAGGGGAGAATGGGAAGCGCTAACGATATTGCTGGGCTTTTGTTGTTCCTGGTGGGCAAAGGTGGTGCATATACCAACGGCACGATCCAAGTGACGGATGGAGGCAGGATGGGCGTCTTTCCTGGGACCTATTAGATATTGGCTTCCTCATACTCTCTATAAACTTGGTATCGAAGATTGAAAATAATAACAGTTTTGTAAATTGTTTAACGTGTTGTCTCATTAGTCGTTATTATATGAGTGTCTCGTATATGATAGCCACAGCTTATTGCTGTTTGCTCTGTGCACCCTCCTTTTGCATGCCCTCACACCCTACGATGTTTCCTGCTTTCTCCTCCACGCCACCAAGTCCCTTGCTTGTATCGCGGCCTTCGCTGGCCTTCTTCATCGCATCAACGGCAGCGGTTTTGTCTTCTTGGCCAGACGACTTCCAGTTGGGCAGGCCAGTTACCTGGCCGACCATTTCCTAACGAAAGTGTCAGCATTGCAGCAATTGAACGGTGAATTGAACGCATAGTAGAGACTAAACGTACCTCAGCAGCACCCTTGACATATTGGGCGTGACCACCAACGAGGCCGGGCTGTTGCTGGTTCGAAGACATTGTAGTATTGTGTGATGGTGATACGATGGAATTGAAGCAAGATTCGAATTGTTTTGCGATTTATTACTGCGCGATGGAATGACAGTGCGTGTTTTGTGATATTTAGTGTTATTCGAAAGCGTTTATATGGAGATGATGACGGGATGATATGTGACGTCATGGTAGGCGCAGAGGTATCACCGTCATCATGTCACATGGACACGCGACACCCGACCGGTGGATATGTGGGGTGATTGGGCTGGACCCTTTAACACAGATTCCTATACATGCAACACGTTGATAAAGCAATCTCATATGGCATTACGACCTTTTTGGTGGTTTCTGTCAGCAACTAATGACGTCGCACCCGAATATATGTAAGAGTGCCTGCTTCTTCTCCTAGGTTGTCCTTAGCGATTTATCTATACTTGTTTTCTCGTGCCTCAGGTTCCAGATGTATAAGGGTGGATGGCCACAAGCCCGCCCCAAATCAGCAACTTCACTATAAATTCTGAGGTTCCAGATGCCGACAGTGCCTTCGACTCAGGAACCACCGGAACGAGAAAGTAAAGCTGAATGACCTGTAGTAGATATAGATGGTTGTACCCGTTTAGGTATCCTTTGCTATGGAATCACATGTAATTGTCTGCATGGTGGATATATATTCCTGGATATACTTATTTTCCCTCCCAATTTTGGTCATGAATGCATCTGGGCACATCGTCTACCACCCTGTTGTGTAGTAGGACGGTAAATATGGCCGTGCATCACTCTTTTCGGGTAGAAGATACACGACATGATTATCCCACGGCAGCCTAATGGTAGGCCTCTTCAGATACTCTTCCAGTGATAACTCTCCATTCTCCGCCATGAACCCGTTTCCCCGAAAGTTTTGGCCTTGAGTGGTCTCAGAAGTTAAGATGCATGGGGGCTCTGGGCGTGACTCGGATCCTCGCTCATGTACCATTTCCTCTGTCACAGGCAAATTAGGCGGAATCCGCCTTTCAACGATCCTCTTCGAGAGCGTATTCAAAACACCCTTTTCCAGGTACGACCCCGGTGTAGCCCAGACAGACACCGGTTCGAAAAGTGCTCCCATCTTCGATTTCGCATCTTCCTCCTCACATGTTCTCATCGTATCTTCCATAACCATAAGATAGTGGAAATACAAGAATCGTTTTGAGGGCCTCTCATCATTTCGAAACTGGAGTGCCCTCCCATCCAACTCGGTCCAATCGTATTGAGATTTATCCCCAAATTTCTTGTTTGATTTCTCGAGCAGGCCTTGGTCGATAACACGGAGCTTGAATTCGTTACTAGTCTCGATAGGAGAGGTGGGAACAATGATAATTCTTGCCGTCGTCGAATGCTTTCTCGACCTTGGGATGCAGCCACAGCGCATTACTAACCGACCATATAACGTCTTCTCCTTTCGTTGCGAATATAAGGCCTGCTATATTGAAACCTAGTTTGTGTGGCACCAAGTGTGCTGTTTTACCTACCAAATCCTCCCTGTTGGCTGCTTTCAGCTTTCCATAATGAACCCAGCCTCGCACAACCGGACACCAGCCTTTCTTTCGGCTGACCTCATCTCTCTCTTGTACTGGCTGTACAACGTCATAGCGCTCTTGAACTTGTTTAGTCCACTTTCTCTGGTCATTTTTATTTCTGTGGGCGTTCTCGTGGCGGTACAGAGCAAGTAAGGCCCTATCAGTTACGCTCTGCGGTTGCGTGTCTGTTGGTGACTGCTCCAAGTCGTAATTTTTTTTTGACCCAGCTACTCATACCTACATTTAATGTTTGGAATTAGTGTCCTATAGTTTGTTGTGGAACAAAAAGACATGAGAGCAGCGGATGGAAGATGAAACCGGAAATGCAACTAACTGGATTTAGCAGGCTTTCCTTGATTGCCTTCGTCGAACATCTTAAAGCGCAGATTGGAGACCAGAGCCTGATCTCGCATATCTTTGTCCTAAACAGAACCGTTAGCTGTTTGCTAACATACTCTGATGATTGATTTATACCATATTGTTTTTGTTGAGTTTGCTACAGTCTTCAGTGAGCATATGACAGTGAATTAATGGGCTTTAATGGAAAATATATACTGTTGGGACGCAAAGATAGCCTGATTGTATCGTGATGGGTGGTCGGGGCTGTGAGTGAGGCTTAAACAGTTTTATTGGTACTCATTGGTTTGGCGCTCGTATTCACACGAGATCTTGTATTGCTTTTCAAGTCTAATTATAGGTAAACATAGGCAACCAGATACCTATGAAGACTGGACTAGGGCACTCAGGTACATAGAAGAGCCGGGGAAAACACAATCTAAA
Source organism: Pseudopithomyces maydicus (assembly GCA_026873275.1). Taxonomy (NCBI): domain Eukaryota; kingdom Fungi; phylum Ascomycota; class Dothideomycetes; order Pleosporales; family Didymosphaeriaceae; genus Pseudopithomyces; species Pseudopithomyces maydicus. The sequence goes on along the minus strand of JANTUC010000010.1, from coordinate 691,258 downwards.
TCCGGAAAAATCCACGTCAATAGCATACGGTGCTAGTTATCCTCCACCAGCCGGAATGATCTTCTTCCCTTTGATACTTTTCCACTCCATCCCAAAGCTCGTCAGTGTGGCAATTACTGCCGTCGCAATACTCAAAACAAGTGCTGTCGTGATCGCTTTGGTATAAGCTTCCAAAACTCCCGCCAAGTACGCCTTCGGCACCACTTGCCTGACGTATGTTGCACCCGCATTGATAACAATCTTAGGATCAATACCAGGTGCATACTTTGGGATTTCTTTCGCCAGACTATTGATGAAGATGTTCTGGGCGATGGAAATAGCGATGGCACCACCGAGAGAATTGAAGAACATTACAAGTGCATTAGCGGTTGGCATGTCTTTCGAGGATGTGACAACTTGGACTGCGACAAATGGAATCTGTACCGACGCGCCTGCACCGAGCCCAGCGAGGACCTGGTAACCAATCCATTGGCTGGCGTTGGAATCGACTTTGAGGGTGTAGAGCATGCCGGCACCAACAGTGAAGAGTGCACTGCCAGCCCACATAAAGGGTGTGTACCAACCCACGACGGTTATAAGCCCGCCAATGACAATGGATGAGAGAGTTATGCTGCAAAGGTAGGCGATTGTCCGTATGCCGGATCCTTCAGCAGTTGTGCCCTTCGAAGCTTGGAAATAGAACGGAAGGTAGAAAATATGGCTAACAAACGATTAGAAAAGCCGATCATGAGCATCCCGAATGACATGAAATAAGGATACTTACGTATAAAGAGCCATAGACAGGAAAGCAGTAAAAACACAGCTAGCCAAAACAGTTTGTTGCTTCATCACGCGTAATGGGATAGTCGCCCGGTCTTTCTGCCAAATCTGAATGGCAATGAAAACACTGATAATCAATCCGAAGCCCAAAAGGTTTCCCCATACTTTTGAATTTTTCCATGGATAAACCAGACCACCCCACTGCAAGGCTAACAGCAGGCATACGATGGCACAGATAAGAAACACGGCCCCTACCAGATCGATTTCTTTCATCCGCTGCTTAAAGGTCATGTGTCCATACTGGCGTTCAGGGTTGGAGAAAAAGAAGAACACAACCGCGAGAGAAATGCCTCCAAATGGCAGGTTGATCCAGAAACACCATCTCCAGGAGGCTTTGTCAGTTAATGCACCGCCCAGCAATGGCCCAACCACACTGGCGATACCAAACATAGAAGATAGTGCTGCTATGTAGATCGCGCGCTTGCGTAGTGGTACCGAATAGCCTATGATTGTCATACCACCCGAGAAAAGCGCGGCTGCACCAGCCCCTGCGATAGCGCGACCTATGATAAACATAGGACTGCTTCTGACCGCAGCGCAGATAATAGAGCCGATTTCGAATATGAGAAGTGCGCAGAGGTAGGTGTATTTGATGTCAAAGTACGTATACACTTTGCCAAATGACGGTTGCAGTGAACAGGTTGTGAGCAGGTAGGACGAGCCGTACCAGCCCACATCATTGAGAGAATTGAACACTGTCGTGATCTTGGGGATAGCGGTGGCGATGATGGTATTGTCAAGCGCGATGACGAAGGTCGTCAAGCAGAGGCCTAGAGACAGGACGCCCAGCTTAAAACCGGATAGATATTTCGATTCATCTTCTGGTTGTTCTTGGGAGTCCCCAGCATCGGTCTGTGCATGTGCTCTGTCGTCAGCTACTGCTTGTGCCGACTCTGTCACGTCTCCCGTTGCCTTGAGTGCATCGACCGGAGGGACTGAACCCTGGTAATCGTTTGGGTTGACGTCTGGTTCCTTTTCATTAGTTGTTGATACATTTGATGCGCTTCCTTTATCTGTTGTCTGTTCATCGATAATCGCTGCTTGCTTCTCTTTTTCGGTGTCGGCAGTCGGATTCGATTCGCTGCCTGGAGCAACCATAGTGCTGTTTGTGCGCCGCTGCACTGGGTGCACTGTACGGCTGTACGACCCGGATAAAATGTTGCTGTCGGTCGAAGAAAGTGCGATCGCGTACTTATACGTTTCGAAATGAATTGCAGTATCCAGGCGTAACGTTGTAAAGACTCTGGTTTGATATCAAACTGTACTTACGACGGCTCCGAATCGAAAGATAAGCAAGGAAGAAGTGAGAGAACAGACTCTCTAGCGGACGCGGAACTGCCTCTTCTGTACCCTTCCACGATCCTTACCCGAGCCCCTGCACGCGAGCACTTCTCTGGAGGGTTCGCACAGGTGCACTTGCATACACGTATAATATACGGACTCTAACGGTCTAACCGATGCTCGGAATGTCAAGTTGCCGATGTGCTCTTTTCAGCAGATGACCCGGTTAAGGCTCTGATGCAGCCAACTTTGCTCCAATCAGACCTCGCTGGCCCGGCTGTTTGATCCGCCAGGGTTGTGCATACGATTAGACATGGATACGTAAACAGAGCCTCGTAGATTACCACTGCATTGTAGAGCTACATACCTAGCCTGTCAACGACATTAACCTTCATTGCAGACACGAAGCGCGTCTTGAAATCGTATATGGTGATGGTAACGTGTTCGACGAGGCATTTGCTCCATGAGGAAGCTCGGCTAGGGTGAGGCATGCGTCGCCGATCCCAAGAACGGGGTGGTGTGGAGAACAGAACGCCTCCGAATGCTTGCACGTGGCCATCTGTTCTTATTACCGAAATTTAAGCCCATGTCATTGGACTGAGGCGACTTATCTACTACTCTTTGGGGCAAGTAGGTTAGGAAATCTTTCCTCTCGTAAGAATCTCCTGAGGATCGTGCGGCAAGTGTAAGCGGGGGTCTAGACGCAGGGCGCCGTATACGCCGTATCGACAGGGTCTTTGGGCAGCTGGAGGCGACTCGATTCATTGTTTAACTATAGGAAGCAGCCACATCGGAAAAACAGTTTGTTGCTTACACTGTGCTTCCTGAACTTATATAATGTGCCTGATAGTGTCGGTGCAGCCGTCCTAATTACTGTTACCAGGGAACAAGTGTCGTATCAATATACTAAATTTTTATTCGACTCCTCTCTAAGTTTATAAACACACATATAAAAAGAAGCCAACACCAACACGCTGAGATTTATGGCGGAGATTTCTTTTGGAAGTCAAGACAAAATTTATACCGACATCTAAACCATTTCTTGCCGCGTTCTACCCGCTCTTCACACCACCACCACCACCACCAAGAAAAACTCTTGGAGCTTCCGTCTATCTTAACGAGTGAGTATACTATGGATTGTAGACTCCCGGATCCAAACTCTAGGCAACGTATGATCTTGTTCACTAACGCAGAATTAGAACCTTGCTAACAAAACGCCGAAGAAGATAGCTAGGACGCGTTTTTATAGCATACCTTCTTGGGACAGTTGGAGCATGGATTTTCAACTTTGACAGTGGTCAGGATGATTCCTTCCTTGCCTCGAGGGCATCTCTTCTGAATCATTTGAGCACTAGCGCAGAGCTGAATGAAGACCATCTCGGTGTGCCCGCAACGGTGGTTATAAGCATGGTAAAAACACATGTTGAATAGTGGAGCTCGGACTTTGTTGTAGCCTCAAGTGGTCTTTCTTGTAAAGGAAGGCTGATGTCTATCAACCTATACCGGTCAGCAAGAGTACGCGTCGAATAAAAATAGGGTGTCATGCTGAAGTGGAAAAGTGGCAACGCACTAATGTCAAAGTAACCGAGTATAGCACTCGAAATGTAAGTGACCCAGCAACAAGATGCGCCCAGTGAACGTGGAAAGAATAGTGATCTGAGAAAAGGAGACTAAAAGTAGAATCACAGGTCAGCCTTTGTGTGATGAGATGATCGTCCTGTGACCACGTCCTTATATACTTCAACACCATCGTCGATAGGTGATACTTTTATTTAGTTGAGCGTGAAGTTTGATTGCGATGCATGGTGAACTAGGTAACTATAATCCTAAATCCGATGTGCGTTACTCAATCACAGTAGGGTTACGAATGTAATCCACTGAACGAAGGTGCGCCGGTGTATGTGCTTCCCCATTCGAATCCTGCACTGCTGCAAAAGGGTGACTGCATCGTAGCAAGACATGCTGATTGGAAAGAAAATACATGGCAAACTACGGCTTTTGCTCGCTTATTGATGTGCGCAAATCATACTCATGTAACACGATCGCGTGGTGATTCGGTATGGTGCATAAGGATCTCACTTCGCAGCTGGTAAGCGATGTGATAGCGGCCAGCAAGATCCACAAATGGAAGTCTAAAACATTCTTGGCTTGTATGTGAAAGTTTGCTCTTCTTTCTCCACCGACTTCCGCTGCGTGAGGAAATTCACACTTCTGTATAAAGCTCCCGTCGCCCCGGCATGCAACGTACCATGAGCAACAGCCGTGGAACAAGTCGCCTCCCGATGGATGTCACAAATTTGTGGGACCATGAACGAATGATTTTTTCGGCCGCCATCCCATTGCAAGTAAAATCAAAGCATTGTCATCGTACAATTTTCCTGTTGTTCAAGGCATCAGTTGTTTTCTTGTTTATATTTTACAGAGCGTCACTCGCGTGGTCGGAGAAGCAATCGCTTAAAGTTAGGAAGAAATGTATCATAGCTAGAATACCTAGGTAAGTTATTGGGGTGGATGAATGAATTTACTGTAAGGCTAGTTGCCAAAATGGGTATTTACTACCCAGGACCCAGGTATAGAGCATGTCCTGACTGACACGCAAAGAACAGTCTTCGGTCGATCAACGTCAATTGCACGGCTAGCTGGACTCAAGAGTTGGTCCGGTGGTAATTCAAACATGGACGGAGCTCACTACACCGGGATGAATGCAGTTGTGGAGTTGTTCTGCCGACCCTGGCGCATAGATTCAATGACGTAGATACAACCTTGGAAGGCAGGGGAGCACACTTCGGGTCTAACGACCACCACCATTACCTAGCAGGCTTGCCTGCCACGTCGCTGCTGCACGAGCGGGCGCAGTTCAATGTTTTGGACAATATATAGATGGAGTCGCGGTAAGATTTGGATGCAATTGCCAGCGGGCCACGCTCGTGCGACCAATCACGCGAGACTGCTCGCTTCACCGCTGATTGAGGATGCAATTCATGCGAACCGCTGCAGTGCTGCAGGCTTGCATGTTGAGAAGCGGCTCGTCTTGAGCGGGTCCAATGCCGATGAGGATAGTCTCTTGGTGGTCCAGGCTATCATGTGGATGATGGGCAGACACTGGCAAGAGTCGCGAAGAGAGGAAGCTCTGGGATGGTGACGATGGTGACGATGATTCGGGGCTGCTGGAGACTGAGACAAGATGCTGTCAGCCCGCATGGCATACCCACACTGTGGGGTCCAGATACTGAGGCTATCGCCACAGATCAGTGTGCTGGCCATGTGGCTGCCGGCGGCGCGGACTGTGCCGGCTGGCCACCTCTCGTCTAGAGCGAGGAGGCGTCCTTTTTTCGGGGCTGGATGGCGACATAACGGTCGATCTGGAGAAGAGCTGCTCGTGGGCGCGGTGCCAGCTGGCCACGACGCCCCATCTTTGCGCCTTTTGAGGGCAAGCGGACATGCATGGGACAGTTGTGGTTAGTGGAGAGGTGGACGCTTGACACGTCAACCAACGCAGCTCTGTCGCTTGACGCAGGAGCTGCACTCCGGAGTCCCACACGACTGGGCGCAGATGGAGATTATAGTAGTACCGATTGCCTTTGCGCCGCCCTGGCCAGCATCGTCATCCTCTCTCTTGTGCTGCTGCCGTCGCGCGCAATTGCCGTGCGCCCCTCGCTCGTTCTCACGGTCAACACCAACAACACCCAGTGCCTGCGTCGCGGGCCCGCACAAGCGCCTCCGCTGCGGCTCTGGAACGCCCGCCCTCGTGCGCGCTGCATCCCCCGAGTGCCCTGCTTCTGCGCGCGCCGAGAGGGCTCCTCCGACGGGAATAGCCTTCAAACAGGTGCATTGACCGCCCCTACACCGCCTGCCCAGCGTCACGCTTTTTATATCGTCGCGCCTCCCACGCGCGGGCGACAGCGAGGCCGGGAGACGTCGCAATGCCCTGTCTGAGGCTCTCGAACCCGACCTCCAACCTGTGTGCTCCCTCCGCCTCATAATCCACGCTTGCAGACCCTCCGACCCTGCCACGGCCCCTGCGCCCTGCCATTGGCCCGCCCGCCCTCGAGCCCGCCGAATGGGACGTGACCAGCCCGCCCGAGCATCCACCGTCGTGTCTTGTCCGTTCTGGGGGAGATCGGGACTCTTGTATGTCCAGCGCATCCGTGCTGTGTCGTCTTGTTGACAGCTGTACAGCCGCTCCAGAACTGTCTGGCGTTGCAACGGCCGTCGTCTGTATAATACCAGCCCACCACCAGCCCACCACCGTGCACTCATTTATTGTCGCCATTGTGTCCAATTTCACCCTCACCTAATACCTCCCGTCCAACAGAGCGCACAGGACAATCTAATACCTAGCCTGGGCCACCCAGCTTCCAAAGTCGGCGCTAGTCACGAGGATCACCATTCACCCTACCTACACACCTCAGCGCGGTGCTGCTCCCAGAACAAACCAATTCGCCTTCGGTACATCCATTGTTCGAAGCTCATCTCTGCAGCAAGGTCATCAGGAGCCATCGATTCAGCTTAGGGCCAAGTCGTGCTGTGTCGCCTTGAACATACAGGCGACAGCTCCAGTGAGCTCGTTGAGGGTGAGTGTTTTCCATTTCCTGCGATCCACATACCCACAACCACTGTTTAGCTAATCGACTACCAGCCGACCGCCAGAAATGGCATCGTTGGACTTCGACCAGAAATTCCTTGGTAAGATAGCCAAGCAAACAGCGGACAGCAACCCCTCCTCTCCGCTTCGCTCTATCAAATACTCGGTCTATCAGTCCTCCTCTCACGCCGACTTGTCCGAGCAAGGAAGCTCCGCAAGCTCGATACGAGCCGCGACACACCGTCCCTCGCGCTTTACCAACACATTCTCTGGTTATCTCGAGAAGGACTTTCCGTGTTAGAACTTTGTGTTTTACCTTATGCTCAGGACAACCAGCATGGGCCGGAATGTAGAGTTCTCAGCGTTAAGCTGAGGGCGAGCTTCTATCACATTTTCTGCTTATTCCACAATCAGCCACCTGTCACGGCTACCAACATGATGACGACAGATCACAGAACCCTCGGTGTACCTCTGTTACCACTTGGAGAGCGGACTGGTAATGGACAGGCTCGCGCTCATGACTCGTCCAATTTTTCGCCTTCCTCAAAACGCGCCGGAAAACAGCCAATGCTACGCGAGCCCATCGATTCCATGGTCTCAGAGACATCATTCGTCACAAACCCATACGCTGCGGGCGGCCCAGTAGGCACACCTTCACCAGCCCCCCTAATGCTCCTCCTGGACTTCATCCAGTACCGATACCCCAACCGTCCTCATTCATACTCCCACCGCTCAACTTCGTTCCGCTAGCTGGAGGATACTTTACGACGGCATCAGGATACGCTACACAATACCTTCCTGGTTCGCATCCTCTAAGATTATCCGTGGCTTTAGAGCACAGTGCCTTTCTCTGGGACTGTATGCATGACCACGAAGAGTCTCGGCGTGTAGCCCGTCGCGCGATCAAGGATGTCTACCGCGCACAGGAAGCAATGGATGACAATGAGTTTGAAGACGCTGCTGAGCTTGTTGGAATATTGGGCCGCATGATGAAGCGTAAGAGTTGGGAGGCTACACCGCGCGTTGGAGGTATCGCTAGCCCAGAGCCAGCCGTGCCTACCACTCTCGATGCCGTTCAGCCCAGTGGTAGTGCCACTCATAAGCACGATAAACCAAACATGCCCAATCAAGCCAATCTGCAACCAAGTCGAAGATCAACCGACGCTCCTTCAACGACGTACCCAGCCTCGGGTTCCCCGGCGGCTCCTGTCCACAGTCGAGCAAATTCGGCAACCAAGACTAGACACAGGCGAAAAGAGAGTGGTGATAATGAGGGTTCACCACGCTCTGCCACACAAGGTTTCACGGGCGGGCCGGTTCAGCAGACCACTCCACGTGCAAGAAATGTCGGTACTACACAACGGAACCCACAAGACAATCGGTCTCCAGCAACGCCTCCAGGAGTGCGAACAACACCGCAGCGGTACCCAAATGGCTCGGTCAAAGGCACCCTAGTCGCAAGTGATTATACACCTGTATCACCAAGTGCTGCTGCGGTGCGAGCCGCGGATTTTGTCCGAACATCCCCTTCTCTCCGACGATCACCGCCCTTACGGCAGTCACCACCTTTGCGGCAGTCACCCCAACCATCACCAGTACAAAAACATGCATACACCAAATCGGATCGATGACAATTACAAGGGCGTGGGCATGCAGGGAAGATGGATGTGCAATGGACCATACCAGACATCGAAGCGCAAATTGTGCTCCGTCCTCCAAGCGAGTCACTTTCCGTCTCGGCCACGCCCGACAGTCAATCATACACCCACAGACCTCAAAACAACTAACTCCCTCTATAGTAACAGTAATTTGTTTCGGATTGCTCAACCACGTTCCAGAACGTCACGGCACCACTATACCTCAAGGGTAACCCATATGTATCATACCGGCGTTTCTGGAGTGCACATATTTGGTTGGACGATAGACTCTCCTGTTTATCGGCTGTTATGTCCCTGTTCATGTATTATTCATTGCGTTATTTGGTCATGGCTTCTTGCTTTCTATACTCATGATACCACTCTGTTGGTCGACTATTTCCCCGGCTATCGGATATATGACGCTTCGGTAGAATTTTTTACCAGTCCGATATAATACAGTACTTTGGATACGTTGCAAGTTGCGCGCAGAAACGACATTCCTCTCTATGATGATGGACCGTACGACCCAAAATGCCGTACGTAGGCACATGTGCCCGTCACTAGTGACACTGGTCATATTTTTCGTGCTCTGCATGATGTCATATGATTACTGACATCTAACCGGGTGATAGACTATATTGTTTGATGAGATTGAGTAGAAACTCCGTCAATATTATAAGGTCCTAATGCTCTAGGGAAGAGCGAACGATAAGGTTCATGTGCTATGATCGGACCAACTATTGTTACGAAATGGTAGAATCCATTAGCATTTGTATGAATCAGTAGACACATGGTGGTAAGTATAATTTAAGCATCCCACGAGCGCGATGTACAGTACGCACTTATGGTTGTTCGAACCCAGAGCCTCCTACGCTCTCTTGATCAAATCTAGACCGTTAATTGATAATATACTTTTGACGCTAGGACTGGAACATTTGTCGTTTAAGAATTGGTTAGAACTGGTCGGTGCACACTGCACCGTGACTGGGAAGCTAAACAGAAGCAGCAAGCGCGTCATACGCGTCGAAGGCGCGCCTCCATAAACTCGCGTCCAACCCACACAAAGTCTTCTTTTCTCTATTCGTCTCACTTTCGGATGGGCAACGAGCAATCTCGCGACCAATCTCCCACTATGTCTTCCAAGGCTGCTCCATCGAAGCGTTCGCTTGAGGATAGCGACGCGCCCCCAGCTAAACGCGCCCGCGGGCGTCCCAGGAAAGACCCCAATGCGCCTGCTCCTGTGCCCAAGGATCCTAACACACCCTCGCGCGGACGAGGAAGGCCGAAGGGCTCTACATCCACCAAAAGCGCGAAAGAGCCCAAGGCCGTAAAGGATGGTCGCGGAAGGCCGAAAGGTTCTACGTCTACTACCAAGAGTCCCAAAGCTGCAACTGGAGGAAGAGGCCGACCCAAGAAAACCGCGGACACTGCCACGCCTGCCAAGAGTCCTGCAACGTCAGGCAAAGGAAGGGGTAGACCGAAGAAGGATGTCACGACGGGTGCCGCGGCTACAAAGAGCAAATCGGCAACAGGCCAGGGTAGAGGTCGCCCCAAGAAGGATGCGAGCGCAAAAGCGCCTGCTAAGAGCCCTGGCCAGGCCGGCAAGGGCCGTGGACGACCCAAGAAGGATTCGGGTGCATCAGAGGGCGCGATTGAAGAGAACAGCACCAAAAAGGACGAGGAGGCGCCAGTTGCAGAAGAAGGGAACCTTTCGCCTGCGACACCCGCCCACCTTGTCATCACTTCTGACGTTTCGACCACCGAGGACGAAGAGGACGAAGCAACATCGAAGGAGACGCCAGTTTCGGACGAGTTGAGCGGAGACTCCAAGGAGCAGGAGGCGCCTCAACCGGAGCTATAAGTGAAACTCCAGTTCTATCAACGCAATTCGTTTCAATGTCGCTGGTTCTCTAGTCTGGTTCTTTATTCTACTCGATCAGCCTACTTTCCCCGACATGTATTACTATTTGCAAGTGTTAAAAAGAACCGTGGCAATGGTTGTACTGTATCATTTCTTATTTAAAACGAAGTATTGGCCTTCAGTGTATATTTGTTTGAATATCAGACATGTGCATGTCTATGGTATGTGGTGTTGTATGACTGGCGTTGAAGGAAAGGCATATAGATTGTATATTAGAAAAAAAACCTCAAATGTTCGAGTTCATTTCGCGTGACCGATCCCTATATTTGACCATGTACGTACATGACATCACTGCAAAGTGGTCTGAAATGCCCCAAGTGTCTCTCCTGCGCGGAAGCTCTTCGCTGTTGGTTACCTGCATGAAGATTGAGCCAAGTGGGCCTCTAAGTGGGACCAACATACGAGATACCAATCATTCGCGACATGTCTGCAGAACGATGACACATAGCACAAGCGAATGGACCACTCAGAAACAATTGACTCAATATTCTCTCTCTTGAGGGGCGCCTATTTATATGCATATAGATATTAATAAATTTTGTTTTCTTCCATCAAATAGGTGATTGCGACTCACCGACATGCCTTCGGTGGTATGGTCTAGTGGTATGACGTCGCGTTGTGGTAACACATGAAGTTCCGCGCCAGCCTGGGGTAGGTTGGCCCTCTCCTAAGAGGACTACTTCACACAGTGTACTGACTGTAACAACAGTTCGATTCCCAGTACCGCCAAAGCTGTACAGCTTCTTTTTTTCTTGTTTTTCTTCTGCCGAAGCGTAGAGGACAAGTTTCTTAGTTTTTACCCAAGTCGCGTTAGAAACATTCTATATACCAGGGAGGGGCCGAGCTCTCCAGGCCTGCTGATACGGAGCATGGACCTCTCCGAATCAACTCCGACCTCCGCGTCTAACTTTTTGTCGCGCCGACTACCATGAGTTTGCATCCATCATTGCGCCCTTACACACCATGGCTGAATCGGCCGCAAAAGCGTCGCCCGCGACAGGGGCATCAGGAGGCGCTGCAAAGCCGCCAAAACCTCCGAATCCTGTATGGAGGATGATGGGTACGCTCTCCTCTCCTTACATCTCACTGCCTACTCTGCCTAACCTCTGATGGAACGCCCACTGATCATGGCTTAGGCTTGCCAAACTTCCGGTGGAGGCTTCCCTCGCGAAATTGGATGATTTTTCTTTCCATCACAGGCTCTTGGACTGCCGCTGTCGTCTATGATCGCCGCGAGAAGAGGCGCATAGAGCAGAAATGGACCAAGCTGGTCGAGCACATCGCCTCCGAATCGATCAACGAACACCAGATGCCGCGCAAACTCACTGTGTATCTCTCTGCGCCTCCAGCTGATGGCTTGGTGTCCGCGCGTGATCACTTCAATGAATATGTCAAACCTATCCTGGTTGCGGCAGCGCTGGATTGGGATGCAGTCGAGGGCCGGCGAGAGGGTGATGTCAGAGCTGGTCTGGCGGACAGGATTAGACGATTGAGGTGGAAACGAGGAGAGCTCGTAAAGGAAGAGCCCGAGATTGATACAAAAGACATCGTTGAAGAGTCTAGGTTGAGGGCTGGCATCAGCGAGTGGAACGGACCCGCTGGAGATATTGTCATTGGAAGACACACATGGAAAGAATATGTACGGGGTCTACATGAAGGATGGCTCGGCCCACTGGATCCTCCTGCTTCTGTCGACCTGTACGAGCCTCTGCCTCCTGCGCCCGAGACGCCGCCGGCTGCCACAACAGAAACTTCGGAATCCACCGCTTCATCCTCGACCGACGATGCTTCCCCTACTACCGTTCACGACACTGCGCCGTCAGCACCCGAGCCAGAGAAGCCGCAGGAAGAAAAGGAAGAACCACCCAAACCAAAGAAAAAGAGGCAAGCCCCACCGTTCAACACGCCTGCCGAATACTCGCAATCCCAGCTCCCGCCTACCTGCCCGCAAGCTCTTGGACCCGCGACCACCATCGCTCTCCCCCATCTTCTTGGCTTCTTCAACTTCCCCATCCGCATGTACCGCTTCCTGAACCGTAGAAAGGTGGCAGAAGAGGCTGGACGTCAGACTGCCGCAGCTGTGCTCGGCGCATACCGACCATACCACACATTGAGCGATGACGAAAACGGTGCGCAGTGGGAACAGGAGCAGTTCCTCACACACGAAGAGCCGGAGTGGCACAAGACGGCAAAGGAGAGGAAAGATGGTGAAGGAGAGCGAGAGTGGCTGGACGATATGGTGATCGACCCCAGGATCGGGGAGCGCATGAGGAAGTTTGAGCTCAGCCCCGAGGAAGAGGACAGGGCGAAGAACCTGCCTGCTCGCAGCGGAGATTCGTGGTTCGCGGGGCTGTGGCCGAAGAAGGAGAAGCAGCCGTGGGAAGATTTGAGTGATGATGTGGATTAGAGCGCATATGGAGCGGGAAGAATGTGGATGAGGGCAATTAGAGCATGGGGACTGTAGATACCAGCATCTCGTCTTCGACCTTGTGTTATGTACTGTATGAGTATTGGTGTGGTGTAGCATAGTACGATTAAGCGTAGAGCGTATACAATTACTTGTGCATTGATCTGAATCTCTACACATGCAGATAAAAGGCCAGTCCAGCACTCGATATGGACAGTGATTTCACCCTGTACAAATTCTCGAGTTTCACGAATTTCACCAAGATGGTCACCCGAGGTCACCCAAAGCCGCGTCCGGCGGCGGTGGTGGCTAGGCACGCTAGGCATGCCCCGCGGCGAATTTACGCGCGCTCACCCCTCAGCGTCCACCAACACCCCACACACGGTTACCTGCGTAATAGCACCACCCTTGCTACTCGTGACTTGATTCGAGTCCCGCTCATCTGCACTTTCTAGTCGAGTGTATAGTGCAGCTGCCGAGATGGTAGGTACCTTCCTTCGTGGTATCATGCCACTACTAACAGAGTTACGCAGGCATCCTCTGCTCAGTCCAAAAGCGTCTCGCTCTTGCGATTCTCGACTTCCTCCAAACCTCTCAGACAGACGGCTCCGTGCCCACCGAGGACGCCGAGCAGCTCGAGGTCGCTGCCAACTGCATCAGCGAAGCTTTCAAGGTTGATCTTTCCGACAGCGATGCCGTGAAGGATGCGCTCGGTGGCCAGAACCTGCTCGCCATCTACAACGTCTACGAGAAGCTGAAGGGCAAGACCACCGCCTCTACCCAGGGCTCCTCGTCCGCCTCCGAAGCGAGACCTGCAACCCCGCAGACGCCCTCCTCCGACAATGTGAAGGCTGGCCCCGGCGGCGTGAACAAGGATGAGGCGGAGCGCCTCAAGGGCCTGGGTAACGAGGCTATGAAGAAGAAGGACTACGCTGGTGCCGTCAAGCACTACTCGGCTGCGCTCGAAATCGTCCCGCTGAACCCCATCTACCTGTCCAACCGCGCTGCCGCCCATTCTGGCGCAGGGAACCACGAAGAGGCGAAGAGCGACGCCGAGATGGCCGTGGCCGCAGACCCCAACTACTCCAAGGCTTACTCTCGTCTGGGCTTCGCATGCTTTGCGCTTGGTGACGCCAAGGGCGCAATGGAGGCCTACAAGTCTGGCATGGATGCTGAAGGAGGCGGTTCAGACGTCATGCGCCGCGGCTACGAGACGGCGAAGAAGAAGTACGAAGAAGAGGGCGGTGATGTTGGCGCGGTGGAGGCAGAGGCTTCGCGCGGTGCTGGCCCTGGTGCTGGTGGCATGCCCGATCTCGCCTCTCTGGCCAGCATGCTCGGTGGAGGTGCAGGAGGTGGCGACGGAGGAGCGGGCGGTATGGGCGGTCTCGCGGGCCTGATGAACAACCCCATGATCCAGCAGGCTATGCAGAGCCCCATGGTTCAGCAGATGATGCAAAACCCCGACATGATGAGCAACCTGATGAACAACCCTCAAATGAGGCAGATGGCAGAGCGCTTTGCTGGTGGAGGCGGCGCGGGTGGCGCTGGTGGTGCCGGTGGAGGCATGCCCGATCTGAGCTCGCTGATGAACGACCCAAACATCGCAGATATGTAAGTACTCCCTGGAAGTTTTGCAATGGGCCTAAACTCACCTATGGACACAGGGCACGGAACTTCATGGGCGGTGCCGGTCGAGGGGGCGCTGGTCGGGGAGCCGGCGGGTCGTCATAGCGTGATGATCGCGGAAGAGCCTTTTGATAGCGATTGAGTATGCTCATACAAACTTGGTTGAGTTGTGAAGATTGCCTCGGCACAGTCAGGACGATCCATAGTATCACATCACGATTAGACGGTAATAATGATACCAATTCATGTTCACGCAAGCAAATGTTGCATTTTTCACTCTTCATTCTCGTGTTTTCGAGAGCTCGCAAATCTTATCGATGCAAAAGACCTCTCGACAGGCTCTGATCGGTCGCATATTCGGGGTTTATGCTAACCGGACCTGGTTCGCTGGGGTCGGCATGCTAGCAGCAGCACACTCTCCTCTATTTGCCTTTGCTGTTCATATTTGTCACAGCTCCCCCTCCTCTTCTATATTGTACTCCTCTCTGCTCACGCAATCTAGCCCTTCATATGCCATGATATGACCTCTCATAACGCAAGCGTCCACAACCCATCCCCAAGATAATGACCCGCCTCACACGCCTGTCCCTTCTTCACCTTCTTCATCTCCGCAGTCCCCACCTTCAACACTCCCACCATGCACGCTGTGTCCTTGCCCTCAGCCTCAATCACCACCGGCGTTCCTGCCTCAAGATCCTCCTTGCCGTAGCGGCCCTCGGGGTCCTCTGGGTCGCCGGGGAGACGACCGCCTGGGGATGTGAGTCCAGGAGCCATGAGCGTAGCGCCGGAGAGCACAAAGCGGATGGCACCGCGGTCGATGCGCAGGCGGGCGAAGCAGTTCGGGTAGCGGTGTACGATGGTAAGGTGGGGGAGGAGGGCGTCGTCCATGTGTTGAAAGAAGAGGGGAACGGAATTGAGCGTGAAGAGAGAGACGCGGTCGGGACTGTGGTGGCAGATGGCTAGTTAGCTATGGACATGTGAAGGTGTTATGCGCGTGCCATGAAGAAATTACGCGGGTGGGGGGAGAGGAAGAAGGACATACAGCTTTACGAGGTCGAGTTGTTCTTTCTTGGGCATGATGTCCTCGATGTAGGGCTCGAGGAGGGGGTACGTATCCAGCACTTTTTGGCGAATGGTGCGCTGGACGGAGGACTTGACCTTCGACTTTGCACCGGAGGTAATACTGCGCTGGTCAGTTTGTTCTGTTAGGAATGGGAGGGATTGGGATTTCACTTACTCTTTTTTGAACATGGTGGCGGCTTGGTGGTTGATGGTGTGGTGAGGGATGCGCGCGTTATAGTTGCGCGTGGATGAGGGGTAGGTTGTTTGGCGGGGTCGAGCCTTGATCTATACGTGCGCTGGTGACTACGCACGTACCTCCTTGGTTGAAATACCATGTCCACATCTTGGTAGCAAACGAAAGCTCGACCACCAAATCTCAAGTACGAATATTGCGACAGCTCATTGGAAAGAGATGTGCACTACCAAAAGTTCAGTATGGGGTCTGCCTTTGTATATGGACCCTGTATTGTTTAAGCACCTAGTGGAGATATTCAAGAAGAAGCGGCTCGTATGTCTATGAAAAATGTCAAGATAATGATATATGGTGAATATCAAGACGATAATTTCGCCTATTGAAAATCAACCCCCTCGAAAATATTGGATTAGGTCTGGAGTGCAGAATGGCCAATTTTTCTTTCCATATTTATGTGGCAAGAACACAGATGGGATAGAGCCAAACCCCTTGAACATAGGTGACTCACTAAAGAGGACAATAGCGACAAGAATTTCAGTTGGCTGTTGTTTGGGTTTTATGGTAAGTAAACTGCGCTTCAAGAAACATTTTGGCACTGCATAATTGACACATAAGATCATTTGATAATTCAGGAGAGTCAATAAATATCAAGCCCGCTGCTTCGCATCCCTCTTTGGTTGGACTAACTACCAACAGCCATTGAGCCAACTCTCCTTTATGCCTTCTTCAAAACCCGATCGAGCACACGGTATCTGTAGACCCAGCTCCTTGCCTTCTTGCCCCAGATGTACATGGGAATAGTCGTCAGTGTGACAGCAACTGTAGTACCTCCAATGACATAGAAACAGTCCCTCACGCCTTGAACTGCGATCCAATCGTTGGCATAAAAAGTCAGGCCAAAGGCGAACAAGTTCTTTACGAAGTTCATGAACGCGAAGGCCTCTGCAGATTGCTCTCGGTGGCAGTCGCTGACATATGTCACCACAGATGTGGTTCCGAGCTGAACACCAAGATTGATCAATCCCATGCAGACGATAACGGGCACAGGCCAGGGTTGTTTTCTGTATAGGGCCTCTCCCCAGGCAAAAAAGCCAGTCGCCGTGAAAACTAGATAGGTAATCATGACTGGCAACCGGAATTCAGGTTCTATTCAAGTCAGTGATTGATTCGAATACCGAGAAAGAAAAACAGAGCTTACCGAAAACACCATTGTTGCGCTTGGACATCCAGGTAGCAACTCCATCGACGACGTACCCAGCGACTAGGGTGGCCAAGACCGATGCGACGAAGGACGAGAGATTTGTTGCACCTACGGCGGAAACCGAGAAGTTGTATGGCGGCGCAGAGAAGATTTGAGAAAGTGTGATGGAGATCAAAACAAGCCAAGATATGCAGATCGTGAAGAGAAGTGTCGCCCACATGACAATTGGTGACAAGCCGAGGAAAAATGGTCGAATGAATGTCCTCCAGAAAGATACGTGATCCCAGTACCCGTTCCATGGAGTGAGTTCTTGCATGAAAGACAGCCGAGGCTCTGACGATGCAGAGGTGACCGTTGTACTAGGGTGGTTCTCGATCTGCATTGTTTTCTGCTTCTCAGGTTCACTGACCTCCACCATCTTATCGCTGGTTTCAATGTTGATAACATCATGTCGGACAAAAGCTGACTCGGGCATGAAAAATATGACGAGCAAGAGCATTAGTACCATTGCGCCGCCCATTCCATGCATAGCGATGCGAAATGAGCCCTTTTCAATGATGGAACCAGCGATTGGGCCAGCGAGATTGATACCTCCGAGTACACCCAGGTTAAAAATGGCCATTCGGAAACCACGTTCATGGACGTGCCAGATATCTGCGACAGAGGCAGGAATCAGAGCCTCGAAAGGGGCCATGCAGAAGCCTTGTAAAGCCCTTGCGCCTGCCAATGAGCCAAAGCTCCTAGCTTCCGCAGCCCAGAAACATGTAACAGCGAGTCCGAGGGTGGTCAAAAGATATACTGGTCGCTTGCCAACCTTGACGGCAATTGTATTGCAGAGGAGAGACCCAACAGAAATCGCGACGATGCATGAACCGTTGCACCCCAGAGTAAATCGCTGGAGCGGTACACCGAATTGAGTTGCAAGGGGGACGAATGCCGGTGTGAGTAATGGTCCCATAGCTGCTCATGGTTAATCTTAGGGCTTTACGATTGGGAATGTAGTACTTGCCTCCAACACATCCACACCCATAAGCGATGACCAATGTGAACATCTCCTTCTTCCATCTTGGCCAGTTATATGGATCATTGGGCGAGTCTGAGGGCTGTGGCACAAGAACAATTTGGCCGGTTGGATCATGTTTGAGCAGCCCGCTGTCTACACCCGCGACCTCAGCATCAATCCGATTGAGCTCGCTCAACGGTGCCGTGCCAGGCACGTGTTCCAACTTGTTGTCGTCAATGATTCCCAAGGGCATGGTCGTGGTCTTCGTGTCCGTCCACTCGGTACGGATTCTGAATTGAAAATCGAAGATACACGACCGTAATTAATGCTTTCTGGACCCTACGCAACTGCAAGGCAAAAGGAAGCTAAAATGTGGAGAAGCCCCAGTTTCGCAAGGATGGCACCCACGCGCATGCGGGGGACATTTTCGCGGGGTTTCGTCTCCGAGCCTCACGGCCAATCCCATCGTCTCAGAAGCTGGGCTAACTCTCTTCGATTAAGATCACCATCGGCATGTCATGAAGGTAGGCAGTCATTGGCGCCCACGATTCAGAGCATGTACGCCTTTGGCCTCATCTGTACTTACCCCACATGCGGCTATTGTAGATGTTTGACTACTGTAGGTAGACCAGGTATAACATCTGTGAATGTACATGCGCCATGTTGAGCCTCAATCGGATCTAGATCTCGATAGCTGTGATCCAGACCAGGCCACTGGATTCTAGCCCCCTGAACATAGCACACACTCGTGACAGGTGCTCCTTTAGTTGCTACACGCGTTGAAGATGACCTGTAGTCCATAGAGATCCGTTTGAAGTCAGCAGCTCTCATCCGGAGTCTTGAGTCATGTTGTTGACTTCCAGGTCTCATATTCCAAGAAAACAAACTCCGCGGAGAGATCAAGTGGATTGCGCCACGCGCCAATCTGTTACCAGGCACCCAGCCCGGAGGCGAGGGCATCATCCGATTATTATCTTTTGCCCAGCCCGTATTTGTCGCCGCATGTTTGAAATCCAATAACGGTCTCCACTTAGTTGTTCCGTGATCCGCTGGTGCCGATTCAGGATGGTCTTGGTTCTGGGTCTCTGCGTACCTACGTATGTATGTGGTTATTGGACCCTCCTTGGTTCTGTATAGTGTCCAGCACCTCTATGCATCTCTCCCGTTCTCACTCAATCTAAAAAACTAATGACCTCCGAAGATGCTCCACGAAACCATCGAACAATATCTCAAGCAATATGACGAGTAAAGACAGCCGACATCTGCAAACTAGTCTCTCAGACAAGTGGAAGGATCCACAATCTCCAGCTCAATTTTCTTGTTAGATTCTTGAACCTAGTAGACATTTGCCATCAAACTGGAATCACGAGGCCATAAATTCGTCACGATCTTTTTAATACACCTGGGCACCCACCACCTGCATCCTTCCTTCCCTACGCCAACTTCCCTGGCACAAACGGCAGGCCCGCTGAGAGACCTCCATCAACAGCCCACGCCTGCCCATTCACGTAGCTTGCCTCATCGCTAGCCAAAAACAGAACCGCTCTTGCAATCTCGTCCGCAATGCCACCACGCCTCAGCGGGTTCAGTTGCCCAATCTTCCGCTCGCTACCCCGTGCCCTCGCAGCATCATATGTGACCTTCGTCATGCCAGTCTCTATAAGGCCCGGACACACGGCATTGCACCGAATCCCCGTCCCAGTAAGCTGATACGCGCAGGTCTGCATGAGCGATATGACCGCCGCCTTGGAAGCTGCGTAATCGGTAGGACCCGCATTGCTCCTCAGACCCGCAACGCTTGCCGTGCCGATGATACTGCCCCCTGGGTAGGGCTTCTCGGTTCCTGTCTTCAGCATGGCTCTGCTGGCGTACTTTGCAGCTAGGAACACACTCAGCGTATTCGTCCGCATCATCTTCATGAAACCCTCGGTGTCCTCTTCCCAGAACACTTTCCCACTGCTGATCCCTGCATTTGCGAAAAACACGTCTAATCGGCCATACTTCTGTACCGCTTCTTCGCACACGTTCTTCACAGCCGTCTCATCTCCTGCGTCGAATTGCCGCGTGTGGATCTCAACATTGGGGTACAACTCGCCCAGCTCTTTCTTGTGCGTAGCGAGATGCGAATTGTCAAAGTCGCAGATGTATATTGCTTTTGCACCGTTTCGGGCGAATTGGTGGGAGGAAGCGCGGCCGATGCCGATGGGAGAGTTGGCGCCCGTTACGATGATGACCTTGTCTTTCACGCGTCTTTGTGGTACGTGTTGTTAGCCCGGATCCAGGAAAACGCATAGTTTACATGAATAAACTCACTTGTCGCCAAGATCTCCTGCTATGCTCCGTACCCTCGGTATATTTTCGAAGGTCCCCGGGTCTTTGGGTGGCTCGGATAGCTCTCTACTGAGTGCTTGCTGCTTGACTTTGGGATCGGCGGGCATGGCGGTGTTTCAAGCTGTGTGATGTAATCTGAATAGAAAAAGAGATTACAGAAGGGAGAAAGAGGCTGCGGTCAAAATTGCGGAGGGCAACTGGGGAGGGGAGGTAAGATGCGGAGTTTGGGGCGGAGGTTCCTAAATCTGGGGTAAGATGCCGAGGTACAATCGGCGAAGGCCGAGTGCGCATCACTACTTGATGCGGTGCCCCGAAAGTCTTTTGATTCGCAGCATAGAGAGTAAAGTACAATTGGAATGGCTGAATCGTGATTGCACTACAAGTGAATCGATGGCTTGTGCGTATTTTGTATATCATTACATATCCGCCTAATGCATTTTTCACCTTTTTCAAGGTCGTTCAGATTTGTGTTGCTCGAGGAAGTGAAATACTCAGGTCTCCAAGAGCTTCCTTCTCCATTGAACTTACGTAGCTGCTCCTAAAGCAAAGCCCTACTGCTGGTTTCATTTTCCGCGCAGGTTGGGACTGCCCTCGCTCACACAAAACCCAACCAATAGGTTATTCCTCTGTGCTTCCTGAGATGCTGTAGACGGTCCAGGTTGGCTTCGTCTTATAACGCGATCAAGAGTACTCTGGCACATCATTGGATCTTTTCGCGTTCAAGCTTGCGCTCGTATGATTTATTTCGCCCATCCGCATCTTCATCATCTTCGTCCCCTGCCTCTGCCTCTGCCTCCTCTTCCGCCCCTTCCACCCTTTCCGCCTCTGGTCGCTGGCCTATCGTATATCTTCTGACGACCGGAGTCCACATCTGCAACGCGGATGTAACTCGGTATTCCGTTATCCACAACGGCAAGTAGCACATTCCTATCCCCGTGCTTCAGTTTGTTCATTACCGCCGCGTTTTCTTTCGGCTGATCTTCAGGTACCGTAGCCATTAAATCATTCAGCTGAGCAGCAGTAGGCACATTTGTGTCGCGCGCGTTGATGACGCAGATGTGAAAGTCGGGAGGAGGAGGGTTTGACTTGCGGAAGCGTTGCGAGCCAGAGGTTTTCCACACGTCGAAGTGGATGCGGAAAGGATTATTTGGGTTGGGCGGAAGAGTGAAAGTTGGCGGTGCGATGCGATGTGATGGGACAAGCGACATGGCACGGAAGATGTCGGCATAGGACCTGTATAGGCCAGGCCTTATCAACGGACCGTGGGCCAGACCGTGCGCGGAAACCGTGTACGATGGTTGAGAAATGCGGTGCCAGATGTCAGTCCAGAAACGCGACCAAAGCCCTCCTTTTCCCTTGCCTTGCTCTTGTGAATCCGGTGCTGTAGGTGATTGGATCTCTGCGCGATCATCGTCCCAACTTCCATGTCGAAAAACGACGTATCCGGAGCGTTTTAGGCCCGAATACACAGTGTACATCTCCATGGTCAACTTTCCACCCACACCAGCCTCGTATCCCAAGAAGGCTGCGTATGCGCCCTGCAGACTCATTGGCGCGCCCTCCAGCATTTTCCCTCCATCTTCTTCACCTTTGACAGGCCAGCGACAGTCCACACTGCCCCTCTCAATCAAAAACAGCGCTTCTTCGGGCAACAACCACTCTTTTCCTCCTCTGCTCCTTCCCATGGTCAGGAACATGCTCGTCCTAGGTTTATTCACAAATGCCATGTTCGTTGCCGGATCGTACATTGCGGGGATATGGTTCTTTTGCGTATGTGTGCGCTGCCAGGAAAGCACGTTGTGCATGGCGAGGCGGGAGGCATCGAGCTTGGAGAGCTGGAGGTTTGTGGAATGCGATTCGAAGTCTTTTTCGCCGCGCTTGGGGAGGTGGAGGTTACCGGCATCGCTGTTACTGAGGAACGGTTAGGATACCAATCGACCAAGTCGCAAACGTAATGCGTGGTCGCAAAACTAAAGTGTCAGAGGCCAGCAAAAGAAAAAAGGTCACTGTACGCTATTTTTGCAAAAGCCGCTTCATAATCCAGTGTCTCCTCCTCGCCATCCTCGTCAGCGGCAGGGTCCAAATTCATAGTGCGCAAATGCGACAGGTCTTCATCTTCGTCGGCCATCTTGGAGAGCTGATCGAGAGGCCGATTTGCAGCGGGGATACCCGGTGGGGTGTATTGAAATGGGAGTAAGTATCAGCGATTTGGGAGCTATGACTTTGCGCTCGGCTAAACTTGCCTTAGGCAACCCCACGTTTCGCTTCATGCCTGGTCAACCTTCACTTTCTCTCTTGAAAGATAGAGTTAGTGAGCTTACGAGGGTCGCAGATGGAGATGGCATGATTGTGACTAATCTAGGGAGGTACTGTATTTCCAATTCTACGATTAAACGTTAAAAGTACAATAATACCAACCGCATGCTTTCATATCCCATCAATAGCAATTAACCCGCCCAATTCCATAAGAGAAACGCCGCCATCATGCCCAGTCCAATGCTAACAGTCTTGCTCGAGCCTTGAACACCAACAGAACGAACATTCTTTAACAAACGCCATTAACCAGCAAATGCAGGGCCCTGACAGAAAACAAAAAGCAATTATAGTTAGTATGCAAACGCCGTGCCACCGCAATGTCCAGAATGCCGCCCTTCTCCTCTATAGGTATGGCCACACATTGAAATTTAAAAACTGACGTATCCGGTGTCGGTATTAACGGCTTCGTCTATCCAGCCTGGACCTGATGCACCCATTCCGGGTCCATCATGATGATTGTCCCTCGCCATGCCTTCACCTTCACCTCGCTCCACCCAGTCTTTCTCGTTGACATCGCGCCAAATGCGTTGGAAATAAAGACGAAGTGATCTCAGCCCACGAAGGTAGCCCCTATCCACCCCTTCAGGATCGTGAGGTGGGCATGGTACAGTGTCTGCCAGTGAGTCTTCCGCCGTGACACAGTTCGCGAAGTCCACGATCTTCAACTTTATTTCTGATGTACGCTTGGATGCTGGATTAGATGTTGGGGCGGATGATTTTGGTGATACGACAGTGACGTCTTCGTTACTTGAGCTTGAGAGACCGTTAGGCACAAGTTGTATCTCCTTTTGTTCTCCATCACCTCGGTCGTAGAGCATGAGAAGACTGCTCGCATAGAACCGGTATCCAGGCAGCCCACGAATGATTCTTTCGAGAGCATTGATCTTTTCCAAAATGATAGGAATCTGTTTCAAGGCGGCTTTGTATCCCGTACCATCCCAGAAGAAGCGCTTTAAAGCATCCTGGAATTCTTTACCAGCTTTCAGATCGCGGCCATAATATTTGTCTTCAAAAACATAGCTCTGTGTCTTGACGTTCCAGATCTGCATACCACAAACCCGAACACCGAGTTCTCGACTTGTTGTCATCTGACACTTGCGCCGCTGTGAACGTTGCTTCTTCTCATCAGCTTCGATGCCGTACTGCCGCGTTCCCATTTTTAGGTCCAGAACACATGGTTTCGTCATACCAGCGGTGAGATCTTCTAACAGCAAGAAATGCTGCACACGTTCATCGGGTTGCTGATGGGCTTCCTTTGGATTGGACGGAGTTTCTTCAACCGTCACAGGAGTCTTTTCTTTTGGCGTCACTGGGGCTGGCAACATCGTCCCACCCGGAGCATTTCCCTCGTCTGGGAACACTGCTCCGCTGCGTATCTGTTCAAGATCTCGCTTGTCTCGTTGTCGTAGGCGACTGTCTTCATCCATAGTAAAGACCTCCTCCTCTCCATCTCCGCCATAACCATCTTCTTCATAGTACTCCAAAGGCGCTCGACGATTGGTGTCCACCCCGCACGGCCTGCGTGTAAGACCACCACCGGAATGGCGACGCCGTGAGTGGGGAGTCGCTGGTGGCTCGAGATGTTCTTGTTCTAGGTAGGCTGTGTCGCGAGGGAGACTGCCACTGCTCGACCTTGTCATTTGGCGATGGGCTTCTGCTTTGAGAACCTGCTTGCGTGTCGACTCTTCATGCATGGTGATTTCCGATATATCGGCACTGTTGCGTCGCATGGAAGGCACTGAGTTTGTAATACCATGAGGATCTGCTCTGGACCTGTGCGGCAGACTGTTATGGTGATGATGGCGATGACGATGGTGGATTGGAGGTGGAGCAAATACTTGTCGCAGAACCTCTTCTTGGAGTTTCCTATTGATCGTGGTGACCCCCAGCTACTTTGCTGTCGCAGAGGGGGCGACTCGGACTCTCTATCGCTGAGAACCCAACATCACTTTGATTCCTCCGGTGATACTGCGAGTATGAGTTACCAATCCAAGGATCAGGTGTGGCGGATCGTCGCGGCGGCAAGCGGAATAGGTTCTCGGGAATGATATGACGGTTATTCTCGAACACAACTTGTGGTACCGCTGTGGTTTGCTGCGAGTGGCTCACGATTCTAGGCTGGTTTTCCTCGGGCTTTTCCTCAGTAGGAGCCCCGTTATCATACTTCACAGATGCATCGGCACTCGTTGGTGCAACCGCGCCCTCCTTTGACTTGTCCTTAGTTCTCTTGCGCTTGGGCGCTTTCCGATATGTGACGTTCAAAACACCGATGTATCTACGTTTACAGCATAACGTTAGTATAATAGCTTTAAAATAGGGACGGAGAAGGATTGGCGCAGGGATCTTTGCTGAGGTCTCAGCTCTAGACAGCTCGGGTTTGGTTTTCATCTTACCTTGGAAGGAAGTTCAACAACTCTGGATGCTGTCGCTCTACAGTCTCGTAGAATTCATTCTCCCGGTTGTTGAGTTGCTTACAGACTGCCCGCCTGGAAAATCGATATACCGTCGTATGACCACCGACTTGATGATTGAACGGTTTGAGTTCTACAGCACCAAGTGGCGCAGGCGGTTGAATAGGTGCAGAGGGCTTCTGTTCATGCTTCCGCGGAGTCGCAGTGGGAGTGGTTCCTAGATCATCAGTCGCGCTGGAGTCATAATCATTTAGTGAGTGCGACGATTCAGCAAGTGAATCGTACTCGGACTCAGCCGACGTGGTTGCATCAGCGGGTGCAGAAGCCAGCGAGGTACTGTCATCCTGCTGTGCAGAAGAAGTCGTTTGGATGTCACCATGCAGGCATTGATTTGTATCTTGTGACTGTAAAGAGATTTCTACCTCTTCTGGGGTCTTTACAGCCTCCTCCTTTGCCCAACCCTTGGGCCCTTTGCCTGCATTGGCATTGCTAAGTCTCCGAATGGATTCTACTTCCGCTCTCCGCGTCTCCTCTTCTTCTGGTATAGGTTCAGGCGATTTGAGCTGCCTATGGGGAAAATACAGGGCCGATGAGATGTGTTCTTTCTCAGACTCGTCTTCCTCTGATCCAGGCGAATGGTTCGAACTTCCATCGCGCGGGGTTTGGAAATAGTCTGAAGGATCCCGCATGTGCGGGGTACGAGCTTTGACCCCATGTGCACGGAGTTTCTCAGCGGCGGCTGTCGGAAGACTTTTTGAAAATGACGATCCGCGTTGGCCGCCTGGTGTCAGGTTGTGAAAGTTCCTTATCTCCTCAAGTAGTCGCGCGGGTAATTCTTGTGCCCGTCCTGCTTCATTGACACTGAACTGGATGCTTCCTTCTTCGCGGTCTGCATCAGTGGGAGCTTCGAAATATGAAGTGGCAGGAACATTGTAGGGTGAATTGGCAGTTGATGAAGGGCGAGACGCCCTCTGAAGTTGCTCTGTCAATGCACTCGCCGAGGGACGTGGAAGATCCTCCTCCTGCAGATTCTGCAAAACTCTCTCAGGCTGACGGCGATCTTTGCCACGGCCTTCGCGCTTTCTTTGCTCTTCTGCAGCATCGTTCTCTTTGAATACTCGCAAGTAGTGGCTTGCCTTTCGACTTCGCGCAGCTGCTGGCACCTCCGTTTTTGCCAAAGTAGCCTCGATCTTTTTGTCCACATGTCCACTGTTTCGATGTGCATGCCCTGAATGCGGCAGGTAGGCCTCTGCGTTGCCCACACGCCACATTCGATTCTTGAGCCTTTCTGAGGTGTTTTCGGTCTCGGCCAACGTATCGTCTAGCGAGCTAGTATGCTGTATAACACTTGCAGGAGTGGTGGGTCGATGGACGGGCGAGTCTACGGGACTCATGAAGGGTGGCGGGCTTTCGGCCATGGAATCGAACGGCATATCGGGCCCGTGGTTTCTGCTGGAATTGAAGCGCGCCGAGAGAAGACTCTGTGCCTCTTTCAAGGTAGACGGCGGCTGCTGAGGTTGCTGTTTGCGAGGGGTTGAGGCAGCGGTCAGTCTTCGCGGCGTCGACACATTGACGGCCATGTCGGAGCGCGTTTGGTCTTCAACATGGTCGTCCAGATGTGTTGTACGAGCCAGGGTGCGTGGCGAGGGAGCGGGACTGTCGGATGGCAGGTAGGTGGTCGCGAAGATGCTGTCACGTTCCGAGAGCTGGGGTTGATCGACGGACGGGGTCCACAGGTGGTTCAGATCCAGCGGCGCCGTCCTGGAACGCCCCGACTGCGAGAGACGCTTGGGGGTCAGGTCGTCGCGGGATGGCGAGTCGGCGTGGTGTGCGTCGCCATGGCCGGGGGAGTGCGGCACACTTGACCTCACCGATGCGGGGGGTGAGGTGCGTCTCGATGCGTGCAAGGGCGGTGACATGGAGACGACATTGGTCAATCCGCTGCGCGGGCTCGGAAACGGATGCGTGGCGGCGTGTTTGGCAGGCAATGTCAACGGGCGGGAGTCGAGCGGGCGGCCACCAAGGCGGACGGTTGGGGTGCCGCGGCGGCGCAACGTGTGCTTGGGGGGAGCGGGAGGAGCGGTGCGGCGTGTCAGGACGCACAGGAGGTCGATTGCGTGTGAAGCCAACGAGCTGCCCACGTTCCGAATCTGTGGACAAGGCGTCTCCCAGCTGTGGCGCTGATATTACCACCAAGCGAGCGTAGCCGATGACGTCTCGGTTTCGCCAACACTCTTAGCGCCACGGGCCGGTTGTGCAAGGCTGCAAGCACCGGCGGCGGCAGGAGGGGCGGCGTGGAAGGGGGCAGTTGAGGCGAGGCGAACGTGTGTTGTTTGCGTGGGCTGTATCGTCCGCCGGCCAGGAGCGCAATTATAATACTGTGCGCGCGCAGGAAGGCGCGGCCAGCGGGTGCTACTGCCAAGCTTGTTTCTTGGAGAAGGTGCGTCCGTGCTCCAGCCTGCGGGACGCGGAGCAGTGCACCGGGCACCACCATTGTCCCATGCCCAGCCGGCAGCGCACACCTGGGCACTCTGCACCCACCGTGGGCCGTGAGGCTGGACAGCTGCCCTCACAGAAGGCCAACGTGACCATGCATCGCCGTTTATTGGCCTGGCCGCCAGCCTGTCTCCAGGACATCCTTTATCATTCACCACTGCATGCGCCCTAAGCTAAACTTTAGCCCCTCGCCCCGACTCAGCATCCAACACGTCCTCCCGGTCGGGCCTCTATCTTCTGCTCCTAGCTCCCAGCCCAACCCGCACCGCTGCTTGACCTTTGCCCACCGCCCGTCGTGTCTGCCATGAACCGCATCTGGTCCCCTCTGCAGCTGCCTGCAGCATGCTCGGCCCTCGTCGCCCTTATCGTCCAATCAATCCGGAACGTGGGCTCTCGCCGCCTTGCCCGGAGCCGCAACTCCATGCAACAAAGCCATCTGGCTGTCGGCACCGATGTCCACATAACGCCAGGTAGGTCCAAGCGACAACTCGTGTCTCTACGCACCCTGGCTTTCACGTCATTTCTGTGAAATTGAGCAGGAAGCGATCTGTAAAGCTGAGGTCGTCGTTCCGTCTCAGGTCGTCCAGAGACGTGTGTAAATCCAACAGGGGGACGTCTACCGTCTGCATCGAAAGCGTCTTGGATGTCTGAGGCGTCATCGATTCCTGAGATCCCCTCTCACCCTGGGATCCTTTCTCAGA
The DNA here is from genome assembly GCA_026873275.1 of Pseudopithomyces maydicus. NCBI lineage: Eukaryota > Fungi > Ascomycota > Dothideomycetes > Pleosporales > Didymosphaeriaceae > Pseudopithomyces > Pseudopithomyces maydicus. Next base: position 663,268 of record JANTUC010000010.1, on the reverse strand, counting down.
TCGCGATCCCACGAAAGACACTGCCATGTTCTTGGCTTTCAGTGGTATACGCTGGGACGGTGTCGGACTCCTGGGGCGGCTTTTGTGGCCAACGTAGCTGGGGGTGTCCTGCTCTTGGCTAGCAAACACCGAGAACCTCATGTTGCTCGCCGGCGGTCTTGCAGACCTCTTGATGGTGCTGTATCCAAAGGGCGATATCGTTGCGAACAGATCTTGGGTGCTGATTGGTATATCGTGCATCGTAGGCTCTGGCGGACATTCCGCTTCGAGTGTGGCGTTAAACTTATGGAAAGGCGTGAACGCTGGACTAGGTATGATCGGATCTTCATGCGGCGTGCTGTCGACTGCGTGTAGCCATGGGGTGGTATCATTTTCTGTTGCTGAATCCATAGTCCCGTTTTGGAACTCCATTTGGGCCATCAGTAACGCAGCTTGGGTAGAGAAGCCCGAAGTACGACTTGACCGATGGCTCTGTTGCTCTGGTGGACTCCGTGGTATGTCATAGATATCAACTCTTTCAGTGCGAGGTTCGGATGCACCTATGGTTTCCTGTTCGTAAGCTTCGTGTACTAGATCCTCTTCCTGTCTAATTCTTTCTGCGGGATGCTGCTCCATCTTAGCCGGAGAACTGAGTGTTTGAGGTCGGGATTTCGGCTTTTCAGAAGGCTTTCTTCGTTTCGATTCTCCGATTTTCCTGTATATAAAACCGCTCGAAGAGGCATAGGTGGGTGACGTAACATGATTATGACGGATAGCTGGTGTGGCGTCGTTGACGATGATCTTCTTGTCATCCTCTCTAACTTTCGTAGGAGACAAGGATGGCGCGGCTGGCTCGCAAAGCTCTATGCACGTGTGGATATTTTGTTTTGATTTTTGTGAATTATTTGTAGATCCAGTCCTGGCCTCCTTCTCAGACGGCACAACCTTCGGATCTCGCATCGCTTCTGCATTTGGTGGAATGGCATTGAAGGCGGTAAACGTCGACGAACATTGAGGATCGCAGATTTCAGAGGCAGACGCAACGTGCTTTCCAGGACTTGATCTGAATTCGCCATTGACTTGGAGCAGTGTAGCAGCAGTTCTGGGTGTATTGGTCGACACCGTGCCGGCCGTTGGGTTACTTCTTTCAAATTTCGAATATGTCCGTTTCCTCTTTGCCGAAGTGCTTGAACAAGCAGGTTCTTGTATAATCTGCGCTGGCGTAGCAAGTGATGTTAAGATCATTGACGCCGAAGCAGTTGACATCCAATCGGGCTCCTGCTCGTTGCGTCCCAAGTCAGACAGGGCTGCTTTGATAGGCTGCCTTGGTGTAACGAGTTTAAGCCTTCCTTGCTGGTCAACCGGCCTAGATCCTAACCGTGCACGCGTTGGAGAAGGATCGTGGTTGCCACCCAGTGAATTTCTTGGGGCGGTAGACTTCGGCAACGGACGTTTCAACCAAAAAGGATTGCTCTCGATATTATCGAATGTAACGGATGGCTCTAGATCAATGCCGAGGGGTTCTGTAGCTCCTGCGTCATCTAACGATATGGTAGGGCTGGCTGATGAAATGTGCACTTTATACTCGGCGTCATCTGGCGGAAGAAAACTGTCATGAGCAACATCCAGGCCCCTCAGAGTTTCAGGTGAGGGGACAGAGGAAATGGGCGGTGGGTTTCCAGCGCGTGTGTGAGCAGCGCGTGCCGCTTTCGTCCCATGTGAATCCGTCTCTTTTCCAGGCTTGGTGGGCTCGTTCACTGCTGCGGAGAGCGGCTTTGCCCAAGGGTTTGTCCAGCCATTATCGAAGGGCCCTCGTAGCCCGGCGGACACGATGAGCGGGGCCCTCCCAAGCTTGATGTACTGGTTGGCAATAGCCTCTATCCGCCTTCTCTTCCGTGCTCTTCCAGGGTCGCCGTCGTGGTCGGGCGGTAGGGGTTCGACAATGTCCTCGGGGCGGAGGGAGATGGGGTCGGTGGAGGTCACATGTCTGATGCTGGTGTGCAACCTAGGCATGGTGTGGTGGACGGGTGGGCGTGGGTGGGAGGGGGCACGTGCTGTGGTCGGACAGATGCTCCAGGCGTGGTGGCTGCATCGCGGTCGGGGGCTCTACAGTCTCTACGCGGGCGGGCAGAGAGGAGAGGACGGCGGGCAAGGACGGCGGCAGAGCGGAGGCTAGACCGGCGGCAGGCAGCGTGTGAAGGTGAACGGGGATCTGCGAGGCAGCGGGGATGTTCATCGTGTCTGTGCTGTCCCGCAGATTCGCAGCGCGTTTCCTCAGCAACGCGGCGGACCACACAATCGATAACGCATTGGCGATTACGGGCGCCCACATTGGAAACCTGGTCGCACATCCTTGTATGTTGATACACGGGCCGGGGATTACGCCTGGGCAGTCCAGTCCACACGTACCTTCATACCTACTCCAACCTACCGGGCTCGTCTTCCCCAGTCTGCTGCCATTGCGCATCCCACACACGCACATGAGGCCATCCGCACGCCCGCACCCTCCCACCCCGACGCGTCCCGTCCACAGCCCACAGCTGTCACAACGACTCGCCAACTAGCTCCGCGCATCGGCGCAGCGAGACGCAGCGCGCCCAGATAAACATGAGCCAGCCGTGGCTCGAGGACCTCTCTGAAGAGTGGGTTGCGCAGCCCACACCGCCTCTTCCAACAAGCGACGCGCACAACACCAGCCCGTCGCCGCACACCTCGCAGAGCGTACCGTCCAAGCCCCAGAGCCGCCTGCCCCGCATGCGACAGTCGTCGGGCTCCTTCTCTGAAATTCGCGTGCGCCATCTCGCCAGCGACCTGCGCCTGCCCAAGCGGAGGAGTGCGCTGGCCGAGCGGAGCCTCAGCGACAACAACCTGCCGTCCGACGACGCGTCGCCCGTCGCGCCGTCCCGCGCCGCCTCCCGCTCCTTCTCCGCCCTGTCGCTGGAATCCTGGGCCTGCGAGGGCACCGTGGCCCAGAAGCCAGTCGCCAAAGCAGCCGCCAAAGACGGATCCGACCACGACACCCCCGAGTGGAGGCGACGCCTGCTGCAGGGCGAAATCGAATATGGCGCCCAGAAGGACCTCTTCAGTCCAATGGGCCTGGAGAACATCTTCCAAAAGCCCAACGCGTCTGGCTCCGAAGACAAGCAGCCCAAGCGGAGAGGCGCCATGCTCAAGGGACTCGGTGCTGTGCCCTCAAGCCCCCTCCCTGGCCCGCCCAGGACGACCATTCTTTGCAGGACAGCTCCGTCATCCAACATGCAGACACAACACAGGACGCTGCAGCAAACGCCAGAGCACATATGCACCTCGACTCTCTAGAAGGTTCCTCGGTCCTGAAGAGCACAGAGCTACCCGCCTCCTTCCTCCGCGTCGACCAGGAGCAGCCCCGCACCGTAAGCGGACAGATCGAATATGAGAATGAGAATTTCAGCCCCGTCTACCTGACAACAAATCTAAGGGTTAGTGCTCAACCAAATCCCATCCCCAACTTTAGAGGTTCAGAACTTGCCATGCGGTTACGGCAGATCGGTACTCCCCCGGAGCAGGAAGAAGAACGAGAGCAAGAGCATCCGTCAATACCGGAGGAAGACTCAGTAAATCAGAGTCACGCAGACTCATCATATGCACGGTTCCAGGAAGATTCTTTCCCAGAAGGATTACCGGCTGGCACCCCTAGCGTACTGGATGTTGTAGACGCGGGACCTTTCGTCGAGATGAAACGGGGGGTTATTCGAGAGACGGTTCATTCCGCACACGTCCACTGAGCCCCTCCCCCGAGAGGCCCCGGCATCAAAGCAAACTACGCACCGAAGTGATACCAACAGTAAGTGTAAGTGAGGATCCCGAGCCCAAAGAAGCCGTCAACGAATCAGACTCCGTCTCGCCAAAAACTCCAAGTCGTGGAGCACAATCTACTCATCTCAGTCCAGAACGTGCAAAGGGCTCTGGAAGTCCGCTAAAATTGTTCGACGCCCATGATACTTTTACCAGCAACCGCTTGCACAGGAGGCTTAGTCAGCTCGAACATAGGACCGACAAGACCGACACTGCTACATCGAGTAGTGCACAGATGAACCGGGTCGAAATTGCAAAAATCCTCCGCAAAGACTCTTGGTCAACACCAGTCGAAGATGCCAGCATGCAAAAAGACGACACTAGCGCCATCGCGGAAGGGAGCCGTGTTCAGTCACGCCGTGTTGGGACTTTTGGAGAAGGAGAATTGAACAGATATCAGTTTTCAGGTGATTTCTCCGTTGTATCTTCTGGCGACGAGGAAGATAGTGCGCCCGATGAATCACCGTCAACAGATGTAGCACCTCCGGGCAGTCGGCAGCCTGTCAAGTTCAACTATGACGCTTCTCCCGTCTCGCGTGATTCTTCCAAAGCTAGGAGATCAGGCATGACCCGTGTTTCGAGCCAGTACCGAGCCCCGAGTCGTGCCTTTCCACGACTCGCTCCTCATGTGCCTGAGCCCACTGAACACCAAAACTCCGAAGCGCAATACTCCGAAGGTAAACGAGGACCCACGTCCCCGTTCAAGAATCCCACGCCTAAAAGACGGAGAACCATTCAGAAGGACGACGAAGAGTTCGTACCAGACATTATCTTGCAATCTAGTCACGACTCCCAAGAACCGATACATACAAACAGCACCCGCAGGAGAAAAGATCCCCGTCATGACCCTCCCAAAACGGTTGCAGAACCCGAGGTTTTGGCGCGTCGACATATATTGAGACCTCGGAATCCAACTCCTAGTTCAAAACGACTGCACGAGCTTCATGCTGATATTCTAGAGGCGACTGAAGCTTTCATCCATTCGTCACCCAAGATGAATACCATTCGAGAACACATAGAACCTTTGGACGAGGATGATTCCTTGGCAGATGAGGATCGTGCAGCGATCGTTGCGAATCAAATAGCTGCCTTTAGCCTAGAAAGACAACAAGGCATGCGGAACGAAAGTCGCAAGCGTTCTGTCACAACTCAAGATTTCTTGGCGGAAGCAGTGAAGATCATGGACTTCATCCGGGCCAAGGGTAAACCAACAAGCGGTCTAGGTAGCCTTGAGGAGTCTGAATCGGAGAACCCTGTCGCATTCGAGAAAAATGGGTACCCTTCGAGCTCGTTCACTTTCGACAGACCTCCCAGCCAGGAAGGCCGAGCATCAGCCTGGAAGGACCCTAACAAGATCAAACTTGATTCCCAGAAAATGAGCTACCTTCGCAGATACGAAGAAAAAGAGTCTGATGCGTTTATGGATTCATCTCTACACTCTTTTGGTATTTCACAGATGACAGCTACGTCAATACAGCACGACAGCAGTATTGCTGCTGAGCAGGACGGTATTCGCATTCTTGATAAGCCTGAAAGAGTTTTTGGCCCTGCAACCGACGAGGTTCAGGACTGCTCCCGACCCAGGACAACCGACACACATCCATCCATGGAGTCTTCCATGGGGAATACCGTCGTCACGAGCACTTCACGAAGATCCGATCATGTAAATACTTTGGCACCCGAAGCCGTGGTGCACTTGATACCACAAGAGGTTGCAGGCATGAGTTTTGACCCAGAAAAGAACATTTGGGTTCGCCAAAAGAGCCCGTCCAAACAGTATTACCAACAAGAGGAGCATAGTGGAATTAATACAAGCGAGGACGATCCATTCGGCAATATCCCTGATTTGACAGTGGATGAGAGCGCAGAGCGTATGATGGACAAGCCGTCTCCAACTCGGCCACAGCCCACGGTGGAAACTTTCTTAGAAGACACAGAAGAAGCACCTCACAGCTCTGAAGATAAAGCGCGCCCAGTGACCCGCGATGGTCAAGGCACTGTTATGACTGACAGCAGCTCAGTTCCGTCCAAAGCATCCAATTTCACTTGGAGCTTCCCTAAGACTGAGACGCGAGCGACTTCTTACAGTGACCAAGAAACAGTAAAAGGTGGCGCGCAAAAGATACAGCCTCCTCCACCAATGACTTACACAATTCCTGAATCGGATGAAGACGACATTGAGCACGAAATCAAATACTTTGAAGGTCGTCAAACAACACAGCCTTCCGCGCACAATGGCCGGGTTCGAGACATCACTATTTCAATCGCGGAACGAAACAATGACCATGTATCCGAGCATGACAATCGAACTGGGAACCCACAGAGACCAGCTATACGTCAATGGAGCGCTGTAGACCTTCGGCAGCAGTCTTCCCCATCCAAGGTTTTCTGTGATGGCCAAGGAGCGCAAACTCTTCCTCGTACTCGCAACGCTCGAAACCCAGTCTTTGAACGGGAAGAGGATTTGCCACTGTTCGAAGAGCGGCCCTCGAAAAATTATCACATGCAGCTTTCAATGAGTGTCTCGGCTCCGGTGATCAGTAGATCCGACGCACTCGTACCTGCGTCATCATCGCCGTTGAAGGGTGATGTAACATTCATGCTTAGCGACCTGCCAGACTTTACTCTGAACCAGGTGGACGAATGCGAGATTCCTGATCGCATTGTGATCAAACATGATGGGTACAAGTTCTCCAAAGCGCTCGAAGATCGTTATGCACTTGGTACTGCCGAGTTAGTCAAAGCGCTTCAAGATGTTGAGCCCAATGAGCCATATTGGGAAGACCTTAGAGAAGTCGATTTGCACAATAAGAACCTCGAGAATCTCCACCGTTTAGACGATTTCTGTTACCGGCTCGAAGAATTGAATGTAGCAGAAAACAAGATCAACCAGGTCAAAGGCATTCCGTACACAATACGAAGGCTGTGGGCACAGAACAACTGTCTCACAGGCTTGACGTCTTGGACAGAACTGTCGAATCTACAGCATCTAGACATCTCAAATAACGACGTGGATAGCCTGGATGGACTCAGCGGCCTTGTTCATTTGCGAACGTTGAAAGTAGACAATAACAAAATCCAATCACTACAGGGTATCAGCTGCCTGGATGGTCTCATTGAGCTGAGTGCAGCGAGCAATGAGCTTGAGATCGTGGACTTTGCGCAAGCAAATCTGTGAGTGCCCAACGAAGCGTCAATTAACCGCACATGTACTAACAATGACAAGAAAATCGCTCACCGATCTGAACCTACGCGGCAACCGAATTGTAGAAGTTCGGAACGTTCACTGCTTGCCGCAATTACGGCATGTTGATCTAGGTAAGACATTTATTTAGATATATGTCCTCGCATTGGCTAACATTTCTCCCTAGATGATAACTGCATTCAAACCTTTCCCATATTCGATGAAACTCCAAATCGCTGCAAAGGTTTACGTACACTCCGGGTATGCGGGAATAACATGGTCTCACTTGACGTGAGCGATTATTTCCCTGGGCTGGAGTCGCTCTACGCGGATTGTAATTCCCTCACAATTGTAACCGGCCTAGAACGTTTACACTATCTTCGGACATTCTCCGCACGGGAGCAGACCTCGCAACTAGACACAGGTGCTGAAGTGAGCGTCAACAACTTTTTAGAAACCCGGATGTTCGTAACCTCTACTTGTCATCGAATATGACACACAGAATTGAGCTATCCCAGCATCTGCTCAACCTCCAGCGATTAGAACTCGCTTCCATGGGTCTCAAGGAGTTGCCTGAAGATTTTGGACAGCTGACGCCGAATCTCCGTTCTGTCAATCTCAACTTTAACTCGATCAAAGATCTCCGGCCTTTACTCAATATCAAGAAGCTCAGTGAGCTTCTCTTAGCTGGCAACAAGCTCGCTCGCTTGCGAACAAATGCGATGGTCTTGGGAAAGCTAACGACCCTATCAAAACTAGACTGGCGGGATAACCCTCTTACCATTCGCTTCTACGCTCCAGCATCTGAGAGTCGCATCATGACATTGCAACGAAAGCCTTCCGACGAGCAAAGTGCAGATCGGTTTGTACTTCCACGGGGTGATGTTGATGAAGACCAGCTCTATCTTTCACGACTGGATTATGAGACGCGTATTAGGCGAAGAGTGACTGAGATGATGCTAGCAAACTTCTGCGGAAATTTGCGAGAACTCGACGGACTTCCTTTCGATAAGGCGCGGGTCCTGGTCAAAGACGATGTCTGGGAGCGCCTTCTTTACCTGGGCGTGATCCAGAGAAAACAACTTGACACAACAAACGAAATTACCGAATAACGATGTTAACGATTTGACTTTGAGGGGAATACATGGCGCTGGGAAATCGACTTGCGGTGCATCAGAAGCATTGTTTCCCGGAAGAGCGGGAAGCATGCCATCTTTTCGGACGTAGTCCAACCAGACCATAGGACTGGTAATGGTCTGCGGAGCATTGTGTATCGCGTGTTGCTTTTTAAAATATGGTTAGCGTGGAGTATTGGTATTCGAGCATTTTAGGAGTTACATCATAGGGCGCTTCTGAGCATGGGAACGGGGGTTAGACGTCATCGCCAATCGATGGCAATGTATTGATAGTATGAAAAGATTTTATGTTCGCATCACACCCAAACTTACGCAGACAACCATCCATGAGACCGTAGCCTACATGCATAAGTGGCTGATGTTATTTGGAACACTACATCACCCGGGCGAGTCTGAAGACGGCTAGCGCGATCCGCACCTCCCGCTTCTAGCTCCCACGTGGATCCACATTGCCCAGGGAAGCATCAAGTGACAAGCTCCCACATCTCTCTTTCTTCTCAGTATGTCACAACATCACCCGTCTCCCAAATCATGTCCTCGACTTCCGAGACAGACCAGGCTGTGCAGCTTGCACAGCAGGCCATAGATAACGCCCGATCCGGCCAATTGTCGGACGCGGCTCGTCTACTACGCCAGGCCACTACGATCGCGCCGGAGCACGCACTTGTCAAGCAAGCATGGGTTACCCTCAGGGAAGAAGAAGAAAAGAGAGAGCTTCTTGGTGTATGTAAGGATTGGGTCAAGAGCAAGGATGAGAGTAATGGCGACAAGGCACTGAAGCTTATCAAGACGAAGGGCCTGGGTGCAAAAGAGGCGGAGCAGGCGATGGAAATTCTGTACGATATCAAAGGTGAAGACGACCTCCTTGATCAAGTCACCGGAGAGCTGCTGCAGCATGGGGGAGCGCAGCGGTGGCTCGCTGGATTCGTGAAGGAGCACCCCACCCAAGCCTACTATGAGCTATTTGAACGCGGGGATGATAGCATCGACGGGCTTCTGAAGGTGCTTCTTAATCGCGCCGTGTGGGAGAGCGATGAGGCGTTTGTGCAAGGTCATCGAGATTGCTTCATGCTTAGTCTGGCTATGATGATGGAGGAGGCGCTCGAGCATCCAGAACGAGCGATGAAGGGCGTTGCACAGCTGCTGGCTCACCATGCGCAGGATCTGCATGGAATAATCGATGCAGACAGCTTCGATGTTATTCTTGCGAGTCTTGACATCCGACTCCCGAACAGCCTCCGTAGCCAGGCCACATTAGCGACTATCAAGCTCTTCGAATTGGCTCCCAACACAGCACAGGATCTCATCTCGAAATACGTTATTTCTCGTGTACAAAAGTCTATCGCGGACGAATTAGTTGTCGCATTCTCGGCTGCAGCTGCTATCTTTCCCATCACGGTAAAAGCCGCGGCAGAGCTTTTCCTATCTGAAGGCTTCATCAGTACTCTTGTGCCCCTCGTAGAGGGCAAAAATAGTACAAAGTTAGAACAAGCCGCCCTGGAACTCATCAGCGCCGCATGCATCGATAAAAACTGTCGCGATGCCATCAACCGACATTGCAGAACATGGCTCGAAGATCATGTTGCCAATTGCCCAGACAAGAAGCGTGCAAACCTCGCCGCTCTCGTATTGGTCAAATTGGGCGAGGAACAGCCCTCGTCGGAAGGACCTGTCATTGTTACACCCGGGAAAGTAGACCAGGAGGATTTAATCGCCAGCTTCAAAAGTATGGTCATCTCTTCTGACGCATCTGGCAAGCAAGACTCGATTGAAGGTCTCGCGTACGCCTCACTGCAGCCCAAAATCCGCGAAGACCTCTCGAAATCGCCTAAATTTCTCAAACGTCTTACCGAAAGCATGATGGATGCTGCGAATAGCCCGAATATTCTCTTTGGTGGGCTCACCATTTTCGTCAACTTAACAGCATATCCACCCGTTCAATCTGAAGAAGAGAAACGCATGGCACAGCTCAAAGCATACGCAAACGTGGAAAAGCCATCGGTTTCAGATCCATTGCTAGATGATGCCCACACTGCTGTACGATGCAAACGTGTTCTCGAGGCCGGTGTTGTCCCTCTACTGGTTTTCATCGCAAAGAAAGCCTCTCCCACCGCCCTCTCGCACATAACATCCATCTTCCTCTCCCTCTCTAACGATGCGAAATCACGCCCGACTCTCGCCCAGCAAGGCGCTATCAAGTTGCTCGTACAGATTTACGACACAATCACATCCTCTCCCAGTACGGACAAATACTCGCCAAACTCCTCGTCACAGGCGGCACAGGCATTATCCAAAATCTTGATCAGTACCAACCCCACGCATATATTCACCCCGGCATTCCCGTCGCACTCTGTCCTCCGACCACTCAGGTCCCTTCTCTCCCAGACCGAGGCTTCAATGTGGCAGCTCCACGCGTTCGAGTCCCTCCTCGCGCTTACGAATCTTGCATCGATGGATCAAACTACTCAAGATGCTATAATCCGCTCCGCGTTTGACACTGTGGTGGATGATTTGCTGCTGAGCCAGAACAAGATGCTGACTAGGGCGAGCACGGAGTTGTTGTGCAATCTCATGGCATCTCCAGTCTGCGCGGAGAAATTCGCGGATGGAAGCCCGCGGGCAGGGAAGAGGTTGCATCTTCTCTGCGCACTTACGGACGTTGAAGATGCACCTACGCGCAGTGCAGCGGGTGGTGCTTTGGCTATGCTGCTTTCGATCGATCTGGCAGTTATTGAGCTGCTAAAATTGGATAAGGGTGTGGACTTTTTGCTTGGTAAGTAGTTTGGCTATCGCAAATTCCCAGATTCAGTAGCTATGATGGGATTTCTGGATCTTTTGATGGCATCTGTGCTAACGATTCGAAGGGCTCTGCCGCGACGAGAGTGAGGACATCCGCCACCGAGGCGTGGCCTGTGTGCGCGAAGTCATTGCCATAGGCCCCAAAGGCATCGACGCCGTGAAAGCAAAGGGTGGAGAGGGTGCTCTGCGGACATTGCTCAAGGAGAGTAGGAGCCAGGTTGTGCTAGGGCTGGGTGTGGAGACGTTGAAGATCCTGTTGGGTCAAGCGTGAGAGGCGCATGGAATGTCGAGACGCAGAAAACAGAACGAAAAGTGACGGCCAGCAAAAAGATGCTATTTTCACGGCTGTGGATACGGGTTTTATTCGTTGAGGCTGGAGAATAGGTTTTACGATGCCATTATGATTCAAAAGCAAGATATGACATTGGTTTTTGATTTGAATCCATGAATCTTTGTTGCTTGGCGTGCAAATATTTATTCCATAATGAGATCAACGTAGGATGCTCAAAGGTGATTCAACCGGCAACATGATGTAATCGCAGGGAGTGCGAATGGGAGCGATCAACGGTAAGGGATGAAGCCTAAATGAAGTTCATGATATGGTCTCGGATCATGATATGGTCTCTGAAGCGTAAGGGAATTAGATTGGTGGGCTATCACGATAGTGCAATGTGCTTGGTAATCATGAACCAAATCGAATGTACTGGATTAATTCAATATTTGTAAATTTAGAGAGGCATATGTCTGCCACTTAGTATGGATAGCGTTTCCTAGCACTGTCTCCAAATACAGTAGGCTTACTGGTCACCGTCGTCGTCGTCTCCAAATATAGATTTGAATACGTCATCCGAGGGACGCTCCTTATCCAATGCATCATTCTTCTCTACATCAACAACCGCGTGCCCTGCATCTGACACGGGCGCCGCAGCAGATAACTGCGTCGCGGAGGCGGGTTCTTGAGAAGGGATGCCCATCCAAGCAGGGCGGTGCAACGCTGGCCCACCTTTTGTTAGAACCTCGTGCAGCAATTTGTCCATGGCAGATTTGTTCACGGCTTCTTGAGTCTTGCTGCGGAAACCGTACTTATCGGAATCGGCATCGGCGTCATGAGGCATGTCTGGAGGGGGTTTGACATTGAAGCGCTTGCATAGGAGCCGTGACGGGTAGAACGGGAAGCTGCTTCGCGTCATGGGACCGTACATGCCCAGCTTCGCAGCTTGCTCCGCTGGGTCTTCTGGTTTGGAAGCTTTCTGCCGGAGATGACTTTCACCGGTATTGTCAGCAGTACCGGGGAGACTGGAGGATGTCGAAGACGTGAAACGAGAAGCCATAATGCCAGTGGTTGGCTTGAAAACTTCGGCAGCGTGCGCAAACTCTTGAAGCTCTTTGGCCCATTCAGACACAGGCATGTTCTCCGCTCGCTCGGGAAGACTGTTCTTCATACCAGCTCGAAGCTCGAGGAAGCCGACATATCTGGCTCGCTTTTTCAGGTCCTCAGCATAGGGCATCCATCCAGTGGCACCTTTAGCCAAAGCAGCGGCTGCAGTGCCCTTATCTAGAACAGGGACAAAAGTCCAGAGATCCTTTGCTTTTGAGCTTTTGGGATCTTGATACCCCTCCGGAGCACCTTCGCCCCGGCCCTGGGGAAGATTGCTCTTGCCTGTCATGCTGGCTAGACGGTCTCGAACATCTTTTGGTATGAAATCGAAGACAGATTTCCCGGGTAACATTGACTCGCCCAATAGCGATGCTCGAGCACGCGCGTCAAGCGTGGACGACTTTGCAGCATCAGAGACTGACTGATAATTCTGCGTCTCCTCGGGTTGAGCGACGGACTTTGAGGATTTCCATCCAGCAGGGATTTTCGCTGGTGGATGTTTCTTCTTGCGTGCCAAATTGACAGGTTCAATGACCAGCATGAACCCGGAAAGTGGGGGTTTGCCATCATACGACTGTCGAGAGATGCCGGAAAATTGCCCAGATGCCTTCTTCGACTTGAAAACATGCTGGTCACCTGTGCCGGATTGGGCAAATTTGCTCGGTTTCTTAGCTTTCTTGGCTTTGCCTATGGTCTTGTTGAAGGTGATTTTTGGGCCAAGCTCGTAAGGATCTTCATCATCCGAGCCTGTGTCGTTCAACACGCCCACCCCAAATGACGACTTTTTCGGTGCGGGCTTCTTGAGCCCCTTTGATCTTGACGAGCCTTCCAGAAATGGGAGCGCCAACATTGGCCGATCCTCAGGTTCTTTATCTTGAGTTGTTCCAAGTCGTGCCTCTGACTGATAGCCTAACCCCTTACGATTAACCATCTCTGACACCGCCGACATCATACGAGAGTCCTGCGGCGCGAACAGATGGCCCGAATTCGAACTGTCATCTTCCCGGCTACCAACCAAGCGAGCAGTTCTGCGGACCTTTCGGCCTACGCCCTGATCTCGCCGCCAACCCATCTTCTGAGCGATCCTGACGCCCATGGTTTCTTCTTCGGTCACGAAAAGTCCAAACAAAGTGTCCGTTGGATTGTCTCCAACACGCCCAATGGTGGCAACAGACTGTGCAGTCTCCAAATCTCGGGATTCCGCGGCCTCTGCTTTATCCTCGTCGTCCATGAAGTCCTCGGCGCGCTGTAGGGTGTCCTTGTTGCGGTTCGATCGCGACGAAACGAATGCTTTGGGGGCCCATCCTTCTTTAGATCCAACTGTGTTAAAATATCTTAGCAGAGTAAGAAGCCCAGCGTTCGCGGACGGAATGGCTCTGTAGCTTACCCTGCACTGAAACCACCCGTGAATGCGCCGTGAAGCCTTCTCCGACCACGGTCGTCGGTCACGGTCTGCTTCCAAACTGGTACAAATGTGTCGTCGTCGTCCATCTCGTCCAGGGGCACCTCTGTGCCCAATGCGATGGTGGGCGGGGCCGTGTCCTCATGATGACGGCGCTTTTGGGAGCCTGGGGGCGAGGTCTCGCGAGGCCGCTTGTACGACATTGTGTTGTTGGATACAGGTTGCAGCTGTACGACTAGGTGCTTCTAGGACATGGCCACATGTCAGTCCTGGCGGGTTGCAGGTACACGCTGGATAGTTGAATGTTTGAGTCGTAGGCGTGCATGTGAACTTCTGGAGGCCGGGGACTCGCGTATTACATAATCCAGACAGTGCACCTGCACTTGTGAGCAATTGCAAAGGCGTGGTGTACGTTTTTTCTTCTTCCTCTCTTAGCTGCGTGTGATGGCCCATCTATTGCAGAGGAAGGGATTTTGCGAGCGTGTACATTTCGGACCATGGATGCATCGGATGCCAATAAACACGATGTTATGGGTCTCAGCCACCGCACATCGACGGCGCAGTCTGTGGTCGCACACGTGTACACGGGTCGCGAAGCTCGACCACGAGAAAGGGCAGAGTAGAGGCCGGCGTGGGTGTACGTCGCCCACTGCAGTCTGCAGTCCAGTCCACCTGCCCACTGTTGCGCGTGCAAATGCTTCGCAGCGGCAATGGCAACAAGCGACGGCCGCGTTGGCCTGAGGCAGCGATGATGTATGCCAATGCTGAGCCGTGCCTGGATTAGCCTAATCCATAGCGTCTCCGCGTCGAGGCAACCGGGTTGTTGTCGCGCACGACGAGGCGTGGATGCAGAGAGACCCTGAGCGTGTACTGTATGCGGGCGTGCGTGCGTGCGTGTGTATGTGTACAGTGTACTGTGCGCAGAAGGGCTGCATGCGCACTGTATCTGCCCCGGGGTATTGGACACAGCATGCCACTGCCACCGCTGCCACTGCCGCTGCCGCTGCCATGGAGGAGCCGACTGGAGTGAAATTGGCCCAGGCACGGGTTGGGCAGCCCGCATCCAGGTTGGCTGCCCCACGGCCCCAAGTGAGCATAGACTAACAAGGCGGCTACCGTATCCAGCGTCGAGGCGCTCGTGAATGTCGTAGTCAGCGAGAAGAGGCCGTAGACGCGGTAGTCAGCAGAGGGAGCTTCGTCCTTATCCCGCCGCTCCCCCTCGCGTCGCCGCCTCCAGCTTTGCTGCTCAACTCGCTGCGCCCAGCCGTCGCCGTCGCCGCCGTCGCGCTGCTGTCCGCTGGAGCCCCGCTGGCAGTGCCCGAAAGGCTCCCGTGCCGTCATGCCCGTGTAGGCCCTGCCTCCCTGAAAGCCGCCAGCTCAATCGCGCTGCCAAGGTTGTAACCAGCTGTGCATCTTGCCATCACCTCTACGACCGCATCCCCAGAGCAGCAGACTCGTCGGTCCTCGGCTGCCCCTCGCCATCTCGACAACGGCGCTCGGTGCGCCAAATTAACCAGGTCGACAACTGCTCCCTGCGCACCACCCCAGCCCGCCAGCAACCATGTCAGCGCCTGCACCTTCATCGCCCGCCGTTGTGCGCTCCCACTCCAGTGCACGCCGTCCTCACGCCCAACCCAGCCCTTCGGACCGCCCGCATCGCTCGCAGTCGACGACGACACGTCCGAGCCCCCAGTCCGTGCCGCACTCGCACCCTCGCACGCCCGCCCAGCAACCCAACCTAGCCAGCGTCGGCCGTCGCGACTTCGAGCAGTCCAACCTGGCGAACGCGAACAACACCCGTCGCAGCGAGTCGAGGGACCGTGCTGCCCCGACCCCGGCCCGCACCGAGTCGACGCGGCGAGGCCATAACCGCTATGCGTCAGACGCCTCCACTGCCTCCGCCATGCCCATCAATGGCGTAGCAACCGATGCCTCGAGGACCGGGGCACAGGCCACCCAGCCTAGACGGCGGACAAGCATCACCGCCCCGAAGACGGGGCAATGGATACTGGGCAAGACCATTGGTGCGGGCAGCATGGGCAAAGTCAAGCTTGCAAAGCAGGCTGAGTCTGGAGAATCCGTAAGTCGTGGTCTGCGTCATCCCCCCGAACGAATTGCTAACCGCCACAGGTTGCCGTAAAGATCGTGCCTCGACAGTCGACTGATCAGCACACCAGCCAAGCTGATCGAGAGCGCGCAGACCATTCCAAAGAGGTGCGAACTGCGCGTGAGGCTGCCATAGTCCAACTCTTGGACCACCCCTACATCTGTGGCATGCGCGATGTCGTCCGCACAAACTACCACTGGTACATGCTGTTTGAGTATGTAAATGGAGGGCAGATGCTAGACTACATCATCTCGCACGGTCGCCTCAAGGAGAAACAGGCTCGCAAGTTTGCTCGTCAGATCGCCAGCGCCCTGGACTACTGTCACCGTAACAGCATCGTTCACAGGGACTTGAAAATTGAGAACATCCTCATCAGCAAGACTGGCGACATCAAAATCATTGATTTTGGCTTGAGCAACTTGTTCTCACCCCGAAATTTGTTGAAAACATTCTGCGGCAGCTTGTATTTCGCAGCCCCAGAATTGCTGCAGGCCAAGCAATACACCGGCCCAGAGGTCGATATATGGAGTTTCGGGATTGTGCTCTACGTTCTGGTATGCGGAAAAGTACCTTTCGACGACCAGAGCATGCCGCAATTGCACGCCAAGATCAAGAAAGGCCATGTTGACTATCCCCCTTGGCTCTCAACTGGTAAGTTTACACATGCTGGGGTTGGAATCTTTTTCTAATCAATGTAGAATGTCGGAATCTCATCCACAGAATGCTGCAAACCGACCCTGCTCAGCGTATCACATTGACGGAAATCATGTCACATCCTTGGTTGACGAAAGGCTTCAATACACCACCTGAGAACTATCTACCTCATCGCGAGCCACTGCAACTTCCTCTCGACGATGAAATTATTGAGAAAATGACTGGGTTCGATTTCGGCTCTGCCGAGTATATCAAGGCGCAGCTCACTCAGATCTTGTCTTCTGATGAATACAGTCGGGCAGTGCGCCTGGCTGCTCGCAAGACAACGGCCCAAACCCCCGAGGCTGAAAAGAAGAGAGGGATGTTTGATTTCTACAAACGGAGAAACTCAATTTCAAGCAGGGAGCAATTGCCCATGTCATCTTCAGAAGATTTGCAGCGCGGACTGGATCCTATCAACGCTTATAACCCTCTTATGTCTGTCTATTTTCTAGTACGGGAGCAGAGAGACCGCGAGCGCCTTGCAGCCAACCCAGGAGCGCCACCAGTTTCCCAAAGCTCCGATGAAAAGCCGTTGAAGATACCAGATCTGCCCGCTCCCGAAGCTGCGTACACAAACAGCTCAACATACGAGATGCAAGGTGAAAAGACGGGAGGACGGTCTCGCCCGAGAGCGCGAACACACGGAGAGGATGAGGTGACGGACACTCTGCAAAGACTTAATTTGAAAGACCCTCCTGTCTCTCCGGCGATCATTTCGCCTCCAGCCGAACATCCCAAAAAAGAGAGCGCGGCTGCAGGGCTTCTTCGCCGTTTTAGTACGAGGAAGTATAGAAACCCTGACCGCGAGCGAACAGAGGCACCGCCGACACCAGCCGTTGCTGTTTCTGGTCCTTCAGAACCCGCAAGTGTTCCTAAGAGAGGCTTCAGCGTCAGGAGGACACGAGACCGTGCCAACCAGTCAGCTTCGCACTTGCAGCCAAGCGATGCGAATCAACCAGAATTGCTGTCTCCACCAATGCCAAGTAGCTCTAATAGTACTACTAAGAGGTTAAAGGCTCTTGGTCGTTCTACTAGTGTCAACGGTGCTGACCTCCGCAGAAGGTTGAGTCGTAGAGGACGATCGTCTGAGGACCCGGGCAACCCTCCACCAACTAGCGGATCCGACCGATCGAGCCTTAACAACCCGCAAGCTAAATTGACAAACGATGCTGCTTCTGAGGATTTGTCTGGGAGCCCGCGTCCTAATGCAACTGCTCGTACTAAGAGTTTGGGTCACGCTCGTAGAGAGAGCATTCAGGCTCGCCGAGCACGAAGGGAGCAGGCTAGAGAGGCAAATGTTCCTGAAGAGACCGACGCTGAACTGGCGCAGACCAAAGCTGAAACCAGTCGAAGCCCTGATGTCAAGCCTGTTTTCCTTAAAGGCCTGTTCAGCGTCTCGACCACCAGCAGCAAACCGCTCTCATTCATACAATCCGACATAATTCGCGTTCTGGATCAGCTTGGTGTCACATACAACGAGATCAAGGGTGGTTTCAAATGCAGACATGTACCCAGTATCGAACCCGCTTCGCCAACTTCAGCCAACCCTCCCACGAGTGCTGGGCATCGTCGGAGAAGCTTTGCAGGCGTGTTCAATCGAGACCGGGATGATTTCAGGGAACAGCAGAAGCTTCCTCAGACGCCAAAATCCGGACGAGGTCGGCCTTCCATGGCGGATCGTAGTTACACCAACACAGACGAATCTGACGCTAGTGGTGAGGACAAGGAAGACAGGCAGCCGCGCTCTGGCCGCACCGTACCTCCTGGCGAGACGTCGACACACGTGCAAAATGATCTCGGCGGGAGCATGATGCTCGTGTTTGAAATACTCATTGTGAAAGTGCCACTTTTGCAATTGCATGGTATACAGTTCAAGAAAGTTGATGGGGGGACATGGCAGTATAAGAATATGGCGCAAACCATTCTCCACGAGCTGCGGCTATGAGAGTGGAGGTGGGCCGACTGTTGGCAACGAGCAAGCGAGGCGTTTTGACGGGATTTGGCAACTATTTGGACGAAGTGATAATTATTCTAGCGGCAGTTCTCTGCATTATTGTACCTTTGTTGCGGTGTGCGTCCACGCACAGGGAAACCTGGTAGGACGCAAGCGCAATGGACGATTTTCATTTGTAATCTTCATGGAGACGGTTCTACTATTCTGTTGAAGCAAGGTCTCTTTATAGACACCTGCTGTAATTGGGGAACATTCGAAGCAACATAATGGTGTTTATCTTGGGCTGTATTTGGTTTCGACATGGAAAGTTGAAGTTTGTGAATGACGTTTCATAGAGTGAGGTTTTGCTCTCAAGATGGGAGGGCCAAGACATTGCAAGCATTCTCGCTTCGCTACAGCTCCAAACTTTGCGTGACACCACAGTGATTGATCTCCTGGCTGCCGTCTTCATTGGGCTATGTATACACCCGCACTCCACAGGGCACTCTGTGAGGCACGTGAGAGGGAAAAACCGGATTAGGATCTCCGGGAAAAAAAGGATCCTGTAGGCGCAACCCACGGATTCCCCAAGCAGATCCGTTGTCCGCCCCGGCCAGCTCGAGCCACTTAGCGGTGCCAAGAGGGTGCACGTGCGCGGGGTGCGTTAAGCTGCAACTCACTCAGTGTGCTCTCAAGTGCGCAAGGCAGCGTTACACCTTTACTTTGCTCGCCCACCCACTGCCCCGCGCCTTTTACTCGCCTCACCCCGATACGCTATTCTTGTCACTCCAAAGTGCTCTCAACGACCGATTTCATCGTACAACCAAATCTCCCACAACGACTATCACGACTTGCACCCCCATCGGACGCAAATGCAGCACGTTTACCAGCACCAGCAGCAGTACCCGGGCGACTGGCCGCAGCACCACCAGCAGCACCAGGCCCACCATGTAGTTCACCAGCAAGGCCAGCTGCAGGCACATCAAGCACAAGCCCAAGCCGCCGCTGTGGCCGCCGCTGCCGCACAACAACAGCACTTCAACCGCATGACCGCCAACAATGGCTCCTCGGTCCCAGGCGCGGGCATAATTCCGCGTGGGCCAGCCAACGACGTCCAGGGCAACAATCAGGCTGTCATGTCGGAGGAGAACCAGCGCGTTTTGGAATGGATTGCGCAGCTCATGAAGGCCAATACGCGCGAGACCGCACTCCTGGAGCTGTCTAAGAAGCGTGAGCAGGTGCCAGAGCTTGCCTTGATCCTGTGGCACTCTTTTGGTAGGCTTTACTTGGGATTGATAAATGAGCACCTACTAAGTGTGTACAGGTGTGATGGCATCGCTGCTCCAGGAGATCATCTCCGTCTACCCGCTCCTCAACCCGTCGCAATTGACCGCTGCAGCCTCGAATCGCGTATGCAATGCTCTTGCGCTCCTCCAATGCGTCGCATCACACACCGAAACTCGTGGTCTCTTTCTGGGTGGTACGCCGCATTGCTTCGCGTGCTTTGACAATCTGCTGACCAACCAAGCCCACATCCCACTGTTCCTCTACCCATTCCTCAACACGACGTCCAAGAGTAGGCCTTTTGAGTACCTCCGTCTCACATCTCTTGGTGTCATTGGCGCACTGGTCAAAAACGACTCTTCGGAGGTTATCAACTTCCTTCTTACCACCGAGATCATACCGCTCTGCCTGCGCATCATGGAGACTGGCTCCGAACTCAGCAAGACTGTCGCGATATTCATCGTCCAGAAGATCCTGTTGGACGACACCGGCCTTGCCTACATCTGCCAGACTTATGAGCGCTTCTATGCCGTGGGCACTGTGCTTAGCAACATGGTGAACCAGCTCGTCGAGCAACAGACTGTCCGCCTGCTCAAGCACGTTGTCCGTTGCTTTCTTCGGTAAGTTCATTTTTTCGCTCTGCGATGGAACCTTACGGGCACTTGCTTGTTTAGCTGTTGTATCTCTACGCCGTATTGGTCCCTGGTCAAGTACATGCGAGAGAAACAGATCACTGACCTAAATTAAGTCTGAGTGACAACGCACGCGCCCGCGAAGCTCTTCGCCAATGCCTACCTGAGCCTCTCCGCGATGCCACCTTCTCTTCGGTTCTCAGAGACGATGCTGCAACCAAACGTTGCCTTGCCCAGTTGCTCATCAACCTTTCAGACAACGTGGCCGAAGTTGGAGGCAACCAGCAGCTCCTTCATTAAAATCGGAGCGTGCTGTTAGTATCCGCAGGATGTTTAGCTCTCCATACGCCGTGGAACCAGACGCTGCAGAGGCACTTGTCATCTACTGTATGCACATGAATGGTTTCCAGGGCCGTGGTACAAGAGATACTGCCGCGAACACGCTCTCGGTTGGTTCACACAACAGCTGTTTCTACCGCCAATGTGCCCTTGTCACTATAGGATACCCGAATGGCAACCAACGCTTCGGACTTCCTATGACTATGGGCGCCTGGCATTTCTCGAATACCCATTCCTTTTATTTCAGCCGGTCCCTGAAGGATCGGTGCCTTGACACGGCGTTGGACACCCCTGATGCGATACCCGTTGTAAATTCTGGAATTCTTTCTTCCCCATCTTGTCTTCTCTGGCGGCATGAGTCATCTATAGGCTATTTGGTATTTTTTATATAGTCATGGCGTGGAGTTTGGGTTCTCATGCATGAACTGGTGCAAAGGTTGGGTTTTTGCTATGGGATGGCTTGGATTGGGGAAAAGTAGGCTTTCATTGAGCGTGTATCATAGCGTATGTGGTCGTGAAGCGATGTACGAATATTGAAGGAACATCACTGTAGTGGAGATGTTTAATGACCTCATGATGCTCCTTGCAAAAGTTGACTGAACGGCACTTGGGTGTGATTACTGCTTTCATTTAGCAATTGACCTGTTTCGATCAACATTTCCCACAGCTGATCCATAACGCTAAATAATTATGATGAACCTATATTCGTAGTGAAGTTGTCACCTCGAGGACCCTTTCCAAAGATTTATAGTATATTGTTGGCGCCTAATTCTAGAGTTGTGCATGACCAATCATAATGCACTGTCTGTGAGAGCCCTCCTAGGCTGGAGGCTTTTGGCCTGGCGGCCTGGGACCCACGCCGCCGCGCCAAGACCGGCGCTCTCGTAAGCGAGGAATTTCGCATTCCCCACATATGTAGCGTGAGACCGCCACTTCGAACTTTTCAACCACCACCAAGCAACAGAGACCACCAAGGAAATCACATCCCTGGGAGACAGCAATCATGTCGAAAATTTCCGTTGCCGGCGTTCGTTCGAGTATGTAATACCCTGGATATTCAAGGATTGCGCTGATTGTACATCTAGACGTTAAGGAGTTGCTCGAGTACAGCAACGAGACCAAGAAGAGGAACTTCCTCGAGACCGTCGAGCTCCAGATCGGCCTCAAGAACTATGACCCCCAGCGTGGTATGTGTATTTCAGACACATGTTGCTGTGCGTCGCTAATTTCTACAGACAAGCGTTTCTCTGGAACCGTCAAGCTCCCCACCGTCCCTCGCCCCAACATGGCCATCTGCGTCCTCGGTGACCAGCACGACATTGACCGTGCCAAGCACCACGGCGTCGATGCCATGTCCGCCGACGACTTGAAGAAGCTCAACAAGAACAAGAAGCTCATCAAGAAGCTTGCCCGCAAGTACGATGCGTTCGTCTCCTCCGACGCTCTCATCAAGCAGATCCCTCGTCTCCTCGGCCCTGGTCTCTCCAAGGCCGGCAAGTTCCCCACACCCGTTTCCCACGCTGAGGATCTCGCCAATAAGATCACCGAGGTCAAGTCCACCATCAAGTTCCAGTTGAAGAAGGTGCTCTGCATGGGTGTTGCCGTTGGCAACGTTGGCATGACCGAGGATGAGTTGATCTCCAACATCATGTTGTCGATCAACTACCTCGTCTCTCTGCTCAAGAAGGGATGGCAGAACGTTGGTAGCCTGACCATCAAGGCTACCATGAGCCCTCCCAAGCGCCTTTACTAGAGGGTGTGCGGTGTTCACTGGAGGGTATATCATTTGGCGGGGCACTTAACTGTGTCTTGCTATGGTTATCTGAATGGAATCACGACATCTCGATATGGACATTAGTGTAGCATTGAATGAGACATGAAGTTCATATGCCAATTTTCTGCTTAGATGACGTTGCCTAAAATTCACAAATGCCGAACAGTGATATTGACTTTAATGATTTTTTCTATGCCCTAGCATCAAGTTCTAGCCCATGGTATTTTAGAATTTCAGGTGTATGGATCGCTCGCTCATCTGGGCATGTGCATAATTTTCAGTTCCTTCTATCTGGCAAAAATTCGTCCCAGACTTCGCGTACGCGCAAATTTCTCTCAGAACTCAACCGCCCAGTAGACCATGAAACTCATCACCACCATGCATGTCTTGCACACCCAGTAAGCAGCGCTTCCTGAACATTCAAAACACTAATGCGCATGTTTAAAAAAAGGCATGTCCCACCCATCCCACAACTTCGATCCATCTTTTCACGGAAACCGCAGTTGGTAGGAAAGACGGTTGGTGTTTCTCTACGGGGCCGGGAACGGAAGACTATCCATCGCATGGGATAACCCTCAGCAAGCCGCCTTAGCGGAGCCACGATAATGTAGGTATGTAGATTACCAACTGATGATGAAGAGCAGGAAGGGACGCGGGCACGGCGGGCTTTTATGCTGAGGAGGCTGGGGGACGTGCGCCGATTAGGTAAGTAGGCTGTGGGGCTTGGCGGGATTGGCCGGCTTGCGGCAGAACAGGATGGTGCTTTGGAAATTTGGAGGCTGGTCATATGTTTGAACTAATACCAATGGCTTTTCTCTAAACACTATTGGATTTTTAAAAGGGTGAAAATGCGGTTTTGGGGATCGCAAAATGATGCTATCCCACTTGAAAGAGTCAATTGTGTGAAATTGTTTGGAATTGTGTATCAGCATTCACGACTATTACAATTGTCTAATAGCATTGATTGTTTGGGCTTCATTTTTTCAATAGTATACATGTTGGAGATGTCACATTATCTTATGCTATGCGTTGCTGCGTCAAGAGTGGAATAAAGGACCTCTATTTCCACCATAGTCCTCTTTTCATGGGCCGTCCTTTCTATCGTATAATCATACATAACAGCCTCAGCTGCTCAATTTTGTTGGCCGCTTCTCCAATTTTCAAATGCTTGCTCAGCAGCCTCACTGCTAACACCGCACCGCTCACCCACTACACTCCAAGTTCTACTGCGAATGATCTTCTCCACAGCCCTCTCGTTCCGCATCAACATGGCCAAGCTCTCTGTCCTCGCCTCTTTTGGAAAGTACCTTCCACTATACGGATCCAACCGCTCGTCCACCACTCTCTCGCGGGCTTTGCTGTCTTCAATCTGCCGCAGAACACTGTCTGGATCGTCTGGGTCCGGCGAGGTAGCTACACCAGCGCAGTAATCTAGAACATCTGACCGCACAGCCCACGATGGGAAAAGCACCCTCTGCTTGAAGTCGTCGCATTGTGGAGCGGCGATCGATCGATCAGGTACAGAGAGCGAACGCGTCGTTGTGGAGGATGGATCGAAGCCGCGCTCGGCTGGGGTAAGGAGAGCGTTTAGATTTTGTGTTATCGAATCATCGATCGTACCGCGCGATATGCGTAAAAAGTCTGTCAAAGAGCATCTAGGTTAGTTAGTGAGTGGATGGCGTGGAGCCAGGGTGGCGCACCTCGTAATGCTGTCTGGTTGAAGCAGAACTGCGGCGTCAAGTGTGGACGCTCGGAGGGTTGTGACATTTTGATAGGAGGGGTGGGGGATTTAAGGGACTCAGACTGAGCCTTTTGCCAGAAGAGATGCGCCAGGTCGAGTGATGAGGTGATGATTATAGAAATGTAAGGTGGCGGAAATGAAACTGTAGAAGTACTCAGAGTACGTTGGTCTGGACGGATACGAAACAACTGACTGCTATAGCTATCGTGAACAAGAATCGAGCTAGGTTGTAGATACTTGCAAGCTGGCCCAGTCGCATGAGATCAACACTGTGAATGGCGAAGGCGGACGAGTACAGCTAATCCCTGTCGAGGTGATGTCAGCACCAGCTCACGTGCGCGTGACGCGCTCGCGGGCCGTGCCAAAGAGAGCGCGATCCAGACGCGTCGCTGCCTACAGCGAGTCACTAATTTACGCTTGTATATCAACGCAACTCTGCTCTGCTGATGCTTCCCCGCTTCAATGCTTCGAACAAATTCTGCATAAATTCCAACAAACGTCTCTGTACTCGCACATTATATGCATCGTCGCATTTCAGCCGTGCAGCATCTTACATTCTCCCACGGCACAGCCAACGTGGTTTTAGTCAACTCGTAGTCATGGCGCCCAAGCAGGCTACTCTTGGGTACGTTCGGCCTTCTCAGACCATGTTAACGTGGGCATGATATGATCTTCCTGGTATTCAAACTTTGCTAATGTTGCTTCGAATACAGAAAGTTCTTCGGGAAACAGAACGGAGCTACGCCGAAGACACAGCAGTCGAAGCTGTCCTTTGCGACGAGATCGAAAACGGAAGAGAAAAACGCCGAGCCTGCGGAGGATTTGGATACAAAGCTTGAAGAGGACCCGGAATCCTCTGCTGGTGTGACACATAAGGCCAACAAGGGCACTGCGCCTGAGGTTGATGTGAAGGAAGAAGCAGATGGCGATGCTATGGAAATAGATGCCAGTTCGTCCGCAGACGTAGGCAAGAAGAGGCAGGTTGAAGAAGAGGAGGAGGACTCTGATGATGCACCACCGACGAAGAGGGCCCGTGGTAGGCCAGCTAAGGCCGTGCCAGCGAAGAAAGCCAAAGCCGCACCAACCAAGACAGAGAAGCCGGCTGCCAAACCTGCGAGAAAGACCAAGGTCGTGGAGCCTGAAGAAAATGAGGATGAGGATGAGGTGGTTGCACCAGCCAAAATTGCCAAAAACGAGAAGAAGGCAGTGGAGAAGACACCGCTTGAAGAAGAATCCGCATCAAGTGCTCAGGAAGAGGATCCCGTGAGTTCAGACGAGGAAGCACCGGAGGTCGCCAAAAAAGCACGTGAAAAGGTCCAGACCACATTAAAGGGTGCCTCCAAGGGCATAACAAAAGACCCGTATCCAGACTGGAAAGCTGGCGAGCCCGTTCCATATGCAGCACTCTGCACTACCTTCTCCAAGATTGAAATGACAACTAAGCGCCTAGAAATTATGGCGCACTGTTCACTGTTTCTTCGCCAAGTTCTCCGCCTCACACCACAGGAACTCCTTCCGACTGTCCTGCTTATGATCAACAAGCTTGCAGCCGACTATGCGGGTATTGAGCTGGGCATTGGTGAATCACTCATTATGAAGGCTATTTCCGAGAGTACTGGTCGAAGTCTACAGCAAATAAAGAGTGATCAAAAAGAGATCGGTGACTTGGGTCTAGTGGCAGCAAAGAGTCGATCTAAGCAGCCAACTATGTTCAAACCAAAGCCTTTAACTGTCGCTGGTGTACACAAGGGGCTAATGGCTATTGCGACGATTGAGGGTCAGGGTGGCCAGGGTAGAAAGGTGGACGGGATCAAGAAGCTGCTTTCTGCTGCCGATGCCCATAATGCAGGCAAGGCTGTTGATATCGAGACGGACAAGGGCGGGCCTAGCGAGGCTAAGTTCATTGTGCGAACCTTGGAGGGCAAGCTTCGTCTTGGTCTTGCGGAGAGATCAGTCGTAGTTGCGCTTGCTCAAGCGATAAGGTTCCATGAGATGGAGCAGGATGGCAAGATTCCGTCACAGTCAGACTTGCTCGAAGCTGAGACTGTCTTGAAATCGGTCTACAGGTGAGTGCACATTCGGTGATCATACAAATTGACCAGGCTGACAGTGGTATAGCGAGCTTCCTAGCTATGAAGTTATTGTTCCTGCAATGCTCGAACATGGACTGTCAAAACTAAAGGATAACTGCCAATTACAGCCGGGCGTGCCTCTGAAGCCTATGTTAGCTAAGCCTACAAAGTCCATTACGGAAGTCTTGGATCGCTTTGAAGGCAAAGACTTCACATGCGAGTACAAGTACGATGGCGAGCGTGCCCAAATTCACTTTGTTGCACATGATGCCGAACTGGAAATGGCCACAGCTGCCCCTGCTGCTGGAAAGAGCGAAAAGGGTGTTTCAAACATCTTTTCACGGAATTCTGAGGATTTATCCAAAAAGTATCCAGATATTCTTGCGAAACTGCCCACATGGGTCAAACCGGGCACCAAGAGCTTCGTCTTGGACTGCGAGTCGGTAGCCTGGGACATAGTTGAGAAGAAAGTACTACCTTTTCAACAATTGATGACGCGCAAGAGGAAAGACGTAAAGGCCGAGGAAATCACAGTCAAGGTCTGCGTATTTGCTTTCGACATCCTCTATCTCAATGGCGAAGTAAGACCCACACCCTTTTTGCTCTGCTCGTGCTAAAATTGTTAGGCCCTTGTCAAAAAATCCTTTCGTGAACGCCGACAACATCTTCTTGATGCCTTCAATCCAGTGGAGGGCGAATTTGCGTTCGCCCAGTACGACAATACCAACGATCTGAATGAGATTCAGGTCCTACTAGACGACTCCGTCAAGGCCGGCTGCGAAGGGTTGATGGTGAAGATGCTCGATGGCCCAGAATCCTTCTATGAGCCAAGCAGGCGCTCGCAGAACTGGCTCAAAGTCAAAAAGGATTACCTTGCAGGTGTTGGCGACTCGCTTGATCTTGTTGTTCTGGGCGCGTACTATGGCAAGGGCAAACGTACAAGCTGGTACGGAGCTTTCTTGCTTGCTTGCTACAACCCAGCCACTGAGAAGTACGAAACTGTTTGCAACATCGGTACCGGATTTTCGGAAGCCGTCTTGGAAACGCTACATCAGCAATTGTCAGAGATTGTGATCGACCGCCCGAAACCATTCTACACGCACAGCGCTGGTAACAAGGATCAACCCGATGTGTGGTTCGAGCCGCGTTACGTTTGGGAAGTCAAGACGGCTGATTTGACGCTCAGTCCGAGGTACAAGGCTGCAGCTGACGAGGTGGCCGGTGGCGGTAAGGGTGTCAGTCTGCGGTTCCCTAGATTCATCAAGGAGAGGGACGACAAGAAACCGGAGATGGCGAGCACGAGCAGGATGATTGCGGAGATGTATTCGAAACAAGAGAGTGTGACGAAGAACAAGGGGCCGAGTGTGGACGATGACTTTGAATATTAATCTAGATGTTGTAAGTGATAGCAACAAAACTTCACTTTTAATCTATGCCGTATGAACACAATTTTGCGCATCTTACGTATCGCAACTGCCTTTATTTTCCTTTTCCCTGAACTCCTCTCGTTCGAATACTACGAAACGGCCAGTGTGCATATTACCCTAAATCAACGGCACATGCATGACCAATGCAGTCACCGGAATTGTTCATTGAATGCGCCCTTCAACCCCATACTAGCCAAGCTCTTACCCTTCCAATCCTGGGTGTTCCAGCCCTTCTGTTTCTTCCTGTCGTTTAGTAAACCGAGCTGTTTCGCCGTCTCATAATCATCCGCCGAAGCCTGCTCCTCAAGCCATCGCCTCCCATCCCACCTCTCCCAACTACTTTTCTGTTGCACGTGCTCGAAATGATTCCTCTTCGGAGGATGCCATTTACCCATCTTTGCCTCCCTGGCCTTCTCCATGAGTCTATACTCCGCCTCTTTGGCGTCCCTTGCCTCCCTCTGCTTCTTCTTGAATTCTGCTACTGCGTTCTCTCGCTTTTGTGTCAGCTCGCGGAAATTCCACTCGGGCAGACGTATCTCTTCGTTATTTTCTCCATCAAAGATGGCTCTTGGAGGCGGTGGGGTGCCATGCTTAACACGCTCGATCTCTTTGAGGAGCTCTCGCTCTTTTGCGATGCTCTTCTCGAACTCCTCTTGTAGATTAGCGTTCTCCTTCTTCAGTTTCTCGTGGTGGCGCATATTCTGTTCAATGATCTTTCGTTGAATATCTATTTTCCTCATCAAGCCTATCTTTTCTAGTGCATCGGGGTCATCTTTGGAGGGCATGAGCGCTTGATATTCGGCAATACTCTTCTGTAACTCTTCTCTGAGATTTGTAATCTCAGGACCCTCCTCCCAATTGCCTTGCTCTCTCATGGCTTTTTGCTGCTCATACTCATGCTTCCAATTTTCTGCAAGACTTTTATATCGCTGAATTTCATGGTGCAAGGTATCGGCCGCATCGCGATGAGCGATGCCGTACGCGGTGCTCTCCTTTAATTCCCGCTCGAGGTAGATGATGTATGCATTTAGTTCTATGATAGACTCTCTCAAGTGTTTGATATCGTTCTCTTGTGCAGCATTGAGAGTCTTCCCACGTTGATAAACTGCAAACCATTTAGAAGTGTCCGTTCCGGTGGCAGCGGCGTGGTCGACTTCGTTGGAATCCCGTGCTTCCTTGAGTTGATGCTCTAATTCGACGATCTTCTCAGCTTGAGAAGAGTTTTCCTTCACCGCTTCTTCTATTTGTGAGACCTGCTGAGCGTACAGTAATTCTAGCCTATCCTTGGAATTCACCGCTTCTTCTAACTCTGTGATTCTACGATCCCGATATTCGATCGCGATTTTTGCTTCTTCTATTAATTTCTCCCGATCTGTTGCGTCCCTGTTCGCGGCTAACTCTGAAGCTTCTTCTGGCTTTTCGGGGCTAGATTCCCGATTTTCAACAACCATTTGGCCTTCATCACCGTCTTCTCCTAATTTTACCGTAGTCATATCGTACTTCTGATCAATAGTTTCTTCAAAATATCCCATATCGTTGTCGGAATACGCTTGTTTCCGACCCGTAAGTTCTTCAGGCTCCACGGTTTCCATAAATTTGACAGTTTTTCGGGATCTTGATTGTCTTTGCTTCTCTGTTGGTGTCTCAGCGGCAGGTTCCGTAGTAAATCGCTTGGGCAGAGGTCTTCTCCGGGCGGGAAGGACCCTTGATTCTGATAGTGATCTCGAAGGTTCGATCATCTCGTAACCGTGATTCTCGCTCATCTTATTTTGAAATGAGCTTGTACTCTTTGCATAGTCTGCGGGATTGCTCGTCGGATGTTTCTCACTCGCGATCCTACTCGTTGATCTGCTTTTTGTAATTTTCTGGGCGGTGAAATCTGTCTCACTTCCCAGCGGCGACTCAGGATCGTAACTGTAGGGCGATGAGATTCCACTTGAATCTATGAAGCTTTTGCTGAAGTGATTGGTTTCTTCGCTAGACGAAGGGCGTGCATCAGTTTCGAACATTGGAGTGCCCGTGCGAGTGGAGTGGCCATCAGGATTTTCTACTCCCTGTGCTGAACCCTCACCATCCCATGTGGAATATTCGTTCTCTAAACCCAAGAAAGGCGTTATTTGGCTGTCATATGATGTCTTCGAGCTTCTTTTGTATCTCGGAACTCGGACCTGACTCGGTTCGGGGATGTATTTAGCGTCCAACCTTGAATTGACTTTCGGTTGAACGTTATCGTACTGTCGACCCAGGCGGCTCTCCGCTCTCTTCAACGAACGATCCCTAGTTATTGGTTGGGATCCAGAGGAGTTGGACCTATTGAGAGGCATGCTGATGTTTTTGGCTGATGATGCTTCAGGTGGCATCGGATTTTTGCCTAACTTCTTGTGCGGTCGTTCGCTGTCTTCGATGCCAGCTAAAAGACCAAGTGAAGAATCCTCGACTCCTTCCAACTCCTCATCTAGTTTTTCTAGACTCCCCATAATCGCGGTGATTAGCTTGAACGAGCCACGAGACACTGATCAATCAATATAACCAAATGCGCACGTGCACTGTGTGGCAAAATAATAAAAAGGCAAGGTCCTCTTGCCCGATGAATGATGGAGGTATAGAGACTTCAATAATCTCCTCTTGATTCGAACAGGGCGTACGTAAATTAGGGCCGCCAAGTTAACTGACCTAAGGCACTGTAAGGCGAAACAACAAAAACTAAACTATTGTGGGATTTGAATTCATATATCTAAGTACTAGGTAGCAAGGAAAATAGCCATTTCCTGTGCCCCCTTCCCAGGCTAAGTTAAAGCTCATTTTGGCTTTGATCTGATCTTGTTATTGGTGCTCTCTTTCTGAGTTCCTTTGAACATGAAGACCCTGAGCAAGACTCCTGGGCGCCACGCCTAGTTAGGATATGCTTTCTTTATCACCCGTTCAAATTCTTTGTCTGGCCTCTGGCCCAATCAGCCTACACTTGGACACGTGCATGACGTTACTCTAAGGTCTCTTATCAGAGCTATGCCCTAAATGGTCCACGCACATCAAATGATAGGATGCAGCTATCATGTAGCTGCCAATAGAAGGGCCCGACGTCTACGGATATTCAATTATCACGAATTCCATACTTCATAGTCGTCCGTACCTTACTATTTATCTAGTGGGTTCTCTTTTGAAAGTATGCTAGTAGATCGAGATTGTGATAATCTTAGGCTACCTGGCACGCGCGTCATATACCATAGCTTGCTTGATAGAACGTGTAACTAAGCTCTTATCCCACAAACAGAAACGTGAAAATCAGCCCATTTTACCAGTATATTGGCAACATGTCTTTAGTGTACCCTGCAGAGCTGGGGGCCGTTGGAGCTAGCAGCGGGCATGAACCAGCTCACCGAATCATGATGGAGAAGGGAGCTGACGAACTACAAGAAAAGAATGTGGCCGCTATCTTATCAATGTTCTGATGGGATGAATGGCAGTAAAGACATTCATGAACACCATGACAGGATGCAGACTGAGCCACGTAAAGATATGCGAGGAAGAGTCGAGCAGCACTCACACCAAACTCAGCGAGTGGGAGGTACAACAATCGTCAACCATGGTTGAAATAACTTGCTGGAAGATGGTTGGGCGCGAAGTTCTATTCGTGGGAGGCTAAGAATTGGTGCGACCTCAGTGGTCCATGAAATTAGATTTTCCGATTTCTCGGCGTATCGATTGGACAGATGACAGTGAATATTAGCGTGGTGGAAAATGGATTTGTGGATTGCTCTGGGCAATCTAGGGTTTGGGGTAGGGGCTGTGTATACTCGACGTGAGAAATGCAACCACATGCACATGCAGGGTTGGACGGGCTGACATAAGTAAACAGTCGGACTGATCATCGGAGATAACTTTAGTTCTTATGCTGCCTAGGTAGAAAGGTGGGGAAATGTGTGAAGCTGAAGTGAGAATCCGGTCGTCGGGGCTGTTTCTGTAATAGGCGGTCGATAAGTTATGCAGATCTGGGTAGGGATTTGCGGTGGCTCCTGTGCAGATACTTGCCCATATGATCTAGATGCTCAAAGGTCTTCGTAATGTGCTATGAAGGACTCTACATCTTCGATTTTTCTCTGCCTTGAACGCTGAACCTTCCTTTGAAGGTGTCTCCCTGAGAGAGAATTCGATGGCCGCGTTGCATAAGCATGCACAACAGCTTTCGCTTGACATAGCCAATCGGCAGTGTTTGAGTTGATCTTGGTTACACGACGTCAAGACTGTTTGGCTGTCCTCCCATTCCCAGCTAGCGTTCATTCCTGACATGGCGCACGGAACGTGAGCATCGACCGGAAACAACCGAACTTCGACTGCATGCGATCTGCACGGGCTATGCGATGGCTTCCGTGAGATAGTGGCCGTTGTGGGATCAGCAACTTGCTGGCACTCTACCGCAGCGGCGATGCCGACGCCTTGAGCGTGTCCTGGCCCTCAAGAACAGTGGTCGCCAGTTCCAGCATGCCAGTCTGCTTCACAAATGGAATCAGGCTACCGCCACAAGAGGGGTAACGAACCATTCTGTCGGGCAACCCTGCCTGGGATTTGTCCTCTGCGGCTGAGACAACACCGTGCAACCCATTTGCAGACGTCAAAAGGGCCGTCGTAAATTCATTCCCCCAAGAATCGCCCAAGCAGATCTGCAATCACATATATGTAATTGTGCAAGAACGCTCCATCACTCATTGACGCGGCTACCCGCCAGGAAAGCAACGACGAGACTGTTTGATGTTGGTGAGAACCAGATAGCAAATTTGGGTGTCTCAGGGTAGAACCGTTTAGCGTTCTCCACAGGGGAAGGTGGAAGGCCCCATATTACATTGAACTGAGAAGCTCAGGTGCTCATGTTCGTGCCATGGTGTACTTTACCAAGGGCCATGAGCTGCAACTAGTCTACCGAAAGGTTCTGTATCCCTTAGCAGACCCACATGAAGACCATTACGGACCCTGATACAGCTGTTGCTCGTGGTACTCGTGGTAGTCGTACTCCTAGCAGTTAGTAAGGTGCATAAGCATGCACAAGTGGAGCCGGTGGCGTTCTTCTGGAATCGCTTCCTGTTATGTAGGGGCAAGTGGCCGTTTTCAACCACCCGGCCCACTCGACGCGACGTCTTC
This sequence comes from Pseudopithomyces maydicus, assembly GCA_026873275.1. Classification (NCBI taxonomy): domain Eukaryota; kingdom Fungi; phylum Ascomycota; class Dothideomycetes; order Pleosporales; family Didymosphaeriaceae; genus Pseudopithomyces; species Pseudopithomyces maydicus. The sequence goes on along the minus strand of JANTUC010000010.1, from coordinate 630,418 downwards.
TACCTTGGACACAGCAACGATGAAGAGCGCAACAGACTAGAACTTTATCACCCGATCGTAGCTGCTAAGCCAGAAAACGTGCACTTTCCAAAAACAGCACCTCATACCTAATGTAGTAAAGCTTCAGAAGCCCACACGCATCCGGTCTTCTTTGTCCGTTCCCAGCGAGAAGGGGCGCTACAGCGACGAGAGCAGATGCCCTCGAGCCTGAGAGGACGCTACAAATACCAGTTGAGTACTCATCGACAGACAAAGAACCGCTGCCCGTCCATTTGCCCCCTCGAAAATTCTGAAGTGGCTTTTACCTTGACAAAGGAGCCTGCGAAACACCAAATCTCAGACACCGCGTTCTGTCTTGGGTGTCCGAATCTACCGATCCGCCGACTATTCGAATCGATTGCATAGGATACCATTCCTGCATCGGAAAGGAGCAGGTATTTGCGACAAGTTCGTTCCCCATGGTTTTCCTACCTGCAATGCACAATTGCGACGGGAGCAAACTCGGCATATGTAGCAAGACATGGTATCCGGTACTAACACATTCCCCCAGGTACCTGACTGAACTGGAACAGGAAGCCCAGGTATTCTTCTAGAAGCGCTTACAGAGGGCTCTACGGTTCTTCTGAGACACTAAAATATTCGAGGTCTCAACGAGGGTGCACATTTTGCCGTCCGTTGACCAACCTATCGTGCCTTCTGCGACACACCGTTTTCTCTAAGCCGAGTAATCTACACGCGTCGTTCACTCGTACCAAATTCTGGCATCGGAAGTATCGCACGGCGTGTTGCTTGTGCCAGGGTTAGCTCGTGGTCACAATGAAGACCGAAACTCTCGTTCAGCGGCACCCACCGACCCCACCTCATGGCCACATTCACCCAGATCTTCAGAATGGCTTAAATCAGATCGCGCAATACAATGCTGAAAGAGGATATTCGTACGACGAGTCGCCATCTCATGGCACTGTATACTCTTCACCCGGTCCTGGAATGAACAATGGTCTTTCGCATGCCATGGGGCCGACTGGGATAGAATATGGCGTGGGTGTACCATATGTAAGAGGCCCCGTCCCTTAACCAGACGATATACTGATGAATAAGCAGGATGACTATGGTCGAGGAGCTGCCTACTATCGTGACCAGTATAACGGAATACAGGTAAGAAGAGTGTTCCGTCTTCGATTTCCACATCCACCAAGTGCTTACTCTGGCTAGAATGATTCGAATATATTTACTGGTACACCTTCCACGCCACAGTCTGTGTCAATAATGGAGGATGCCGTGCACCGAACAAGAAGTGGACGAAGTGTCGTACCATCCAGCTCACCACTTGAAGATGAAAAACCGAGACCGAAGGCCGCATCAAAGTCCAAGAAATCTAGGACAGGGAAGAGCGAAAAGCCGAAGACACCTAAGCTAACGGCGCCTTTAAGTATCTTGACCAAAGATATGGCTTCAATACCAGTTCGCAATATGGAGGAATGGGTGAACAGATCTGCGGAAGTCAGGAGAAAAGAGGTGGAGAAAAGGAACGGATATGTTACAAGGCCCATGAACTCGTTTATGCTGTACCGTTCAGCATTTGCCGAAAGGACAAAACAGTGGTGTTTACAAAACAATCATCAAGTTGTTTCTTCCGTGTCGGGGGAAAGTTGGCCCATGGAACCACCGGAGGTACGCGAGTTATACAACGAGTACGCAAAGATTGAGAGGATCAACCACCAGAACGCACATCCAACCTACAAGTTCTCTCCAAGCAAGACGACAGCATCGGCTCGCAAGAGAAAAGGCGAGTTCTCCGACGAGGAACCAAGCGATCTCGACGACGCCGAGTGGAATCCCGGCAATGGCCGCTCCCGCTCCCGCCCTTCCAAAAGAATGAGCCAAAATATGGGATACCCGGTAAATGGGATGAGTCATGAGTTTTTTGATCAGAGATATGTACCCAATGGTTCAAATCTGGCCAGGTCTCCGTGGGAAATGCCCAGCGATGGGCGACCGATGCCGATGCCTATGGACGGCCCCTACGGCCAATACTACCAGAGCGCCATGCACCCTGGTATAAACATGCATACAGGCGTCTCTGAAGATATGAGGCTGCGACGCGCCGATACCCCTATTTCGACGCTGCAACTATCCCCAGACACTGCATTGCTAGGACTACCGGGAGGTAACGCGAACGAGTTGTTGCAGCAGATGCACTCCCACTCGGGGACGCCTCTCGGCGAGGCGCAAGTCGATCCAATGCTCTTGGCTTTCGATGGTGGGCATCATCATGAGCTAAGCATGGCAGCTACCCATCCAGAATTTCGGAATGGACACCTAGCCATGATAGACAGAGAGCTCGACGGACACAGTGTGGACAGTTTTATCGGAGGGCCGCACCAGATTCACGAGGAGTACCACAGTGAAGCTTGGCAACCAGATCCTACCATTGGACCGATGGAACCCCCAGAGTCGGAGTTCGACAAGTGGCTGGGGGATCGTTGACCTTGAAAGCGGGGTTCACACAGGAGGGAAATCTTGTGAAGCAGGATGATACGTTCTTGGAGACAACTTTCGATTTTCTTTTTCTTCATATGAAAAATCTGTGTAAAGTGCATTGGCGATGGAGTTGGTGGTACAGTGGTGAATACCCGATGTTTCTACCCCCCAACGTCAGCTTGGCTGAGATTTTAGTTACTTTGTCATGCTCACACCTTTGGTGAGACAAGTCATCGTGGGCAAGATAAAAAATCCAAGAAAGAACTGCGGAGCTTGTGTATTGTTGAGAGGAATGTATTGGAATACTCAAAGAAACTACACTTGCACCCACTCATTCAATTGAAATGCATTCGATTGGAACATCTTGGTGCTCGAATCAATTGATTGGTATACACATAGGCTGGCATCGATCTCATTATGGTAGATGGCTATAGTTGAGGTAAAGGGCTCGAACGAGATCAGACGCATGAATACACTAGTGTAGATGGTGTGAACTAATCCTCAGAGAGTAAGTGGGGCCAACGCGTCGCGCTTTCCGTCACGAACCCCAACTGAGCGAGCGAAACCGCCAACAGGCCATGCCAGGCATTCGATGAGCTGATCACCTTCCAAGCCCATATCTCCGCCGGGAAACCCTACAAGCCGGGTCCTCGCTGGTTGCTCCAAGCCGTAATGTACGGAGAAGTCGGCAACAAATTGGTACACAATTCCCTCTCTCACGGATTGACCCCACTAACGCCCGTCAGGTCCAACATGCCAAACGCACACAATCTCTCGCACACCTTCCGCCCTATCAGACAGAATTAGTTCGAGCTGTTGCACGCGAGGTGCGGGATTTGGACAAAGATGTTGGCACCATTCTCGAACCTTTCGCTGGCTCCTTCAACCCCTCCACCGAGCCCGCAACCGCCTGCGCCCTCCTGGTAAACCACCTCTGTATGCGTAGGAACAAGCGCTGCTTACTCGCCTACCATCGCACGCGCACCGACAAGCTCGAAGAGATGTGCTGGAGCGGTATCGACGTACTCGAACGACAGCAGCAACAGCAGGCAGGCAAAGCTGGGAACGCTGACGAGACGGCAAGGATGGGAGCAGACGGAGCAAGTAGCAGCTTGAGTCCCGAAGAGGAGGAATACGTGAGGCAGTATAGCGATCTGCTGGCTGCATACAAGGGTCAGTGGACGGATATTGACCTTACCGGAAGCCTGGAGCCCCCAAAGGACTTGTTCATCGACGTGAGGGTGCTAAAGGATGCGGGGGAGATCCAGACAGAATACGGGTCAGTTTGCATGAAGCAGTGCACATGGAGCTACGAACTGACACTCTCAGCGCCATCACGTTGACAAAGAACAGCCAATTCTATGTGCGCCAAGGAGACGTAGAGCGCCTGATCGCACAAGGATATCTTCAGAAGCTCAGCTGATTCGACAATGGCCGTAATACGCTGCTGGGAGCAAATAGTCTGTATTCATCACCTCGCGTCTGCATTGACATGGCTTGTTCTGAAGCTTGCACCGAACCACATGACCCGATATGCATGGCGATGGTCTCGAGCTATGGAGGAGTTTTACTGCACATATGGACGAATGAATTTATGCATTGGACCCCCGTGGGGGTGGCACATTTCATGCAGGGCCTGTCATTCAGGATGCAGAGTTTGTAAAGACGTGGGGAAGGCAAATGGCTACAGGAGGTGCGAGGACGCAACTGGCTACCGGGACTGTGGCCATGAGGGGGCAGTGACGGTTCCATGGACGGGTTTTGCAAGGCATGGCAGGGTCAAGATGGTTCGTAGAAAGGCTTTCCAGACGTTGATCGTACCACCGGGGTTCCGCGTGCCGAGTGGGTCGTCCAAGACTCCAGATCAGCAAAGGTCCTGCTCTGGGCAACGGCTGCATCCGCGAACGGCTTTTCTGCACGAAGGCGCGCCGTCGGTTAATGGTTTGCTGCATGGCGCTGCAGCGTTGCGGCTAATGCACTCAACAACAAAAGCACAGCGCCTGGAAGATGTCGTGATGCAGGGTCTACTGCTCATACACTGTGCTCATTCCCCTCGTCTGTGGTGCCATTGTGCGTGCGTAGCCGCCTGTGTGATGTGCTGCCGCCCCCATCTCCAGGGCTGGCGTGCAGCAATTGAAGCCAGGGGTGGATGCAGTGCCGCAGGCGAGTCTTGGCAATGACGTTAGTGCCTTCGAAGTGTGCATTTGATAGAAGGCGTCGAGCGAAAATTTCACACCATGGCCTCCACAGTACGCAATCCCTGTCGTGTGGTCTTTGGGCGGGAGCCACTGCAGCTAGCAAGAGAAGTCCGCCCTGGGACTGTTAGCTACGGCTTCTCGACCTGCGTGGACCCGCTCCTATATTTGAACCCGTAGCGTGCCATCGTTATCTGTCGCTCTCTGCTATCGCACCGCCGTCTCTCGTTCCTCCTGCTGGAATGTCTGTCTAAGCTCCGAGGGCTACTGAGGAAGTGCACAATTGCTGCCAGCAAGATGCCGTCGCGTCTCCTGCCCTGGCGGCGCGACTCGGATGCCTCCCAGCAGCAACTGCCTTTCACCAACGACTACGTCAGTGACGCCGAGCTCGCGAGCGACAACCAATCCATAGACCATGGCTCGAACACGATCCCGCGCTCCCGTCCCATGAGGGCCTCCTCCAATGCGCAAAACACCCTCTCCAGCTCGTACAGGGAGCGCAACCCGCTGCGATCCTTCGCCCACCAGACGTCGCATTCCGTCACCGACAACCCGCAATACTCGTCGCAAGGCGTCCGCGAGCGGACCGCCGAGCTCGCTTCCTATGCGCTTGATTCGGCCGCCTACCACGGCCCGCGGAGAAGGGCAAGCAGTGCCGCCACCGAGTCTCTTGCCGACAGGCTAGGAATACCCATAGATTCGGACGGGAGGAACTCGTGGGACTCCACAGGCTCGGATGCCATAGCGGAAGAGAGCGCCCACGATTCGCCCGTCACCGTCATTGGCCCGGATCATTCCCGTCCGAACAGCCGGTTTCCCAGTCTGAGCTACGGTACTCACGACAGACTTCCTAGCCCAGCACTGCCCGACGTTGTGGTACAAGACACAGAAGAAACCCCGCTCATACCCAAGCCTAGACTCTCGCGCGGGGACCAACATGCACAAACAAAGTCCGTGTCTGCTTCGGCCACCCAAAAGCATAGCCTAGCGTCGCGGTTTGCAGACTCGCTCGGTTCAGGACGAGAGCACTGGGCACAGATTCGGCGCACCATCGCGGATCCTAAGAACTACACGAGAGAGGCAATATATGCAGGAGCTGCCGCGAGTCTGCAGACAGGCTCGGCTGTGTTCCTCGGCCTTCTTCTCAACATCCTCGATGCTCTCTCTTATGGCTACATTCTCTTCCCACTAGGAAGCCCCATCTTTAGTCAGACTGGCCCTGACGGTATTTCCATCTTCTTCGTCAGTTGTGTAGTATCGCAATTGTGTTACTCTCTGGGCCTGTCCATCTTCCGTGGTGGCGTGGGATCCGAAATGATCGAAGTCGTTCCCTTTTTCCACCGCATGGCCTACTCCATCATGGAGAGAATGGAGGGTGCGAGTGCCGAGTCAGTCATCGCCACTACCATCGTGTCATACTGTCTCAGCTCCGTCATCACCGGCATGATCTTCCTTGCTCTGGGGACATTCAAGCTGGGTAATCTAGTCAGCTTCTTTCCTCAACACATCCTGATTGGATGTATAGGAGGAGTAGGTTTTTTCTTGGTTCTAACCGGCATTGAGGTCTCAGCCAGACTGGAGGGAAACCTGAACTACGATTTGGACACGCTGCATAAGCTTTTTTCAAGTGATACTGTTTATCTCTGGATACTACCCCTTGCACTTTCGCTCATCATCATGGGCCTAGAACGAAGATACAAGAGCCCATTTCTTCTACCTGGGTTCTTCATCATCGTCTTTGCAGTTTTCTACATTGTTGTGAAAGCCATCCTTCGATTGGATCTCGAGCTTCTCAGAAGTTTGGGCTGGATATTTGAAGCGCCAGAGGCTGGTGTGCCTTTTTATAGATTCTACACATACTTCAGTAAGTTTTAGCGAATTCGATAAGACAAACCTGTGCTAATTCGGTGGATAGAATTTAGCCAGATCGATGGAGCAGCCCTTGCTAGCACCATCCCGACTATGTTTGCCTTGTCATTTTTTGGCATAATTCACGTTCCTATTAACGTACCTGCATTGGGAGCTGCTGTCAAAGAAGATGCAATCGACGTTAACCGCGAATTGATCGCCCATGGTATATCCAACACGCTATCGGGATGTGTTGGTAGTATACAAAACTACCTGGTCTATGCCAACAGCATTATGTTTATTAACAACGGTGGAGACAGCCGTGTGGCTGGAGTACTGCTGGCAGCCGCGACCACTGCTGTATGGATGGCAGGACCAACTATGATTGGCTTCATTCCCGTTTGCCTTGTCGGTGCACTCATCTTCTTACTCGGCATCCAGCTTATGAAGGAGGCCGTATGGGACACACTTGGCAGACTACAGCGACTGGAGTACTTCACCGTTCTGGCTATTGTCCTGATCATGGGTGTCTACGACTTTGTTATTGGTATATTTGCTGGCATCGTCCTGGCTTGTGTGAGTTATGTTGTCCAGTCATCGCGGGTACCTGCCATTCGAGCGACGTATTCCGGAGATGTTGCAGCCTCTACTGTCCGCCGTCCTCGGAGCGATGTTCGCTATCTCAACAAGGTTCGCGACCAGATTCAAGTCATCAAGCTTACGGGTTTTCTATTCTTCGGCACCATTGTTTCTGTTGAGGAATATATGCGATCGCTCATCGACGACAAGAGCTTTGAGCAGCAGCCTCTGAGTTTTATTGTCGTGGACTTTTCGCACGTCACAGATGTCGATTTCTCCAGTTCCGAAGGCTTTCAGCGTATTAATCGTTTACTTAATCGCAAGGGCGTCAAAATGGTGATTTCGGGCATTTCGTTTGCCAGCAGGGTTGGCCAAGCTCTGCAGAATGTGGGTTTGTTGGATACCGAATCGGCCACTGAAGAATATCCACCACCACAGGTCTTTGAAGACCTGAATATGGCACTAGAGAGCTGCGAGAACGAGTTGCTTGAGATCTTTTACTTGCACTGCAACTCACCTCAGCCTGTGCGACAGAGGACACCACCTAAATCTATTGAAGGCTCTGCCAATGACAACAATGAGGCTTGGGATGAATCGCCTGCACCTTCCCTCTCCGCTCGACCTCTGCTTCCTGAATTCTCATCCCCTCGACGTGGTGCACAATACCTCGCTGCAACCACAACTTTCCGAGAGCAAGGAAGACCTGCAATCTCATCCAGCCATGGCGATCAAGAAGGCACTCTTAGTCTCCCTTCGAAATGGAAAAACTTTTCTCAGCCGACTAAAATCATTCTTCAAACATTCGAAGACGTGTCCTCTAAGAACGAAGATTTTTGGCATGTCGTCGCTCCCTACTTTCAGCAACGCGAGTATCCCCGAGGAACAGTATTGTATTCGCGTGGAGACGAACCAGATGGATTCTATGTTATTGAGAAGGGTCGTTTGCGAGCGGATTACGAGTTTGAACAAGGCAATTTCAGCGAGAATATCATGCCTGGTACTACATGCGGAGAGCTGCCATTTTTCTCGGAGACTGATAGGACAGGGGTAAGTAACCCATGGCAGACCATTCCCACTTTTTCAATTGTACATTTGACTGACGAAGGATAGACTGTCGCTGCGGAGGAAGACTCCATAGCCTGGCTTCTCACTCGGGAGAAGTACCAAGAGCTCGAATTGACGAATAGAGACGTTGCCGCGGAATTGTTGAAGGTTGGGCTGAAGCTGACCAAAGAGCGTATGGACGCAATTACCTCGTATGTGCCTACCCGTGTGATTCCTTCCGATAAAAAGGTGACTAATGCTTTGAACAGATATGTGCTTGTCACTGCGTCCTAGGAAGATGCGCTGCCTGATCATGAGGGCTTCGTGCAGTGCACGTGTAATACTTTGGTGTATATAGAAGACTTGAGCAGTGTTCACGTAGATAACAACACATGGCTCGCATTAATGAGCTTGGCTATGACTGGAAGACAGATGGCGACACTGGAAATCCAAACCTGTCACCGCAACATATACAATCAAAAAGTCGTACAGACCAAATACTGTTTCACATGCCGTGGGCGATTTCCTCATGTGCATCATTCCTTCCTCCGCACGCTGATAGCGAAGCAGCAGCCCACCGCACATGCTGGCTGAGAGCCTATTGCCCCTGCTTTTACACTTTTCTATCATCTTTCACTAAACATGCAGAACCCTCACCAGTCTTGATATTCAACACTCAACAACCCTCACTAGCATCAACATTCACAATTTAGATATCTTCTACACTATGTCAGGCGCAAAGAGCGGCAGCAATGATACCCAGCAAACGAATCGACCGTTCACTGCACCGACCCCTGCACTCAGCAATCACAGCGCCAATTTCCGCACCCACCGCATCCAAAGCATCGAAGAACATTTAACAAACAAAGACCATAAAGACACCTTCACTGCATCAGAGCTGCCAACGTGAGTCCAATGTCTTTAAACCACGCGGCAAGAGGCACTGTAAGGTTAATAATACTCAGTCTTCGTAAACACGCACACCTCTCAATAAATCGAACGCAAATGATGTACAAATGGCTCGATGGCTTTGACACTCCAAAATCTCCAACGCTCGATATGATTGGGGAGGCTAAGCCCGAAGGAGATGTACCTGAAGAGGATACGCCTGAGGGGGTTAAGCCTGAAGGAAATGTACCCGGAGAGGATAAGCCTGAAGAAGATGTACCCGGAGAGGATACGCCTGAGGGGGTAAGCTTGAAGGCGATGTACCCGAAAAGGATACGCCTGATGGGGGCAAGCCTGATGCCCGGAAGCCGGAAACCTACAAGTTTGAATGTGACCCTCAGAAAAAGCAGGAACACCCGCTTTCATACGATGCATTGCACAGGAGCGTCGACCCATACCGTCCTCCATAGTTGAGAGGTCGCTTGATTTCAAGGCCGAAGAGGTTGGATGCACCTTGGAGGCGGATACAGTGATTGTGGGTCAGAGGGGGGACGGCTTTGCATATCCCGAAATTGTTACGAGGTTGCCATTCAAGAAAAAACTACCGTAACATGACTGACTGTGATGCCTACGTGCTAAGCTGATATTGCGAGAGCATTCTCATGTTAGTTATTGCCTGGTTCCTGGTTCCTGGTTCCTGGTTTCTCATACCCTTTTTGGGGCGTAATTTGTATAGGACCATTGCTCGTCTAGCGTTTCGTTCACCAGATTCAATGTCCATAATAGCTAAATCTGCAGACTTTCAAAAACATATACAGAAAAATCTCATTCATATCCTCAGCCACTGTCCTCGCAAAGCAGCCTGCTTCCGTCAACCCCTCCATATAAACAGTCGCAGCATTCAGTGTCATCAATATGATGAAATCTCTCGCATCGAGGGCAGAGCTTGCAATGACTATTGCATGACTTCACTTCGCCCACGTCCGTTTTATCTTCCCCTCGCTTTTGTACCGCATCCAAACAAACCAAACAAGAAAAGTAACGATGATGAGAGGAACAGTCACGAGCCAATAGATCCAGAACTGGTGACTGACAACATTCGTACCATCCGTAGCGTGCCAATCAAACATAGACGTTGGAACAATGACTAGGGAAATGTCAGCTGATTTTCATTGAATGTCAGGTGGTCTATGCCAAAATACATACCGCTACAAATGTACCAGGAAGATAGGTCATGGTCACGACAGCAATCGCCTTCATGGAGGTACTGTCTCTTTTACTCTCCTCCGCTAGCGTTCTTGAATCTCGTGCGATTCCAATGCTAGTGTTCTGGTCTTGCTGGGCAATCAGATTGAAGATACCCTGGACTAGGATCATCGCTTTCTTCTGCCATGATTCTGCTTCACGCAGCATTGCCTGTGCGTTACGAGCCAATCGGGATGCATGATTTTCCATGAAAGTTGCCATTGCATAGTCAGGTTCGGATTTTGGAAATAGAGTGAGCCGATTGTTCTCAGCTTTCAATTCATCCAACAGGAATTCTGCGTGGTTGGTCAATGCCTGCCAGCAAAGTTCGTTAGTAGCAATATTGACAGCAGTCCCGCTGATCTTAGTCGATAATTGGGTATAATCCACAAATTCGGATGACCTCTCCAACAATACCATGTGGTGAAAGCCTGTCTGTGCTTGCGCGTCGATGATGACCTCTTTGTGTTGAGTAAGCCAGGATGCAATGAGCTTAGTTATAGCTTGGTGAGCGAGCAAAGGAAGAAGAAAGGGTTGGCCTATAAGGACTCGGTGCGTGTCTACGTCTCGAAGAAATTCTGTGGCAATATCCATGTAGTTCTGGACCAGCAAAATACCGACGCAGGTCTTTGACTCGGGGAAATACCGGAATGCAAGAGAAAAGAACCCTAATGCGATGTGGTATGTGAAAGTATGTGCCGATCTTGCATCCAAGCTCCCAGAACGAAGTGTGTGGGGAGATGATTTGTCAAAAACGACAGACCCAAAAGTTCCCAAAACATCAGTTGACATGTCCAGACGATCCAAGACGGGTTTTGCGACGAGTGCTACATCATCGTATAGCGCACGCGACCTGATCGCTTCCTCCATAGGGTCATCTGGCGTCTTTATTACCAGTAGGTTGATTGCCGGGGCTGATTGAGTGCTTCTTGAAGCCCTGACCTTTTCCTCAATCCACTCGAAGGGCTTGGTAATTTTCTGGTTTTGATTGGAGGCAGAGTATCCTCTTGCATCACTCTTGTTTCTTTCAGCTTCGAAGGCATGAACGTGTAAGTGCTCAGCTGCCAGCTCGGAGGCTTGTGCAACCTTAATATCGCTACGTTTTTTAAGAGTTGGAGCTTCGCGCTTTGCTGGTTGCTCGGTATGCTCAGAAGCTACACTATTGAGTGAATTAATCTTTTCATCTTTCTCATCCAGCAGATCTTTGAGCTCTCGGATTTCGAACTCGAGATTTCTTACCATCCCCTCCAGACTTTCTGTATAGCCTCGTGGGAAAGTTCGCCGAGAAATTTTGTCGTTATGTGTGCATTCAAAGCCCACATTGACACACTGAGTACAACTGGGTCGCACGCCGTCGCATCGGATCTTCTTGCTGCGACAGCGGTCACATGCCTGTTGAATCCTGGTTTCAGGTCGTTTACATTCAATTTCTGCACTCGTGCAATTTGAACATTTGGGAGACCCGCGATCGCAATTTAGTTTCTCGCAGGCACAATTCAAACACCGTTCTCCTATAAGTATGACTTTCATGGGGAGAATTCCAGGCATTTTGAGAGGCTGGGATAGGGATCCCAATCACCAGTTTCCAAGATACTGTATGATCCGAGCCTCTGGTCAATGGAACGAAATTAAAGTTAAAAGAATGTTCTCAATAAGCAAGAAGCATGGAGGCATAAAGGTGATTGTATAGAGATACACTTGAGCGATTAAGGTTGGCCTCTATCCTCACACTTGGTGACCGGAACAGCGGCCTAAGTAATCGAAATTTCTGGCTAAGAGGCCAAATTTTTAGACAGAAAGAGTTTGTATACGAGGTCGCGAGGCGCAGGGCGGCTTAGCAGGCTGCTGTGGTGGCTGTGCAGGTTGTGGTCAAATCAGATGGTTGGTCAACCCATCTATTCGATTCCCCTTCGACGTCCTTTCAGCACACACGAGTGATATATTGGCATTCAAGAGTCAAACATATCACAACCTTTTACCGAAAGTATATTTTGAGGGTCCACTCCGTTATTCAGGTATCCTACCACGTAATTTTATGAATTTAACGTGGCCATCTAATATAAGGGTTACGACCATGTCACTTGCTAGGCATCCAGGCCATCTATGTTAATAGCTGTCAATTTTCATTACTTAATTCAAAAACACTGCTGCAGAGTTTGCGCTTTCCGGAGACAAGGCGATTAGGTAATATTAGCCTGACTGGGGCACCAGTTATCGTTATTACTGCTGTCACATCATACATCTAGAACACGAATACACATCATATAGCAAAGGAAAAGAGTGATAAGTGGCCTGATAACTGTTAAGCTGCTTATTGTCTCTATCAATTTAGAAAGAAATACTGAAAGAGCGGGTAGAAGGGCACGCATCGTGGCAGGTTCTCGCTAGCCAGCGCACAAAACATAGGATATATATTATTAAATAAACGTATACTATCACATACGACCATAGGATCTTGAGAACTAGGCTTCCCGTCCGCTCAGCCATATATAAGCAGGATACCGGCGGATTAGTAGTTAGGTGGGTGACCACTAGCGAATCCCCGCTGTTGTATGTTTTTGCGCTTGCATTAGAAGCTCCGCTTTTTTTTGTTGGAGCGGGACTTTTTATACCACTACCCCCACAATTGCACAACAACTGGACAAGACAGATAGTATAACAGCTACTAATCGACGAATGTCTTGCTACTCTGATCTGTTTTCTGATTGTGAGCTTGTAACTCCGTACAAGTGTGTTGGTGGTTATGGCTTACATGAACTATGTGGGTATTCAGTTCTTTACTCACACTCGGTATCTCTACAATGGTTTGAAGATCGGCGAAGATTTGATTAAGCTGCTTTTGCAATTTGTCGAGCATGTTTTTCTACAGGAATCAAATCTCAACTCCTCGAGGGATAATTTATCCTTGCCTCGGTGGACGTTTCAACGGTCTTGTCTTTTTTGATCCTCATTTGCTCCTTTAGCTCTGACCCTGAGCTGTTCTTTCAATCCATACCTCCAAGCTTCGGTGCAGCAGCTCGTCTTCATCCGGTCCTCCATCATGCTCCGGGGAAGGAAAATCCTTCCTGAAGCTATTTCTCCATCTATTTTTTAGCACACCGTCGTGTCCGTAAGGGTTATGGTCCAAGAACGCCCTCCACGTCTTCACCGTTCTGATAGCTACGTCTTTGGGGACTGCAAACCACTCCCTATGCTCGCGCCTACATTTTGACGATAAGCCGTGTGCTTTACAGTCCATGCGTCTTCTGTAGTTATTCAACTGTTCGTGACATACCGCCTCGATTACTTTGAGCACGTCGTAACGAAGATTGGGTTTTGTTGCGTACACCTCCTTAAGATCTCTGATGCCACACGTAGTACTGATCTCTTTTACACGCTCGTTCACATTCGCTGCAATACCGATCTTGTACCATATTTCCTTATTATCGCGAGACGGCTTGAAATGGGTTGAGAAAAACTCGGGTGCTTCAAGCACATAGATGGAGCCTGTGAGCTGTTTTTCATCAAAAATCCTTTTTATTTCTCTCGCGATACCGGCTGAAGGTCGCAATGGAAAGACATAAGGAGATTGGAAAGAGATCTGCGGCGATATTGAATTAGTTTTTGAGCGAGAACTTCCCTTAGACAATGGCGTTTTCGGGAGCGGCGATGCAACATCCTGGTCCTTCAGTACGGCGGGATCACTTCTGATATATATTTCTTCATCCGGGGTATTTAAAGAAGATTCCCTTTCTGCCGAATGCTCACTTGTGAGAATTGGTATTTGGTCGTTGTGAATGTCAACATGGGATACTGTAGTTTGAGCTGCTGTATCCTGGATGTCTCTGGACGGTGAAAACACCTCTGGCGTCGATTTTTTGGGTTCGATCTTGGTGTCACTGGATTTTCACGGGGTCCAATCGAAGCGTCCGGTAGCGGGGGCCTAATTTCGGGTGTCGTGTTTCGTGGATCTATCTCCTGCCGTGTTGGTGTGCAGTCACGTGGAGTGTGGAAGTGATTCTTGTTCGTACTTTTATCACTGCTTTCCGTTTCATCAAATACCGATTTTGCTTTGAACAACTCAGCAGTTCCCTCTGGTTTCTTCTCTCTCAGAGGCAGCTGGGAGTCAGAAACGTTATCGCGATGTGGCCACACGGACGGAGCTTCTCTTGCAACGACGGTATTTGTGTCGAATAAAGGCGATTCTAGAGTTTCCGATCCAGGCGCATTGGCCTCGGAAGTCTTGGTAGTGTTTGCAAATGAGGAGTCAATACCCTTCCAGGAGGACTCTGGATCTGCATGGGCTTTCAATGACGCACCGATCTCATTGTCATTTCCAAAAATTGGTAACGAAACATGTTGCGAATCGGTTGAGAGTACTGATGCTGCCCCAGATTCAGTGAAAGTTGGCCCAAACAATCTGCTTGACCCTGCTACATTCTTATGGGAGAAAGGTGATTGTCGGGCTTCCAATGCAGGATCCCTTCCCCCAAAATGATCTGGTGTCACGCTCCGGGACGCCCTATTGCCGACCGGTGTGTTTGACTGAGCCAGAGACTGCATTTTTAGTCCGCAATCAGATTCAAAACATTTCGGGGGATCCTGAGAATTGATGTCGCTCGAGCCAGTTTTCGGTTCAGTGGCCATTGCTTGAGTTGACCCAGTTTGCGCCTTAGCTGTCTGGGATGGCGATGCAGCAAGACCAGGTGAGGAAGACGTAGAGCTCCCAAAAAGTCTAATTGGTGCCTTAGCTGTCTGGGATGGCGAGGCAGCAAGACCGGATGAGGAAGACGTAGGGTTCCCAAATAGACCACCAGTTGTTGGCGCCCTATCTTTTGTCCGGGATGGCGTTGCAGCAGGATCGAATGAGGAAGACGTAGACTTTCCAGAACCAAATAAAGAAGACGGAGAGTTCACAGAACCGAATGAGGAAGACGTAGAGACCCCAAAACCGGACGAGGAAGACATAGAGTTCCCAGAGTTACCAGAACCGAACGAGGAAGACGTAGAGTTTCTAGAACCAAAAAAGGAAGATGTAGAGTTCCCAGAGGTATTAGTTAGCACCCTAGCTGCCCTCGATGGCGTTGCAGCAGGACTGGATGTGGAAGACTTAGAATTCCCGAAACCACCGGATGAAGAATTCCCGAAACCACCGGATGAAGAAGACCCAGAACCACCGGATGAGGAAGATCCAAAACCACCGGATGGGGAAGACTTAGAGTTTCCAAAGGAACTCCCTTGGGTGGTTGAGGAAGACTGCCCAAAGAGACTCCTCCCTTGGGTGGTTGAGGAAGACTGCCCAAAGAGACTCCCCCTTGGGTAGTTGAGGAAGACTTAGAGTCCTTCCCAAAGAGACCTCCTTGGGCTGTCCATGGACGGGTGGGAGGTTCAATAGTCGTACCAGGGCTCGGTGTCATAGTACCAAAAGTTCTAGAAGTCTCTTTTGGAACGCTGTTCACTGATCTAGTTATACCTGGTCGTTCCTGCTGTGGGGTGAGAGGCACACTCGGGTAGATGTCCCTTTCGCACTTTCGAAGCGCTTCCCACACCTTGGCGCGTAACCCGTCTGATGCCTCTTTCCAAAGCTTTAAAAAATGATCCTTTAAGACTTTCCGCCCTGAGTTCATGCTGAAATCGTGAGATCCACAGAAATAGGTCCGGACTACCTTGATAAAGTCGTCTTCGTTGACGAGGTCCGCGTCCCTGGTTAGGATTTTGGTTGCGTCTCTGTACTTACCCGGGTGGTCTTTCACATAGCGCTGGGCGATCGAGTAGTAGCATGGTCCAACGTCATCTTCCAAGATGCAGGTAACAGGATTCTGCAAATTGATACCTTGTAAATAATTGATCAACTTGAGAAGATCCGAGCACTTCTCGTTTCGAGAGAGGTCTCCATGTGGTTGTACGGCAGGAAGATTGAAGTCGAAATTGTTTGATTGTGTCTGCTTGGCGTCCACCTCGTGTAATTCTTCCGAGTCATGCCTCTTGCTGCAATTCAAGCATATAAAATATCCGTTGTCCTCTTCGCCGATACGAAGGTTTGGGCTTGAGCAGCATCTCACAAGAGCATTCTGAAATAGCATGCTGCGACTTGCACTAGTAGTAACCACCACAAGGGCCCCGGGTAGCGATGTTTATAGTTTGAGTCGGTTGAGCGAAGACTGCGAAGAACTAGAGACAATAGAGCAACCCTATAAACAAGAGTTTTAAGTTTAAAGGTAGTGTGTACCACTATGGAGTTGTGCATAGAATTGAGCTACTATGTAATTCTGAGCAACCCAGATTTATTCTCCTCTGAGCTGTTTGCTGATCGGCCAAAGCGTCAGGCTAAACTTTGTGCTGCGACAGAGAAGATTCGACACCGCCTAGCGATCATGCAGGGTTGTGGCACGGCAAGCCACGGGACGGTAAATCCAATATTATCCCTTGTTACATCCCCGTTCCCATGCCTCGTCTTGTCGAAATGGGGCCGAAACATGCACTATGCAGGGGTAGACTGCTTCATCGTTGCAATATGGGAAGCTGCTGTGAGCTGAGGCAAGAGTGGCGTCGTTCAAATGTTTCGAGGTTGTTTCCGTTTTTCCATCCATCAGTCGAGAGGGATCATGGCTGTGATGATGTTATTCGCGTTCACTACCTATCTTGAATCGCAAACTAAGGCGTTTTCGTGTCAAACCATAATAGGCAGGATACCTATAGATTAGTAGTTAGGGGATGACCGCTGGAGAAACGCCGCTGTTGTAAATTTTTGCGACTGCATACTAGCTCTTTGTTTTTCTATATCGGACTCAGTGTACTACTACCAATAGCTTCATTACGGACTGGCAAGGTAGACACTAAAACAGCTAACGATAGATCAATGCTCTGGCAAGAAGTCGTCTTAGGTATCAATTTATAGAATACATATCAGGTACTGTTGTTTAGACAAGCGTGAGTTTTACCTTCCTCTTCCCCGTGCTCTCCTCGACCTCGTCCGTAATCCTTACGCTCACCTTCTCAAAGAGTTCTACATTCCTATTAACGGTACCCTTGACGCTCAACACGTAATTCTCCGCATCGAAGTCTGCCTCTGGCTCTGGCGTCGCAAGATCCCGTAACCGTATCAAGCTCTCAATACCGAATCTTGGTACGAACACCACAAATCCATTAGAGAAAACCTTCATAACAAAGCCATCTTCGATGATGTCCTTCCCTTTGAGCGCTTGGCCGACGTAATATTCGATGGAAGCACGTCCAGCCATCTGCGCATTCCGATGCCGCACGTTGATGTTCTTACAGACGGCTTCCAGTTTAGACTTGGAATGGAGCGAGGCATCGAGCGGCTCGTAATCGATTGCGGCTGCAAGTTGGCGATGGGCTTCTAAATCTGCGTATCGACGGATTGGAGACGTGAAATGGGTATAGATCTCTGAAGCAAGACCGTAATGCCTGAACTCAGGATATGCTTGTGTGCCTGCACAGAAATACTCTGCAGACATCATGCAACGGGTCGCCATGATGCGGACGAGTGTGTTAAAGAAGGGCTCGGAAGGTTCGACGCATGTATCCAGGGAGTCGGCGAGAGCCTTGGAGCTGTCTACACGGAGTTCCATCCCTTTCTTCACCTTGAGCTGGTTGGCAAGTTCCTCAAAGTTGGTCTTTGGCGGGGCACCGTGGCGGCGAAGGAGGGCGGTTTGAGGGAAAGCTTCGTGGTTTTTGGCTGCGACGCTGATGTTGGCGAGTAACATGAACTCTTCTACTAACGAGTTAGTATCGAGGAGGCGCTTGGTCTGCACATCAACAGGGTCGGAGGTTTCCGACTCGGTCTGCACTTTCACTTCTGGTGAAGCAAGGTTTAGTGCACCAGCATCGTAGCGCTTCTGCTTAAGCTTCTTGGAGAGCATCAGTAAAGTACGCATGCCGGTAGTTAAGTCGTCTTGCTGTGTAGCATCATCGATACGGATTTGTGCTTGTTCGTAGCTGAAAGCCTCTCTGGAGCGGATGACGGACTTCGTGAAATTCGATGTGACAATGTCGGCATCGGGTGTAATTTCCCAAAGAACAGAGAACGCATAACGCTCTACGTATGGCTTCAACGAACAGAGATCCGTACCAAGGAGCATTGGCAACATGTCTATCCGCTTATCGACAAGGTAGACTGTCGTACCACGCTGGCTAGCTTCCTTATCCATGGCGTTGTTAGGTTTGACGAAATGAGATACGTCTGCAATGTGCACACCGACTTCAAAATTGCCGTTGGGTAGTTTGCGCGCGTGGAGTGCGTCATCGATATCCACACAGCCTGGAGGGTCAATACTGCAGACGATGAGATCCCGGAGGTCCTTCCGCCCTTTCCAGCCTGGGTCATCCACGCTCGCAGGAACCTTCCAGTCATGCCCTTCAGCGGGCAGACAATCAAGCACTGTCTTCGGGAATGGTTTGTATTGAACATCCCATTCTAGCAGCAATGCCTCGGTCTCTGCACCCTTGGACTCCAACTCTCCGAGTGATCGAACAAAATGGCCCATTGGATACCGTGAGTCTCTATCCCACGAATCGATAGTAGCCAATACACGTTGACCAAGAAGCTCTCCGGCCTGTCGTGTTCGTATTCTGATCTTCGGGATACGTTTGTCCATGGGTATTAAGAAAACCATCTGTTGCTGCCTGGTTGATTTTGATGTTGTGCGAACAGAATCCCGATCGATGTGTCCAACGTACTGTCTCCAGTTTCGCTTCACAATACCGACAACGCGTGCGGTGGGCTGTGGTCTTCCTTCAGAGCTCTGCCCGTGTGCGCGCTTCACCTCATCTTGCAGAGCTTTCCGTTCTCTTTCAGATACAATGTTCTCGCCATCCTCAATCTCTGGGTTGTCGTTCTTGCTCACAGTTTCTTCCTCGATGATTTTGGTAGATGGTGCTTTCCACTGATCTTGTGGAAGAATCTCCACCACTACTACATCACCGGATACAGCACGGTTTCCGTTCTCCTTCCTAAGACCAACAGGGATTTGTCGAAAGCAGGAACGTGTACAGAGCCCTCAAGATAATTGTAGGGTGAGACGTTGAAAATACCTTGGTGTAGGACACCTGCTTTCACACCTGTCATCATTTTGGAGACGGTGTAGTGCTCAGAGTAGAAAAGCTCGGTCTTCTTCGAGCGTACTTCCCTCTGGTCCTGGGCAGCACTCATCATATCAAGCAATTCATCGGCGTTTTCGAGTCCAAAAACAAAATCAGCAACTGTCAAATATTAGCCGGAATCAGAGGTTACAAGTAAGTAGCGCCTTACGAGTACTTGACGGGATGTTCTCGGCTCTCGCCTTGCGCAAACAATCTCTGTCATCGGTTATCATCACGACAGATGGGACACGTGTCTGCTGCTTGCTCCTTGCCTTCACGGCCTGGCTGATGTGTTCGTTATACCACTGCACGGCTCTCCGCACAGCGTGGTCGTTCCTGTCGTTGATAGTTTCTCCCGTTTCGCGTGCTACATGGGTTTCCTGGCGAAATTCGTTGAAGAAGACGTAGAAACGTTTGTTTTCATGTTTTGTCAAAGCGATTAGACGATGATACAGTGGCAAAGAACGATTCTTGACCTCTTCAAGCACAGTCTGCAGCACAATGACATCGTGGAAAGCGGTTTCTACTTCGAACAAGTCCATGCCAGTGAGGAAGGCATTCGTGTCCGGCACCAGATAAAGGCCATTAGGATAATCTTTCGAACCAGCAGGTGTATCTGATAGAACGAATGGTGCGGCTACTTCGGTTAGCTACCCATCATCACGTGAAAATGGCTTGGTCGTTACCTACCTTTCTTGCTAAAGTCGGTAGGTGCGATGTCCAAGCAAGCGCGGCACAAGTTGGACGAGCATGGGATGTCTTTCCGCAGATATAGCTCTCGCACAATCTTCTGTACTTTGCCACTCTTTGTCGAACGCACGTAGACCTTGCTGGAGAGATTGGGACCCGCGCGGTCGGCAGCACTAGAGCGCTTTAAGCTGAAGTACTCCATACTTCCCGAACCGGTGGCGAAAGGGGATTGGCGGAGTTGGTGAGAGGGACTGGTGTTTGCCCAAAAATGTGCTTTCGCCAAGAGATATTGCAAGCAAAGGTGGGGCTATGCCGAAAAGGGAAAGTACGAGCAGCAACACACTGCTGGACTCCCCAGTTGCTGGAGACAACAAGTCTGTTCGCTGGAAGACACGTTGGCGAGGAAAGCTCTTCCGAGGGACGATTGCGCCTACCTTGTCTTTGATATCGCGCACCAAGGACTGCATCCACAAGTCTACGACGAGCACTCGAGGCCCCGAGCTCAGCGGGAGCTTGGACCAGCTGCACCCCAATGACGCTCCTCGTGCAGCTCGGCGGGTCTGGCTGTTGACCGCACCGGAAGCAACTACAGTCCCTCCGCAACATCTCTCCGAATACCCGTCGCGGGCGCCTCCACTGCACTGCTAGACAATCGGAGATCGGCCACCATGTCGCTCGACCCGCCAGCTTACCTCTTTACCATACAGGCCAACATTCGCACCCGACCGATATCATGGGAAGGTGCTATGCGGGCAAAGACCATCACAGATGCGGATCTTCAGAAGATCAAGTCGATCGATAAAGTGCGCAAGGAGGAGCGGAAGAGCAGAGTCGAGGCCGATGTGCAGAGCTTCGTAGCATTACTGTTGGGCGGAAGCGGCTCGCAGAGCATCTTCGAGGCGGCAGCGAAACGCCAGGATATCGTGCAGTACATGCTGGTGCTCACCGAGGACCTCATAAACGGTGCGTACATCACGTCCATGTATGAGTGGCAACTGACCTGGAGCCAGACATCCCCGCCCTCACAGAAGCTCTGATTCAGCATCCCACGCCCTTCAAGCCCTTCCTCCCGCTTCTGAAGGCTGGCGCCAACGCCGAGGACGCGATACCCCTGCTTACCTCCTCTGTTCTTTCCAAATTCTTATCGTATGCCCTTGTGCACTCGACCAAGACCACCTCACAGATCGACGAAGCTCTGCCTCAGCTATACAAATACCTCGCCGCCCTCGCAAAGAGCCAAGACGCTGGTCTCCAAGACATCGCCGTTCAAGAATACTCGGCTGTGCTGCGCAACAAGAAGTCGAGGGAGCTGTTTTGGCAGCAGAGGAAGGAGACACTCACTCCGCTGATCGATATCCTCACCGCCGCATCTGGCGCCGGAAAGGACACCAACTCGTCTCTGCGAGGCGGCGCCGCGGGTAGCATTCGCAGCGTGCCAGAAGGTCTCACCGGAGGTGTTGGGCTGCAACTGCTCTACCACGTTCTACTGGTCATATGGCAGCTAAGCTTTGAAGGCGAATTGGTTGGCGACGGCCTTCAAGAGTACGCATTCCCACCAGAGAGATGAATTGACCGCTAACCCATGGCAGTGAACACGACATTGTGATGCTGTATACTCATCTTCTTCGTATCTCACCAAAAGAGAAGACCACTCGTCTGCTTCTCTCTTCACTCTTGAACCTCCTCACCTCGAACCGACAAACCCTGCTCCCAGCCGCAGTCCTTGCTCGCTTACCAGCACTTCTCTCGACGCTCAAGTCGCGCCATCTCACTGACGACGACGCGCTCGAGGACCTGAAGTCGCTCAACGATTTGTTAGAAGAATACACAACCACACAAACTACGTTTGACGAGTACGCCGCTGAGCTTCGATCAGGCCATCTGCGATGGTCCCCGCCCCATCGCAACCCAGAGTTCTGGCGCGATAATGCTCGCCGCATCCTCGAGGACAACAAGGGCGAGTTGCCAAGGAAGTTGGCTGAAATTCTGCAGAAGCCGTGGGAGAACGACAAGCAGGTGCTCGCTATTGGGTGCAACGATGTCGCAAGCCTGGTAAAGGAGGTGCCCGAGAAGCGATACCAACTTGAAAAGCTGGGTCTGAAGGGTAGAGTGATGGAGCTCATGCAGGAAGCAGACGAGAGTGTGCGGTGGGAGAGCTTGAGAGCCGTTGGGGAGTGGTTACGTTACAGTTTTGAGTCCAAGGACTTGCCTGTGCGGTAAGCTATGCCATGTTGCTCCCTCGGCCTGAGAAACGCGTCGGCGAACTAGATTTTTGGGAGTTTATATTGTATGTATTTTCCTGTCCGTATAACTCTGCATGGCGTGCGTCTATGATTATTCACTGCAAGAATTCAATCATTGATGGTGCCCATCACCCTTTCATGCCAGCCCAGCAATTCCACTTGATCAAATCTTCCCGTATCACTTCGTCCGTTCCATTTCCCGTGTCCCAGACGCAAAACAGTATCCCCATAGCACTCCAGTACTTATCGAGACTCTGCCTTAAGTTTTTCATTAAGACTCTCTTGCTTTCTTCGTCGATACCGCTACAGATCATTCGAGACACTCCTCTATGGGAAATCTCTCGTCGCTAAGCCACGCCATGAACTACTCTTCGGCACTTGTCTACTCTCTCTTATCTGTTTTGTTTCCTTCTTTCACATACAAATACTAAAAGTGCTCCATGTTTCCGGCTCTGGCGGAGCTATAGGATAGATGACATATTCTATAGGACTGAACGGACGCAAACCCATAGTAGGGACTTTGAGCTTCCACAATGAGAGCTCGTTGTAGATGCCGTCTTTCCTAGTGTTATGGTCAGTTCAAGGAAAAAGGCCATGGTTTGTAAGAACGTTAAGTTTGGGGAAGAGGTTAGCATGTAGAGTTAGATTGTACAGGAAGCTTTTTCTTTTTTATCGACAAAGACATTCTCTCCGTTTGCTTCAATCAAGATGAAAATATCGATAAAGCAGGGAGAAGAAGATGACGTCTGCGACATTGTGCATCACCGAACATTAGAGCTTTCGATGAATCTCTCGATGACAAAAGTCGATGCCTGCTAGAAGAATCTACATGTCATGATATATCCTCTAGGAGCGATCTCCGTGGGATCATCGGTTTTCACATGCTTTACATCGCTAGCAACTGCTAACCGTTATCATAGATCTCAAGCCAAGGCACCATGTGGAAATGCTTTTCGAAGGTTTTGGGTTAAAATGGGCTCCCTTGGTTGATCACCGAATGGTACACGGCGGAGAGGGCGGTGATAGCTTAGGGTTGCACACTAGCCGCGCCGCCAGTCATACCAGTTTGAACACTGATTTTAACGGCGAACACTTATCTAGTCTTCCTACATTTGATCATGAGAGTGGAAAAGGTTATGCGGTACACATGTCCAGGTTTTGGACTAGAGCGAAGATTGAGCAAGTGGGCCTTTAGCAGTGACTTTGAGATTAACGGCCTTTTCACGAATCACAGCAATCAGATGTAAAAACTCATATTGAGAGCGCTTTCATTAAGCCAAAGACTGCTGATAATGATTTTTTATTCAGACTGACTGACAACACCCGGCAATTGTAGGTATCTGTTTTGATGCATGAGTGAAGGAGTGCATATGTCGAGACAAAATCCCTTCTTTTGTAATATACATATCTGTTTTTCTTCCACCGTCAGAAAAGAAACTGCTCATCACATTATTCTATTAGCTATCTATAGCTCTGCCGTCAGGGGACTAAGATGATAACTTCTGATGCGTTCCAAGATCAAGCAAGGCTATAGCTGTATTTTCTTTAGAGATCTTTCTTCTACAAAAGTCTCAGGTGAATGAGACGACATAAAAATGGCACAATTCAGTCATGTTTCCGATTTTACAACAAGAACTATAGTCTCGAAAGCCCAAGTACTGGGTTTCATGGAGCAGCATCGAGGGACCGAGACAGATAGATAGTGCGATTGACATTGATCGGTGAAGATTCTTAACAGAAACATTCGGGTCCTCCCTGCTATTATACCAAATACAATTGCGAAATCTCACAGCAATTGAAGATTACTGTTCTTGTGCGCGATGATCCAGCCAATTCACCGCCAGACCATCACTAACTCACCCGCTCGACCCCACTGAGTGCATCAAAACATTTTATGTACGCCCGTTTTTACGCTAGGTAGTGGGTCGATCCCTCTATATTTGCACTTTTTATCAGGCACGCTGCTGCACCTTTTCCTGATATCCCATACAGTTCTTAGGCTCATGATATCATGATAAGGCCAAGATACCAGGGCGAAACACAAATATAATTGTATACTCATCGTTTCACGCTCGAAAGGGGTATCGCAAGACATCTGTGGGATTCTTGAATTCAAACACGAGTTATGAGCTGCAGTATCGTCTTGCGCTAAATTTTCTCTAAGCTGAAAGTCAATCTTTTCTCAAAAGCGAATATTAAACGACTCAAACGAGTCAAATTACTGGATCAACTCTCGAGTTGTTGATACGGTAGTACAGTCTAAAATTCTCAACCCGTGGTCACTAATGCACGATGTAGTCGATTAAAAGCCATGCATCGACTCGTACACGGACGGTATCAGGTACTCCAGGATCTCCTGTCACCGTTCGAAACTTTTCTAGAAATGTAACGGTGTTCCTTACATGCCTATACGAAACGTAGAATACACTTTTTCCCATCTTGTCACACGCGATTCGAATGTAAGGCGAACAGAATACGAACCTGACACCGTACAGCAATTGGTCGACGCAAAGAAACGATCGTGCATATCCATGAACTTTACAAAGCCATCATACATAGACTGTGGAAAACGAGGGACTGAGTTCTCGCTGCCATGCATTGTAACTCTACTTCTACATGCTCACGAATACCATTGATGGGGAACAATCGAGTCCCCACAGTATCCTACATGAAGCACGGTAGATCTTCTTCGACCAATTGGACAAAGTGGGTTTCCCCCGGCATATGGTGACACATGCATTGTTTTTTCTTATTCTTCAACAGTCCCTCCGAACAAATCCAGAACGCGTAGAACAGTGGGGATTATGCCTTACATTACTGCGCGATGATGCGGAGGATTCACGACCGGTGAGAAACCTGAAGTGTGTGTGTGTGGTTTATTTCTCCCATAGGTTTCCATCTGCATCAGAAACGGCGTGGCAACAGCGGAAATCTGGATGATTCCATGTGGAGGCTGAAACATCATGTAACACTAATGTTTGTTAAGTTAGAACACTTGCGTCAAGCGTGGGAAAAATAGATGCCAGAACGGGAGGAGCATACGTCCGAAAGGACAAATCCTAAATTCAATCGTATTAGTTATGGCCGATAAACTGTAGATTGCCTGGTACATCGTAACCAAGGCTTCATTTGTGATTCGGTCTAAATCGTGTCAATGTCATGCCTTCCATGTGTGAAATGGCACAGCGCCTACAGCTCAGTGAGACATGCATATCGAGGCAACATACATAGGCTCCATAGATTCACGAACCGACACGGATACGGCCATGCGGGATGTAATTATAGTCGCTTGAGCTCTTCCGACAGAACACGATGCTTCTACTGAAGACACTTGTTCCCAAAGAGACATAAGGTAATGCCGTGACATAATCTAGTCGTATATGTAAAGCGCGAGAAATCTGCTAGATGCCAGTTGAGTGCATAATTGTGGGACATGTAGGCACTGTCGAAGAAGACCATTCCCGGAACCACACATTCAAGATTGACCGTCGATACCGCATCAAATGTCTTGACGATGGGAGTGCAGTAGGAAGTACATACTGTGTAGACAAAGTAGAATCCGAAGCAAGACTCTAGGACTCATCATGTGTACAGCAATCCTACTCGTTCACGTAAATCCCAGCCTCATGATTTTCCCAACCTCTTCTTTTCTCCCCTCCAGCGCCAATTTGCATGTCTACAAGACCTCACACCGCTGTCTACAAAGCCGAAGATCATCATCTCATCATGCATCGCACTTGGTGCGTTGTCAAAGTTACTGTTCCCTTCACCGCTCTGCCTCCACTCGTCCGAGGGCCCTTCCGAGAGAGGGTCTTGGTGTCTCCGTCATCCCGCTGCATTCAGGTACTCGCGTGGGAAAGGGCAGTAGTGTACCAATTTTTTCTCGCAGGAGAAAAAAAAAAGTCCGACGTTTGCCTTCACCCTTGCCCACAGGTACGGATTCCCAATACCATAGCATTTCCACGTCGTCGTCGCGCCCCTGCATGCACAATGAAACCTTGGTGGTTCGGAAGGCTCCAAGGTTTGGCGTCGACGGCCATCGGACGGACTGGATGCCGAATGGGCAGGTTGGCGACACGTGGGATCGTCCACAATGCGGTTCAACAAAAATCTTGTGCTGCCTCGTCTAGGCCAGTAGGCGAGGGCGAGCAGTGGCGAGTGGACATGACATGTCCGCGGGGAGCAATGGAGTTGAGGCTTGGGCTAGTGTACGCATCTGAAAGAAGGTACGGTACTAAGTACGGTAGTCTACTAGCCACAGCGCCATCAGTATTGTACATACGGAGCGCGGTACTTGGATCCGAACATCTGGGTGCATGCGATGGTAGTGTGGAGTCAAGACATGCGCCACATTACACGTCCATGACCTCTACACCAGGGCGGACCTGTCCCAGCTCCCTCTGGAGCAAAAGTTAAAAGGCGACCGCATCGGGAAGTGCATGTCCCAAAGCAGCTACGGCGTCCTCAACATTTGCGGCAAGCTGGGCTGCCGCCTGGGTGCCGAACGAGGGAGGCTCGGAGTACCCTCGTGATGCCGAGCGTTAGGCCCTAGGTTTAGTATTGCGACGTCGACAACGTGGGGAGACTACGCGCGCGCGGTACACCTGTCAAATCGCGGGAGATCCCGTGAGCCCTCACGACGCGTGTCCAGATTCAGAATGACATAGACTTTGCCCTCCTGTGTGCCCTCGTCCTGCCACGTTGGAAGCCGCCCACGGTACTGGGAATTGGGTCAATCGGGCCTTTGCTGCATCGCCGTACAACCAACTCGCACTCCCCCTCTCCCTCCCATCCCAGCCCATCCCAGCCCATCCCAGCCCATCCCAACCCAACCCAACCCCCGTGCCTCGCCCGTCCCCCTCCTGCCCACGGTTTCGGTCCCAAGTACCAGAACACCCAAATCCAGGGCAAGGAGGACGACGCGGCTTTCCTTGGGCCAGAAGTTAAATATAACGCCGCTTGCGCATGCGGCGCGACAAGATCACGCACTGCGCTGCGCGGCTGCTCGAGAGGTACCGATCGCAAGCGCTGTCACCGCGCATGCATTCGCCTATCTGGCGCCGGGAACGCCTCCGATGCCTGCGTGCTGCGCAAGGTATCCCGGCTGCCAGTACACGTCACGGCATGGCCAGCGGCGTTGACTGTGCCACGAGCGGGGGCCAGGGGCGGGGAGTCGGTCAGCGTTGTGATGGGATGTGCAGGCAGATCACACGATGGAAGGAATCGTCCGTGTGAGTCCGGATTGGAGAGGGCAAGCGAGCGGAGGCGTCGCCTTGACAGCACATCATGCTGCGAACTGGATCTGCACCCGTTCGCGTTCTGATACAGGCACGCGAACATTCCACTGTAAGGCTGACCTGTAGTGGTGGCATGCTTGGCCCCCATAGCCATAGAGCATCAACTAAGAAAACGTCCCTGCATGGTAGAGAATATATTATCATTATTAAGGGGGGAGGGTTAAAGGAAACCACAGGCATCTCATGCACACTTCCGCAACCATGCATACGATGCTGTCCCACCGTCCCGGCATGTCCCTCCGATCCATACCGTGACCCCACAGCTGCACAGAACCCATCCGGGATCTACTCTAGCCCACCCTAACCCACCCCAGCCAGACTGTCCAATATGCATTGTTATGACCATGACACACAGACCAGAACTCCGCCCGAAATGTAGATGACGTGCTATTGGGGAATCAGGTGCTTGCGACGACGCTACAATCCAACCACCCTGCAAACGAGACCGATGCCGAAGCCAAGAACCAAGGGGGCAATCTGACGGGTTGAACGTGTAAATGAAAGTCACCACACTAGTCCATGATGCAGAACCGAAAGCACTAGAGAGACACATACGCGTCGTGTCATGCAAAACTCCCGAATCCAATTGAACTGCATGTATGCAAGAATAACGAACGGAGGACACAGGTCGCAGAAGCGGTATGTGCGTAGTGAGAATGGAGAGAAGAAGAGAAAAAAGGAGAAATCGGCCAAACTGTACAAAGCTGAAAATGTAAACTTGTGAATGCTTTGCACCAACGCGCCGCAGAAAAAAACAACAACCAAGTCTTGGCTCGCGAATCCATATAATCGTCCCACGTGACTGCCGTTAAGGTCGTCCCATGGACGAGTCGTAGTATATGCTCAGTCGTATTCCAGATGCAGCGCAAGAGTGGAGATCGTGAATGATGTCGTCGAAAGCAAATTGTAAACAAACCGGCATCGCAGGAAAAGAATAAAAGCAAGCGAGCCAGGCATATGCAAACGCTCATTTCGTAGAATTTCGGTCGGGCTCTCGCTGAGCGTGGTGCGGAGGTGATCGGTCTTTTTCTGCGTTTCGTGTTGTTCTCCACGAACAAGCTATATTCGATGTGAGCACCACAGATTGAGCTGGTGTAACTACCGCTGGATCTCTGCCAGGTGCCTTCTATTACACCAGTAAATCAGGGGTACAGCTGCCGTTCATTAGAGCATCCGGGTCCATGCAGCAATTTACTAAATCCATGTTATGGCAGGTGTTTTTCCGGTTGTATTTGGTATCGCAATTTGTAGTGGTGATAGCCCTAGTATGTGGGCCACCCTTGTTGAGCTGTTTGGTTCGGTGCCCAGCCTGGCATGCCTGGCTGTTGTGCGGCAGTGCTTTGGTGCTGCATGTATTGATGTGGGCTTGGACTTGGCTGGTAAGGGTTCTGTCCCATTGAGAAATTGGGGTCGGCCATGGCGTTCATAGTCTGGTACTGTTGTACTGGAGTTCCGTGCATCGAACCGCTACTTTGGGTGTGATGAAGCTGTGGCGATGCGTGCATGGGCGACTGTTGCGGATGCTGGCTTTGCTGTGGTGGCCGTGCGTATGCTTGCATGTTATGTTGCTGCGAGAGCGGTGATGGTTGAGGGGGAGCTTGCTGCCACATGTGTTGCGCTGGGTAACCGTGTCCTGGAGTCTGTCCAACGTTGGGTAGCATGCCCGCCTGCGCCATGGCTGCAGCGTTCATGCCTTGAGGCAAGTTCATGCTCGGAGGACGTCGATGCATCTGGTCAGGCCTCATCGGCGTGTGCTGTTGGGTCATAGGTGATGGAACCATGGATTGGGGATGCGGTTGTGGTCGATATCCCGGAGCACCGACTGCTTGACCAGGTCTTTGTGGGGTCTGGGCAGGGAGACCATATTGACCAACGCCAACGCTGGCGATCGCAGAAGTCATGTGAGGTGAGTGCGTAGCTTGTACGGCTTGAGGAACATTGTTTGCATCGGTAGTGCCAGGGTGTTCGGTAGGTGGCGGGGGCTCATGCGGTCTTGCCCAGATATCGTCAAGGTATTGCTTGCGATCCTTCCTCTGCTGTCCGAGGCTCTTGTTGTAGTCTGCGGTCTGGCTAGCCTGGTTCAAAATTTCTCCCGAGGGCGAAGGCCGGGTCACGTCCTGGTACGGTATTCCCGACAGTTCGTGTCTCGGGCGCTGAACACCGGCATAGTTTCGCGGCTGTAGATCTGTGGTCGTCCGCTGATCAAAGGGCTCTGGGTTGGCGGTCGTCATCGTGCCGGGTGCAGGTGTTAATCCGCCGAATGGCTGCAAAGGGTTCACAGTCGATCCTAGGTAGTCCTGGTCCAGCTTTCCAGTGAAAGCGCCGGTGTGCGCAAAGGCCAGGTGGCCGCCGGCGTGGCTTGCTTCGGCTGCTGCGGCTTCACGAGCTCTCGCGGCGCCGGGCCTCTTCTCTCCTGCCGCGTCTTCTTCGGTAAAGCCTTGCTTTCTAGCTTTACTCTCCCAGTAATCGTCACGCACTCGTCGACCGTTGACGACAACTCTACTGCCGAACTGGCGAAACATAGAACGCGCAGTGACGATGGCGATCTGGCGAGAGCGATAGGAGTAGGGGAGAATTTCTTGGTGGATGAGATCGTCCTTCTCTGCTTGTGTGGCGATTATCTTATACAACGACCTATTCTTGTTGAAAAGGAGGTACGAGTCTCGGTAGCCCAGGATCCGTGCGCACTCGGTGGCAAGCATAAACAGCTTGTTCCCCCGGTTGGGGACGAAGAAGGTGCGACACCGATATTCCCTATTGTCAAGGAGGTGTCCTGTCGGCGTAATCTTTTGCTCGCCGGCTTCGTCTTTTTCGCGTGGCAAATATTCGTCTCCTTCGGGGTTGAGTTGATCAGTCGTGTGATCCCGCACGGTTGGAAGCGCCTTGATCACGGTGGACTTTGTCGGAGTCGATTTGGCGGGTGGAGACGTCTGCGGCGGAGACACCTGCGGCAGTGGTGTAGCTTGCAGCTGCGGTGTCTGGACCGGCGGGGCATGCACGTTGTAGGAGGGTGTCTGTGGGGGTTGAGAAACCAAGTTGTCCTCGGAATAGGAGCCTTTGGTAGGCTTGACTGGTCGGCCGCGCTTTCTGCGGGCGCTGTCATCTGGGGGTTCTTGGTCAGCACAAGGATTGCAAATGGACGCGCAGCGAGTGAAATGCCACACGGACGTACCGTCGCCATTTTCGCCAGGCTGCAAATCAGCATAGCTGTCCTCGGGCGTGCGGCTGCGTTTGAGGCCTCGGATGGACGGTTGCGCGACGGTTTGCTGGGAGGTTCCGATCAGATCTAGAGCGAATTTTGGGTCAGCAAGCTTGATGCATCGGGCGCAGCGGTGGGAAGCAGTGGGGAGTGGGAATGCGCGCGGCGGGTGCGATGGGGAGAGGGCATCGCGGCGGGTCGCGGTCGCCCTCGACGCGCGCTTTTGGGGCGGCAATGGTGCTGGGTCGGGAAGGTGAGTGCATACCATTAGGATTCAGGGCGGCGGGATTGATGGTGCCTGAAGGGTCCATGATGAGGCCGTTCCCAATAGCACCGTTGGACATTGTCTGGACGGGGTGGACCGAATACATTCCAGCCGTTCGCGAGGGTCGCGGGCAGGTGGTCGTCGCGTCGTCCCGGTCGCGACGTGGTGGTCAATGGGGCGCGTGGTGTCGTGGGGGTGCTGGGCGCTGGGGGATGGGTTGTTGTTGTTGTGGTGCTGGGTGCTTGGGTGTTCAGCATGCGATCGAGTGTTGACGTGAAGTGAAGTTCGAGGTGCGGGTCACGGACGCAAAAGGCGAGCTGCAGTGATTACCGAAGACTCGCCGCGGTCAGTGCCTTGGATCCGAGCTCGAACTAGTGTTCGGGGAGGGTGAGGGCAGGCGTGTCCAGTAGCCGGCGGCGGGTGGTGAGCGGCGGGCGAGGCGCTGGCTGCGGTCGTCGGGCAGGGTAGCACAAGGCTGCAGAGATGGGATGGTGCGAATAGGCACAGGCAAGGCGGTCGCAAAGGATCGGCTAGCCGGGCGGACAGTCGCCAGCGTGGGCAGAGTGGAGCAGCCCTGATGATAGCAGACGGTAAGTAAGGCTGCCACGTGAGGGCGATAAGATGACAGGGTGACAGGAGGGAGGGTACCGGCGGTGGAATGCGGGCGCGAGATGATGCACCGCCCAGACAGCTGCTGGTAGCCGCTGTAGGGTCTCCTAGCTGGTGATGATTCGGGCCTGACTTGCAGACCAAAAGCGGGACTGTCCCAATGCGTGCTGCGAGATTCCCGGGCCGCGGTCTGAACTGAACGCGTGGAGAGTAGCGGCAGGCGTCGAGTGGCTACGGCAGCAGGCAGCGTCCCTAGGACTCCCTATGTATGGCGAATCACCTCAGTCGTGCTCGAGCGCAACGGGATGGCTGAGCAGGCCCAGTCGTGCGCGGAGCAGAGACCACCAGCTCGGCCCGCGATGGAGAGATGCGCAGCTAACGTCGCCTAGCGAGCGTATGGGGACACGCTGCTGCACCGTGACGGGCAATCAGAGCCCGCGAGCGCCCGCATGGCATGGGTGCCGGCGCAGGCATGGAATGGAGGCCCGCTTGTGGCTGTACGGCGGAGTGTCCGTCTGGCATCTGTTCATTACGTGCATGCGAGCAGCTCTAGCTCCGGATCTCGATATCGAAGCCCCAGAAGGGGCAGACAGACAGACAGACCAGACAGACAGACAGGCACACAGCGCGCGCGTCCCCCTCCCCGCCCGCCCGCCCGCCAGCCCAGCAGCCCTCCAGCCCAGCAGCGCCCTCCTCCTCCAGCAGCAGCAGCAGCAGCAGCGCACCCCCCGCCCAAACCGCTGCCCTCCATGACGCCTCGACCTGTGCGCTAGCCACCGCGCTGCTCCCTATCGCCGCGACGCTGATTGAGCATGCCGGAGGGGGTCACGCCGAATCATCGTCGTCCGTCGCGGTACCCTAGCTGTGCATGCATAAGCGGCCGTGGTCATGCATTCACCACTGGCACCTCGTCCCAATCCACCCAGCCATTCCTATCGTCTGACTCCCCAGGCCTCAACCCGCCTGTGTGCTGCCGCCTCTCTGCTGCCGCCCACGCTGCTGCCGCAGTAGCCGGATCGAGCAGGTTGACTTCATTGCTTCTGGAAAGTAATAGAGGCCCCCGCCCGAGCCTGGATACGAATGCCTGCCTGCGCATCCCGCCATGTCCATGTCCAGACGCCGCGACGATCCCCGCCTCTGCCGACCAATCTGCGCGCCCACCGCCCGTCCACTCCCTTCTGCTTCGTTCGGCATGCTACACTGCTGCTAGCCTCGAGCCCGCCCTGCCTCGATACAGTGCATGACCAGAGCTGGACGGCAGTCATAACTTTCCGCTGTTCCGGGCTCTGTTTCCTACACTTTGGGTAGCCCGCCCGTGAGTCAATAGCTCGAGACCCACAGCCTGTCGCCGTATGGCCGCCAGCAGCGACCGCCAACTTCCAGCAGGGCCACCATTCGTCCCGCCCCGCGACAGGGAGCCTGAGAGAGCCCTTCCCTGTGTCTGTGCCCGATCTCCGCCGTCCTACCATGCTTGTATCCCGCATCGCTTCCGCACCAGGCGCCGAAGCATCCTAGCGGGGCCATGAAACGCCATGTCCGCTTCCTACGCAAATATGCGCCTCAATGGCAATCCCAATCCCAATCCCAATCCCGTCCGGATTCGATGCTGCTGCCATACCCTTCGTCTGCATGCATGTTGATCGCGGACGCCATGCCAGTGTCTAGCGATAGCCATCTGATAATTCCCCTACCCTTTCAGCTCACTCAGCCAGCTTACCGTCGTCTGGAGCTGGCGCGGCTTCTACGCGGCCTCGGGGAACTGTGTGCGACTGTGGTCCATGTCTCACTTGCAACTTTGTCATCTGAGCTTTCTGCAGGGTCCCGGCATCGACCAAGCCCAGTTGGGTTGCTTGTACTCCAGATACCATGCATGTCCAAGGTTGACTGCGTAAATACTCCATGTCTTGTCTTGCAACTAAAGTCAGCAATCCGAATCTTCACAACTTTGATTCCGTTCTTCGAGTATCGCACATTTGCGAATACGATGTCACTTCCAAAATCGACATCATCATCTCTTTTCGGACTGACGTTGCCGGATGTGCAGATGATCTGACTAGAACCTAACGGACCGATTGTTTGGCAAGGACGCCTCGTGATAGACTTCGACAGGGGCAGTCATGTCTCCGTCGACAATCAACAAGGGTCTCCGCCATGGCTTCCGACAGAAACCTTGCAGAGAAGAGAAGCCACCGTCACCTTGCTTTCGTTTGACCGCTACAATTTTGTTGAGGTTTCTTGTAGTGGCGCATCCAAGACAGCAAAGAAGAGTCCAGCGTAGGAGATAAATTGCTGGCATTCACAAAAGTCAGCCCCGTGGGTGGCGTTCGAACAAGGCGAGACGTGTGCTCTTCGGTGCTCGTCATGGTTGAATTTGGTCGAGAGTGGCGCATCGACTCACGGCCATTTGTCATGTCTCTCGGTTGCTCCCATGTTTGCAAGGGTTTTGTTTGACAGGCGGTTGAAACGGTCGACTATGAACCCCACAGCGACATTCAGCTACCACTGGGCGTAGTGCCTTGACCGAGTTGTCCGCCACGAAGTTTAGCGATCATCTGATTAAGAAGATCGATGCCAATAGCGACCAGGCTGAGCCACTTGCCTGGGGTGTGCTCTCGGAAACCTGAGACACGATAGCGGCTAGTCGATAGCAGAAAGTGCGTGGGATGCTGCATTGGAATTGAGTGCAGTGTATGTTTTTAGACGCATACGAGCATATGCCGACCCCAACAATAGCTGTCCGGGACGTTTTATGTATAGGCACTGTTCAGAAGCGATATTGAACAACCCGAGCAAGCAATGTCGAAAGATCTGTGAACTGTAGCACAACAGTGCCCATATGGCTCGGGTCGGCTCGAGCAAAGCGTTTTGCACCTCTGCGTCGCACACCCTTAGCGGTGAGGTCGCCTTTGCCCGGACCTTCCCGAGGATAGACAATGAGCAAGTGCGGGGCTAAACGCGTACAACCAAATATCAAACAGTGTAAGGTGTTGGGGTGGAGTGGTATGGATCCAGATATAAAGGCATGTGACCTACAAACTGCGACGAATCCCCTGTGACTGAAACAAAGTAGGTGTAGACGTGAGTTCAGTAGTGGTTGTCATGATATCAGTCTTGACGT
Source organism: Pseudopithomyces maydicus (assembly GCA_026873275.1). Lineage (NCBI taxonomy): Eukaryota > Fungi > Ascomycota > Dothideomycetes > Pleosporales > Didymosphaeriaceae > Pseudopithomyces > Pseudopithomyces maydicus. The sequence goes on along the minus strand of JANTUC010000010.1, from coordinate 595,636 downwards.
AGTTTGTTGGGCAGGAAGGTGCGACGAAAGGTGTGGTGCCCTCGTTCCTGCTCAAACAACTGAGGTCCTCGACAAGTTCGAGCCGACAATGGTAGGCTTGCTTGAATGGAACCATGGTAGCAATGCTGCAGGGCGTAACTTGTTTGTGTACGCGTGTACGGTTGAATCCAGATATCTGGGAGCGAGGTGCTTCTCCCAGATGTAGGTGGGTAGGCTCCACTCGCATAGGCAGGTGTGGCGGAGCTGAAGCAACTTCATCGAGTGGTCGACTTGAGCGCAGCGAATGAAACCATTCAGAGCCATTTTATCGTATGTCCATCATGATCATCCGTCATTGGTCATGTGTGGTAGAAAGCGTCGACATGGGTAAGGTGGTGTTGCAAGGTTGCGTCAGGCTCCGCTATTCGTGTCTTCCAGACCAGTCATATGATTGCATGGTGATTCAAATTATGGATTGGCCCTGCAAGCACTTTATTTTCTCCGATCAGTGGATAGAAACACGTAAAACATAGTGGAGGGAGAATAGCTACACGCCTACATGTACAGAGAACAACAAGTCGACGCGCGTGCACTGCTTGCGTTGAATCGCCAAGATATGCATGCCAACAGGCAGTCGACTTCCAGGAATTCCACTGCATGGAAGTCTCGGGTCAGGGATCCGAGGGACGGAATTCTTGCTACTTGCAGGAGTCAGACTTCGGTGGAGATTGAATATCGCTCCTCGTTGACCAAGGCCATCGGACCAATCGACATCGCTTATAATCCCGCAATCTCGCTTTCAGTCTGCAAGCGTTGTTTGCCTAGACTGCCTTTTTACAGGGTGCAAACTTGGGTATCATCAAAACAAGGCATGGCCAGAAATAGACTGGATCATATATCTGAGTTGCTCTGTAGTCAAATAATTATCCGTCAACCAGAGTTACATTATGACTGTGTAGGGCCACAACCTACACTTGTATAATACATAATACACCTAGCATGCCCAAACCTTAGGTCCTGACGTAGGACCCAGGCCTATTCCCGGCCTAGCTTTTTCCGAATGTGTTCTGGCCACATCAGGCTTCATCGGGAGTTCAATCTGTACCGGGCCGCCCATCCTTCATCTACCGCTCGCTAATACCTTCGATCCCCGAGCGCGCCGCATGTATTGGTTACTTCCGCATGTGAGTTTGTCCAAGCTCGATCCATTGGTTTCTCATTTGCGACCTGGAGCAAGACCAGGGACGGCGCTGAAGCGCTCGTCACGTTCTGTCTTAAACAGTAGCTGGCACCAGAACTCTTTGTTGTCCTCGTCGAACCACGTCCAAAACTTGCCTTCCCGGCGGTCAACCTCACGAGCCTGCAGCTTCACCGCCACAGTCTCGTAAGGCTCGCCAGCTACGATGAAGTACTGGTAGTTGGGATCGGGATCCTCCACTTTCTGTTCGTAAGCGCTCATGAAACGCACGCGGGGAATTGTGCCTGGTGCAATGTCTGGAAACTGGAATTGGAACAAGAGACCATTTTGGCGTGTGACAGGATCGCGGACCTTGGTAATCCTGTAGCCTGGTCGACCGATTCTAATGACATTCTTCTTAACTTGGACACCGGCGAGCAATCCAGTCTGCATGGCATCGTCCTTCTTGCCTTCCCGCTGTTCCTTGGCAGCGCGGCGGGCGAGGTTTGTTTGATGCTTCCTTCCCTGTGTATGAGCCAAGTACGAGCCATCGTTCTGGTGTACAGTGAGGCATAGGCGACACTCGAAGCTACCGACATGGTTCTTAAAAAGTAAGGGTCCTTGTCGAGGTCGATAGTCTCTAGCGCCAGCTTGCGGAGACGTTCACGGCGGTCTGCATTGGTCGCAGAAGTCGAGGCGACACCTCCGCCACCGAACTTGGAGCCTGCACGGTTCTGCGCGCGTTAGCAGTCTGTCCTGGTCGCGACGGGGCGGCGTAGAACTCTTACCTGATAATCCATTTCTGCTAGTTAATAGAATTATGTTAATCAGACGGTACGAAGAATATCAAAGATGCTGCGCGCGCGCACACCTACAGCTACTTCAGAAACTTTGCACCTGCGTGCGTGAGGTCGCTGACGTTGAGGGTGTTGGAGTGGACCGGGCGAGGATCTGTAGCCACCCTGAAAGCTTAGCGTGTTGCCAAGACCACTCACGTGCAGTGTGCAACAGGCAGAACATTATGGAAGTCGACGCCAATGCAGCTTCCCTTCTATATTTGTTACCACTGATGAATCTAAACGTTACATTGCTTTAAGGGTTTCCGAACTCACAGTAATAGACTCCTGGTGTTCTATTCCTTGATTACCCCACTATTCGCAAGAGCAAGCCCTAATCAATGGCTACCGAATTCTACATTGGGAAGCGGCTTTCCTACGATGGGAGGCCTTGTACTGTTAGGTATCGAGGAGAAGTGAAAGGGACGAAAGGCGAATGGCTGGGTGTGGAGTGGGACGACCCAATACGAGGAAAGCATTCTGGTGAACACGGAGGCATCAGGTACTTTGAATGTTAGACTGACCATACCGAAATCTCATGAAATTGAAAATCAAGAGAACAACTGAAGTCGATCGTGCTAACGTAGCTACAGGTCTCAATAAGAGCGCAACGTCCGGATCCTTCGTCCGGCCTGCCCGCAAACCAGACCCAGTCCGTTCCTTTTCTGAGGCTCTCAAAGCAAAGTACGCCTCCGATCCTGTCCAAGATCCCAGTGTACACATAGTTTTTGCTACGAAACCCGGTGACAATGCTCTTAAAAGAGACCCTTTGGCCAGGATCAATCAGCCGATCCGGATTAGTGGGAAAGAAGTGGAAGAAGTTGGTTTCGATAAGATCAGAAAACAGCTCGCGCAGCTCAGTGAGCTGAAGATCGTAATATTAGACGGGCTGTGTATGGAAAGAAGTGTTGCGAGGTTGGGAAAAGGGAATGATGGATGGCCAGAGGGGCTCACTGACGTGAAGGAGGCCTGTCCTAAAGCCGTCGAATTGGACCTTAGCAGGAATCTCTTCGAAGAGTGGCGGGAGGTCGCGTCAATATGCGAGCAATTGGAGAAGCTGAAGAATTTGAGGGTAGAGTATGCAACTACAGTACCTGGTCCCGTTTTACAAAAGATACTAATTGTCAACAGCGGAACCCGCTTCAGAGATACCACTGTGACAGAGGCTGAACGTTCCCGCTGCCACAAAGCCTTTGCCAACATTACAGAACTCAGGCTCGAAGAGAACCTTCTTCCGTGGGAAGATGTCACCCGTCTGACCCATCTCTTCCCTGCCTTGACATCCTTCTCAGCATCCTCCAATCTTTATTCAGCCCTTTCCTCCCACTCATTGAATCCCACTCTCACTTCCTTGGTCTTCGAAGATAATCTCATCACCTCTCTTTCTTCACTACAATCTCTTACCACGCTACCCAACCTACGCCGTCTCATCCTCAAACAGAACAAGATCTCAGCCATCTCTTCTAGTCCATCCGACGTACCCCTGGTCTTCTCGACATCTCTGACCGAACTGGACCTTACCTACAACGAGATCTCCACCTGGTCTTTTATCGACGCTCTCCCCGCAATCTTCCCTGGCCTCACCTCTCTCCGTGCGTCTCTCCCTAACATACCCTATCTATGTGTCAGCTAATCATCTCTTTCACCCAGGCATATCCCACAACCCCCTCTACGCCCATCTCCAAGCCCCAGACGGCCGTTCCCTCACCCCAGAAGACGGCTACATGCTCACCATCGCGCGTCTCGGCTGCCTCCGCACGCTCAACTACAGTCCAATCACCGACAAGGAGCGCTTGAACGCTGAATCGTACTACCTCTCGCTCATCGCCAAGGAGGTTACGTTCGCCCCCGAGAAGGACCAGTCTGCCATCCTGGCCAGCCACCCACGGTACAAATGGCTGTGCGAGGAGTACGGCGAGCCCGTCATCAAGAGGATGGATGGCGCTGTCAATCCGAATAGCTTGGCGGCACGCCTCGTTAAGCTGAAAGCATATCAAGCGGATACAGAGAAGAGTGTTGAGCTCGAGGTTCCTAGTCGGTGTGCAGCATATACGTTGATAGGAATGGTCGGGAGGGAGTTTGGGATCAAGCCCACGGGATTCAAATTGTTTTGGGAAACCGGCGACTGGGTTCCTGCACCACGAGACATGACGATGGAAGAGTACTCGGACTATGACTCTGAAGGCGAGGAAAGTGCGGATGGGGAGGGAAAAAGCCTGCAGCAAACAGCGTGATGCGCGAGGTTGAGATTGTGCCAGGTACACGCAGCATAGGGACATGGATTGAAGGGATGGAAGCAAGGGTTAGGGTGGAGCTGAGATAGACGTTATGGAGTAATAAGAACCGGGATTTTTTCTTCCTGATCTGCGTACATGGCGACAGATTTAAATGGGGTATACAGCAATGAGGACGCCGCCCGCTACAGTGCAAATGATGTACAAAACGCCACCCCCTCCATTCCCTTTGTTGCAGGAAGGTATCCCCACGATGGAGTTTCCTTCTCTCGCCTCTTTTGGGTGGACCACTTCCCCGTGAGTTTATAACGATAGAATATCTTCGTTCTATCGATCCTCCTTGTCCGGTTTCCTTCTTTGTCTCGTACTCTTCTTGCCTGTCACCACAGCGTCGTCTTCCTCCTCGTCTTTTCCTTTGCCTAGGTCCTCGGTCAGACCCCACTCCTCTCGGTCGTACCAGTCCTCCCCATCGCTCATCTCACCCAGATGGGCTTCCGCCTTGGCCATCTTGAGAACCTCCTGCCTCATGCGCTCCCCCTCAAGTATGCCCGAGTACAGCTCTGTAGTCAAGCGCGCAACTTCTTCTTGCTTTTGTACGTAAGCTGAAAGGAGGAGACGCGTGTCTTCGGCCTCGTCGGCCGGGAGCCCCATATCGCGATCTGGGAGAGCATCGGTGGGGTATATGAACATGGGGTGAACCTCATGAATGGTACTGGTGGGCGAGGGTGGTGGTGAGGGGGTCGAGGCAGCGTGTGCTCTTGCGCGCGTAGTCATGCGGTGCGATGTGTTTTGCGAAGCGGTATCCGAGGCGTCGTCTTGGCCGTCGGCCTGCGCTTGGTCGCCGTTGACATGGGCTGCTTCTCCTTCTACAGCGCGCGATAACCCGTTTGTGACGCCAGTGCCATTTGTACGATCGGCGTCGTTATGTGCTGTCCCATTCAGATCTTCTTTCTGAGCAGTGCCATTGCTGAGTCCTGTATCCCCCATCTCCACATCCTCGCCGACGGTTGGGGTGTCTTGGTTTGCGTTCTCCTCTGCAATCCTCCCATTCTGCTCGTACGAGCCATTTGTGGGGCGACCGTTGGCGAGTTCGCGCCCAAAGTCGTAGAAGGTCTCGCGCGCCAATGGTGCCAGAGCTTGAGGAGCAAAGCTGGAATCGCCCTGAAGTTTGTTGAACAGCAGTTTTGCATGTCGCAGGGCGATATTTTCCTTGCGGGATATTTGAGCAGCTTCGCTGGTCATGTTTGTGAGGTGCTTGGAGGTATAGGCGACGCTGTACGATGGGTGGGTGGGCAGGTCGGCGGCGGAGGCCAATGGCGCGAGCAATTCTGTGGGTGACTGTCAGCGTGTGGAGGAGGGCCAGGTGAATGGTGAGCGGGTACCTTCGAGATGTATGTCGGCGTACGGGTTCTCTTCGATGGCGGAGAGGAGGTCGTCGTCATCGTCGTCCTCGTCGACAGGCTCGACAAGATCGCCGTCGCAGTCGTACTTGGGAGGGTTCCGCTGCAGGATGTACCTGCGATAGCCGGCATGCTCGATTCTCTTGAGGCAGCGTGTTAGCGTGGACCCTGGCGCAAATGTTGGTCAGAGTTGTACCTTCTTGTAGGGGCGGTGGTCCGAGGCGCCGTCCGTGTTGCCGGAGCGCGAGTACTGGACCTTGCGCTTGAGGCTCTGTTTCTGGCTGCCGTAGGCGGGCGCTGTGTCTTCGTCGTCGGATGCTGAGACGGTCAGTCAAGGACGGCGCGGCATGGGCGGCGGGCGGCGCGTACAATCGTCGGGGCGCAGGATCCGCCTCTTCATGGAGAAGATGGTGTCGATGATCTGCTGCTGCTGCGAGCCGGCCATGGCGACAGCGCCTGCGCGGGCGAGGGCGCGGGCGAGGGCGGTATCGGCTTGTTGCGGTGCAGCTGCTGGAGCTGCGCGCCGGCGAGCACAAGGTCCCGGGCAAAAAGAGCTCTGGCTGCGGGTAGACGCGTCGAGATGGGGGCTCGGGGCGGGGCGGCGGGGAGGAGGCTCTGCTCGAGGGAGGGATGCTGGAGGAGGATAAGGGCGCGGGAGGGGAAGAAGCGTGCTGCAGTAGGGTAGCGGAAGGGTAGCGGTGGGTGTTAGCACCGGGGTGGTGGTGCCAGCCGCACCCCGGTCTTCTTCGCCCGCGTGCGACATCATCAAACAGCCGCCAATCGAGCAGCGCGTCTGAGCAGCCCTCGCCGACGGTTACGACCACACCAGCACCGCCCGAGGCACCTCCCCGCCCTGTTCCTCTGCAGCCCCAGCTGCACCTCGCCCGCACGCCGCCCCAAGCCCGCCCCAGACCGTCTCCACGCGCCACATACCCCTCCATGGAGGCCTTCCCGCCCGGCTACGTGCTCCACAACCTGCCCTTCATCGCCCTGTCCGGCCTGGGAACTGCGCCCGAGCTCGATCCCCAGCAGCCCTTCCAGGACCTGCTCAAGGGCCAGCAGACCACCGCCCTCAATGCCGACATACCAGCCCTGACCAGCACCCGCGCCCAGCAGCTGCTGCAAGAGTTCCTGCGCTATGACAGCACAACCACCCCGTGGGAGGCCCATGGGCTCGACAGGCGAGAGACCCTGACCAAGTTCAGGATGCGCGCTGTAGGGAGGGTAGGTCAGGCGCCCCCCAGTAGACCAACGTCGAATGCCGTCCACATGAAGAACCCATTACTCATCTCCGCGCCAGAGCTTCCAATTGCCCCCAAAGAAGGCTGATGCTCCCACCACATCAGAGAACACCCCGCCCGCCAGTCCCACAGCTGCCCAGCCGACATCATGGGTGCTGCACTCCCCAATCTCGCCCTTGTCCCCCGCTCGCCCGTCTTCCCGGACGGTGCCATGACCCCTACGTGGGTCGCCAAACACCAGCATTACGTTCCCGCCGTATTCGTGTCTTTCTTCGATTTCACCACAGACCCCATCACAAACAGCCTGGATGACAACCGCCTCAAGTCGGAGATCACCAAGCTCAAAGACCAGATCCAGAGATCCGGCTACAAGACTAGATTTGCAGTCGTCTTGCTCAGTGACAAATCCGTGCTCGAAGCCCCCGATATCGACGAACGTCTGAACAACATACGGCGAAATACCGGGCTAGATCCCAAGAGCCAGCTCTTCTTCCTCCCGCCCTCGTCCCCAGTCGAGCTCCGCGCTTTGTCACTAATGTTTTGACCACCCTGAAACCTATCAGCGTTGAGTACTACCGTGATCTCACAAAGCGCGCGAGGCGTAAGAAGACCCGCAGCACCATTCCACCACCGACGGCTCCTCCGACCCGGGGCACCTCCCAGACGTTAGGGTATCCTGGCTGGGGCCTCCGTTACGAGTTCAAGCTGGGTGTCTTTGCCGAATTCCGGCAAGAGATGGATGCCGCCCAAAGACACTACAACATAGCCCTCGATATACTGTTTGGCCCCGAAGGCATCTTTGAGACCACTGCAAGCTGGTCGCCGAGATGGGACGAAATAAGGCTGCTAGCTGATACCATAGCACTCAGGCATGTTCGTTGCCAAATATCAAATAACTATCTTACTTCGGCAACACAAACATGGCACAAGTACAAGGTCAAATTGAAGGACGTGCTTGATAGACGCGGCAAGGGCACCTCCAACTATGGATGGGAAGCATGGGAGTCCGTCTGGGCACAGACAATGGCACAATTGATACAGCAAGCAAACCTGAGAGTCTTCAGGATAGTTGCCCCTCTCCCAGAGTCAGACCTGCTACCCAGCGTCGACATGAATCCTGTGCATGCACCACCTGAAAAACAATTCTCCACCGGCGAGCGTCTGCCTCCGTGGGAACTCCTCCATCATGCAGGTTACTGGTACAAGTCGGCCGCCGACCATGCGAAGAGAAGATATTTGCTGGCTCGGGATATGCCGGAGGAAGACCGCACACCACCCGGCATGTCACCTGCAGCCAAGGTGTCCAACAGAAATCAAGTGTACGATTCTTATCTAGTTCCCGAACCGCATCTGGAGTATCCATTGCAAGGCACTCCAGGAGGTTTTGAACATTGGAAAGACATCACTACCAAGCTTAATGCAGCCATAGAAGAGTTTGAGGCACGGCGTCAATACAGAAAGGTACAGCAGCTGCAACTTGAGCTTGCTCGGACGTTACTACATGTGAAGGAGTTCGACGAAGCGTTCAAGGTACTGCGACCCTTGTGGGAAACTATGGCTTGGCGAAAGGAAGGCTTCTGGAGCTTGGCATCAGAAGTTCTTTGGGGCACGCACGAATGTGCTCTACGCGTACAGGATGTGGAGACGTATGTTGCTACAGAATGGGAACTAAACTCGTCTGGTATGCATACCGTAGAGCCATACCGAGAACATTTCACTAACAATCTATCAAGTGTTCACTGGGAAAACAAAGTACAAGCACGACATGATGAACTGTCTGGAACCTTTCCCGAAAGATACATCAGCTGAAAACACAATCGTTGCTCTAAACACGGAAGAGTATGCATCATGTGGTGAGTTTCCATGCAATATGTGCGTCTGGAATATGTTCCTAATAACACAGTCTCATCGACTTTTATCTTTGTCAAGAACGAGGGTAACGTCGGGGAACCACTCTCCGCCCAGATTACTCTCACATCTTGGGCTAGACGAGGTTCCGCGCCTATCACACTATCCAACTTGGCCTTCCAGTTTAAAGGGTGTCTCAGTGAGATAAGGCTATCGCATGAGACGAATGAGGCAGATCCTTCTGTCAGTACCTCGCAGCTGACTGATTGCCATCTTGAAGAGCAGACTTCGTCCACAGAAAAACCACGATGGTTTGGAAATGTCGACTTGACTCTGCATCCAGGCCAAACGAAAGTGTTCGATTTTTCTGTCGTCTTCCGAGACTCGGGTGAAGTAGAGGTGATCAGTTCTAAGTTTGACATCGAAACAGAAGGTTTTGACCTTGTGATATCAACCAACACCATGCCGTTCAACTACTCGCCAAAATGGTGGATTCGATCAGGAAGCTCCACGAGGCAACGAAAACTACAAACCGGATCTGGGTCTCTCGTTAAAGTTCTGCCTAAACCACCAAAAATGGAAATCCGCCTCCCCGACGTCCGCGATCATTACTACACCGATGAGCCAGTTACCTTAGCGATGGAAATATTAAACAAAGAGGATGAGGAAACCGAAGCTGTTCTTGAAGTCCGCCTTCTCGGTCGCTCCAAAGATAGTCTGGGTTATTCTTGGATTCGCGACGTCACGTCTCCGATGAAGGAGGTACCTCCTCCTGTCGACAATGAAGACAATGATATTGACCTCCCTGGGCACATTGTCGGACGTCTTGCCAAAGGTGAAAAAACCGTCGAGAAGATACGTTTTACCGCGCCGTCTGAGCCCGCAGACTACGCGCTGGAAGTCAAAGTCCTGTATCATCTCCTCAGCGATCGCGACATCCCAATCTCGAAGATCATGATCGCGGATCTGGTATTTATAGAGCCTTTCGAGACGAGCTACGAGCTCACGCCCCGTGTACACCCTGATCCTTGGCCTTCCTACTTCTCCCTCCCGGAACATGAAGTCCAGGCCGCCACGGACTCTAAAGACGCCTTCGGCATAGCCCAGAAATGGCATCTCCGGGCTAAGATAGCATCTTACGCTTCAGAAAAGCTGGAACTCAAAGACCTCGCTGTGGAAACGCACCTTGTGCATGGCGGGGCCACATGTGCCATCACGCCAGAATTTTCTTCTATAGACGAAATGATGGAGCCACAGGCCCTACACGAGTACTCCTTCAACATCGATTGTCGAAAAACGAACTTGGAGGAGAGAAGACCCACCGCTATCGATACTAGTCTCAACATCGTTTGGCAGCGCGCAGCTGTACCCGGTGAAGAGCCGAACCCCACGGTCAGGACCACGATTCCTATCCCACGTATTCAGATACCCGGAGGTGAACCTCGCGTACTTGCTACCGCATCGCCATCTCCCTCGCTACCTGATGCTATTCACCTCACCTACACATTGGAAAACCCAACCATGCACTTCCTCACGTTCGAACTTTCCATGGAAGCTTCGGAAGAATTTGGATTCTCAGGACCGAAATTGCGGACGCTGCAGATTTTGCCGATGAGTAGACAAGAGGTAAGATATGTATTGGTGCCCACAAAGACGGGCGTGTGGATCACCCCCATGCTCAGGGTTACGGATCGGTACTTCAACAAGGTATTGAAGGTACTCGGTACGGACGGCATGCGAAACGACAAGAAGGGTGTAGGCGTATGGGTGCCAGGGCCAGATGGAGACGCAGACGGAGAGAAATAGCGAGGCGTGTAGTGGATGCGATTGATCTTCGTAGATGATGCTCAAGTAATTGAGATGGCTTTCAATTCTACCGTGTTTTCCGATTCTTCATGTCGAAACTTTGGCTAACTGACAATTCTATCAATCATCACCAACGTACATCTTTAATACCAAAGCTACAAACTGTCAAATAGGAGCTTCACAAAAGGCGACAAACTGACCCGCCCTCCTAACTGGTATGAAAGAAAAAAAAACCCCTTTCTCAAACACCTCACAGTCATGACCCAACAGCCACAGATTCCATCCAACAAATCCCTACCTACAACCCGCTATGTAACACCTGATCCTTAGTCTACCCTCCGCCGTACCGCGGCCTCACCCGACAGTCCATCCGCACAACGACACATGCCAGTGCAACGCCGTCTTTCCCGAGGAGAAGGTCGGACGAGGCGCGGTGTGAAACGACTAGCATGTGGTGAATTGTGGCTTGTGTCGGAACTCGGGGCGGAAGGTACGGACGTGGGACGGAAGAAGAAGCAAGTACGTGCGTGCGTGCAGGTTGTCAGCGTGGCTGAGACACTGTCTTGGAGCTGCGTGTGTACGTGGGGGATTTGATTCTGGGATGGATGACGACGTGGCGAGGTTGGTGGTCGTAAGAATTGGGGTTGGATGTGGATATTTTGTTGGGATGTAGATTTCGGGGGTGAGGAGAGGTGGGTGTTGAGTGCGTAGGTGGGTACATGTTGGCCTGATGGGGATGTAGGTAGTGATGGCCAAGGCTGATGATTTGGAATTTTTATTTCTGGTAGTTGGTCTACATATGGTGTGTGGATTTATTCAAGCATTGAATGCTACGTACTTGTATGCGTGTTGATCTGTTCTGTGCGTGTGTCTATCTTGTAGACATTCACCGACACTAGGTGCAGTGGCTACAGAACGGGTAAGATGGCATATACAACGATCCCTCCACGATTATCTTCCGAATGATCTCTAGAAAAAGATTTGTAATCTTACTTTAACATCCTGATCCTATCATGTCCAACACCAAAAACTCGATACAGGGCCATCCAGTAATTGGACCCTCGGTGACAAACATACGGCAATAATCATCTCGCCACCACAGAACACCCAACCCTACGGAAAATTTCTCACCGCGGTCACACGCGTCTAGTTCAATCGCTGTACTTTCCGATCCAACGTTCATGTCGCCACATCAGGTGATGGCGCGAGATGGTGTTACGTTGCACTGCACCACGAGGAGAAGGTCGGACGAGGCCGATGGGAGTGAGTACCAGGTACCTGGGTTGATAGCTGAGACACAACGAAAGGTACCGGGAGACAGATTCTGCATCCTAGCGCTGAGGCGGCAAACGCATCGGCACTGATGGTAGTGACAGGCAGAGTGAAATTTGTGGATATAGATCGGGAATAGGAAGAGGTCCAATCATCGGAGTCTTACCGCAGTGTTGTGGCACCTTGACTGGCAATGAAGCATTGCTACGGGAATAGAGAGACATGATAACCTTTTTTGGAACTATTTTCTGGTGATCTATGAACGAAGTAACATCCAGCAGGAAGGCCCGTTGATCTCAAGTTCTACTTTGAACTACCCACCAGGCCCAGGTGAACACGTTTGATGGAAACACCAAATTGACGCTGACGAAACTGCCTTGGGTAACTCCTCTACTCTCGCGAATCAAAGAACAGTGCGTCTGGCTTGGACCTGGTCCGAAAAGCGAGACATCAATTTGGACCTTTTTTTTGGCGCAGCGACGCCACCAGAAGCCCACCATCCATGGCTTACGTAGGAGATCTTTCGTTCCCAAAACGAGTCACGCCATCATATTCCGCCTTGCGGAGTCCTCGCCGCGTCAACCATTTGCGCCCCTTGGTACAGGCCTTCGCAAAACTCCAGGCCCCCTCGGCACACCTGCGAAAATAAGTGCCATTGCCCATGGGAATGAAAAAAGAGGGCCTCATGTGAAGCCATCATCCCAATGATACTCATCTGAGTTTTACTAACACAGGGCTGTATTGCGTATTCCATGTTCCCCTGGATCTTGTACCTGAGAGAATGGCGTTCATGTTACACGGCATACGACGACCTGTCGGAAGTACCTCCGACAGGAACACTACAAAGTATCCGACGCAGCGGGTTGGCGGTTGCGCAACGTTTCGATGGGGCGTTTTGCAGATTACCTACCCTTTCCAGTTTGCGATAGTGGTAAGAATAGATTGGAGCGTTCCTGTGCGGTTCTACTACGGTGGTAAATCGGAGGTGCTAGACGGATAGATACAACGCGCAGTGCCACGGTACTGGTATATGCGGGATTTTGCGACGGATACGTATCTGTACAGCGGGGCGTCAGTATGAGATCAGTGGCTAGATGAGGTACGTATCAAATGTCGGATGCGGAGACCCCACAAAGAGTTTGGTGAGATTTGGGTCTCGACCTGAAGGCCAGCGTGCGGGCCGACTTCCCAGCGCTTCCGCATCTTAATGGAAACTGAGGCTCGCTGAAAATACCACAATTCGTGTCGGTGCAATGTTGCACCGGCACAGGACCGACTGGTAGACCAAACACCGTAGGGTGCTGGGGTACCGGTGAAGTCTATCATTTTGTAACTGCTGCAATTCCGGTACAAAGGAGACGTTGGAGCCGCCTGTGCACTGATCGCGGCCGTGCACGTACTGCTGCAGTTTCGCTGCAGGTTTGCTGCGTGAACTATATCACGGCTATTCACAGGCGTTAATTCCGAGATGTTGGGGGTTGAATAGATTGCAGCATCCCGCGCCAAGCGCAGTATCGGGAAAGGAGACGGATTCGACATACAGGCTCATGATTGATTAAAAGTGGTGCGGACCACGGTCGAAGAGACACGACTCATCATGGCAATCGTCGGCATTGGTCATACATCCACAGGGCGAGCAATTTTTGTCCCATCATCATCAAGACGATTCATTTTAACCGACATTAAGCTGATGTGATTGTCTTTGGGCGAACTGTATCGTAGTGAGGAGTGACAGTAATGCCTGGGATCGGCATATGTACCTCGACTAAGCGACCGTTTAGCCAAGGCTACAGGAGCAAGGCGGAAAAGATGTTGGAAGGATGATGTATTCTATCGTCCAGAACATCGGTCTAACGTATCGAATACGCAGTGAGACTGTTTTGGCAAGCACCTCGTATTCTGTGGAACTGATAAGTAGATTTTGTCATCTGACGGAATCGATGCTGCCCGTCAGCACATGTTGAACGGTGAAGGGTCTGCTGATTCCAAAAAGGTATGGAGATGATCAAAGTTGCAAGCCGCAAGGTTAAGATAGGTTGGGTGCACGACATGAATTTGCAAGCAGGGCGGGCAACAGAATGCACGTGGGTACAACAAGTCGACTGGGTGTTGAACAGGGCATGCAGCTGGAAAAATGAACCGGGGCAGGAGGTGCTCCATAGTCTGATATCGGCTTTCGAAACCGGATAAGACTGACGTCGACTTGAGGAAATTCCAGGGCATGGTAGGGACGGCCTAGATGCTGTCTAAGCAGTTTTGAGGCAAGACATAGAGAGTGGGCTCGCGGCTGTGATTGGCCCCGGTGAAGATTTGCTCGCTGCATCCTGCAGCAAACTCTGACCATGACCTGCTGTTTTCATCTAGCCGAGGAGGCAGCGGCGATGAGTTGGCAGCGCGAAGTTTTCAGCCTCGCAGGGCCATGCTGGAGGAGTCTCCAGTGACAATGGAGAAGAGGAGTTTCTTCGCATGAGGCTTGCATAGTCAGAAAAGCAAGAGGAAGAGCCCCATGCTGCACGACAGCGGACGTGCGACACTCCACACTCAGGCTAGGCAGAGCAAGGGTGTCCCTCGTCTGTGGCGTCGATGATCGGAGCCCACGTGCAGCGTTTGCAATTTAGCCGGAGCAAGCGTCAGGTGTGGTCTCCCCTCGAGAAGAAAAAGCGCGGTTGGAGCGTGTCTTCACACGGTGAGGTCGAAGAGTGCTCGCTGCTGCAAAGTGCCATGACGCCAGAGTGGAAACTGATCACGGACCGGAGACAGATGTAGCGACAAGCTAGGCCGACGGTTCGTGAGAGGTGTGTTGCTTGGCCTGACTCGCTGCCGTGCACTATCAGAATGGTTCTGCCGTGCGGTTAGTGTAGCTGGAGAGGGCTCCAGGGCGATGTTGATAAGGTTGCTCTGGCGGCCTCGTTTGGGAGATTGCAGGCGGTGGTGCCTGCCCTAAGCAGTGGATAGTGATGCAAGCAACTAGCCCCCAAGGTTGGCGTCAGGGCGTCAGGGCAGGGCAGCGAGGGCATTGCGCAGCGCGGGAAGCGCTTCGGAGAATTTCCAGCCAAGTACCTTAGGTACTGCACCAAACAGCTCAGGCGGCAACCCCGAGCACAAGGCCAAAGACGATGGCTTGGTTGCAAAGTTAGAGTGTACTGTACCCGCAAGGGTCGGGCCTTCCTCGAAGATGCTGTTGCGGGATGGCGAGCTCGCGGATGCCATTGGCCTGCGCGGTGGAGGGCTCAGCAGCAGCCAAAGTCTCCCCGTGCTGGGACGGTCTGGTGGCATGACATGGCTAGGCTAGGGGGCCGCAGAGGACGGTGCTGCAGGTACAGCAGAGTAAGAGTGTAGGTGTGGTTGCCCAGTGGTTTGCGGGCGGGGTGCTGGTGCTGGTGTTGGGGAAGGGTTGGGGGGCTAAGCAGGCTGGCGTCGACGCCCGCCTTGCCTGATCATGGGCTTCAGCGCCCCTGAGTGGCTGGACGCCATCTCCTGCCAACACACTGCCAGCAGCTTCAGATGCCAGCGCCCACGACGAACAGTGGAAGGTTGCGGGACGAGTCGAATCCGCGCATGTCTTGGGGATGGGCCATAGCTGCACCGGACGCCATGCCTCGTTGGGCGCTGGCCTGCTCGCCTGTGGAGTGGATGATCGCCCTGTGTCAGGGGCATCACTGCTGCTGCTCACGGGTCCAGCAGGTGAGTTGCAAGAGCTGCCGAACACACGCCCCGTCCCGTCAAAGCGCTCGCTCGCCTATGCCGTGTTGCGAGTGAACTTTGAAGGTGGGTGTGCACCTGATGCCACCTTCTCCAGGGCTCCAGGGCTGCGCGCGGTGGGCGACGGGCAGTCGCTGACGTCCAGGTACACCCGGGCAATGCTCGCCAGGTCCGGTACTTACTTACGTACGCCTTTTTCCCAGCGCCACGTCCTGCTCGTTTCGAGTCGAGCATGGCGTGGGCCCGCCGTGGGAGCAGAGGTGGACCAGCACAGCAGAGCACCCTGGCCCATGCGTGCAGCTTCATCCTAGCGAGCGGTGGAGCTACCTATCGCGGCCATACGCTATCGTGCTAACGGTATGACCACCAGATTCCAAGGCAGTCGTAAAATTAACCTCCCTCACCGCTCTGCTACATGCTACAAGAACTTCGTTGCTCGCCACCCGCTAGCTGCGGTTCCTGCATGCACTTCAGGCCAAGCTAAGCGCGACGGTTCCATCAAGCTGCAGGTACGAGCCCATTACCGGACGCCGCTCTTTGCCTGTCCCATTTCTGGCCCGCTGCCTATACACCATCGTCGTCGCCACCTGCCGCTCCACGCCGCTTGTGTCGCGCATGACTTGCTCAACCGCCTGCTGAGAATATATACTCCCGTCTATCCGCACCCGCCCCTTGCGGCCCGTCAGATCGCCTTTGGCTTTCTGTTGCTTGTCCCCATTCGGTTGCAGCCTACACCAACACCCACCACCATCATCGCCATGTTCGACTAGCTGTCACGCTCGTTGCACCTCGCCCGCCATTCGTCCACTGCCCACCTCGTCGACCCCCAAAGCCGTCGACGACACCACTCCTTTCAAATCTCACCGCATTCCATCTCAGCCTTGCACCTGCCTGCTGCCCTTGAACCACCATGGAGCAAACCACAGTCTGGATCATCCTCGCAGCCGTCCTCGGAAGTCTGGTACTCGTCATGGTCGTTGTTCTGGCCCTGTTCTGCTCGAGACGATCAAAGAAGCAAGTACGCGGTTTCTCTCTCCGCGCCGTAACGCCTTTGGATGACGCCGAATTCGAGTCGTGGCGCCGTCCGAGCCAGTATAGCCAACGACCGCAAAAGTATGGCATACGGCCTGCTCCACCCCCACCCTTGAAGACCAACATTTTCGAGAAGGAAGTGGAATGCTGGGACGCTCGACGCACGCCTTCACCCCATGACTATCCCTTGAGTCCCCTCCGCAAGCCTGAGCGTGTCCGACGAAAGTCCAGTGCAGCCTCCTCAATTGCCGACAGACCACCCACACCCTATTCACCATCCTCCAAGTCTAGCGAATTCCCTCGCTCCTCTATGGCTTCACGCAAATCTTACATGGGCAGCCCCCGTATTCACTACCCTTCAATGTCAGAGGCATCCGCCTTCAACTTCGATCTCAAGGATATGAGTTTCGATTCCAGCAAAGGCCGACCGTCCACCCATTCGGATAGGCCCCTCAACCTCTCCTACGAGAGCCAATCTTATCTCGAAAAGATATGAACCTCACATTTCTCCGACTCACCAACCTTGCCCCGGAGGCCGTCCATCCCTCCTTGGCTCCACCACATGATCCTGCACGTTCCATGATGGACGTACAATTACTTCGATCTCACACGGGAGTGGTTTAACACCACTTCCTTTTCTTACAGGAACACAACCAAACATACACATACAGCCACCACCACTCATGTTACTACAACAATACATCTTCTCATCTCATATCCGCCGTCAGATACCCTTCACTCAATCTGGTTTACGGCCGCGTACTTTTGCACTTTTGTATACCCCTTGGCGTTGGAGGACCTTTCGACTTTTGTGATACCAGACAATTTGTCACCTACACAGGCATGGTTGCCTATTTCTTTATGTATGGCGAAACACGAATCCGGCGGCAGTGCCATGGAGACAGACGAACATAGTAGTATGAATGCACGTAGAAGCCTTGGTCTTCTCAGATAGTCTACCCAAATACGAACACACTAGTATATGCCCATCCATTGACCCTGCTCTCAGCTCGTGCTGTCTCGATGCGATCAAGTGATGAACGTGTGCGTGCAAAGACGTAACTAGTATACGCCATGTGCGCCACTCAGTGGAGCCTCGATCGCTTCGTTGGATAGCGCGCAAAGGTACCGTTCGAGACCCTCAAGATGTGTAGGTATCGATATCGCAAAGGCCCACATCGGATTCTGGTGGTCTGGCACTTGTACATGGTGCGTACCGTAGATGGCCACACCTACACCGCTTTTCTTTATTTCCGGTCGGTCAAAGGAAGAAAAAAATCTCGATCGTCCAGATTCTCGGCTGATGGTAGCAGCTTGGGAGTAGCGTAGCGGCATGCACGATTAACGAAAGTGGGTGTGCAAGCAACATGTGCTAGGGCGCGTGTTTCGCAGTTGCGTGACAATCGGTGAGACGGCAAACATTAGCGGCTGCAGGCGAGGCTGCGGTGAAAGGCACGCCAAGCTCGTGATCATGGGTTTGCACCCCGGAAGCGAGCGCCATGCTTGTCAAAGAAACCACAAACATCGCAGTTTGGCCTGGCCTGTGCGGAGTCGAATGGAAAACATCCCCCGTCTAACAAAGCCTCTGCGCTGTACATAATCCCCTTCGCATCAATTGATCTTATCGCACCACCCCGCATCGTACACATCCGACGGCGCAACTCGACTGAATCCAAACACCCGACTCCACACCGCCTCAGTCCTCAACTCCATCACTTGACCTGCCTACCGACCTTCCACAGCGTTTGACTAGCGTACACATTCACCGCTCGTCACAATGGACATGATACAGAGTGCGTACACCCGGCTCCACACCCCCTTCATTGCTCGCGCCTGACGTCAGTTCTAACCCGTTCCCCAGATTACCTATCGCTCCTACACCACCTCCTCCCTGCGACCGTTACCAACCCCCTCATCCAAGTCGTCACTACCCTCTTCGGCATCTACCGCGCCGCCTACTCGTACCTCTCACCGCTCCTGGCCCAGGTCGTCTCCCAGCCCGACATCGCTTCCCTCCTCGCCCTTCTCGCCATACTATGGTTCTCCCTCCAGATCTTCGGCATGCTCTACCGCTCCGTCATGTTCTGGGTGAAGCTCGCCTGGACCGTTGCAAAGTATGCCTTCGTGGTCGGTGTCAGCTTGTGGATCTATAACCGCGGTTTGGACGGCGCGATCGAGGATGCGAAGGGAATGGCTGAATACTGGATGGGAGAGTATGAGAGGTTCTCGGGAGAGGCCAAGGCGTGGAAGGGCGCGGAAGAGGCGCAGATTAGGATGCAGGCTAAGCAGAGGGAGAGGGGGTATGGATGGCGTTGAAGGAATGTGCGACGAGGGGAGGGGGCTTTTGGTGGTGGAGTGATGAACTGGAGCAGAATACTATTGGCATGGATGGATGAACGGATGGTATGATTGGACTTGACTACGGCTGAGGAGTTGCATATTCGGCGTCTCTTTGGACTGCATTTTTCACGGCGTACTATCTTTTTCTTTGGGGGGCCTCAGTGCAATGCAATACAATGGGCAAGAGCGGCGCGCGGGAAAAGCATCTTTGATTAGCGACTCATGAATTCATTTTTCGAGATTGGCACACGGGTATCCATATCCAGGCTGAAAGAATTATGTAGAAAATATCGCATGCATGCGACAATATGAATACAAGCTCTGACAATCAATGGCTTATTGTTCACCTCTAGCATTTGTCCCTAATTGGCAAATACGACCAAAATGGTAAAGCCTGAGGCTCTCAATAAAAGTGAACGACATGTGCATATTGAAGTGGCTTCGGTACATGACTCTCCCAGATCGTGGGGCGGTACGATTAAGTTTGAGAGAGATCGACGCCAGAAGGAGTTCAGTGCTGGCGCGTGACTTTCGACTCCACCTGTCACATGAATCTGGCTACTTGTGTATTCACCGCAAGTTATGTGTGCCTGAAAAACCTGCATGCCGATATACGAAAGTTTTGATCATGTTCGTAGTGACCAATGAGAGAAACCAGTTCTGAATTTGGCTTCAATTGCCGAATTCGGCCAGCCAATGGATTGTCAACTCTATCACCGGTTCCGGTAATCGTCGTGATTGAACTGACTCGACTATGTCGACAGTACCTGAACAGCAAATAGAAAATGGTGAACTTATCAGATTAATGAGCACTAGGAAAAAAAGCAAGAAATCACGAGCGGGGTGATGATGAGAGAGGGTGGAGAACATTAATTCAATTCATACAGCAGTGGCAGGTCTCCCGAACAGAACCATCTGAGCCACCGACGGCAAGATCACCACGCTATTCATTCGAACCCCGATATTCATCCCGGTAGCCCCATCCACTGACCACGCTTTCAATCCCTTCAATAATCCACCCCCACCTACCCAACAGCTTCTGTTCCCAAGGATCAATTTCCCTTCTTAGCACTGTACTAACGCTCAAATCTATCATACAAGTCTCCCGGAAGCATCTTTCTCGCGTCTCCCTCTGGCGTCCAAAATCCCAATCGATCGCTCCTATCATCGTACTTCAGCACAGCCTTCCCACCCTGCTTCCTAACTAGCTCGCGAATCTTGACTATCAAACCGGCCAACTTCCTGAGGTCCTCCTGTTTCTGCTTCTCCCAGTCAAGGAGTTTGTCGGACACGTCTTCCACTGTGGGCGCCGAAAAGTTACCTTTGTGGTGGTAGGCGCAGACGAGCTTGGGTGTCTGCGATGCCCATAGTTGAGGCGCAACGTCTTCGAAGGCGATCTCTTTGTGGCGAACTCGCGTCTTGATTTCGAGGGTGGAAGAGAGAGGGATCCTCGCGCCCCCTTTATAGACTAAAATTTCATTGTTGTTGCTAGCAGTCTCCGCTGGTGAAAGATCGTGGTAATTGTCAAATTCTGCATTTTCGTCCCGCTCTGCCGGTGCATCGGTCTCATCTATATAGCCATCTGTCTCATGTCGAACAATCATCTTCATGCCTGCAAAATTATACGATATGATTCTGTAATGTCCCGTGCTCTCCTTGATGAGAGGCTGAGTGTATTCTTTCTCGAAAGAATGACCGTATCCCCGGAATGTATTTGCACCAGCTACCTGGTGTGTCATAGGTTCGTGACGGCCGAGCAGAACTGTGTTGTTAATCATTTCAACAAAGATGGTGAAGTTTTCCCGCTTCTGGTAACTGACGAAGTTGAGAAGCTTGCGGATGTTGTTCCGATCGGTGATCACATCGGTAGAGGTGATATCGAACGCTGGTTGAGATTCATACAGTGCTCGAAAAAGAGTTTCGAGAGGGTACCTTGGATGCCGCGTAGCGTGCTGGTCAATGTAGATGAGACCTGTGTCTTTCTCAAGTTGACCATGAGCCCTAGGAGGTAACCAGAGGTTTGGGCTACCCGGGACCACAATGTTGAGTTTATCTTGTACTTTGTCGATGTAATTGTAGGAGGAGAGTTGCTGAGCGTCCGTAATGGTTGCTGAAGCTGGGGTCTCTACACCCTGAAGGTCCGTACGCGAGATCTCTGCCCCGAGATTCATTGTTTAATTTAGCATGTGATGTTTTTGAGTGTGCGTGCAGAGAGCGCTATGACCGGGTTGATCGATTTGGTGCTTTCAGAGGTTGAAGTCGTATCTTAGAGACTGGTGCCTGAGAACGCAAAGTGGCTAGCATCACGATTTATTATCGATGTGTAAAAAGTTTGTGTTTGCGTGTTTGTGACCAGATCACAGGCAATTTCTGATTCAAAGAAAGGAAGAGCCAAGAAGAAGCTACTGTTTTCTCCTACGTAGATTCCTCTCTTACTTGGACTTTCATCCCGGTATTTCTATAAGTCCGTTTTATACGCCGCGGTTGCATTCTGATTGAACTCCACGATTGTATCTGAAACAATCGTCATGATTATTGATGGTCTAAATAACTTCCATGGCCATTTCTCCAGGCATACCTTCCAATATATCCGGACGCGCAGAAAACGCATTTTCAAGATCAACGCCAATAACCTTTACGGGCCATTCTATGAGGTGCCAATTTTCCCTCCCCAGAGCCATAGCTATCGCGATAATGAAGTTTGCGCCCATCCCTTCCAGCCACCAAACATTCCGCACTCTACCAGCGAGCACAGCGTAGTGTGCCAAAATCACCAACGCACCTGTATTTTTTTCTTCCAGCAGCCTAATAAAATCCCTCGAGATCCTTGTTGCCCACACAAAAATTGCCCCTCTGTCCTTCATCTGCACGATCTTTCCACCTTCATCGTTATCCGTATATGCATAATCCACGCTAGTCAGATATGGGAGATCGTTCTCCTGCACAACCAGTAGGCTTACAAGTGCATACGTTTCTCTCAGATAAAAGAGCGCAGATGTCAGGCAATCGACTTCGGGCCCTTCGTTGGGTCCATGCCAAAGCTTTCCAATATTGGCAAGGCGACGATCTTCAGAAAGTGCACGTTCGGATTTGGGCACACGATCCTCAGGCCACCAATGCCGGTTTGCGATGACGTTGAGTTTACCCTTGACAACATGATCCCAGCCGGGCATCAAAACAGTCCATGGCCCACGAAGACCCCATATTGTTCGGAGAACAGTTGATAGCATCTTGTCTACCACATCTGGAGAAGGATCCAAGGTTCCAGCTGGAACGCTAGTTCGAATGTCTTCCATTTCTTGTGTGGCGGTGCGAAAGAAGTACACTGCGGTGAGCGTCGAACTGGCGAAGAGGGCGGCAGCATTATCGGCATTGATGTCTTCCAAGGCTGGTCGGAAGCGTGATATGGCTTTATTCATCTGCGATGCCGCCAAGTCTGTCATCGCCCTCTTCTCTGGCCCTTGGACATGCAGCCGGGCGAGGTGCAGGGAAGCGACGGCCAGGATATTGTGTACAAGAAATTTGTGGTTCGCGGCTAGATCCGGGATGACAGATTGCCAGGCGGCTTTCGCAGGATCTTCATCAGCGAGAGTAAGACTTGTTGTGTACTCGTAGTGATATAATATGCCTTGCAGAGCTGGTGGAAGGTTTTCTCGTGCTGACCTCCACGTGTCGTTGAATCGAATGTATGGAGCTATCGTAGGAAATGTTTGTGGTATCAAAAGATCCGGTAAAGCCATGAGTGGAGGGGTGTTGGCGGCGGTGTAATAAAGAAGTCTGTTGAAGGAACTAGAGCATCGGACTCTAAGGCATCTCTGAACAAATCTATATCGTAAGAACTCTTCGGAACTATAGATATTTGACTTGAGGGAGAAGATGCAGATAAATTGAATGGCAGAGACAAGTGGGAAGGAGCTGGTGAAGTGGAGGATATGGACGAGAGGGAAGAGACAGATGAAGTGGATGAAAGTAATGATGTTGTCGAAGGAGTTGATCCGCCCGTCAATCTCGTTGAAGGTGCGAGTAACAGAAAACTCTAGGAAAAGTGAGACAGGGTTTATTTTAGAGCTGATTGATCCCGAGTATGATATCACTTACACATTCTTCTCCCCGTTTCTGGCAATTCAGACAAACGGGATGGACAATATCGCACTGTTTGAGAATTTAGCCCATATCTAAAAAATTATAACCATGTCTGTAATCATCTTCAATCCACAGAGCTCCAAACCTGAAGCTGTCCATATTCAACGCATTTAATATGGATGCATTTACAAACTCCTGAAATGACCGCCCAGTTCACAATTGTGAGAGCGTAGGTTGGGTTCAACGGGTATCCTACAGTGATTGGACATAGAAGGTGTCCCTTGGCAGTACACTCGTCCAGGGGTTGCTGCTTACAATGCATGGTCCCAACCCATTGATAAAGAGAAGCCGTACTTTGGGATTTTGGATTGGTAGATTAAACGAGCAGCTGCAAGTGACTTACTTTAATTCGTCTCCGCTTGCATTGAGAGCACCCAAGTCTCGTCTTGCTATGCGCCTTCCTAGTCCCTGTAGATTTCATCGTATTCGGCGCCGTATAGAGACGTTTTCGATTCGAAAGTTTCGTGAAACTGAGTTTCTTGCAATGCACCTTGGGCGATATAAAGTTAACAAGTACGAGATCTTGGGAGTAAACGAATATGAGAATTTCTTGCACAGTGCACTACCATTCGGCAAATTTGGCTTATAAGAAATAGACTGAATGAACTGATAAGTGAAAAAGTATTGGAAGAACGGCTCTGGCTCTTCTTACAGCTGTGAACTGATTTGTCCACGTTGGGGCTGAGCATAAGACTTGACGTCGCAGTAGCCGGGGTTGCGCGTACCCACTTTATTAGGAAGGCTTCGTACTCCGCCCGTTGTGATTGGTCACATCGGCAACTCTGTCACACCAAAAATGGTTAACCGAATGTAGGGGTTCCAGGTTCAAACTGCCAAGACACACGTGACGGAATAAATCACTGGAGTCTTGAAGGCCCGCCTATTCTAGAAACATGGACGCGTCCAGTCTCATTGTGATTTAGAAGGTGTCTCCAATTTTTGTTTAAGGCCCTCGCAAAGCCGCACTGTTTTCATCGCATTGCAGTAACATTTAGGACCTACGGGAATAGAAATGTGATGCCCAGCGCCTGTTCCTACTGGTACACTAGGTATAAGACTGAGTTTTCTGGCCCCTGAAATAGGAATGCTGACATAAATATCAACTGGGTAATCTGTTGCCTTGTTAGTAAGAAAATAGTACAACAACAGCTTGCTTGATTGCTCCGGTGAACTTGTGTGAACTGTTCCTTATCTTACGATGTCGCTGACAATCACATCACTTCGCTTAACCAAATTCAGTTTGTAGCCAAAGTTGCATTAATTCACTATCCGGGTATCTCGAAATAAACCATTAACTCCAAGTTGACGGACCCTCCGAACACCAGCGCCATTCAATCATGGGATCTAGACTTGCCATCACCGAGATATTTCTCTAGCTTGTCATCTCCGTCAAAGATCTCCAGCAGATCCTCACGCTTTTTTTATTCTTCATCGGCCAACTTCTCCGTCTTTCCGGCATCAAGGATGGCTGCCTTTTATTCCGACAGAGCCATCTTCTTTCTCCTTTTCTTTTCCGCTCTCCTTTCCGCTTTCTCTTTCCTTATGATCTTTTCCATACCTAGGCCCCACGTGTTCTGCTTGTTCTTGACTGTGATGGGGTGCAAGATGCCCTGCTCAGTGGCTCCAAGGCCCTTACCTGCATCGACATCGAAGCCATATTTTTCCATGAACTTGAGGCCCATGCGTGTGCGATCAATGCCCACGGGAGTGTTGATCTTTGGGAGGGCAGGTCGGTGGCCAACGCTTTGGGAGTGCTTGCACTCGTTTTTCTCTGTGATAGGATCGCCGCAAAGATCGCAGATAGGAGGTTCACTGGGATTAGGTGAGATCAGTCCATTTGGGAGCACAATCGATATCTATTACTGGGCGATGGCACAACCGTCTAGCTCGGGGGTGGAGCGGCAGCGGGAGTCTGCAAACCGGCAGAAACAAATTTGATGGGCTCCCGTCGTTTCACAGGGCGCTGCTCGACGGACGGGACTGCGTGGCCGTTGGGGTTGTTGAAGGGATGGCCGTAGGGACTGTTGGAGGGCGGACCGTAGGGATTGATGAAGGGCGGACCGTAGGGGCTGTTGGAGGGCGGACCGTAGGGATTGATGAAGGGCGGACCGTAGGGGCTGTTGGAGGGCGGACCGTAGGGATTGATGAAGGGCGGACCGTAGGGGCTGTTGAAAGGCTGACCGTAGGGGTTGATGAAGGGCGGGCGGTAGGGATTGTTGAAAGGCGGGCGGTAGGGGTTGTTCAAGGGCGGGCCGTAGGGATTGCTGAAGGGCGGACCGTAGGGGCTGTTGAAGGGCTGGCCGTTGGAGTTGTTGAAAGGCGGGCCGTAGGGGTTGTTCAAGGGCTGACCGTAGGGATTGTTCAAGAGCGGGCCGTAGGGATTATTCAAAGGCCGGCTGTTGGGGCTGTTGAAGGGGTGGCCGTTGGAGCTGTTTAAGGGCTGACCGTAGGGGTTGTTGTAGGGGTAGGGTTGGCTGTAGGCTGACATAGCGAGCGGTTGATGGAGCGTCGAAGCTTTGGACGAAGAGCGTGACTCTGGCGAGGGAGCTGGCTGGCCTGTCGACATGTTGGAGCGTCCTGGAGAGGAGGAAAACATGATTACAACGCTGCAACTTATTGTTGTAGGGACACGCGCCTAGGCGCCCACGTGCAAACGCGAAAGCACGTGACGGCGGGGAGCCCGGGCCTGGAGCCCAGGCTAGCTGCTACTAAGCGA
Organism: Pseudopithomyces maydicus; assembly: GCA_026873275.1. Taxonomy (NCBI): domain Eukaryota; kingdom Fungi; phylum Ascomycota; class Dothideomycetes; order Pleosporales; family Didymosphaeriaceae; genus Pseudopithomyces; species Pseudopithomyces maydicus. The sequence goes on along the minus strand of JANTUC010000010.1, from coordinate 569,910 downwards.
CCCGTTGGTGTTCAGTTACCAAAGTTCGGCTCCTTCCGTCCCGTGTTCACACCAACATGCCCGTCCACATCCTTGGCCAGTTGTGGGAGAACGGCATCTCCTCTGTCCCGTATGGCTGGACACTCCTCAAAATATTGCCCGTTGCGGCACTCGTCTGTCTCCTGAAGATTTACTTCAATGGCGCGACCAACACTTCGGAGCGCAATATGCACTCCAAGGTGGTCATGATCACCGTGAGTCCACCCCACCACCTGGACATCCAAGCCCGCACATGACTAAGACATTGAATAGGGAGGCATGTCAGGCATCGGCGCAGAAGTAGCAAAAGGCCTCGCCGCTCGAGGTGCCCAGCTCGTTCTTCTAACCCAGCACGCCCTCACCGACCCCTTCCTCGTCGACTACATCGAAGACCTTCGCGCCCAAACCAACAACGAGCTCATCACTGCTGAGCAGGTTGATCTCGCTTCTCTGCACAGCATTCGCAACTTCGCCACCAAGTGGATTGACAACCTTCCGCCCCGCCGTCTAGACATGGTTATTCTGTGTGCAAACACTCGGACCCCGCCGGGCGGGGCCGCCGCTTTCACCGAGGACGGGCTGGAATCAAGTTGGGGTTTGAACTACATGGCCAACTTCCACCTTCTCAGCATTCTCAGTCCTGCATTGAGAGCCCAGCCACCGGATAGAGATGTGCGCATCATCTTTGGAACCTGTAGTTCCTACCTCGGTGGCGTCCTACCCATCACGAAGGACACTGGTAGCAAAAAGAACAAGAAGGAAAAGAAGGAAGACGCTGTGCCCTTCACGCCCGGCACTGCCTATTCAACTTCTAAGCTTGCCCTGATGACATTCGCCCACGCCTTCCAGAAGCATCTCTCGTCCTTTTCTCGCCCGGATCAGAACCCTATGAATTCCCGCGTCATACTCGTTGACCCGGGGTGGACGCGCACACCGGGCATGCGCCGCTTCCTCACACTCGGCAGCTTGTGGGGTCTCCTTTTCTACACGATAACGTGGCCGTTTTGGTGGCTCTTCCTGAAGAGTGCGGATCAAGGTGCCCAGACCTTTTTGTATGCTGCTATGGAAGCACAGTATGGCAGAGGAGAGGGCGGCTGGTTCTTGAAAGAATGCAGACAGATGGGTTTGTTGAAGGATGAGATCAAGGACGAAGTCATGCAGAAGAAGCTATGGGAATTGAGTGAGGAGACGGTCAAGGCCTTGGAGCAAGAGGGAGCAAAGCGGAGGGCCGCGGAGAAGCAGAAGGATGAGGCAAAAGGTGACAAGGCCAACGGTACGGACAAGAAGGCTGGGACCAAAACAACTGCCACCAAAGAGAATGGAACGGCTAAACAGAGGAAAGGGAAACAGTAAATTCTGGCTAGAGTAGGGTAGTGATACCACATCTGAACAGTGTACTGAAACCAAAATTTACATCAACTCGTATTCCACGTTATGCATACATAATTCATTCGCTAAGTGTACTTGCCGAACGCCCTCTACCTGCGCCTCCCCAAACCCAAAAACAAACGCAAATGATGTCGCTACTACTCCTCGATATGCTTTCGTTTGTAATGCAAGCGTGAACGTAGACATTTCAGAAACATGGGCGCGTATGCAAATGCAAGAGCAAGCAAGCAAAAAACAGACTACTACATCCTCCACCAGCGCACCACTCAGGACCTGCCTGACACGACCATGATCAACCTTGCACTAAGCTTTCAGTCTCCTCTCCTCGCACCTCACGCAAACCGGATCTTCGGATTCGCCACGGAGGAAATATCGTCCGTCCTCGAATGGTCCAGAGCACTCCTGTTTCTCGTTAGCATCTTCTCAGTACATTATCTAGTCCGAGAAATAACTTACCATGCAAACGAAGCAATTCAAATGCCACTCCGCGTTCAGCGCCTTGACCACCGTATCGGTAACAGGCTTCCTACACTTCCTGCACTTTGTACTAAACCGATTCGTGTGGCACCCCACACACCACGCATAGCCCTCCTTCTCCACAAATGGCGTCGAACTATCAAATGGATCGCCGCACTGCGCACAGAAGAAATGTCCAACATGCCACTCTGCCCCGCACGCAACGACCACCTCGCCCTCAATCGGCGTCTTGCACGATTTACAGCGGGGCGAAAAAGCTCGTGAAAGTCAAGATGGCAATAGAAGCGCAGCGACTGGTCGAACCCGTCTTCTTGCTCGAGCCGCTGCATGTCCTCGTAGGTGGGGTGGGTGTCCAGCATGGGTAGATCGTCTCCACGCTGGCGGGCCTGTATGCGGAGCACGCGTTCCCCGTGCTTGTTCTCTGGTTCAGGGTAGAAGGCTACGCATTCGAGATGCTCGCCGCAGTGATGGCAGAGGAAGCATTCTGGGTGGAAACGGACTCCTGCTGCGGAAACGATGCGTCCGGCAATGGGGAGTGCGCATTGCTCACAGAGAGCGCCAGTGCGGACAGTCGTGGGGGTCCAATGGGAGCGGGCGGTGTTGGCAGGGGTGTTGCGGTTGAAGGGCGACTTGCTCTTGGTAGGGACCGGTAAGGGACGGGTCGAGGTTGGCGGAGCATCCACGTTGATGGAGGGAACAGAAGGGCTAACGGAGATTGAAGGAGGGTTGAACTTGGACCCTCGGTTCGGTGCTCGAGGCTCATTTACGGCAATGGTTGGGATGCTTGGTGTGACAGATATGGATGGTGTGTCGTTGCTCCTGTACCCTCTTGATGGCGCGGGAGACTCGCTCACAGCTATCGTCGGGATAGCAGGCGTGTTGGTCCTGGGGCCTCTGCCAGGCGCTGGCGACTGGCTCACAGAGATGGATGGAATGGGTGGTGAAACGGATGTCGGAGGGGTTTTGTTGTAGAAACCTCTCGACGGCACAGGTGATTCGCTCACAGATATAGAGGGAGTAGGAACAGTAGATGCCGACGGCAGCTTCCTGCTCTTCAAGCCAAAACGGCCGCTGGGGATACTAGTTGAGGTTGATGGCGTTTCCTGGACAGCGATCGTGGGAATGGGAGGCACTGAAGATGGCTTCGAGCGCGCCGAAGGGGTCTGAGAAACGTTTATTGTTGGTACGGTAGGTGCAACGTTTTGAAGCGGGGTGTTGACTTTCCTTGAGGACGTAGTGCTAGGGAGTGGCCTCGCTAGAGGATCCTCATATACGTCAATGACAGGCATTTGTGCCCGATTCACTCTGGTTGACGGAGGTGGTGGTACAGAAGATGCGTTCGATTCAGATACAGGAGTAGGTGCTGGCGCTTTAGAGTTCACTGCTGGAGCATTGATGGTGGGGACCACAGGCTCAGTCACAGCCTTGGATAGAGGGCGAGGACCTCGCGTGGCTCCATTGAGAGGACGAGGCGTAGCACCAGGCAGCGCTGATATCTCTTCCTTCAGTTCGATTTCTTTAGGTTTCCAATCTTTGTTAAAAGACACAATGGGCCGACCTGGGCTGTCCGATACCATGCTAGGTGTAGGGAGCTTGGCGCTTCTATCCTTCAGCTTGAAGCCTGTCGCCGCTCGAAGTTCGTCGCTACGGACCTCTTTTCCATCTTTCGTCTTGACTTCGGGCTCATTCTCTATATCCGACTTGCTATCCTCGCTTGTCCTGGGTAGAGGAGAATTGCTCGTGTAACCTGCATTGCGCGATTGTGAAGGAGGGTTCTTCTGAATCTCATAACGATCGAACCGCTTGATGGGCATGATCGGGTCAGTGTTTGATCGTACAAGATTGTTGTCTTTCGAAAGTTGAACTCGGGCAAATGGGTTTCTCCTGACGCCTAGAGGAAGCTTGGCAACGGTCGGGGGGTTCGTGACAGCAGGGGGAGGAGGCAAGGCCTGGTCTTCCTCCGGTTCTTCATAGATCTGGTCGTCTGGATTTTTGAACAGACTGGCGCTAGTTTTCCTTCTCGAACTACTGCTGCGACGTTTTTGGCTTGGATCCGATACTTTACGGTGTGACGTGGACGGAATTGAAGATGATTTAGGCAGTGTCGCCGATGTTCCCGTCTTATCGCCAAAAGCCTCCTTTGTAGGGGACGTGCTGAAGCCTGCGTTGGCGGTGAGAGACGACCCACTTCCCACACGGCGGCTCTGCAGACTGCTGCTCCTGCTTCCAGAAGCCGCGCTCCCTATAGACTGCATAGAATTACGCTTTTGTCTCCGCAACTTTGAGTTTGCCCGCTGTAGATCTCCCTCTTTACGATCTAAACTCTGGCTTCTCTGAACGCTTCCCTTTCTAGCAAGCCCAGGGTAGGCGTACGGTGCATGTGGTTCAGTGCCAGGCGCATTCGGGTTTTGATGTTTCCAGACCAGCTCCGCGGCCTCGTCCCTTGCGGATTCATACAGACCTTGCTCTTTTTCAAGTCTAATTCCTCCATGGCAGCCCTTAATGCGCGCGCCTCACCCTTTTCCACCTGTCTCCGTCCGCTCTCGCGATACTGCACACTCGGCGTCCGTCCCCTCTCGGGTGGAGACGTCGACATGTCCCTTCCCCGCGGAGGCTGAACCAGAGGCCTGCCTGTGGTTGCTAGTACTCCATCAATGCTCATGTTGGAATCCGTTCGACGGTGTGACTTGGATTCGGTAGATGTTGACGGCCGCGGTGGCGGATCGGTGCTTGGTTCTGCCTCCTCAACCATCGGCTGTGTAAGAGGCGAGACGACGGGGGAGTCAGAGAACCTGGCTGAAGATCGGCTTGACCAGGTGTTGAAGTGCGCGGGAGGAGGGCGACTTCCTCGAACGGAGCCTGTAGGACGGACAGGACGGTTGGAGCGCAGGTCCTGTAGGTAGTTTGCTGTGGTACGATGGTTAGAGATAGTCTCCGGATCACGGTCTGGTATGCATACTCATCTGCGAAGAGCTCATGTATACTGGGCCAGGTGACGTTGCACCTTCCCTTTCCTTGGGGTGCATCTTGGAATGTGAGTGTTTACTGCCTCTGGATCTTTATTTATGTGCGATGCAGCAGATAGACACCGCTCGGTGCCTGTGGGAAAAAGACCGGCGTCTCTACGGAGGCTTCACTTATATAGTTGTACAAATGTTTACAATGATGCATACAGATTCGAAGTTGCGGTGTTGTCGTGGTCGTGGTGGGCACAGACGCAGCGGGCGCGCTCTGTGTGGTCGCCTAGCAACGCCACTACGCAAGCTATCCTGGCCCACCACAGTCGGCGACCCCAACATTGTAGTTTCAACCTCCACATTAACGCATCGTAGTCGATGGATAGTTTTGGACTCGTCATGAACTGCTGGATTTAGCTTCAGTGCTTGCATTCATCTTAATAATGTTCATTGCGGGGCGCCAGGACGATGTTCACACGGCATATTGATTTAATCTCCGACTAGCTGCCTCCTTTTCGCGCCCGGTTGACCCTGCCGAGGCCGGGAATCCGTCGGCTGTTTTGATTGAGCTCTGTCTGGTCTAGGGTTGAAGATACACGGCCGTCTCGATGAGCCACTAACGGTTATCGTGGAGCAATCTGGCCACTCTTTCGCGCAGTCTGCTACTTTTCTTCAGCTCCCAGCTCCCTCCTTCTGCTGCTGTTCCTGCGCGCTCAGAACCTTGACCCGTATGACCTCTTCTACCATCCTAACGTTGTTTGCTTTGCCGTTGATCACGCCCTCCAAGTCTTTCAAGCTGTCCCCAAGATCCTTCACCTTGCGGTTGTAGAAATCAGTCGCATCAGCCGTGCTCTTTTCGACGAAGAAACCAGTGCCAATGTCGATGAGCACATGCGTCGACGAGGTAAGACGGCCAGGAACGTAGAGAGAGGACGTGAGGGGGACGAGGAGTGGCTTGTCGGCGGTGCCCGGGTTGACGCCTTGCGATATCGAGTTGATGCAGTCACGGAACTTGGACTGCGCGGTTCGGAGAGATTGGAAGGAGGTAGTCAGGTGTTCCAGCTCGCGGTCAAGCTGCGTCTTCAGTTCTTGGAGTTGTGGAACGGGAAGCTGGCCCAGGTCGACTGCATACAAGTGGTCAGACAAATTCCATGTTTATTCATGCAATCGCAACCTACTCTGGCCACCCTGCTTTTGTGCCTGTTTCGTTGCCATGGCGGTTTTGTTGGTGAGTGCTTGGTGGGAGGGTATGGGCGAGCCTGTTACCCCGCTGAACTTTTGCGGAGGAAATCTTGGCTCTACCGACCGAGGGAGCTTGGGCGCTATCTGCGTGTATTCTATCCCCAATCACCTTTACGCACTCACGGCAGATTTCATGCTGTGCCTTCGAAGATCTCTGTACAAGGCCACAAACCTATTCTCAAGGTCTTATAGCTCTCGTTTCACCCCAGTCGAGACTTTCGACGGCCATCCTGAAGATGTTGACAAATTAGATCTGCGCGAGCCCGTAGTCTTTCCCAAACGCTTCACTAATCTGCCAGCCATCACGAAGTGGTTTAGACGCGTCGAGTGCCCCCCGGGCCGTGATACATGCCATGATCTAGACATCACGTACCTGAGCCGACATGGATCGTTGGTGGTGCCTCTTGAGCTCACGCGCCATCGCGCCGTCGAAGGGCTGAGCGCAGAAGCAACGACAAGCTTCGAGCGCTTTGAGGCTCCTTTATCACTTCTTCTTTCTCACATCACGAGCAAAGATCACTCGCAACAGCTGTATCTCGCACAGTGTGCTCTGAGCGACCTGCCTTCCGAATTGCAGCACGACCTGCCAATACCTGATCTAGTCTCTCGCATAGGCCGCGGCGATATTTATGCATCGAGCTTGTGGATGGGACTGCCGCCCACGAGCACGCCCCTACATCGCGATCCGAACCCCAATCTGTTCGTACAACTGGTGGGCGGTAAGGTGGTTCGTCTTGTGAAGCCCAAACAGGGCAGGTCTCTTTACGAGCGATTGAGGACTAGCAGCGGCCACGCGCATATGCGTGGCGAAGAGATGATGATGGGAGAAGAGAGGAATAGGTTGCATAGAGCTGTTTGGGGCGAGGAAGAGGTTGGCGGTGTGTCCGTGAGTGGTGTAGAAGCAACATTGGGTAGTGGAGACGGGCTATATATACCCCTTGGCTGGTGGCATGCTGTCGAAAGCTATGGAGCGCATACGAGTGCTTCTGTGAATTGGTGGTTCAGATGAAGGGCAATAAGCAAACGGGAACTCTTAAAGGCTTGAGGTCGGCTTTCGTGTATTAAGAGGCCTGAGGCTGAATATTCATGCTGGTTATTGGCAAGTATGGCATGCGCGCCTTCCGACAACATAGCTCGCGCATTACGTACGCGGCTTCCTCTATAGAGTGCAGCTCCTGCGGATTCATCGTCCTAGGCTTGCGTCTTGTTTTCCACATACTCCCTGCAATGGAATTCGTCTTGCGGTGTAATGAATTGAAATGCCGGGCCCAACTCCATGATCGAGCTGTGGTGACCACCTGCAGGTGAGCGGTGTGCGCTGCTTGTTGAATACTTGTTCCGTTGCGCTAACTCTGGTGGGGAGTCACATCTTCTGTTCTAGCTGCGCAGACTCGACGGGTCTTTCCAGATCTTCCAGTGGAAACCGGATATGTCCAGCTTGCCAGACGCAGCTCACCAACCCTGACGATGCTGTTGTTTCGTTACTCAATCCCGCCGAGGACTACAAAACATCTGTTCTCAGCGGTCTGAGTCCCACTGTCATAATGGAATGTGCTAGCCGCGGCCTGGCCTTCTATAGTTATCAAACGTCACAAGAGGTCATATATCAAGAGCATTTGGCAAAATCGTTGACAGAGAAATACTCCAACTTGAGTCAAAGTATGGATCAGCTTATCCACGATGCAAATGCTCAGATCAAGGCATTGCAGGAAAAGTTACAGGGTGGGTGGTCTACTCTCCACATTGTTCGGAAGGGGACCTGACACGTTACTTAGCAATGCACGAAGAACAAGCTTCCTTAGAACACAAAAACCAGGAACTGGTGGTATGAGCATGTCCATTGACGCCATATATATATGTGAATCACCTACTCACACTCGTTAGGATGCCTTCAGGGACAAGAGCAGAGCGCATGCGCAGACACAAAAGCAGTATCAATCCCTGAAGGCTCAATTAATGGCCACCCATGTCGCCAATGCTGCTGGAGAAGACGTCGACTTTGCGTTGAATACAATTCGCCAAGGGGATCGCTTCATTGACAAACTTCCTGGTATACGCTCAAGTGCGTCTAATCTTGCCCAATCCGGTGCGAATCAACAACGTAGAGGGAGCCGATTGTTTAGCCGTCCTGGGAGTGGGAGTTCCGGTAGCAGCGGACAGCGGGGAGGACCCGGTGGGCTGAGATTCAACAATCAATTGCAGACACGGGTCTTAAGTGGCAGGACAAACACTGGCCGTATGGCGTCACTGTCTTATATGTGGAGTTTACAAGCTGACCAAAGATCAGACTCCGTTCCCGTAGGTACACCGCAAGTCTGGGCAAACCAAAATCAACGGAGCCAGTTGCCTGTGATTGGTGGCGGTACACGTCAAAATGCAAATTTTGATGTCAATGTCGGTCCGACATATCGATCATCGCCCATGGCTCGTCATTCCGTTGGTGCAAGCATAGACTCAAGGACCATGAATTTTGAGGTTTCAGGCGGAAAGGCGAAAGGGACTGGTTTGAACAGCGTAGGATATCTACAAAATTGAGAAGTGCAAACTTGGTTGATCGGTGAATATCAGGAGGTGACGAAGGAAGTAAGACGGACGTGACGGGCCTGAAGTCAAATGACAAGTTGCCGAGCCATCCAATCATGCCCATCTAGCTGCGTGACTAAGACGATCAACGGATGTCATACAACTTCGCGACCCGCGTCCTAATCCAGCCTTGAAAGTGTTGCCGTGGGCGTAGACACCGTCTTAGCAGATGTGAGGCAGCCTATTGACGCTTACCAGGTCCCAATATAGCTCAAGAGCAAAGGCGTTGTGTAATATTGCAAATCTCTTCATCGTTACCATTGAAAACGGGAACTAGACCCAAAGCCCTAGTAAGGCACTAAGTTGGGCATGAAGAGGCAGACATTGAAAGTTTTAAGAAGTCAAGAATAAGTTCGTCTAATTGAGCCTGATCAGACTTTGTGGAACATTGCCTTGCTAGGTACTACGCTGGAAGCGTCAAATGACTCGCATATATCGGTGGGGCGGATTGCCCTGAATTTGTCCTTCAGCCGGATTTCGACAGTGCATGTCCATTTCAGTCTTAGAGTTGTAACTACTATTGGTCTAATCGAAGACGCGTATCGTATGCGATCGAGCAGTAGGTGTGGTGATCCAGGTACCTGGATGCACACATCATGTACATGTCTACTTATGGCAACGCGAGATGTTTCGGGGAAGTCGGGACAGAGTGGCTGCATATGACATTCTTCGACCGGTAGCGTCGCGCTACTGAACTTGTTCAATATGTTGGGCTCGCATAGAAGATTGTGGGTGAACTCGGGCTTTGGTGCGTCTGTTGAATGCGTGATGGTGTGAAGGACTGATGCTCGATTGGTAATCGGATGAGTTTTCCGTTCTCGACGGCAAGTCACCGGAACGATGGCAGCTGAGCCATTTAATACAAGTTGGGCTCCTTGACCGATTTACAGTGACGCGACCGTGATCATGAGATTTGTTGGGCGATGATAGATAGGAGAAATGTGGAAAAGTGAGTGGTCATTTTTGTGGCTGGTTTGCCTCTCATATCGGCATGCTTGTTTCATCGAAAGGGGCTCGGGGGTGGGTTCATTGGGTTTGGCTCGCTTGTCAGCCTCTTCTCGGCCACGCATATGCAAGCATTGCGGCCTGGAGGCTGACCGACTGACTTCACTTTAGGCTTTGCGAGTGGACATCGTACAAATATTCAGAAAAGTGAGTTGTCGTCGGACATACCCCCTTCAATGATGATTGGAAGTGTTTTGTAGCTGCTCAATAGAGATCTACTGTTTTCTTGCATATGTGGTGGCGACGATGTGAGGCGAAGCACCCTGCCCTGTCAACCGAAATTTGCCTCTTGGGTGTGAAACTTTTTTGTCCGAACTGCGTACTATATATCGACTGCGTAGAATGTCATAGAACATAATAGAACATAATTACATTCCTGTCTTCAATATCAGGAGATCCGTTGTCAGCGTGTTTTGTCATCTCCAAAATTCAAATGGGTCACATGCTACGAAGACATTGAAAAAGGAATATTACTCACTGAGGGTGTGAACACGCATTTCATGCAAGTAAGACTCTGCTGAATGGATACTAGAAAATAGATGGAGTGTAGAGTACAGTACTGATTGGTTTGGAGTTTTTGACGGCGGCCGCCGAAGTTGCCTTGAGCTGAACGTCAAGGGCGGCTTGTGGATATAAGGAGCCTACGCAAAGACGAATTATTTTTTGCTTGTGGCAATATAGATAGTCATGCTATACTTCGTTTGACCACATGTTGCTAGCTGTGGCGGTCGGTGCTATGATTCAGGAAAATACCTAGGCATACTCTGGGCATAAAACTGTACACGCTATCAATCTACCAAAGGTATCAACGCCACCAGGAAAGGGCTAGTACTCAGACAAGATGTGAGTATATACTTCTTCTATTCGCTCGTCGCCCCTGCCTACCTACTACCTACTACCTATTCACCGCTCCCTGTCGCAGGGCAGCATGCATTGATGACTCGACCATGTCCATCAGCATCACCGACCGTCATTCTCAGGCCAAGTGCTTCTTAGATTTTGTCGCACACAGCTTGCTTTAAGTCTCTAAGTGGTCTGTGCGGCTGTGGCTATCGCCAGCATAATCGAAACGTATGGCTGTAACAGGAACTCCGGCATCCATGTCCAGAGACACATCGTTGCATTGTCCGCCCTCACCTGTACATACAGCAACAAGAGACGTTCTCTCACGATAGGCTTCTGTCGTCGCTTCGATGACATACCCCCGGCGAGGTAGGGCCAGGTGCCTGGTGCATGGCTTCTGATGAACTAGCGGAGGGCTTGAAATGCATCTCCTCTCGAGAGGATGGCTATATCACAGCTGGGGGGAACAGTGCGTCCCAGGAGCAGGTGCTCAAGAAGCGACGTTGGCAACAGGAGTGGATCTGCTCCACCTTCTCCAGTTCAAGGGAGGCTAGGGCCCGCGCCGTCCGCCTTCCCGGGCCAAGCTTGCTCCTTAGCTTCCAAGGTTCAACGACCTCACTCGACTGCACGACACCACATTCACCAACACGAAGAAGCATAGCTCTTGCCATGATGAAGACGTTAACATTCAAGCTCACCGAAAATTCAAGTCCACCAGTGCAATCGCCAGAAATGCCACCTATACGCGAGCGCCGCCCGTAGCTGCCTACAGCTCCACCGTAACGACCCACCATCACAACTCCAACGCCAACGCCATACACTCTCCCAAACAAGAGTCGAGAACGAAAAAACTCTTAGACTTCTCATCAATCTTAGCCAACGTCATCATTCGTGTACGACTTGTGTATGGCTACTTCGCGGTGGACACATACAAGGCGCATATGTCTGCGTAGTAACATCCGGCCAGCAAGAGATATGAGGAATATGCAAGCTTCCACGAGTACAGCCTAACTCTTTTTTTATTCTTCGTGGGCCGTCAGTTGCCGCTAAGGAAAGAGTCGTGAAGTATATCCCTGGTTGTGCGGTTGCGGTTCGAGTTTGCCGCTTGTCCTCGACACCATAATGGGCCGGTATCAGCGGCATTGAGACGAGGTGTTAGGAATGCTCGTTGCTATCTGTATTGGTATAGCATAGAAGAGTTGGGACACTGTTATGAGCATCAGAGTGGAAGCTACCGTTCACCTTCGAGGCAGCGGAGGGTTCAACCCAAGCTCTGGGTGGCTGCGCCGGTTGTGCTTCAACAAAGCATCTGACCGCTTGAAAAACTTAACACACCCAGCCACCTTGCAGTGGAAATTTTGCTCGCCGTCGCCGTGTTTCTGCCTCTTGTGGCGGGACAAGTTCCCCTTGCTATAGTCTCCGCCAAACTTTTTGCCGCAAATGTTACAGAAATGCGGACCTGACTCTGAAGCCACTGACGCGATGATTGTATCAATTTCACCTGCTTCCACTGGTCGCCTTGAGCTTGTTAGTGCATTAGGACATTGAGCACTTTATCGCCACATGAAGAAGCTTACGATTGATTGTACCGACCCCTTTCGACTAGACCTGTCGGGTATCCAGGCTGGGTTCTTGTACTCGGTGGCCACAACTCTTCGGTGCGGCTCGGATAATCGTTCCCACTACCCGGATAGGCGTTCGCTCCATCCACCATAGGAGATGATCCTTGGACCGGATTCCCAATCTCTGTCAGCCGAGGTACCTGACCTGCTGCCGGATGTTGCCGAGGAATATATGGCGATGATACTTGTGGACCGTAGGGACCTTGGATGACCGCTGACTGTGCTCCAGACGAAGTGAACCCGGTTTGGTGACTGGACCCTTGCACCCCACCGCACTGCCAACAGTACAGGCGGCCGAGATAGTCTCTCTGTACCGGAGCACCATGACAGAAAGAGTTGGGTAGTGTTGTTGCGTAGTACATGCCTGTAGAATGAAGAGGCTGTGAGGTTGCTCCCGTCCTTTGCCAACTCTGATTAACGCTTTGGGGAGGATTCGACGGGCCAGTGTTCTCACGGTACGAGGAACCGGGGTGTCTGTTCGCCATCTGAAGCTTGCACTTGGGCCAGTTGTTGAACTTCGGTATCCTCTAGCGGCGGAGAGGGGTCGGAAAGGAATCAATTATGCGGGGCTCAACGCTGCGAGCAGACGTGGAGTCTATCGCAAGATTGAGACGTTCGGATCGATGTCAATACAGTGGATTTGTCGTTGTTCAAAAGGCAGGAAGGAGCCAGGTTGTGAAGCTTGCATACAGGGGCGATGGCCGCGATGGAGGAACCAAGATGGGCTGTCTCGAATGAGGCTGAGAAAGCTCGCCAAGCCCGTGGACACCACAAACTCGGAAAAGCCGAACAACGAGCGAACGTGGAATTGCTGTCTTGTCACTCGATGCCAGCAGGAAGAATGATGTTACAGAGATCGTGGATGGGTTCCGGAGGTCGTGGGCTTACTGAGGCGATACCGTGTTGAAGAGTCACACAACACAGCTTGATCCCAGACGAGTTCCTATTTCCTGCGATTTTGCACGCAATGCAATGGCGTTGTCTGCTGGCCTCACTGTTCGGATTGACAACGGACGGAAGAAGAAGGGCGCGAACAGGCAACCACCGCTAGTGGATGGATGAGTGAAGACGACGTGTCACGGGCCGGGGGACTGCTTTGAAGAATGTGCGGCTAGATGAGGCGAAGCACCCTGTTGCAGAGATGGTGCGGATAATGTCGCTGTTGTTTTAGACAGCAGTTCGGCGGTGTAAGGCGTCACGCTGTCCTAGGATTTGGGTTCTGGAATACCCACAACTATACCGGCATTGGTTAGCCGAACACCAGGAGAGTCCGACCACGTACAGTTTATACCATCAACTCTGCCTTGCGACGCGTCTGTCCATGGAATGGCAGCCCAATGAGCCTAGGAGGACACCATTCATCCTGCTTCTCATAGGTGGCACGCTCAGGATTACTGACAATCCTGCAAGCGCCATCCGTGCCATCCTGATTCTTTGGTGGCAATGCTGGCAACGCTGGCAACGGAGGAGCCGCATAGAGGCCGCCCATATACACATCAGCAAACGTTGAGGTGGATCGAGGAAGATGAGGGGGCAGCATAGACTTCTAGTCGGCTGAGCTGGCGCTCTATATTCCAACTGGTGCTGACAGGCGATTTGCACTGCGATGTGCTTACAGTTCCGAGCATTCCTCGCGCTGGTGAGATGACACAGCATGGTATATTGAGGCCACAGGCAGACAAACGACAATAACAATAAGAAGAAGACATTTCTACGAGTCTGGTATGAAAACCGCACAATGACAGCATTGTAGAACGACCAGCAAAGGTATTCGGGTGCCAAAAGTCCCACAAAAGAGCGCTATCGGCCCATATTTCAATGGTACTTTCCCTGCAGATTTTACGCATGCGGGACTCGTCGGTCGCCTACACCCATACATAACATGCTTGTTAAATGATCTACTTGGGGCGCTGCGGGCAAGGAAGTGTTGGCTGCCGATACGGGCAGCCATGGCGCAGTGGGCCACAGCGCAAATTGCGTCCACAGGACCGTCGGTCGCTTAGGTGCATGTATGAAGTCTGCTGACAGCAAAAACAAACCAGGTATTTCCGTCGCAAATGCTTGCACGCTGTTACTTGTAGCCTTGCCCTTACGACGCTTGTTTCGACAGTGTCATCTGGGAAATGGCTGCCGCCCACAACTGGTTATGGCGACTTTATTAAAACATGTGTCTCGGACCGCTAATGAAGGCATGACTGTAGTGGCTAGCTTTGCCAGCTACGGACCTTGGGATGTTCGTTGAAGCTGAATCTCAGATTAGGAAGCACGTCTTGAACCTGTGCACTGCTACAAAACTCAGTGAGTGTAAGAGTAGCGCTATATATCCATGGGTGTCGAATTTAGCGGCTCCAGAAGCGCCATGCATGCGTAAAAACGGCGTGGTTGTGCATCCCACGAGATCATTCAAGTCTAGGGAGCTCATTCGTTGATTCCACGAACAGATCCAGGGACTTTCAGTGACCGTTGTCCATGCTACGCTATCATGGCGCACATGTTAATCCCATTTCCGTATGAAGTGTACCGGTTGCCCGGATCAGTTAAATGCTTGATTGATTACACACAGTGTCATGATCAAAATGATTCGCGTGTTGGAGAGATCAACTCCGCAGCGTGTTGGGCCCCGTTGCTAGATTGGCAAAGCGACATATTAATATATGGCGAAAGTTGTGGAGTTGGTGGGGGATACATTGTAATCTGACAGACTTGTCGCTGTTTGGCCTATGAAGTCGTGGTGATTACCCTTCCAACCGATGTGGCGTTTCTATTGTCGAACAGCTACAACACGGCTCAACCCCATGGGGAGTTCGCATCAAGTGGTCCACAAAGGGAAGTCGTTCGCGCTAGATTCCGTTCTCGAACAAGCTCGGAAGTGCAAAAAGCCTTCAATATTGACGGTTAACAACCCGCCAATCGCACACCTTGTGGTGTTGCTATCAATGCGTACCCCTGGACATGCGTCGCTTCGCCTTGCTCCCAAACCCGATTATCGAACGAGTTGTATCGAATTTATGATTTAGACTAGAAATGCGATCTAATGAAGTATCCTGAAGTTCTGAATGCCACCAAGCTCATGCGCTCACCTCGTATTTGGGAGATTTGACATGCTAACCTCACTCACCCACCAGAGTGAGATCTGAAAATCTAGCCGCAACCGGGGGCACGGATCATTCGTTCATGTGTGGGGGGACAGCGGGAAGAGGTGCGGAGCAGATGCGATTGCAGCGGCTGGCGTCTTGGCCATACATCGCATCGTATTGAAAATGATCACGCCATCACCTGCAGCAAAGCTCATCGGCATATCGATTACTGATTCCAGCCCGTGTCCACTGCGAATACCTGATTGACACCTTCGCCAGCCTCGTCCCGGACTGGTCAGAGCTCTCCACCCCACACCCATGCACCGATCTCCCGACGCACGTGCATGAGTGAAGAAGGGTGATGCTGGTCTTCCGCATCTGACTGCGTTGGCAGTGCATTGCGAAGTCGCCCCGCAATCCTGAGCCAGCCACCTCGAAGGCGGAACAGCGAGGAGCTGGGTATCGGATTGAATTCGCCGAGATGCGAATCCGAACCCGATGGAAGAGAAATCGGATGCGTTGCACATGACTGGATTTTCGGTTGATCGATGGTAGGCCTAGTACCTTGGGGAGTGTATTCGGTTATCCTGTTCGGGGCATCAACAATACAATTTGCTCTTTTGATAAGGTACTATGGTAGTTGTGCATGTGGGCTTCGCGGGGTGGACGACGCTTCTGATTCACTGGCAACTCCTTCTCGGTGGGGCGGTAAATAAATACGATGAATACGGTCTTTACTTTAGGCGAAACTACAGCAGTGGGTCTCTAGATTTCTTTTCTCTATGTGTGTAACCGGGGCGCTGAATTTTGAACGTTGGCGGTGCTTTCCACTGACTATTAGACGTTGCCTTTTATGCCTAAACACTTCCTCTTGTAACGTTTTTGTTGTCTTTACTTCCAATCACATCTTTGTACGGTCTCGCTACTCTTCCTCAAGTCAAGTTTTCACACAAGCTGCTAAAAACACAATCTGCTTCCATATATCAACGTTTTCAATTGTGCGCGGTTCACGCCTTCAACGTCGTATGGGTCGGCCCATTATTCGCGCCCTCAATGGGTCGCAATTGCGCATCCGCGACATCATTTACCTGAATTAGCCATCTGACTGAATCTGGCAAAAGCATTACTTTATGCACTGCAAGCACACGGTACCGGGATAGCAAAGCGTACAAACGATGCGAAAAGTTTCACGGAATAACTTTGTAGATATGACCGTACTGTTTGAGCAGAATTACACCGTCAGAATATCTACATAATAGAAATAGATGAGCTCAAGAGGGAAATCGCTCGACCTCGACAGAATGTGAACGAGCGATACCTTACGTGGGGCGAACTAGAAACAGTATTTTAGTTACTGTTAAACTTGATATAGATAACAGTATACGTGTCAATATTAACCGCTATTGGGATGGCTCATACCCGAAAGAAACTAATATACTTATGCCGCGCGAGAAAAAAGAGACACCCTTGAAGAAAATAAAGAATCCAATTGATACTACACCACTACCTGAAGAGTTAATTATGTAAAAAAAGAGTTGAGGTGAGTACCGCCGAAGCCTGTAGAAACCTTTTCACTCGGGGAATACATAAATCTGGCATGGTGGATAAGTAAATTGTACAGTCGCCCAAGATGCTGCTATGTTACAACTTCCGATCCTATCCCTTAGATGAAAATAGATAACCTTTCGGAAAACAATTAAAATCTGTCCAAAAGTGGCATGTTCGTTTGAATGATATATTTGCATACGTGCAACTATTCCACATGGTATGTCCCCAGCTTGACCTTGGATGCAGGAGTTGGACGTTACGCGTAGGCTGTGCCTGTTCGACGCATGTTGTTCAGTTTTTATCGTTGAAGAAACGTAGTCTTCGCTTCATGACCACATCCATGTCGGACTGTCCCACGAACAAACTATAAGTAGAAGTCAGCCCTCGAATGCTCATGAGATCAAATGGAAGATGCACTCCACTATTCGTTGTCAAGTTTGTGAATGGGTAGACTTACAAGCACCGCTCGGTCCACTCTTTAGCAGGATCTGCAAGATCCATGTCATAGTTGAGAAACAAAGTGGCAACAAACTTGGATATTTCTTGGGAAGCGATATCTACGGGTACTGCTATTAGCTAAAACACCAAGTGATGATGAAAGGATGATCACTTACTGCGTCCCAAGCACGCACGTGAACCAGCCCCAAATGTCAGGAAGTATCGAGCTAGATGAGCAAGTCAACTTTCCAAACGTGTACATGAAACTTAGACGGCTCGACTTACACATCTCACTTGTGTCTCCTTCCAGCCATCTCTCTGGCCGAAAGGTATCTGCGTCGTGTCCGTAGATAGTCCTATCCCTTTGCACAGCCCATGCATTCATTCCCACCACAGTATCCGCTGGGAGATAATGGCCTTCGATGGTCGCCCCTTCTGCAGGCACTACGCGAGGCAAGTCCATACCAAAACCTGGGTGAATGCGAAGCCCTTCGTTGATGACTGCTTGCAGGTAGTGAAGCTTGGTAGCCTCATCATGCCTCACTGGGTTACTCAGCTCGCCATTTACCCAGGCTTCATCGATTTCCGCAAGAAGCTTTCTCTTTACAGATGGAGTCTTTAGTACGTAGTAGACAATTGCCCTCATGCTCACAGCCGTCGTGTCGCTGCCCGCAGCAACTTGTGCTGTCCCCATACTAATGACATCAACATACGTAAAATCCTGGGGTTGTTTCTCGTGCGAGTCGAAGAACCGGTTGACCAGATCCTTCTTACCACCTGGATTCTCTCTCCGTCGTGCCGTTTCACGGACTGCGAAATCGCGTAGTGTACCATGACGCTCACCAACGCCGAGCCAGTTACCGATGAGGGGTTTGAGAAACTCATGGGCATAATAGACGTAAGGAACATGACCGAGCCAGGATCCTGAGCGGCCCAATGTTCGGATGCTCGCGAATATGCCATCGTCCTTTCCGGCATTGATGTACCCGAAGTTTGTGGACCATGTGATTTCTCCAATGACATCTAAACCGTAAATGAGCGTTGAACTTCGTAGCTGTATGCAGACAAATAGAAGAGAATGTTCTGAGCTCACCAAATGCGAAGAGATGCACCCACTTAGCCATGTCAACTCTTTGCCCGATTCTCTTGTCGAACTGCTCCATCAGCATCTTCAAACACAAGTCTACATATGGCTCCAAGTCTCTGAGACTTTCCGTCGAGTAAGCTCGTGCTACCCACTTCCTCTGCTGTCCATGCACCTTTTGATCCTGCCCAGCGAATAGGTCCAACTTCCGCGGACCACGCCAGACGCGGTACCAATCTGATTTGGGCCAAGCTGCTGTACTAACGGAATACACTTGACGAACTGCCTGTGGAGTGCTGACTGAGACTTGGTTGGGAGCAGTACGAACTATGGGACCGTATTTCTTGTGTAGATTGACAGAGATGCGGTGGTATCGCTCAGTTTTGGTCTGGTAAACGAGCCACCAGTTGGTGAGAGAGGCAAGGAACGGACCGGGGATCCGGGAAAGAGGCGAGAAAAACCTCTGGTAGACAATGTAAGAGAGTAGAAAGAGGATAGATATGAGCATGAGAACATATTGATAGGGGGACATCATAATGGGGGAAATCGAGATTAATGATCGAGATACCAATGTTCTTATCGAACGTTATTCACAGGATATCCGCAGAAACACGAGGATAGAGCAGAAATATATTTCCGTTTGGCTGCCATTTTAGGTATCCATAAGCTGATGGTGTGGTGCGCCTACTACCCTTAGCTTCGTATAGCCTTCCCTCGTTGTGGGTACCAGCGTTTGTTTAAAGGTGGAAAATCTGCATCATGCTCCTACACACTGGTATGGGGTGCTCGGCAGCGAATTATCAAGCTCGTCTCGTGCGAAAGCTGCATCTCGCACGGCGGTTAAGGGCTATCACGTCTTGGGTGTGGTTGAAGGGTCCCTTGGTATTCGACATTGTACTCGTATCACCACCACCAGATACGCTAGAGATACGCCTTTTTTGCGGCGTAGTGTGATCTAGCATGCAGGTAAGGCAACAGCTGCGTATTATAGACCGTCAGCGTGGACATCCGAGTGACATGCTTTCATACCAACGTGTCCATGAGGGTTTTCGAAAAAGGGAGTGAAGTTGTTGTTTGTCGGGAAATTACTGTCTGTTTGCCGATAGTCTAGCAACAAAATGAGAGTGTTGTACGGTGAACAACGAGGTTCATCTCGGCCGCTGACTGGTCCATTCCGTACTGGCTTCTTCTATAGTGGCGATAGCTACGCCGCAAAACTGACCAACAGTGAAAGTAATATTCCTCCGCTGTAAGGCAGTGGCCTGTTATCAGTCACATCACATCTTGTCTGAGTGAGACCTAAGCCGTGTTCGGCCATCCATTTTCCGACAAAGCACTGGTGTGATTTTGGAGCTCGCTCGTCGTATACGGGATCTGGGTCGGACGTTTTTATCACGGGCATAATTCCTCAGCTCCTCCTTCTCTTAACGGTCGTGAATTATCGCGCTCCAGTCCCAATTCCCCTTCCTCGTTCTCCGGAATAGATAAAAATCTTTGTAGGTGCTCATGGCTGAAGAACCAAACAGATGAGGGCAAATATCATCGGCATTGCGAACAGAAAAAATCGGAAAGTGGAGGTATGGCACTGCGAGCAAACAGCTCGGCCGAATTACTACGTGAAGAGGTTCTTCGGAGAATCCTCGCCCGTGTGGAGACCCCACAAGGCGCGTTTTCTTGGCGACGTGTTCACACGTGACCGGGCCATCGCACTTAATGACGCACCAGTGTCGGATAGGCTAGAGACGACACCATATCGGGTATCGGCTGGGTCCCTTGCGATTGCCGTTTTGTTCTCCCGCAAGTGTCCCCGCTCCACTCGCCAACCCACGCTACAAACGGCATCACTTCTCGGCCTCATGGCCGCGCTGCACCGTGGCCCGGGGAACACGCTACGCGTCGCCGACTTTATTACCGCGTTCATCGGCTCTGGAAATCGAGATCTCGGCTTGTGTGGTGTCAGTCTGGGCCAAGTACATTAAGCGCGCGAATACACTTGTTTGTTCCATATTACATCTTGCTGATCACGTTTCGTCATAATAACCATCGGTCTTGTTTGCCTTGATACCCTTGTTAAACCATATATTTTCCATCCTTACTGCTACTGCCCTAGATTTTTTAAGACCGCTGGGAAAGACAACTACATGGCCACCGAAAAGTATGATGTGGTAGTCGTCGGAGCAGGACCGGTTGGGTTGATGCTCTCGACTTGCCTGTCAAGATGGGGTTACAAAATCAAGCATATCGACAACCGCGCCGAGCCCACACCTACAGGTCGTGCAGATGGTATTCAACCACGGTCGTTGGATTTGCTGCGGAACATGGGCTTGAAGCGCAAGATCATGGAGTATGAGCCTGCTAAGGTCTACGAAGTCGCATTCTGGGACCCCAACTCGAACGGCATTCATAGGACTGGAACATGGGCTTCGTGCCCCAAGTTCATCGACGCAAGGCATCCTTTCACGACATTACTACACCAAGGCATGATTGAGAGGGTATTCATTGAGGACATCGAGAAGAATGGCACACAGATTCAAAGGCCATGGACAATCACTGGGTTCAAGAACGATGGTGCGGATCCAGCATACCCGGTGGAGGTGAATCTCGCACACGTGGACGGTACGCATTCCGAGGCCGTACGCGCAAAGTACCTTTTCAGCGGCGAGGGGGCAAGAAGTTTCGTGAGGGACCAGCTTAAGATTGGCATCAAGTACAAGGACCCTATCGCCAATGTCTGGGGCGTGATGGACGGTGTTGTTCGGACAAACTTTCCGGATATCAAAATGAAGTGCACAATCCATTCTGACGCCGGGTCAATCATGGTTATTCCTCGGGAGAATAACATGGTCCGCCTGTATATCCAAATTGCCTCTTCGACCGACAAGGATTGGAACCCTCGCAAGTCTGCCACCGCGGAGGAGGTGCAACAGAAAGCCAAAAATATTCTGAAGCCGTACACCATCTCCTGGGATCGTGTAGAATGGTACTCTGTATACCCCATTGGGCAAGGCATTGCAGAGCGGTATACCTTGGACGAGCGCGTCTTCATGGGTGGCGATGCATGCCACACGCACTCGCCAAAGGCTGGCCAAGGCATGAACACGGCGTTCCTCGACGCTGTGAACCTCGCCTGGAAGATTCATCATGTAGAATCCGGCTTTGCGCCGCGATCTCTCCTCTCAACCTACGAATCAGAACGCAAGCTCATCGCAGAGAATCTGCTCGACTTTGACGCACGCTATGCGAAGCTCTTCTCTGCACGTATTCCATCCGCTGGCGAAGTAGCTGGCGCATCTCAAGCAAACAGCCAAGCGGAAGAGAACGAGTTCATCAAGACATTCAAGGCATCTTGCGAATTCACCTCCGGCTACGGCGTAGCTTACAACCCCAACACAATTAACTGGGGCCCCGAGCACCCCGCTCAACACCCGCTGATCCTCTCCTACGAGAAGGGCACTGCTCTGCGAACAGGCCGGACGCTCATCCCCGCAACCGTGACCCGCGTCGTAGATGCCAACGTTGTACATCTCGAGCAAGAGATTCCCATGAACGGCTCCTACCGCATGTACATCTTTGGCGGCAGTGCTCAAAAGACGAAGCCCGCAATGCGCGACCTTGCAACGCACATGTCGAACCCGAGGTCCTTCTTCTCCACTTTCGCTCACAAGGATATGTCTGTGGACCGCTACCACGAGAAGCACAACCCGCACAGCGACTTCATTTCGCTCTGCACGATCATCAACTCACCGCGTGCGGGTATTGAGATCGATGAGTTGCTGCCAGAGATATTCGCGAGGTATCGGGACCACGTGTATGCGGATGATGTGTGGGACCAGCGTGTGCCGGATGCCAAAGCGGCAGCACATGCGAAAATGGGACTTGATGAGGAGAAGGGCGGCGTTGTCGTAGTACGACCAGACGGATATGTTGGTGTTGTGGTGAAGTTGGAGGAGGGTGCAGGGACATGCGAGGCGCTGAACAAGTACTTCGCTGCTGTTACTGGAAAGAAGATGGGAGATGAGAGAGCATCGTTGTAGATAATGCCGAATGGCTATCGGAGAGCTATTGTATTGTAAATATTGGGCTTGTAGATTTCCTTTTTGTTATAAGAAGCGGTCTAGAATTTACATGACGTCCTTTTCACCATGGTTTTGACCTCGTGAAACATGTTTCAGTTGATCATGCAATGGTGTCAAACACTCCGCGTATGACAACAGAGCAAAAAATTGGATGTATTAAACGAGCAACATCATAGGAGAGCACGATGTGGGACCAGGCAAAAGTCTAGAACGTGAACAATCACAGCAAGCAGATGGAACAGAGGTAATATGATCATTGTACATTTCTTGTTTTGATTTCATGCAGCCTAAAGGGTATCATGACGTGCCTGCTCCGCCCAATATGCACATGTAAAGTCCTAGACCCTAGGAGCCGCCCGCCGGAAAAGCCCTCGAAAGATGGACATCAATGCCACAAAAAGATAACACTAAAAATAAAGTCCATGCATTCCCGTTCAGCATACAGGAGACGACAAGCGCACTGTGGAGTGTCGCATGTAAGGAGAGCCATGGACGCTCCGATGTCGATATAGCAAATAAAAAGATTCGTCAGAAATTCCTGCTCTTTTCGAGACCTTTTCGCCAACGCCGATTAGAGATATAAAAAAATGTGTCAAATATTTTCGTCGAACGTGCAAAATGGTCCATCGTCGTCGTCTCTCTCTGTCGGGCGCGTCGTTGCCTCTCTCTGTTGGATGCGTCGTTTTCGCTGGAATGAGCGATTAATAGTGGCGATCAGATTCGCTCCTTTGCCTTCCCACGATACTACCGTCGTGCACCACCAACCTCGACTTGATGGGATGTCCGCTCAAACGCTGCTAGTTTCCGCCTCTTTGCCGCCATATTTCCATTGTCTTCTCCTCCGGTCGATTCAGCGTAATCATCGTTGAAACCCTCGCCATAGCCGTGGAATGAGGCATCGGTATACTGCCGCTTGGCTCCGGCCCTCTCCGGTCTGGCTAACCTGGAAGCTGCAGATGAAGCGTGTGGATTAGGCGTCGTAGCAGTCGATTGAAGACCCCGATGCGGGGCGCCTTCGACTGGGATCTTTGGTTTGGCAGACTCATCAGTACCGAGATAGGTGCGATACTTGTTAGCGTCTGCGGAGGGCAGTGGTCCTTTGTCCATGCCCGCCAAAGCGCCGTTGAGCAAGTCTTCAAAGTCAGCTGACAGACCTGGACCGCCGGGATTCAGGGCTTTCTTCATCTCTTTCCCGCTCACAAAGGAGAGGTAATAGTCCTGCTCGGGTATGCTGGTCATGATGGACAGCTTCCCTTCCATTTTCACTGCCTTTGGCTTTCCAGCGATCTGCAATGATTTGATGTGTCCTTCGTAAGACTTGCGCAGCTTGTTAATCTTCTCGCCCGTGACTGGGTCGGTCCGCGCAACACTCTTGGCAAGGTTGTTCAGGCCGTAGAGCTCGAACAAATTCTGCGAATTATGCGGTCGGGACGACTCATGGGCTACCAAGTACGGGGTGTCAGCAACACAGAACCAAACTGCGCTGTACATAGGGAACCTTACTGCTTTGGCAGAGCTTGAACAGCTGACTGCCACAGATACCCTCGGACGCGGTCACGGCTCGATCTTGGGCGAAGCCAACCCTGTTTTGCCGGTTGTGGTTGGTGAGTCTGTGTCCTCCCAGCCGCACGGCATCATCGCCCTGGCTGTCTTCCATCTGCATATCTCCATCGCTGTCTATGTTCATCGAGCCGGATAGCGCGGCGGTGCTGGCGGGGGTCGGAAAGGCGTGGATGCTGGAGGCCGAGGGGCCCGACTGCGACAGGTGCTGCGACATGTGGACCGAGGAGGGGGCGTCATTACGGACGGCGCTGGGTGCGCAGTCGTGGCAGGGCCGCCATTTGACTGCGAACTCATCGGGGGGTACGGCGGTGAAGTGGGCGTGTTCGGCTGGACGAAGGGCGTCTTTGTCTCGCTGCTCTTGGCGGCGATGTGGTAGGGCGGCGAGGCCGGCGAAAAAGAACCCGTCAAGCGCTGTCGCTTCGCAGTATGTTCTGACATAGAGGCCGCAGCGTCGGCACCGGCGGCTGGCGAGGGTGCGACGGTCGTCCTGCGGGCTGTTGGGTCGAGGAGGGACGTCGGCGGCAGCCCCGTCGAGGCGCTTGGCGTTCCCGGCTTCTAGACGGTGCGCATGCGACAAGAAGGGCGGCGGCGGGTCGAAGGACGGTGATTGCTCGCGTGCGAGCTGTTGGAGGGCAGTTGACGCTGGGCGCGGGCGGGTGGCGAGGATGGCGGGTGGGTGGTGAGTGGTGAAGGTTGCTGGAGTGAGTGAAATCAGCGGCACTCGACCAACAGCGGCGATCGGCAAAGGGACGCATCACGTGACTACGAGAAGCGTGCCTGATGTCACTATTCTTAGGCGCGCTCTGCGCCATTCACCCGCGCATGCTCCAGCAGCGCCTGCGACCGCACTGTTCCATGCGGGCACCCTCCGCCAACCCAGGCCAGTATGGATGACGCCGCAGCCTCTCGTCCTGCCCGCCCGTCGGCGACATCGGCCCAGAACGCGAACCAGAACGCGCCCAAGGTCCAGCAGCCCAAGCCGCAAGCCCTGCCCTCGCGCTCGGGGCCCAGCACAATCCTCGTCTCGCCGCGCCAGAAGGGCAACCCCATCCTGAGCAGCGTGCGTAATGTAGGCTGGGAGTTCTCAGACATCCCCGCCGACTACTTTCTCGGTGCAACAACCTGCGCCCTGTTCCTGTCGCTCAAGTACCACCGTCTGCATCCCGAGTACATCTACAACAGGATACGGGACCTCAAGGGCCAGTACCAACTGCGTATACTGTTGACCATGGTGGACATTGAAAACCACGAAGACTCGCTGCGGGAGTTGTCCAAGACATCACTCATCAACAACGTCAACATCATCCTGGCGTGGAGTGCACAGGAGGCCGGTCGCTACCTAGAACTGTTCAAGACTTTCGAGCATGCCGCGCCTACCAGCATCAGAGCTCACCAGTCAGAAAGCTACTCTGACAAGCTCATAGAGTTCATCACAGTGCCACGCAGCATTAATAAGACGGATGCTCTGGGCCTGGTATCCAATTTTGGCAGCGTTCGCACGGCTATCAATGCTGGCCCAGAAGAGATTGGTCTGATTGCTGGCTGGGGAGAGAAGAAGGTGCAACGATGGTGCAATGCCGCGAGGGAGCCGTTTAGGTTGAAAAAGGCAGCGAAACGAGGCATCACGCGCGAACATACCACTGCAGAAGGGGACGATCCAATGCTCGATGAAGAAGTCGAAGTCGAAGTCCCCGTGAACCCGAGCGTTGACGATGCGATTCTATCGGCAGTGAATATGGCAGAAACGGTGCCTACGGCAGCAGCTTCTGATGCTGACAAACGGCTTGACCATCGGGTTGGAGAAGACTTGAACATGACACACTCGAATAGAGAACAGGATATAGTGCAACAGGCAAACTTGGAGGATAGTGCCAACCAACTGCCGGCCCAGGTCCAGAGTCAGGAAGCAAGCTCCTCCGCTAAGAAGCGGAGACTGGATGACGAGAGTATGAGTGATGGCATCATGGCCGCCTTAAATAAGTTGAGACAAAAGTAGAGACTTGTGCCTGATTGAGATACCCCACTAAATGAAAACTTATCTGTAAAAGTATAAGATTTATGTTATGTTTCATCCAAGAGAACTCCGATAACTCACTTCTACTAGACATTGTACTGGCGGGAGTTTGTACAGGTCGAGGCACAGGAAACCTTTCACTTGTTTGAAGTGAGAAAATGTTGTGTTCTCTTTCCAGCATTGCCTCAGGTTGCAGGTTTTATTATTGTAGCAACTTGATAGGCCACCCGGTAGTGAGATTCAACCAAGTTTGCGGCTCTCACCCGCCGTGCTGGAAAGGTGGGGTAAGCTTTGTACACTCATTGGTCAACCACACCTTGGTTAACCAACACGTCTGCCTGCGCTCCCACACGGTCATCCATGACAGCTGCACCCACTGAGTTGCTACACAGATATCTTGCCCTTTGCTCTCATAGCTAGTCCGATCTGAAAATCTATTACAGGCCTATGCTTAATACCAACTCCACGAGGACGACACCGGTATCATAGTTGCTACTTGGCTTACCATGAGCTTCACGAAGCTCCCCGCAGAACTCCAAATCGATATCTTCGGCTACCTGTCTAACAAAGACCTCAAAAGCGTGCGGTCTGTTAGCATCTGTTGTCGCGATAATGCCTCTGTATGGTTGTTCCGGAGCATAGTTGCCTGTGCCCGTTACCAGGCCATGGGCGTTTTCCAAAAGATTTCTCTCCATCCGATCTATCAACAATATGTCAAAGAGATCGTATTCGATGCCACAGAGTACGACAAAATCCTTGCCGAGAACGAGAAAGAATACCACCGTTTGGCCGACCGACGTAAGGACCTGAAAAACGTCGTTAGCTGGCATCGCCATACCAGATTCAAGAAATACCAATTACTATACAAGGAACAGGAGGAGATGAAACAAGGAGTTCTTCTCCAAACTATTGCTAAGGCTCTTGAGTGGATGCCCCACGTCCATAGTATTGTATACTGCGCGCTCCCACGCCACATCCCAGCCGAAATGAAGGATATACAAGAAATACTTCCTCGGGATGTAAAATCAGATTTCTTGCTAAGAAGAAGAATGACAATGCAAGGCGCGACATCGGAAGGATTGGAGAACGGCTTCCATCACCTGATAGGCGCGATTGCTATGGCGAGGTACAATAAAATACACGAGTTCCGCGTGGAGCGTTATCCCTCTACCACATGGCTTCTTCCAACCTACCTTTTTGGGTTCGAGCATTTCTTGTTCTCTCATCCAACTTATCTCGAGGCAGGGAAGGAGTTCTTCCACAATCTGACTGCAGTGGATCTGGCGTTCACATACTATCGCGGTCCCACCACACCAGAAAGTCTGGCCAATATGCGCACTCTTCTGTCTCACATTAAGGATCTTCGTCGAATTTGTGTCCACATGCCTCCTTCGGTTACCAGGTCCTCTGTTCAGAACTCGACAGCTGGGATGGTAGATCCTTATTCCTTTGCAACCTTCGGTCTTACTACAAAATGGGATAACCTACAGTGTGTTGATCTCCAAGGCATATATGCAAGTGAGCAGCAATTGAAGGACTTGGTTGCTCGGAGCAAGCACGTCCTTGAATCCATGAAGTTCTCCTTCTGCGTTTTGACAACAGGCAAATGGTCCAATTTGGTCGAGGAAATTGTTTACGGTACTGGCATAAAAGAGTTTGTCTTGGATCATGTAAATGAATGGTATGTGGGGGATGTTCTTTTTGAAGATCTGCCTGGGCTGGATGCCGTGCCGTGGTCTTATGAGGGACAGCTCGAACTGGACGAAAAAGGCGAGCGATGTTTTCACGAGCGAAACGGAAAGACTGTCTACGCCTGGCGTAGTCTTCTCTCGGAATTGGATTAAAACTCGGCGCAGTCGATCGTCGTGTGTCTGGGCACCAGTGATGTTCACTCTTAATACACATGCGCCCTGCTCGAAGATGATGAAGGGAGGAATTGGGATACCATGTGCGCACGAAACACTTATACATAATTCATGATGCGATGCAAAGACCTACGAAGGACTTTCAAGGCAGTTTTTCATCAGCATGGGTTGATAATTTTGGGTAAGAGAATGTATATTTTATGAGCTACCCTCAGGGCTACCATGATGAATTATATAGGCGTTCATCAATTTCTATTATATATTTAGGAATGGCTTCTTTACCTGAAGGGATTTTTTTGATGGGTTCATTGCTCCTATATATCTGTATGGAGAGAGAACAATCCAAATGTCGACCCAACTGCAATTGGCAGATCACCTGGACACCTGAGCACCTGTTCAATCATGTGGATCAGTCATGTCCACGGGTTCATGGGCGACAACTAGAATTGACTAGCCCTAGCACGTGATCATATATAGTTTCTACGCATATAATCCAGACTTCTCTTATAGAAGTCCGGGTAGCGAAATATAACTGTTGTTCACCACGACAACTGGCTCTCAACTCCACAATTTGCATTATGATTTCTAAGCTACCCAAAGACAATATCTTCAGTATTATATATAAGCTCATCTAATTCCATTTTTATTTCATTCTGAAGTATTATATCATATCCTTCTTGTTCAGATCATACCTAAATACGTGTGGGATTCTTTCGCGCAAACATCCCGTAAGGCATCGCACGAGCAAACTGGGGCAGTTTATCACCATCAAATTGCTCAATAGATCATCGGAGTTCTTAAATCATGAGGAATATTCATTTCGGGCTGAAATGGAATGTTGTGCTATTCTGTTTCGTGCTTTTGTTAGATTGCTCAGATGGCAGGTGCGCTGAACGGATGGATCAGATAAACATGGTAGGACTAATTGCATAGTAGCTGTCCTATGGTCGCATTTTTTTTGGAAGCGATACCTCTACCAGAAGCATCTAGGTGGTATAAGGCTTGTGTCTATCTAGTCTCAAAGTGGACCGCAAAATTGTAGGTTGGTGGTCCATTGTTTGCCCGTGTACCAACATACCATTGCTAACTCTAAAAATGCAGAAAACACCTACCGAGTATCATTAGAAATTTGATCTGTCTTCTTTGTTTTATGAGATCATAGCTAGCAGATTACTCGGAACTGTTGAGAATCGATGCATGGACTACATGTTCTTTGCATGGGTATGATTTGAAGGCACACACTATTCCCGGGGAAATCCAGGTTGATTTGACTCAGCATTAAGGCTCTAATTTATTTAGAAAATAAGTAAGTGGTACAAAAGGTTGTGTACAACAGTCCTGGCCATGGACGAAGGTCCTCCGGGACTTGCTGCCTAGCTACCTCAGGCGGACACGAGAGGCATCATGACCGAATTGATTGTTCCGGTGAAGAGCTCTAACCGTAAGCGACTACTTAAACTGTTGGGTGGTAGGATTTTATGGGGTTGCTCGTGTTTCACGTCTTTTGTCTTTTTCCACTTTCAACCCAAATCTCCACCCGCTTACATGTGATAAAACCATTTACTCTTCTCTGAGCGTATCCAAAAACTTCATCGCACCGCGTCACCAGGAAGCCAAGTGTCATACAGCTAGAAATAATGCAACGAAACAACGGCTATGACAACGGCAACGGTCAGGGTCTCGGTCATCGTTATGTGCAGCAAGGCCGGAGTAGCAGCAACTCTCAGGGACAGTCGCACTCTTCTGCGCCGATGCCAAAACGCTCTAGTGCATCGGTAAGTGTGGGATTTCTATGCTATGACTATAAAGACTTTGAGTCCTAGCATCGTACAGCTGGGTAACCCATAGCTCATACGGTTACAAACTTAACATGCATTGTTAATCTCCCGAAGACCCAGAATGACAATTCAGTCCAGCGACTGAACTATTCCCAAAACGGTGACATGTTCTCCCAGAGCTACTATTCGAACGGCCAAAGACATCAACAACAGCTGCGCTCTGACGCAAACCACCAATGGCAACCTGTTCCTCGTCCCTGGGGCAACTTCAGCCCGGAAGTCAGCCAAGATGCCGGATTGATTCACAACCCTGGACACTCTTTCTGTGATCACAGCGATCCGACTGGAAAAAACGGTGGGGGTCACGGTTGGACTCGCTTCACGCAAGCAGAGCTGGGACGCTTCAATCAGCAGCATGCACGCACTACTAGCATGGACGTCTGGATGGCTACAAGCCAACGTGAGGGGCCATGGGATGGTGTCGGTCGGATTCGAAACACGGCAGACGATGTGAGGAATGGGCAGTGAGACTGTGTGTGTCTAGACATACCCGTCCCGTCAGTCAACGATCACATGGGAAAAACCTTGTCGATGATGTATACGCAGATGTTATGCGTCCAGGGAAAAAGCCTTTGATTTTACGTTTTCCTTTAGAGCTGGTCGATAGTTTGTGGGACATCTTCAAGAAGTATTGCTTTTAAAAGTTTAGAAGCAGGGCATATACTGAGATTCATCGCTTACCACAACCAGTACACATCCTCTACCGTATGTATAGATAGATCTTTTATCCGAATTGTACTTGTTCAAAAATACCCTAGACAGTCTACGAAGCTCCTCTCGACCCTGTTTCACAACACCACCGGATTCTCTGCTGTCCCATTCCGCACTCCAAACGTAGTCCACTTATCCAAAAACGCAACAATCGCTACTCCCCCACACCCCTCCGCATACCTGTCTCCTCGTCCCAACTGGAATGCAACCCTACCAATGTTCCTTTATTTCTCTCCAAGATCGGTGCCCCACTATGGCCCCAATATGTCCAGCAATCGTGCATGAGCGCGCCGATCTCTGAGTTGTCCTGTGTACATGTGTTAAATACAATGAACTATGTATAAATAAATGTATACTGCTGATATGAGAAGCGTACCTGAGGATCCTGTCCCACCACCATACCATGGTAGATTCCTTGACTCACGTGCAGGACATCGTACCCCGTGGCTTGACCCGGCGTCGAGGCTTCGAGGTCTTCGCTACCGGGGTGTCCGATGCATATGAGAGGTGTTGTTAACGGTAGTATCATCCCAGGAGGAGAAATCGTTACGTGTGCGAACGAAGAAGGAGAAGAAGGAACACCATCCGAATTCGTACGGGAGTAAACAGGGTTACTAGTTAGTGGCTCAGCATGCGTAATCTGCAACAGTGCTAGATCTCTCCGCCCATCCCAGGCAACACAAACGGCTTTGACCACCTGCCCGTTGGCAAAGATAAGCCAGTGCGCTGCTGTAGGGTTTGGTGCAGATTCCTCGTCGTCGGAGACGCAGTGTGAGCATGTGAGCAGGAGGCCTGACGGTGAGATGCATACTGCTGTTCCGGCTTCTTCTTGAGCAAAGACCAAGGTTGCATGTATGGAGTCTCGAAGGTGGGTTCTTAAGTTGCGGCGCGGTCGGGTGATGGAGGCGTGGAGCTTGGAACGCTTATTGTTTAGGAGTGTAGTTGAGGAGAGGGAGAGGCCAGTGATCTTTGGCGTGAAGTTGCTGGGTAGCGTCCAAGAGATGTCTGGTGCTCTGGCGGCATTTTTCACGAGTATTGGAGCTTGCGGTGTAGAAGGTGCTGTGCTTATGGGTGGTGTATTGGAAGTTTGTCGAGACTGAGATCTTGTTGTGCGGCGCATAGTTATTACGAGATAAGCATGTGTGATTTAGGGTAGAAGGAAATGTAAGGCCTTGTTAGGGCTATTGAATAGTGGCTGTGCAATATGCCCAACCGAAACAAGAAAGTACAATGTAGAATATGTGTTCTGGGTTTTTGCAATGAATTTTACTTTCGCTGCCTGGAGAAGAGGTAAAGATTGGGGAAATGTGATTGGCTAAGCTCGTTGCACGTGAGATGTGCTAATGGATTTACCCAGTCCACATCTCTCTTAGATAAACAGGTCGATAAAATTATCGAACCAGAACACGAGCAGAAAAATGTACAATTTTGGGGTGTATATTTAGATCTCAACAAGGATACACAAAGAATATCTCACCCTCGCTCCACTAATGCATGTCGTTGCCGGAACGCCGTACAAGCGAAGGTCCAAATGCTAGACTTGCAGCCCATCTATCTCGACTAACCTTGGCCCAATTTTGACCTCAGCCCTGCAAAGGTATTCCGCCGTCCTAAAGTCGGCTGTTTTGGGGAATTTTCCTCTCCTGGCCCCTTTTGTCGGACCCTGACCGCTTCAACTCTCGTTCCTTCGATCCCAATGGCTTCAAGCCCTACTCGAAGGCGCTCAGATCCAACGGTACACTGCTCCCTCGTCCTGCTCTGTACCTCCTCGCACCTCCTACATACTCTCTGGGTCGCGGAAACTGCTGTTCATCTACGAACCTCCATCTCAAATCATGAATAGGTACAAGCTTGCCCTTCTGGCCTGGTGCTGAACTTGTCGGACTCTTGACACTTGATCCACCATTGGTCAATGTGTAGGAGCTCGGGTCGAGCATTGAACGTAAGGGCGCCTGGGACGCGGGACGACTTGGTGGTGACATTGGCGGCGGCGGGGGTGCAGAACCACTTGGTGCGGATGGCGGTGCGGGAGCTGATGAGGGGGGTGGCGGTGGCGGAGCGGCAGGAGAGCCACGCCCGAATGCATTACGAGCGGCTTGTTCTGCGAGCGATGGTGCACCATTTGTAGGAGCTTTAGGTGCTGGTGGGGCAGGTGCAGCTGGGGGTTTTGAAGGTGTATTGGTGTATCTGTAGGGGTCATATTCATCGTCGTCATCGTCATCATCGCTTCTTGCCGCGGGCGGCGGTGGAGGAGGGGGTGTGGATCGGCTTGGTGCCCTCGGGGCAGCTGCTGGAGGAGGCGGCGGTGGTGGAGGAGGAGGAGGCGCAGAAGGGGTAGAAAAGGGAGGCGGAGGTGGAGGTGGAGGGGGTGCTGAAGGACTTGCAGCAGGTGGTGGTGGTGGAGGTGCCGGGGGAGCTGATCCAGGCACAGGCGGAGCTCGAGCTGGCGATGCGGACGGCGTAGGCGCAAGACCAGATGGTTTGCGGGAGGAGGGAGGTGGAATAGGGGGTTTCTTTCCTGGCAAAGGAGGCTTTGGCTTCGATCCTATGTCGGACATGGAATGTGTAGAGACCACAGATGATGGTCTGAGGTTGTTCCTAAGCGCAGCAATGCCGGGCGCTGGCGGGGGTCTCCCCCAGGAAGAGGCGGCGGAGCTCCAGGTGGTTTCGGTGCAGCTGCTGATGGTGGTTTGGGCGCCGCGTTCCGTGAGGTCTCTGGGTCGGAGAGGTATGGTGAGCCGCTTTCCCTGCCCGTGTCCACACCGCCAGCCTTCCTCAGCTTGGGCATGCCGCCTGCGAATAGGCCGCCCAGCTGGGGCGCAGCGGTGGCCATGCCATTTCCTCCGTCGGTATCGCTGTTACTCCTTGCTCGGTTTCCTGGAACGGGCGGCGCGAGGCCCGAAGGTGGTGCGGGAGCTTTCCCCATGCCGGGGACTGGAGGGGCACCTCCAACGGGCGGACCGCCTCCTCCATTGGAGACTTTGCCGACTTGTGGTGCTGAGCGGTCGTTTACTTGGCCGACTTTCCTCAATCCTGTGCCTTTGCGAATGTCTCCCAGCAGTGCGCCCTGTGGTAGTCAGCGCGAGTCATAGCGGTGCGGCCCAAGGTGGGCTATCGCAGAGATTGTGTCTGGACGTACTCTGCCGGCGCCTCCGGGCGGTTTTCCACCAGGCGCCTTGCCAGGCATAGGCGGCGGCGGCGGCGGGCCGCCAGCGCCCCGGCCCATGGGCGGCATGGGTGGAGGGGGAGGTGGTGGTGGTGCGGGCATGGTGTCGTGTGAGGTGTGGTATGCGGGGGTGTGGTGTTTCCTCTCTGCCCGCCAGAAAGGAGCCCGAAAATAACTTGTCCTGCTGCCTTGGGGCGACGCGCGTGCGGTTGTGTAGAGGGAGAGTGTGGTCACCCAGCTTCGATGCGCTTCGGCGTCAGTGCCAAGCGTGGCTGTTGGCTTCGTCACCTTAGACCTCACCGCAATCCAGCGTCTGCACCAGAACCCAGCACTACCTTGGATCCGCCAGCGAACATCCCAGCCCGCCCGCCATGAGACCGGGGTGCCTGCCTCTGCGGCCACAGTCGCGCGCCGTGTGCCAGCTGTGCGACTACATCCTGCAGCAGCCCGCCGCCCGCCGCTCGTTCTTCGCCGCCGCCGCCTCCACCCCCAGCGCTACCGCCCTACGCCGCCAGCCCGCCATCCAGCGTGCCATCCTGCCCAGGACCTCCGTACGGCGCGCCGCCACCGCCCGCCGCCCGCAGGAGCACGCCGCCGGCACTGAGGACAGTCGGCAGTGGGGAGATCGGGTCGCGGTTCTGAAGAGAAATCTTGCCGAGGTGGAGCGACATATTGCATGGATCAAGTCCTCGAACAAAGTTGAGCCTGAGACGGCCACCATAGAAGCGCTTGTAGGACTGCAAAATGTCGCGCGGGAAGCAATTGCAATCCGCTCTGGAAAGCCATTGCCGCAGAAGATCACCATCAAGCAGAGTTCGGCTGGTGCCATCCTGTCCATGGGCCGCGAGGAAGACGATATACCCGTCGCGCCCACCCCTGTGACAACATCGCCCTCTACGAACGAGCTGCCGTCGCCCCAGTACATCTCTCGTCTTGCCATGGACCTCCTCAAACATCCCAACGTTTTCATCTCGCCCCAGATTCTCGGTGCCTACATTCGCCTCCAAAGACTTGTCGGCTGCCCCCGTGCCATACCTGAAATTCTCTACCTCTATGCCAACAAGCCAGTTCCCGAGCTCGGCTCATCCCCACCCAAATTCACAAAACCCTCCCCCAAGGCTGCGAAACAGGCTATCCCAGCCGACCTGGCCGAGGAGGCGCTCGGTGCTGCAATTGAGACCAAGGATATGCCTCTCGCACTGGATATTGTCGATGTTTCTTACTGCGCGCCCGCATGGCGGAGACACAGAATGGTCACCAAACTTGGGTTCCCCAGCTTCCTTGTCAGCATTACTCCGCTCGCAATTTACATGCTTGCGCAGGAAGCTTCAGTGTACAGTGGATATATTGACCCTCTCCACTTCAAGACCTATGCCTTCCTCGGTATCTCGACCTACGTCCTGTGCACGGGAACATTGGGCTTCGTAGCTTTGACGACCCACAACGACCACCACAACCGCGTGGTCTGGAGACCGGGAACTCCACTGCTGGACAGGTACATGCGAGAGGACGAGAGAGCGGCATTGGACCGGATAGCAAGTGCATGGGGCTTTAAAGAAGATTGGCGAAGAGGAGATGAGGAAGGCGAGGAATGGGAAGGGCTCAGGGAGCTGATTGCCCTGCGCGGCATGATCCTCGATAAGCCTGATCTGATGCCTGGCATGAACGCGTAGACGTGGGATTACGCGCTTCCCAGTACCGTCTTCACCTGCAAAAATAGATACCACATCCTCGGAGCGAAACCCGAGACTTTTCTTTTTCTACATATACCACCATGTAAAATTTACCGTGTACTATTGACAAGTCGGCATGTTTCGATCGAATTATTTGAACCCAGGGAGGATGATGAAAAGATTCAATATTGCTGTTAGGGGGATATTCTAAAGTACATAAGAAAAAAACATGACTGATCTACACTACTCCCGCGGTCCACGATTTGAAGTGTGCGTGCCTGGCGTGAACCGCGGGTCTGCAGCTTCGACGTCTGGCACCGTCCGTATCTTCTCCTGATCCTCTTGTGGCTGCGAATCCATAGGGTCGAGTTCCTTCCGCTGACTCTGAACACGGCCAGTGCAGACAGCGAGCAAGAAGGGCGCCGTCATTACCATACCCTTCTTCTCCTCTTTCTTCACCTTTCCATCCTCGTCAACCTGCTTCGGGTTTCCAATCCATACGTTACCGATGAAAGCAGAAGCCGCTATCGACACCGCCATGAATGGCAGAACGGAGATAAATCCCCACATGATCGCCCTCGCTGCAGCATTCCTTACCGCTTCCTGGGCCGCAGGTGGGAGGGAGGACAAAGCATCCAGGTTTGCTGGACCGGTTGTGCCGCCGTTGAACGACGCAACTGTAGACGTGATGCTGTGCAAGTACTGCGAGAATTTGTTCGAGAACACGGCGCCCATCATTGCTATCCCAATGGTTTCACCCAGTGGCAGTGTGAAGCTGAGCACGGATTGCATGCTTGCCAAACGATCGGGCCAGATTCCTGCTGCGTGCAGGACAACGGGCATGAATCGGAAGCCAGTGCCTGCACCGGCAACACCAAGGAATACTTTGACGAGCACGGTGTTGCGCACGGATATGGCCCAGGTCATTACGGCGAGACCGACGGCTTCGACAATGGACCCGATGAACAGTGGGTAGAAGGTTTGTTTGGGCCAAACGTTGCACATGAGCAGTGTTGTGTATACGCCTACTCCGAGTCCGGGGGTATAGTACAATAGTTGCGTTCCGGCTTTGGAGGAGGAGTAGCCCTCCGCGAGCTGCCAGTAGTAGGAAACGAAGTAGAAGGCGGAGACGAGGCTGACGCCTGCAGAAAAGTTGATGATCATGAGGAGCGTGGTGTCTTTTATCCTGAACAGTGTGGAAGGGATCATGGCCACTTGCTTCGTGAAATGGCGCGTCATGAACCGTCCTGGTCCCAGCAAGTACTCGTTGATGAAAAATACGATGATCAGCGCACCGCCCACAACGAAGGGCACGACGACGGCGGCAGAACCCCAGGCATACGATGTGCCGCCCCACTGCACGGCAAGGATGATGAGCCCGATCCCCAAGATGAAAGTCACCATACCGATCCAATCGATGTAAGCAAGACCGCTGATGTACCCCGTGCGCCTACGGTCATGTTTCTCCAGCGAAACGCGGCCCTTAACAAGCTCGTCGCGCATGAGGAAAAAGAAGAGCACGTGTGAGAGGACAGCGATGGGAATCGGAATAACGAAACAATAACGCCATGAAGCACTGGCGACGTACCCGCCGATGACGGGGCCAACAGCATACGATATCCCGTTGACTAAGCTAAAGACAGTGTTGTTCTTCGAGTTATCTGCCAGACTCATCCCGTCCGAAAGGATGATGCGCGTCAGATTGAGAATGCCTGCTGCTCCTAGACCTTGGAGTGCTCGCCCGAGGAGCAGCATGCCCCAAGTGACTGACGAAGCGCAGAGAACGCTGCCGATGGTTATCCAGAACATCTGGAAGTGCAAGGCGAAATGCCGACCGTAAACATCGGCGAGTTGACCGGAGGCTGGGACGAAGGTTGTATAAGTGAGCGTGTACGCGGCGACGATCCAGTTAAAACTTCCGCTAAGGTGGTCTATTTAGTTGGTCAGTGGCTGATCACTTGATTTAGAGAATAAGACTACTCACTAAAATGTGATGATATTGTTGGTATCGCTGGGGCGACGATAGTGACATCGATCGAGGCGAGGAAATTGGGCAATACAAGGCCCAGCATCAACTTCCATCGTCTTATACGTGCTTCTTTTTCTTTTTGCCTAAGTCTCTCGGCTTCTTCTCTATTTCCAGTGGCTTGGGTCTTGGTTGGGAGAGCAGTAGTGGTGAGAGATTCGGGGCTTGAAAGTAGCTCATGAGAGTCTCGATTTGTTCTCGTTGGCGTACGAGGAACATCTGGTATGGAATGACCCTCTTCAAGCGGTAGCCCCTCTTTCTTTGCCTGATTCTCTTTGACCTTTCGTCTGATGTATTTGAACAGCATGTACGCCATCGTGAGATATCAAATTATTATCCACCAGCCCAAGTCAAATCAGCGGAATCAATAGAAGTATAAACCAATGTGCAGGAGGCTGGAAAGCCAGGTGAATAATCGCCCTCGAATTGCGAACACCATCTTGATATATGCAGTGTGCATCTCCAGCTCCATACCTCATCGGGTGAGCACGACGTAGGCAGCGTCTCAGCCTCAGTTATGCTAGATCTATCGCCAGCTAACGAATCCACGATGCCTATTTCACATGCGATCATCCCGAAATGGTATGGTTTTGGGGGCGGCTATGCGTCTCATAGTGGGACAGAGGAATCAGAAGAGGCGCACGGTTGCTCAGAATTTGGTCACCGCGAAGCATGCCCAACTAGGTAACGCGCTAACCGGAGATCAGGCCAGCTGCGGATGGGGCAAGCAGACGAGCCACAGCCGTGATCAGGGTCTATGGTAAGTTGGTAGGCTGTGGCTGTTCGCCTAGCGACGCAAGCTCTTCTCGATTAAGATGGAATCATGCGATGCGGGCATGCGTAAGACGGCGACGCCGTTGGGAGATACTAGAATTGGATAGTAGATGCGTTAGAAAACTTCGTAGTTGGATAGCAGCAAGAATGTTTATTAGGCCGGGACCAATTGTTCTAGCTCAACCAGCATTTCTCAAGTGAACTGTGACGCTGCCATATTAGGACTTTCTTTACAAAGGTCATAGTGCGACGGTCAGCAGAGCCACCCATGTATTGAAAGACAAATTAAGCGTCGCTCGAAGAGTCCACAGCAATCTATGCAAGAGCTGAGAAGTTTCCGATTAATAACTCATCGAGCTTAATAAAATATAATGAGAGTTACAAGATGCTGCGTCTCTATTAACATTTGCTGTGGCGGAGAAATAAGCCTCGCCAAGGGCTACAAGCGCCATTCTTACGCCATGGTCCACATCCCACTACAACTACAGGCATCCATCGAGAGCTCTGCTCATTGCTCACTGCTCTCCAACCCATTGAGCTACGCACGATGAAGCCCATAATAGCAGTGCCAGCCATAGCAGCGCTAGTATATCGAGCATACTCGCGAAAGTCGCTTACGCCGGTTGGAATTTTGACAGCTTTTCTGACGGCGGTTGTGCATGCGATACATCCGTGGAGCGTGTTCTTCACACTGCTGACGGTTTTCTTTCTTGCTGGAACTGCCGCGACAAAGGTGAGTAGCGCCTTGTGATGGACACAGGACAAAAAAATTAATCGTATACCAGGTCAAGCATGACATCAAGGCGAAGCTTACCCAGTCAGCCAACGGTGCATCAGGCGGCGAGGGTCCTCGAACTCACGTTCAAGTCCTCGCGAACTCGCTGACGGCATCCATACTCATTCTTCTCCATGCTTGGCAACTACGGAAGGAGAATGGAGATTCCAAGGATGACCAGTGTTGGCGAGGAAGCGACGTTCTTGTTGTCGGAATAGTAGCGTAGGCTTCAATCATCCCATCCGCTCAAAGCAAAGCTTATTCTTAGTTAGCAACTATGCCGCTACTTGCGCAGATACCCTTTCTTCTGAACTCGGTATTCTATCGCAATCCAGGCCCCGCCTTGTCACAGCGCCCTGGCGTATCGTTCCTCCGGGTACGAACGGCGGTGTCACGCTATACGGGCTTAATGCTGGATTTGCGGGTGGCGTTCTCATTGCGCTCACATCTACGCTTCTCATACCGTATTGCGACAGCTGGACCTTTACACAGAAGATCAGATTCACGCAGGCTATGGCATTCGCTGGATTAGGCGGATCAATTCTGGACTCCCTTCTTGGTGCTGTTCTGCAGGCTAGCGTGGTCGATGTGCACTCCGGGAAGGTGGTTGAAGGCGCGGGTGGTAAGAAGGTGCTTGTACACAGCCACCCGATGCATTTCAAATCCACCGCACAGCTGCGCAGTAAAGTTGGACCCGGCGAAGGTAACGAGGGTATTGCGAAGACTTCCGCTACGGATTCTGGTTTGGAGGAGTCGACCAAGGTGTCAAGTACTATGCAAAAGGCTGGTGCTAGTGGAACTGGGGTCGCGGATCCTCAGCACGAGAGTCGGAAGATTGCGGTTGGAAACGACATTCTTGACAACAATGGCGTGAACTTGCTCATGGCAGCCCTGACAAGCGTGGGATCGATGTTGGTGGCATGTTGGTTATGGGAAGTGCCCATCAACAGCATTCTGCCGTTGTAGGAGACGGATGCACTCTGGTGTAAAGATTATATTCTACGAAATTCAGAGTCTGATTTTTCTCTGATATAATGAAACCGTATAGTGTATGTCTAGTCATACTACAACCTCTACTATCATAAATTCAAGGTACTTATACTCCAAGCATTCACCGCCTTCCTTTTTGGAAAGCTACAATGCCAAGGCGCTAGGCAGCGCGTCACCTCGTAGCCTAAGCTACAACAGCACCTCCACCTGTAGCTATACAATCACGAATTCTGGAAGCATCACACATTTCACGGCTCCCGGACAACTTATTAGCCCTTAAACCTCGACCGTAACTTGAGCTGCCTTCAGAAAGACAAGTATATCGCCAACGCCGACAAACTTCCCTAATTCCGCCGCCATGGTATGCCCGCATCCCCACCATATACCCATGCACAGCATGGGGAACTCGACAATATATAACAACTACTCACATACCTAGTCTCTCCGTTTTGTTCCCGCCAAAGCGCATGCCACATCCATTGCCCCCGAGACCTCTGCCCCCTCAGCGCCCGGCCTCCACGACACTCTCCGCTCCCGCCTCGCACAGACATCCGCGCCCGCCACCGCATCCTCATCGACCAAGCCCGTCGAACTCCAGTCCGCACATCCTCTCGAGGCCCGCCTCGTGCAGTGGCGCGAAACTCAGGACAAGCTGAAGATGGAGATGCTGAGGCGCCAGTTCGGTATCGCAGAGCCGATCCGAAGGGGAATGGAGCTTAAGACTGTGAAGGAGGGCGAGTGGAAGCCGGCTGTTCTTGGAGGAACCGCGGGTGTGCACCGAGATATTCTTGAGGGTCGGGATTGCGAGATTGGATGGGAGGATGTGTTCACCGGTAAGTCACCGATTTGGAAGAGGGCAAGGACACAACAGACTACTTGTGGACCAATGGCTCGACCTATTTGGATTCCAGCTAATATTTTTATGCAGGAAACGAGCTCCGCGAGGTTCCCGGCTTCCACACCGAGATGGAGGCGAAGCTCAAGATGAACTGGTAAATACCCTTGGCTATGACGCACGAAAGCGATGGTTGTTGGAAGATGTTAGCCCGAGTTTCAGGTCCTTCGAATGGGCGGCCTAGTGGCTTGGACAAATCATAGATGTAGGGGCCAGCGAAGAAGCCCGGCAGATCCCGCGACCAAACAAGCGACCCATTCATGGGGGCGTTTAAGAATTACACGCATTACGACAAATCTTTAGCACATGTTTAAGCATACATGTTCATGCAGATGATTTGTTTCGTTTGGTGAAGAATATATTGCCAGTGTGATTGTGAAGCTCCATAGGCTTTATGGCCTTTGACAATATGAGATACATGTGTCTTAGTCAATTATTTACATTCACGTTCAGGCACCCCATCAAACAAGCGAACCAAGACAAGGCGATATGAGGCCCTTCACTCTTCTCCACACAAGAAGCTAAGCATTAATGTTGAGCTGGTATCTACCCACTAATCTGTTCTTTGATCTTCACTGGTTTACGTCACATCATAATCCCTAGGTACACCTTGGCAGGACTTCCCATTTGAGCATGATCCTCAGCTGAGTTCATATTGCCTTTCGATGCCTGTTATTCTAATCCCCAATTTCTGGCCAAGTAACCCAATAAAGGCTGAATATGAGACATTGACTTGGTTCTTTTTAGAGTAGTTGATCGCCCCACGTAAACCAATCGAACGTAGGGTCAAACAGAAAATTGTCTGGCAATGGCGCCAGACCGTCCAGTGACTCCTCTAACGTCGTTTCTGTCAGAGCACTTGGTATATCGAACTGTGATTCAGACTGTGTTTCGCTGAAAACTTCCTCGCCACTGACAGTTCCGTGAGTTGAGTTTTCTGGCTCTTGGTCATCCGGAGGTGAACTCGAACGATATATTTTCTTCGCATGGTAGATAATCTTCTCTGCTAGGACTTGTAGCTTTCCCGCCATGGGGTTACGAGGCTCGAGTGTCTTCAGAAACTTGGGAACATTGTCCAAAAGCTATCCATCGTATCAGCGCGCATTCTGTCTTCCCAAGAGCACTACCAGAACAACATCTTACCTCTAAGATCTTCTCAATCGGTTCCCCTTCACCCACGCCACGAGATATGACCTGTTTCCACGATGCCCCAAAAGCAATCATCGGATAATGTAACCACTCCCATAAGAGACATATCGATAGTCCCTCGCAGTTAGCCAGGAGTTCGCTCAAGCGAGGAAGTAGGCTCAGTAGCTCCTGTGCAGGGCCCACGCATTGAGCTCTTAGGTCTTTCGACGCTACTTTGAGCACGATATCGAGGTGGTAAAAACGGAACGGCAGCGTTTGTAGCATCAGCTCCATGCGTGCAAGGCCATGGGCGCTGAGAAGCGGTTTCTCGGTGAAGGCAGAGGCTTCAAGGATCTGTTTACTGTATGAGTTTTTGAAAGGGTCTTAAGGAGCAGACAAAGATTTACCTTTTTAGCATGTGTGTACCATGTTTCTAGATCTTTGCGTACCCTAGGTACGCTCTGTGATTCTTGCCCAGGTAGGCAATGCCATGCATCTATCTGAATGCGCGATAGCAACGCCATTTGGTGTTCGTAATGAGCTTCGAATAGGACTGGCATACCGTCGGTTGGGTAGCGTGGACAGTTGGATAAAAGGTCCTCTAGTGATGGTAGAGTCATTGATTTGGTGAGTTCGCGCTGAAATATTGGAGCCTTGGAGAGGATGAGAGACATGGCCTTTTCCTTGGAAGATAGACGCCAGAAAAGGGCATCGCGCTTCCGTTTGGTCACAGGATCAACTTGGCCATGGGTTCCTGGGATGATGGTAAGATAGAAAGCTATACTATGTAGTCTACGGCGACCTACCTACACCGAGATCAATGAGCATGGCGCATGCTTTACTTATTAGCGACCAGCATGCTTGTGGCGATAGAACTGCTTCCGCTGAGAGAGCCATTACGATTAAGGCCTCAGCATTTAAGATGCTGGATTGGAGGACAAATCTTACGTCGTTAAATGCTGACCAAAGATTGCCTTTCAGTTTGTTGGTAATATGAGTAACATCCTCGGTAACAGGATTATTCTTTAACGCGATGCTGTATAACATAACCCACCACGCCCTCTCACATTTCTGGTTGAGCTGAGATGAGGCAGCCATAATATCTATCACCTCCTGTGGTATAGATCTTGTGTCAATCATGTTTTCTTGACGAAACGAATCGATCATAACTTCCAACAAGTCAGCACAATCTTCAAGGACATTGCAAGAAACATACCATCGATCCAAGCCCGCCTTTCCTCCTCGGTAAAGCGATGACACTCTGGTTCAGAACATTGTGCCAATACATCGAAAGCACTTGTATCTTGCCATGCGATATGATACTCTCCCATCAGTGCAGCAAGGTCTCGAAACGACGCGTGCTGCGTCCCCGTCAGCTGCTCTAACCGCTCAACAACCGTCGCCTAACCACCATCAGCACCGAACTCGACACAAACTGGGGCTTTGAAATC
This sequence comes from Pseudopithomyces maydicus, assembly GCA_026873275.1. Classification (NCBI taxonomy): domain Eukaryota; kingdom Fungi; phylum Ascomycota; class Dothideomycetes; order Pleosporales; family Didymosphaeriaceae; genus Pseudopithomyces; species Pseudopithomyces maydicus. The sequence goes on along the minus strand of JANTUC010000010.1, from coordinate 526,682 downwards.
ACCTGCGACGGCGGCCACGGTGCATCATGCTCCCGGGAGGCAGTATCTTGTTGCCCGACACGAGCCGGTATCGCTGTTCCAGGTGTCCTACGCTTCCGATTCCGCCGAAGGACCCCAGAACGCGAGTATGAACAGTCTAGATTTCCATGATCTTTGCATCGAGCGCACTTTGGCTGCTCACGCGAACAAGTTACCTTCCGGGTGCGACATGCGTCGCATGCGTATTTGGCGTAACTCCCGGGTGCATTCATGATGTGAGACTTTCGGACGTTAGTTTTAGAGGGCAAGTGAAACTTTGAGCAAGATTGTGGGTTTGATTTAGAGGGTTTGATAGTATCGATTTGAGATCCAGGTTATAAGCGGGAATTATTGATGGAAATTATGGTAAAGGAGCGGCAGTTACGGAAGTTACGGAGTTTATGGATTGGTGAGTAGGTCCTGCCACTATACTGAATCAAGCATAGCACGAATTGCTCTCACATCTATCGCTACCAGTTCCTCGATCTGCACTGAATCAATTAGATTTTGTTTGGTAGTTAAAGACCTAGGTGTGTGGGCTTACTTGGTTGGTTCATGCCACTCTGAGCGATTTGCTATCATAACTAAGCGCTCCCAACAATACTGCTCTTGATGGCTACGAGATCTTTTGATAATGGAGATTAGAGAACATATTCTATTGAAAATGGCTACACATCATGGTTTCCCGTATGCCGCTGACCACGATACTACCACTTCTTGGCTATGCTACTCGAAACACCGAGCAGAAAGGCCAGGAGTCGGATACAGAAGAATTAGTAGCCTACCCAGCGACTAGCAAGTGTAGGGTCCCTAGTTCAACGTTCTGACACTTGACCCACATTCCCGAGATCTTGCATTCCAATTGATGCCATCTTCTCTGCCGCCTTTCCAGTCGTCGTCTTATCCTCGAAAGGCGCGTCGTCATAAAGCATACAGCCATAAGACTTGAACCAGTTTATCCGATTGCCACCTACTGTCGTGGTAAAGCTCACGTCTTTGCCGCCCCCAGGTCCTTTATCAGTCATGAATCCTGAACCGCGGCCTGCAGAGTCTTTGTCCTTGCTTGGGTCACAGTCGAAGTTGCTGCAGGTGTTAGTAAAAGAACCTAGGTATAAATGAACGAAGAGACACACTTGTAAAAGAAGCAAACCCATTGAGGAAAGTCCGATACCTTATCCTTGATCTCATTGATACGCGCAGACTCGATCGTAGGTTGTTGCAACGGCGTGTATCCATTGGAGCCGGAGAAGGTCTGGCACCAAGGATGCGGGCGTCCATTTGGATCGATAGGTTCCCACATTTGGCACTTCCCGCGCTCTTTGCACTCTCCTTCGTTCGTCTGGAAGCTTCCGAAGACCCATTTGTTTTCGTCACGCTTCTGCTTGTAGTCTGGAGGGGGCGCCCGAGCCTAGGGGCCACGAGCAACTTGGCGACACCGCTGGTTTGCACGGAGGCTGTGGCTGGGGCGGTAGCGGGAATAGCTACCGCAATGGGGGCCGCAAAACCACACAGTAGGGCGAGTGCGGCAATCAAGCAGCGGAAATGCATCGTGGTTGATTGGACGGTTTGGGCGTGAAGAAACCTTTTGGTGGCGCTCTTGTTGAGTTGTGTTACGAGATCGACTCAAGAGTAAGTGAGACCCTAGAGGGAAGGTTGATTCAGCCACACCGTAGCAGAGAAGCCTTTTTCGTGCAGGTGGTGACGCAAAGAGATAGTTCGATCATTTGGGGCAAGAGCGACTTAGGCGGAGAGCCCTGTCTTACTGCGCACGTGCAAATACATGGGCCTCGAGACTTATGGGTGTTGATGTTTACAGCTTGACTATGCTAACGTGCGCGGGTTCCCGATAGCTTCTCATCACAGATCACATATTAAGCATAGAACAATGTATTCGTAAGGGGGTGGGGAATTTATTGCTTCGTGACGAACACTACATATCGATCAACGGGCATAAAGATCCCCACATTACTTGGCTATCCGCTCAAAGAAAATGTGCACCCCTAATGTCCTCGCAGCATACATTGAGATGGGAACCTCAAATCTGCCACGATAGTTACCTCGTATACCAGAATGGGCTGTGCTTAAGCCCCGCAACGTGAGCGTGCGCATTCGACATAGCCATTCGAAAACACCTTGATACCCAAATTTCAGCTGTTCACCACGATCTGAAGATCAGGTCGCTTAGTACATGCCGAAAGGAAACTAAACAAAACGCCGTTTGTCCAGAGAAAGAGAAATGTAAGAGGATGCATCGTGTATACCGAAGATGTGTACCCGATTGTGATGTGCGTGCCTACTATCTGTTCGCCCCTCAAGTCAGATAAACCAACGAATGGCGATAGCAGGCGCAACGGACGCATCACAAAAGACCCCCACCAGCGGTATCGATGCTGAACCACTCGAGTCCATCATCACTCTTACAGTACTGTCGATAATAAGTACGCTTGCTAGGCCGCGGAACACGCTCAATGTCCGGGTACAAGCCTTGCACTCGCTTCGTCAGTATCTTGTGCTCTTCTTCGCCGCCCTTGGCCGTTGTCGCCTCCGTGAAGTCCTTCTTCTGGAACTTCTGGTGCCAGCTCAAGGTGAATACCGAGCCGGAGGTCTCAAGCTCACGACCCGCCACGAGTTGCAGCTGGATGCCGAGGCCTTCGCAAACGGAGGGGAAGTAGTTCAGGCCAAGGTATTCATCAAAGAGAGTGGCGACAGGAACGTGGAGAACGAGCTTACGGTTGTAATTTCCGCCTTTGAAAGCGGCAGAGAGCATGCGGAGGACGAGGAATTCAGGTTCCAAGCCGCCCATGAGATGGAGGGGTGGGACCTGAGGACCGTAACGTCGTTGGTGAAGAACTTCGTGCGATCCGGATTGGCCAGGAACGGAAGAGACAAGTTTTTGGAATTGTAAAGGAATGAACTGGAAGATCGCGAGCTGTCGCTTCGAGTAGTCCAGCTTGGCGAAGTGGAGTTTTTACCATTGTAAAGCGGCCTGGAGCGATCTAGCGATGCCGATCCCAGCGAGTCGCGAGGGTTCTTCGGTGCTGGTCGATCGGTAGAGCACGAGCGTGAGAAAATACCCTTCAACGCAGCCCCCATCTTGCCGCCTAGGCCTGTATCAACCGAGCGTGATTTGGATTTACGGGACAGAGGCTGAGCAGATATCTTGGAAAAGTCGCTTGGGCCCGGATCAGTGGAATAAGGTGAGAGGATTTTGTATTTCCTCACAACAGGGTCATCCCCCAACATGAAAGGCTTGCCCAATGTCATAGGAAGCTCTTCGAACATCAGTTCATTGGCACGATTCCGCTTTTCGAACGCCTTGATCTGGTTTCGACACGTGCGTTCCAGCTGTGCCAATTCTCCTTGCTTCTCCAGGTGGGGCTTCTCAAATGCCTTCTGGTCTGCGAGATTCTGCAGCAGCATTCTCAGCACCTTCTGCGAGTGATCGGGAGAATTCCAGAGCTGTACTCCGAAGTTAACGTTGCGTATCATGTCAAAGCGGCCGAGTTGCTGAAGCCTCAAGAAGTAGGTTGGTGTATCGGCCACAGTATCAAACGTGTTCGCGCCGTAGAAGACGGGCAAGCTTTCCGCGCGAATTTGTTTCGAAACGCGAGTGATAGCGAGCGATTCGTAGACAGTGTTGTGTCCTTCTCGGTTGTCATCATGAAATCGAATAACTTTAGCAGTCTTGCTGCTATGCTTGGTGATAAACTTCTTGTTGCAGAGATGTGGACGGATGGGACGATCGCTTTGGAATATCATCTTGTAGATGTGCTTGCGGACCTCCTTGGGAAATGCCAGAAACTTGTAGAAAACACGATCCTCTGCTGGCAATCCTTGGTCAGGCTCTGCCGGTTCTTTGCCTTTCTTGTTAGCGAGCACATTGGGTGGCTTGGGAGTGGCGCCACAATTGAAGCATATGAGAATAGCAGCTGCGAGATCAGGAAGGACATGCGGGTTGGTACAGCAAGGGGGCGATCTGTGGTCGTCTGGATTGGCATCCATGACGGAATCCACCGTAGCTGAAAGGGCATCCTCTCCAGTAGGTACAATGACGGTCTGATCTTGAACAGGCGAATCGATTTTGGCGCCACAATTAAGGCACTGCACGTCTTCATCTTTTCCTTCGCCAAGGTCGAAATATTCCGGGTTGTCGCAACAGTCGAACTTAGACTCTGGGGTAGACATTGGAATGAAAACTCCGCCTTCTGACATATCTTCACTCTGTATATCGTACTCCGGATCAGAGAGAGCCTGAGAATTGACGAAAGTATCTGTGATAGAGCGTCCACCGAGCATGTTATCAGTGAAAGACTCTCCACAATTAGCACAGGATTGTCCAAGCTCATCCTCAACAACATCCGGCGCCTTGCAACACATCTTTGGGAGAGAAAGAGCCGGCTGCTGGACTAGGCTGTCTTTATCAGACTGACACGCTGGTAGGGAGGTGTTATCGTGGGTCTGAGCTAGCTGTAGGCCCACATTGTTGCGGCCGAGGGCTACACCATGGTTGCGGTCGCTCAACAACTCGTCGTCGTCCCCAACTTCTTGATCCGGCTCGAAACATAGTTCTGGAGAAGACTGGTACGATCTCGTGTCAGCCAATTCAACCATGAAACTGGATTCGATGTGTTTGCCACAGTTGAAGCAGCCTATCATTCCGCCGCCTTCAAGAAGTTCCGGCGCGTGGCAACATGGCTGTCGGGAATACTGAGCCTGTCGGTATCGACCGTATCGATATCGAGCCTGTTGGTACCACGGATTGTCCCCAGGCGACTTGCCGGCACGACGGTTCATCCTTGCTATTAATCGCTTGCGCCGCCACAACTTGCCAGACGATCTGACGCTATAATCGTGTATGCTTACCTCTTGCCGGCCCATGCTCTCGAGCTCGTCGAATGGGACGGCCGCACTACGCGAATACTTCTCGCGGCGAGGAGATTCATTGTCTCCCGATATCTTGCGCTTTCCGGCCATCGAGCTCCGATCTGTTTCGGAGGCGCTCTCTGGCGTACTGGAGTCGCTGCCCGGATCCCACCACGCTGGGAAGGCGCGTACCTGGGGTACCACCATGTCAGGACTGATCGATCAGCGTCTGCTGGTTGCAAACATGTCGCGCGGCCTTAAAAGGCGGGTTGAACTTACCTCTGTTTTGATATACGATATGGCACGAGCAGTGAATTTCTTGGTGATCTGCGGGTCGTGCGTAGCAGTGCCGCGCGTGTGGTTGGAGTGTGGTGAGCGGAGCAGCGACGGCAAACGGAGCGCGCGGGGCGCTGCTATTTAAGTGCAGAGAGAGACGAGCTGCTCAGGTGAAGAGAGCTGCCTGCGAGTAAACACCACCCAAACAAATATTGGATATGTGTGGTGCTTATATAAGCCTAGGGGTGCTTTCACTCGACGCTTTGCTGGACGCGTTGGGCGCGCGGTGAAGCCAACCGTTGGCTGGCAAGGATAGACTCAAGCGCTTCTGGAACGGGAACAGAGAGACGTCGGCGAGTGCGCAAGATACATTATCCTACTGGGTTAAGTAGAGCTGGCTATGGAGCAAGGAGGTTAAGTGGTTTGCGGTCAAAATCTCTGCGTTTCAACCTCGACAGCTAGAAAGGCTGGAATCCGAAGTAAACAAACAAGGAGCCAACGAGACCGTAAGATATAAGAACTATGTTTTACATACCAAAACTACTTTTACAAGGTGCGAGGGGCGGTTTGACCTCCAACATGGGAAAAATCGCTCGTATGCCTAAAGTTCTGAACTTTGATAGCTTTCAGCTCTTCCTCGGATCTACCACTTCTTCTCCTCGTTGAAGTCTTTTCCCTGCCGCTCCTGCTCGATCCTCGCATCAAATTCTCTTTGTGCCCTCTCCCTCTCCTGATTTCTTTCCTCATCTGAGCCCACGAACGTAAAGCTGTCCCCTAATGTAGACCCTTCTCTCTGCTCCTGGTGGGGCGGCTGGCGTCTGTTCATCGATGGAGGCAGTCCTTGGGGTGGCGGCGCACCCCCACGACGTAGGCGGTCCCATGCTGACTCTCCAGGCTTCGGCCGATTATGCGCTTCGTCCTGAAGTATGCCCCCGGTAGGTGATGCATCGTATTCATCATCTCGGCGGGACGGCCTCCTTGATAGCGGATTGGAATCATTCATGGATTCTTGACGCTGGCCATTGGGGACAGAGTCGGAAGAGAAGGATTCGCTACCCCAAGCATTGTCTGAAGACGAGGGCCACGGTTCGTTACCTGCGGTAGGAGACATGTCATCATCAGCGGGGGTGGGCTTCCGCACGTTCCACGGCACGGGCGCAGGCTCCCCTTTGGTGGAACGCTCAGCATTGCGAGCCCTCGCAGCCTCCTCCCATGCAGCTCTTCTTTCGTCGGCACTACTTCGTGCTGTCCTATTGTTTGTACGCGCAGTGTCAGAAGCAACTGCGTTATGCAAGTCTGTGCTAAATTGCGCCAGTACCGGGTCATTTTGCGAGGCCTGTGCGGCCATAGGCTGCGCAATGATTTGCCCGACTAGTTTTCCAAGCTGTCCTACCACGTATACATAGACGAATCCTCGCCACGCATGTCGCGCAAGATGGGCGTTGGTGCCCTTGAACAACAAGAATTTGTTTGGATCCCAATCCCCAGGCTTTGGTTTGTACAGCGGGTACCGGTTTTCCGCAAATGTATTATACCATCTCCATGCGCCAAACCCAGAACCTGCGGCGGTAAAGTATGACTTGGTTTGTTCGAGCTGGTACAGGTGGCCTGCCAGAGCTTGCGCCTCTTCAGTGGACAACGGTCGGTGGAGTTTCTGCTCGGCAAATTTAAGCGTCCGATCGGTTTTGAAACGGAGGACGGTGCTTGAGAAGCCTATGAAAGGTCCAAGGATGGGTATCGGCTGCGGCAGGCGGGTGGCATCGTAGTAGGGACCAGAACGCGCTGTAGAGTTGTAGGCGTCATTGTCGGAGGGAGATGGGTTGTCAGTGGAGGTGTCTTGAGATGCCTCTATGTCCTGGAGCACCATTGTCGCTTCTTCGACTGCAATTGAGCAGTTGCGTTGTGTCGAAGAGTCGTGGGTGAGCTGTGGTGAGCTGTGGTGGGGTGACGATGCTGTGTGGGTAGCTTAAAGCTTGGGAAGGCTGAGCCCTGGAATGCATGACGCACAGGCGGAGATCGGCACGACTTGGCATGATCCATGCATGGAAGCATGGAATCATCAAACAGTGCAAGTAGCCGCATAGTCATACTCGAGTCTCAGTGCTTAAAATGAATAATATATCTATCACCCGGGCAAGCCGGTAGGGCAGAGCAAAAGCTACTGCAATAAAAAAAATAGCGTTACTTGTACAGGAATTGTGAGGCTTTAAAGGAACAAGACCCCGAAAGTGAAATGTATGCACAGTATGAACAGTGTAAAAGGTGAGATGCAATATCCACAGACACTATGCTCAAATAATTCCAATCGACCCAAATTCCCTGTATAACGGGTGTATGTCGGTGTTAAAATCACACTGCTCTAATGGTCCGTTTCTACACGTTATCGAACACCGCGTCTGGATCGAGAGTGGGCAGACCAAGCGTAGGACATCATGTTGGGATGAAGGCCGTGCTCGCTGCCGTGGGTGGCTTTCAAGCCTGTATGCGAGTTCATGGCGGTCCGAAGCAATAACTCCGCCAACGCAAAGTGCTCCTAACGCCCCCATGATTTGGCTGTGCGATCAAAGTATCCGGCAAAGGAAATAGCAGCTACGTTAGTAAAGCATGTCCGCTGATACATCAAAGGATCACGCAGCGACAGCCGGCGTGTACTTCTTCGTCTCCGTCTCTTGTTTTGCCACCCTTGCCCGTCTTCGCGTCTTCCTCGTCGACAATCTCCTGTGGCTTGACAGTCATGTGTACAACGTTAGGGGTCTCGGTCTGGAAGCGGCATTCTGCAACACATTAGCACTGGTGAAGATTCGTAGGGGTGGTGCTCACCTTTCAGAGGCGACTTGTCGTCCAGCATGCGGCCAAAGTGGATCAGCCGTATTGAGCTCGGCGAAGTGGGACGGGGTTCCCACTCTGTTGAACAAGTTAGCCTTCTGCGGGGTCGCGCGTCTGGTGGCTGCACTTGCCTTCCCGCCAGTCTCGCCATATCAGCTCCTTGAGCGTGTAGACGCTGATGTTGTAGGGGTCCATGTTCTCCACGGTGACATTGCGCTTCTTGAGGTATCGCTCGTCAATCTTGTAAGGGTGCCGCGCGCCGGTGGTCAGCAGCAGCATGATGACGACGACGGGGCCATTGGAGCTGTCTGGGTTCGCCGCCGGGGTGTCGGTCGAGGGCCCAATGGCTTCCGTTTCGCTGCGACTGAGGTCGACGGGAGGGGCTGGCTTTGCCGTGGCGGCGGCGGTGGCGGTGGTCTCTGGGGACGCTGTGCTCTCTTGCTGCTGCTGCTGCTGCGGCTGCTGTGATGGCGGCGGCAGCTCTTGTGCGGGCGCGGTGTGTGTCTCTGGGGTTGTGACGGCGGGCGTTTCGGTCGTGTGAGCAGGCGTGTTGGTGGCCGCGACGGGCTCGATATTTGTTGAGGCGGGCAGGGAGGCCATTTCGACGTGTGTAGCGTGCGCACTGGAGGGCGGCGAGCCTGACGATGGGCGTGCAGCTGAAGGGGTATCGGAGGGTGAGGCCATGGCGCGGTGGCCCGTCAGGGCGGATGGACGGGCAGCGCCAAGCGAAGGAGAGATAGCGATGTATGCAAAGGCCCGAGTGGTGCCTGGACCGAGCGAAAGAATGGGGATCAAACGTGCAGTCGGGGAACAGCCAAGTTGGACGGCGAACCAGGCGATGTTGATGCCAGGACACTGGGACTGGCTAGCCTAAGCAACGCCTCCGCAATCATCACTTGCGATCCACTGCAGCCAACTCCAGCGAACTCCAGCGCTCCACTTTTCCAGTCCATCTTCCCCAGAGGGCCATCTACACGCACGTCACTCTCCAGCCTCGACCGGGGAATCGCTCGCTCTCTGCTTCGCCACGCCTCCCATGCCCACACTGCAGGCTAACGTGTCTGCGATGCTGCTAGCCCACACCCGGCTCTGCCTTTCAACCGCCCCTGCATCTCCCGCGCAGCGCCATTGGTGGAACTGCCAGCCTAGCATCGACTCCACATCACATGCTGTCGGACCCGACCCTCCTTGTGTTTAGATTGTCTGGATGCACTTGGGAGCGAGCCGGGGCGGTTCCCAGAGCATCTTGCGCCTGGTGGACATCAGTTGCCAATGTCCCAGGCGGGCACCCATCATGGAAATGTCATTGACGAATGGATTGCTGCCAATCACGCGATGAATCAATCATAGTGCCGCGGCTACCATCATCATCAATGCGTCGTTTACGCCATCCAGCCACCATTGCGCCATCTAAACCTTCACACAGCGGAGGTGTGACTACCTCTCCAGTAGGTAGCACAGAGAAGGAGCCTAACCCGAAAGAGAAGAATTGAAGAGTCCATAATGCGAACTTTAGCTGCAGACCAGCACACTCCTCTCAGCAGTGCTAGACTATCACACACACTGTATCACCCTGCGCTACGCTGCACAAATCATGTCAGACCTGAACTTGTCGGACACAACTGCCATACATCAGCTAGAAGCCCTTTACTGATGCCTAAAGAACCCACTCAGTCGCTGACGCAACAGCTTACATATTTACATATGATATTTCAAAGGCACACTGGAATATAAATTCATGTAGTAGTACAGCCAACTCTCTCCCTTCAACGAGTAACCAGAAGTCACTCTTCCCTCATCATTCATCTCATACCCGCAATGGAGCCTTCAACCCCCACCACATCCCCCAACCCCCGCTACTGCATCATTGCCTTCCTCTCCAAACACCCCTCCAAAACCCTTGACGAATTCCGCACATACTACGAAACCCATCATATCCCCCTCATCCTCCGCACCATCCGTGCTGCAGGCGCGCCACCGCCCCTAGTCTACACACGCCGCTACATCGACTCCAAGAACCCGGTTGTCACTGCCAGCGGCGAGGTCGTGGGCTTCGACTGCGTGACCGAGTTGCAGTTTGCGAGCGAGCAGGATTTTGAGGAGAATTGGGTTAAGCCGTTGATGGTGGGGGAGGGGAAGGATGTGGTGGAGACGGATGAGGGGAGGTTTTTGGATAGGGGGAGGACGGTGGCGTATCGGTTTGAGATGTGCTGAGTAGGGATTGATGATTATAGGCACTTGGATGATGGAATTTGTTGCGCGTGATGTTTGTGCTAGCCGTGTATATGTACACAGGCGGGTCTGGGAAACATTCGAAATGGGAGATTGTTGTACGGATAGTATGTATATTGTGTGAACTCACACCTCGCAATCTACCACCCGGTGCACAAAGACAACTATCGCAGCGACTGATAAGGTGAACCAGCTCCATACACAACAGAAGGCCCTACTTGACGGCCATAAGCTCGCCAATGTCCTGAACAAAAAAGCTTAGCACAAAAGAAACCCCGCCAAACGCAATAGACACCCAATACGGCCACCTATACGCCAACGCAAAAGCCTCCTGAGCACTCGCCAGAATGGTTCCATAGCTGTCACGGTCGAGCACCAACGGATTCGTTGCAATGATCTCCCGCAGCTCCTTCAAACGCGCATTGCCCGCAAGCTCGACCATGTGTGCAATCAGGAGCTGTCCCTCCGGCTTGAGGTAGTTGACGAGGCCTTGCTTCACGATTGTATCCTTCGCAACTATTTCTTTGGCGTATTCGGCGAACTTGTGGTAGAATAAGTTCGAGTACACGGCGAATGCGATCGCGCCGCCGATGTATCGGATGCTGAGGGTGATGGCGGTGACGGTCGCAATGAGCTCGTCAGGGCAGGCAATCTGCGCGATGATGGAGGATGGGATGATGACACCGCCAACGCCTAGGGAGGCAATCGTGAGGATTGCATAGACAGTGTTGAGGTTGTGGGGTGAAGCGATGGCAAGTGCGCCCGTACCGGCAGTCATGAGGGCGGTAAAGAAGAGCAAGAGGGGGCGTACTCGGCCTCTGGTGATGGGTATGAGGACGAGACAGATTGCTGCTCCGCCGATGATTCCAAAACCGATGGGGAGAGAGCGGATACCAATTCCTACAGGATCATCACCTAGAATACGGATCAGTTGGGGTCAAGTGAGTCTCTTGCAGCGAAACTGACCATAGACATTGTATACTTCAGTAGGCCAGAATAGGAGTAGAGCAAAGAAGCTACCGCCACTGAGCCAGGTTATGAGCAGGATGACGATCATCGTGCGCTTCGCCTTCTTGAACAGTGCCCGGGGTACCATCGGATACGGAGCATAGAGCTCCCAGACGAAGAAACCGATGATCAATACTAAGCCAAGGACCAATGGTGCGACGTTGTGCACGCTTCCCCAAGGGTACTGGCAACCATCAGCTCGAGGTACAAGTTATGAGAAGGCAGTATACACACTTGAGAAGCACCCCACTGCAACCCCATCATGAACAGTGTTACGCCTGTCGCACTTAGAAAACCGCCAATGTAATCGACCTGTCGCAGGACATCTTTGGCAGTATATTCAGCAGTCAATCGCGAAGGGTCACGGTAGCAAAAGATGCAGAGTAATAGGCCGATAAAATTCCTATGTGAATCTCTCGATTAGTCCAGGACATTCACAAGTGACGAGACCTATCAGAACTTACCATAAGCCGACGAAAAGCCCATTGTAGCGCCAGTTGCTTGATTGGGCGATGAGCTGGGCGTACAGAACAGATGGACAGAAGGGCAAGATGGTCAGCACTACAAGACCAACGTATTTGCCACGGTCCTTGACAGGAACAACCTCGGCAGTGCCTGATAAATTAGCATGAAGCTTTACTCTCGGTTTAGGACCTGAAAAGACTCACCAGCTAGGGCAATCAGCTCGTTGAGCCCTGCACCAATACCGGAGAACATGCTACCAGCTTGTCATTGTCAGCAAAATACGATTACCGTAGAATCCCACAACATACCGATAGCTACATTCATTGTCTTTGCTGTCGCCGTAATGATTGGACCGAGGATCAAGCATGCTTGACCACCGATGGCAACCTTCTGACGCCCGTATAAATCCGATAGGGCACCCACAAAAGGACAAAGGGCAGCGTTAGGGATCAGGTAGCCAATGATGAACCATACCCATCGATCGACGCCGCCGATGTCTTGATAGATCAGGGGAAGGACCGAGCCGAAGAGGTACAGTGGAATTTGGGAACCAATCCATAGAAATGACATGCATAGCAGTGTCATAAAGAGCTGACCATTGAACTGAAGGGTGGCCCATGTAAGCATGCATCCCGAAGATGGAGTATCGAACCAAGTGTATACCCACCTTGTCGTGCACTACGGGCCCATTGGCAACGGCGGTATGTGTAGGAAGCGTAGGAGACTTCTCAGGGTCGCTCGCAGTGGTTTGGGATACTACCCGCTCCATATGGACAGCCTCCTCCTCCGGCTTCTCTATCTCATGTCTGCGTTCCTTGGTGTCTTCTGTTTGCTGCATTGTGTTGATTGTATACAATTGGGAGAACATGAAGCAAACGCTAAGCTTGGCTGGCTACTAGAGCCAATATCGGAGGCTGCACTCTCTATCGAAAGATATGTACAGCAAGGCAAGTGATGGATGCACCTTTCTTCGATGCGCTTGTTCTTGAGTTGTTAAGTATCCAAATGAATCGCACACGCACTATCGCGCAGCCGCGGCATCTCAACAGTAGTTCGTACTGCGCGCGGGGCTGTTACGTTCATCTAGCAGGGATAGCCTTGGTGTGACCATACGCATGCTCTTGATTGCGTGTTGTCTACGTCGTTGCTCGCTTGTCACATCCATAGGATGTGCGGGGCCCCGCACTTTGGTTCTTAACATGCCAAAGAGACCATGGGACTACGAACGGAATTCTAGCAGAATTGGGAAGGAGTCCGAGGACATGGCGCACGCCAGTAGGGTAGTTCTTGAACTTAGTAAGGTACAAGGGCTGTCGATGTTGGATTACAACTTGACCTGTGGTTTTGGGGAAGCTGATTGGATGATGAACACCGGTAACTCTATACATCTGCTAGCCCCTAGATAGATGTCGCACCTTTCATAGATACTACTGCAGGTGCTCTTCCTCCATCTGTGGACGTGTCCATGGTGCCAGTGTCGCCTTTCGAGCACTAGTACGGTGTAGACTCAGATATCAAAGTTTAGGCCTGCAACCCTCGAGAGAGCAAGCCAATAATGCCGCATACGCTAAATCGGGTCATGGAGTAGGATCTATCGATATTTTTCTTCGGAGCTAAAAAGGCCTAGCGTACAGATTGCAGTGCGCTTTGTTCGACCTGGGTTTGGAGATTTTCGAAAGGCCTTGTTCCAAGTTTGTGAAAGCTACTTTGACGAGTGGTGTCGTACAAGGTACATAATATTCCCAACTTCCAACTTTTCCTTGTCGAATCTTCTTCTTCGTCCCCAGGGACCGTCTTTGTCGAACATGACCGGTAAATATCGAGAGTGCCATATATCAATAGTGGACGAGCGAGTGATTGCTCTTGAAGCGTCCACCCGTGACTATTGATATTCCAATTGAATGTATTTGGGAACAATATCACAACTCCAATCTTACAATTAGAATGTCCCACGACAGACCGAGAGTCGGCCGCGAACAGCGCCAAAGTAGCTCACGCGAGACATGAAGCGTTGAAGAGGTTCGTCGTCAAATAATTGGCAGGTGGGGTCCTATTCTACTATTATGTGATTGCCGGGTGCTCTTGCCCAACGGTCGTTGGGAACAGTTACCCAGGCAGGTGCTACACGACATGCGACCTTGAAAGCCAGCCCTCGCCTCGTCTTGGGCTTCTTCACTCCAGCAGGCGAAGCCATTTTCAGTAGCAGATTGGAGATAGGCTGTCAGCTGTGTAGTAAAGTGCCGGATAAAACTCTAGATTCGATCAATCACTCAACACGAGTTCGTACAGCACTATAGCATGATCCGTGAGCTCTAGTGGCATTGGCTGGCGAGATTGACACCTCTTGTACTACTTGTCCTCAAGTTGTGCGCCAATCTGGGGGTTGTTTCTGGTGATGCACGTTGCCAGTCGTGCCCCTATGTTGAAGCGCATGGAAAGGGGTGATTTCAATAACCTTGCGAATGGCAGGTGCACTTAGATAGGTTGAGGGCACTGGCCCAGATCACTCAAAGTTTGTGACGATAAATGACGAACCGACAGATAGTGGCAGATAGCATGAGTCGGTCTGAGGACAATGCTCAGAATTCAGTGGGGAAACGCAGTAAACGAACAGGCAATCAAAGATGTATTTGCATGCTGCATGATCTTGTCAAATCAACGTCCATGCAGATGCGACAGAACCAGGTGAATTGGCTAGAGCGCTCTCATACTATGTGATGAACGTTGAGCAGACGGGAAAAAAAATTTGGTGTTTGTACATGGTAGGCGTCCCATCCAACCCAATCGCCCAGCAACCCTTAGGGTCTTCAACGGGCTGCAGCCCCAGTCAGCCTTTATAATCCGCTTTGCCCAGCAGCCAATGCCGAACTCCGCCTTGACAGCACCCGGGCCTTGTCACCCACGAGTGGTGAAATTGCGATAGCCAATGTCGCCTTCGCGGCTATCCTCGCCAACAGCCTTCCTTCGTGTGCCTGGCCAGGCAACCGAGAGTAGCCAATGCAAGCCAGGCCAGGCTCGCTCTTCCATGTGCTAAAGTTCTCGCGACGTGCGCCACGGCGCACACAGTCACGCAGCAGGCTGGCTGGACAGAACTCGCCATGACAGCATCAAACAATGTCCGCTGCTCGGAGGCCTCGACGCACATGGGCGCACACACGACACGAGGGCAAGGCTGCGGGCGCGAGCGGCTCTACGCTTGGCTCGGCTGGTGCTTAAGAGTGGAAATGAGGACCCTGGGCTGCGGGCGCTGATTGGCCTGCTAAACAAGCCTCGAGTTTAATGACGGATCCGTCTGAGATACACACTCATCCCCGAGGATGCAAGATGCAATGCGAATATTGAACAATCGACAGTGCATCTTGGTCGCACCTGGGGCATCGCATTCCGCAGCTGAAGGGGCGCTGCATGCAATCGCAAAGGCCTCAGCCGCCACCGGTTGACGCGTTCAGCCTCTCGTGTTGCACAATGGGCTCAAAGCAGCCGGCTTCCGCTTTTAGAAACCCAGCTTAAAGACTGCCGTTCTCTGCTCATTTCGCCGTGTA
Organism: Pseudopithomyces maydicus; assembly: GCA_026873275.1. Taxonomy (NCBI): domain Eukaryota; kingdom Fungi; phylum Ascomycota; class Dothideomycetes; order Pleosporales; family Didymosphaeriaceae; genus Pseudopithomyces; species Pseudopithomyces maydicus. The sequence continues at coordinate 511,452 of JANTUC010000010.1, read as the reverse complement.
ATTTCATCTTCGCAGACGAGCATTCGTTAGAGTTAGCCGCCCAAGCGACCAATTCTTACCCTTGGCTATACAAGTCGGAACCAGGCCCATCGTGACCTTTTCCCCGAACCGCCTCGCGTTTCAAAAGCCCCTAGGATCCCGCCCCAGCGACACCAGCGCGATCCCTCCTCTTCATCTCCCTCTCACGCTCGTCGCTGCTCGTGCTCGTCCGGTCGTCGTCACCGCGCAGATTTCTGCTCCACACTCGTTCACTTTTCCATTAGGTTATACCCCACACGTTCAAGATGATGTTCAGGACCTGCGTATTCGCCGCCCTGGCTGCGGCTGTGTCCGCTCAGATCCCGACCAATGTCAGTCCCGAGTAAGTTGTCTCCACGTCGCGCATCGCCAGAGACCGTGTCCAACCTTTTGTGCAGGCAGCAGTCCGCTCTCCTCGCCCTGGCGACCGCCCTTCCGGCCTCTGTCCTCGCCGAGGCTGCCACAAACGCTGCTGGCTTCGCCTCCGAGATCCAATCCTCCATCGCCGCTGGCAAGACCCCCGAATGGTACCAGGCTCTTCCCACCGATGTGAAGGCTGCGCTCGCTTCCATCTACCCGGTCCAGACGTCTGCGCAAACCACCCCTAGCTCTACTGAGACTCCCTCTGCGACTGCCGCGCCCTCCTCGTCCGGTTATGCGACTCAGGTCGAGACTACCACAACTGTCGCGCCGTCTGCGCCTCAGGCCAGCGCTCCCTCTGGCACTGGCGCCACCGGCATCGGCAGCAACGGCACCTCCATCACGAGCGTGAACACTCCTACACTGTCCGGTGGCAGCCCGCAACCCACCGAGCACACTGGCGCTGCATCCCTCTCCTCTGCGGCCATTGGCGCCGGTATCGCAGGTGCCATCGCCTTCCTTGGTATGCTCGCCCTGTAAAGAGACGTGCGGATTAAAGGAAAAATGTGTGAAGTGCGGGGGGTTTCTTTTTGGTGGCGCATTTGGCTTCGACGTTCCTTACGATGCAACGTTGTCTTTCTTTGGGGACAGGGCTTGGGCGAGATACCTTTGTTGTTAGTTATTCATTTGTTTGAGAACCTTGGAAGTACATGGTTGTATGAAGGGAGAGTAATGTTGGGATGCAGGGTGGAAGAAGTGCAAAAACATTCGGGTGTAGTTTTGTTGGATAGCTTTGCTTAATAGCTAATGCCGTCGCGCTGCCTTCTCTTCTTGTACCATGGTCTTGCACTTCCTCTGTCTAGTTGCAAGTGATGTGATGCAATGTTACCCAGGGCTCGAGGTAGGACCTCAGTACGGACGCGGGAGTGGTCCAGTTTTATATGCAACCTAACTTGCACCTGCCACGCGGCCACGACCCACTGAATGCCGCGGCCCACAACTCCCTGCATCGAAGACAATTCGACCCAGGATGCCCAAATACAGAAATGCGGGTGGGTTGGTAAAGTCCCAGCGCAGTGGTACACAAGTTTTTTTCTCGGTTCAATCGTGCTCCCTAGATTTAGGTGCATTCTTTGTCGGCCACCTTGCACTAAGCCCTTCAGAGACCAGAATGCCCACTCGCACCGACTCCACTGATCGAAGGTTCTGTTATTGCTACGGAGTCTTTGCTCGGTGTATACGAGCATGTGTCGGACCTTTCTGTAACCCGCCCGTCGAGATGATTCGCAGAATCTGATCGGCTATTGTGCACATCTTCGCTTGACGTGCACGTCAGCGTTCACGGCAGCTGACCAAGCGCCATGCTTCCTCCACGATTACCATGATTGGCAAGTCGTCAAGGCGTAGTTACAAGAAGACCATGCTGTGCCGTGGCCCTGCGTCACATCAATCTTGGGGATGGGAGTGAGTCTATCTAGCTTAAAGACAGCATCCGGGCCTCTGGAACTGGTGCCAGATAGTTCGAGAACCGTCCTGCGAGCGCACCACATTTTCCCTCCACACGACCAATTGGCATAACTTCTTGAACATTCGCCGAATCGACATCCCGACGGCAATCTGCGGAGCGAGAGCGTAGGGCTGCCGCTGCCGAGGCTCGGAAGCTTCCCGTAGGCCTTAGAAAGCTTAATTGACCCTCCTCGGCCTTCCTACGTCACATCAGCGAAATTCTCGACTGCGCTCGGCCGATGTCACTATTGCCGTCGCATTTTTCAAGATATTTCAAGAGAACAGAAAGACCCAACAACTACATGTGCTTTCGCTGTGCCAGTACGAACGAGTATCTTCGCCCACTGCCGGTTTTGCTATCCGCTAAGTCCGCCAAAGCCTTTTATTTTAGGCCAGCCGACGTTCGATACTTCTAGCGTCGACCCGTTCTCCACCTCCCATCTGCCATCCCTTGCCGACTTCAAGCGCGGACGCCACGCCGCTCATTGCTCGGCCGTTGAGAGCCCAATCCATTTAATCCTTACAAATCCCCTTCATTAGTCTACGCCCCGGTCATCTTTCTTATTCTTTTCGCCTCCTCCTTGCCTTCGGGCGCGCCATTCTTTCCAACCCTATTTATACCCATCAAGCGCCTGGCGTCATCGCTTGAAAACAAAGCCGTGACCATGGACGCCGCCGACAAGATCATCTCCAGAGCGGAGAAAGACGCCAGCCCAGAACGCTTTCCAGAAGCACAGGACCCTGAGAAGAAGCACCATGAAGAGCACGAGCCAATCGCACGCACCTACACATCATCTACTTCCTCGTCCTCTTCCTCGGATGCTTCCCAAGAAGAACGCGAGATTGGCATGTCGCGAGCGCCGACACAACGAGAAGATGTCGACCTCGAACGCCACCCAACTGCCCTGAGCCGGATACAAACGCAGCGAAGCCAGCACAGCGCGACCGTGGGACAGAGTATCAAGAGCAGACAGTCTAGGAAGCCACTGCCTAGTTTCGGTGCCGGAAAACCATACCCTCCGCCACTTCCAGAAAGAGAGGAATATGTCGTAGAGTTCGATGGGCCCGAGGACCCAATGCATGCGCAGAATTGGCCATTGAAGAAGAAGCTTCTTACCGGTGCCATGCTGGGCTTTACCACGTTCACTGCCGCCTTCGGTAGCTCCATCTTCAGCGCGGCTACGAGAGTTGTAGCAGAGGAATTTGATGTCGGTGTGACGGTTGGAGTTTTGGGCACCTCATTCTACGTCTTAGGTTTCGCAACAGGGCCCATATTGTGGGCACCCTTCTCCGAATTGAAGGGTCGGAGGCTCCCGCTTGTGCTTGCATCGTTTGGTTTCTCGATTTTCAATCTTGCTGTCGCGACAGGAAAGGATCTGCAGACTGTTCTCATATGTCGTTTCTTCTCGGGATTTTTTGGTGCTTGCCCTTTGACTGTGAGTATTTCTCCCGACAACCCAGCATATGGTGCTCCAAGTTGAGCGTTGCAAATCTCGACTCGCCGATTTTCTTTCGCCAGTCTGGCGTTATATACGGTGCATTCGGTCTTTGTATACCTTATCGTGAGGCAACATACGCCTGTTGGTCTGCTTCATTTTGAGCTGGATGGTTGCTAACTTGTTACAGTGTGTTGCTGCCGTTTTCTCTGACATGTTCGACAATCGTACCCGTGGCATGGCCATCACCGTATTCTCGTTAGCTGTCTTCACCGGTCCTTTGATGGCTCCTTTCGTTGGCGGTTTCATCACTATATCCTACCTCGGATGGCGATGGACAGAATACATCATCGCCATCATGGGCATTACCGCGTTCACTCTCAACCTACTTTTCCTCGAGGAGTCCTACCCGCCCCAGATCTTGGTTGCAAAAGCCTCAGAATTACGCCGTAGAACGAAAAACTGGGGCATACATGCCAAACAAGAGGAAATCGAGATCGACATCCGGGAACTCATGGAAAAGAACTTCAGCCGTCCGCTTCGTATGCTTATCACTGAGCCGATTGTGCTCCTCCTCAGTATCTATATGGCATTTATTTATGGCATCCTCTATTTGTTTTTGACGGCATATCCTTTGGTTTTCCAAGGCGTGCATCACATGAACCTTGGTGTTGGCGGTCTCCCCTTTTTTGGAATGATTCTGGGACAAGTGACCGCTGGTACCTTGATTTTCCTTCGACAGCCGGGATATCAGAAGAAACTGGCTGCGAACAACGGCATGCCAATCCCCGAGTGGCGTCTTCCGGAAGTCATCGCAGGTGGTGTATGTTTCGCTGGTGGTCTATTTTGGTTCGGTTGGACCGGCTATAAAGAAGATATACACTGGATTGTCCCTACAATCTCCGGTGTGCTCACTGGTTTCGGACTCATGGCCATCTTCTTGCAGGCATTGAACTACCTCGTCGACGCTTATCTCATGGTGTGTACCCCCTCTCCCTCCCTTACCTGACCATATCAACTGACTTGTACAGTTCGCCGCTTCTGCTATTGCAGCAAACACATTCCTTCGTAGTCTTTGCGGAGCCGCCTTCCCACTTTTCGCACAGCAAATGTTCAGGGGCATGGGTATTCAATACGCCGCTACATTGCTCGGCTGCGTTGCTACGGTTCTTATTCCTGTCCCAGTCTGGTTTTATCTCCGGGGTGCGAAAATCCGTGAGAAGTCTGCCTACGCTCCCACGTTCAAGCCTGCCCAAGATTAGTTGACTAGATGGGCGGCGACTAATGTCCCATTGTGAATAAAATTTGTCTCCAAATCCTGGTTCATATCGCCCAGGTTACCAGGTGAAAAAGGCTCCTATCGACTAGAAGGCCATACTGGTCAAGTTCGGTAGACGGAGACCGAGCCCAAGCCCAAGGCCGAGGATTTGAGAGTTATGAAGGGGAGAGAGTGAGTGCAAGAAGACTGCGAAGTAGATCCGAAGGTGGGAACTGGAAAGACAAAAGGAGTTTCGTTTATATATGATACCACAGAGCTGTTCCTGCTTACATTAACATCGACTGGCGCCAGCTGTTGACGGCGCGTATTGCGTTCCAGCCTAGTTATCAAAGTTTTTTTTTAATTCATAATTAGATCTCTCACACAAATTTACTATTTCATTTCTAGTATCAATATTATCAGGAACAATACAAGTAATCGTGTCAATTTCTTGCCTGAGTGAAGCAGTCATAGTTTGCAGACCTGTTGTGGCTTGCTGACATTGAATTGACTATATATGTTTTCGTTCACATAAACGTACATTTAAACAGTTTTCACACTACATGACTTTGACTCTTTATCTTCAACAACTTTGTATTGAAAATTCACTATCCCACTGATGAGTTGCCCACCCGTCAATCACACAATTGCAATATATATTCCGACAGAATACCACGGAATGTCCTACTATCTACATCATTACAAATTACCAATTGAATCAGCAACACCACAAACAAATACCATCTAAAAACCATAACGTGGCACTATTTACTCAACACATCATGAACTCAGACCAGTCCAAAAAGCAAGATCACTCATCATCCCAGCCTTCAGGCCCCAACTCGAAGCCTCAAGTACAGCACCCGGATGTTTGCCCCGGAGATAGCGGGGAATATCCATGTTTGATCAAGGCGCATGGGTTTACTAAGAGTGAAGTGAAGAAGGATGATGGAATCACAGAGGATGGGAGTTGGGTCGAGTTATGGCATCCGAAGAATAGCGGAGTGTGGCCGCAGTGAGAATCAGGCATGCTGCACGTTGTAGCGTTCGAAAGCCGTGATGTATTTGTAGTTTGAAGTGTGAGCTGCGAACGCAGATTCTATGTAGTCAAAGGTATCTATCAGAAGTATAAAGCAGGTAAATTTGAACCTGATACGACAGCCACAACAGTCGCATAAGAATAAAAAAGTCAAGAAACATCACAAATTCATTGCCGACATTGCAAAAAGCCCAAGCATCGGCACTACCACGTCAGAGCGCAATCAGTCCTGCTCTTCAGTCCCCTCTTAGTCACAATCTCCGTGACGTTCTTGCTCAACCCAACGACCGGAGCTGCACCTCCACGACGCCGCATGCTCCTCTTTGCTCCAGATACAGGGACAGGGTCAGACGGTGGCATCCTGTGCGTGCACTGAGCGCTCTGTCCCGGCTTAAAGAGATTGTTTCCCTGTCCCACGTCGATCGCCTGGCTAATGAGCGTATAATACTGATGAGAGATGCTCAGATAATCAGGTTGAACCGCTGCAAAGCCACCAGGGTAGTTCTCATTGAACACCGCGACGACCGTGTTCTGCGCCACGTCCTCCATCGAATTGGTAGATGCGTACGAATCGGGGACCTTGGAGTCCTGCGCTAGCTCGCTGAACCACTTGTCGGAGGAGGACATGGGCTTGTCCACGTATGCGCCGCTCAGGTCGAGGGAGTGCCCTGTTTCGTGGATGATGACGGGGAGCATGTCGTCTTGCGGGTTGAGGAAGGTGACGCTGCCGTCGAATTCGAAGGCCCAGCCGGACTCGGCAGGGACGTCAATGACATGGCGGACCCATTGGCGCATTTGGATGGGGACTTGGCCGAATTGCTTGGCCATGGAGTCGATGGTGATGGGGGACTGCTTGTGGTGGCAGAAGACCCATGGGTCGCCGCACTGTTGGTGGTGAGGTTAGTTGATGTGGAGTATGGATCTGGATGGGTGGCTCTTACGTCGTTGTAAACAACGTTGAAGACATCGAAGTCGGCGGGATTGTACTTTACGGTGTCGAAGACCTGGCCAATGGCTACCTATGATTTGGTCAGGTTAAGCACGACAACTAAAGAGGGATGAAATACATTGTTGCAACCAGTTGGTATTGTACCAGGCGCCTGAAGTTCGTAGGTAAATGGAGTCTCGGGGAGGTTGTCCATGATACCCTGCTTGAGACTGTCGAGACCATCGCTGAAAAGAAGAGGCTTGTCAATATGGGCGCCTGGATCATTTTGGGCAGAGACAAGCGAAGCGGCCGCGAGTGAAGTAGCGATTGTGTTTAAAAGCCCCATATTGAAGATAGTGAACAGTCAGAAGGAAAACCTATTTGGATATGGCTGAAAAGTAGACAATAGGGAAACAAACGAATGCGAAGGAGTGCTGTATCGTATTTGAAAAGTGGTGATTGCTCTCTTCTATATTGCTTGATATACGGCGTCCAAAGTTGACCATATGTTCGACGATCTCAAACGAAGTCCGAGTAGGGGATGCTCGGCTCGTTCATCGTTCGCGGCATACTAAGTAAAGGTCCGTTGCGCCGAAAAAGGGAATGCGAGCGCTCCACCGGACTTTGCTTTACGAAGTTGTTTGAAACGACTGTAACTTCCAAGATTTGGACCAATTATTGTAATTGCCGTGTGGCTTGAGGCTCAGTTGGACTGCATTTGAGAACAGTCGTCTCCGTCTGTTGCGTTGCATCGTCAAGAATCCGACAAGAACTAAATGGTGACAATAGATTTTTGCTAGTGTCCTGGTCCTTAAGCAGAACTGTCAGTGACAGCTTTGCATGCGTTACCGAGCCTGGCTACGCCCTCTCAGGAATCCAGGATTGTCTGTTTAAGCTTCGCCATTTACTGTACTGGAGCGATTGCGACTCTTCGACGGTCTTGTTTCCTCGGAGTAAGCCATTCCTAGTCTTCCTTCGTATGAACCCGGCGTGAAATCTAAACCAGCGCTAAACCTATTCTACGAAACTGAACAACGAAGTCCGAGCCCCATTCTAAATTTGACGGTTAATTACGTTTTCAAAACGCGGAAGATCGATGCGCTACTGTCGCAATCCGCTTAAGCTTAAATACGTCCGACCGTAGCACAATCATAACTTCCGTAGGAACAGAACCTGTGCCTTCAGTTGTTCCAGGTTTCGAAACAAACGGTGATGCAGAGAGTAGCAATCCCAATGTGAGATCCCTGACTAATTAAACTGGGGCCGAAGTTCATGCCCTGGCGCCCAACTTCAAGCGCATGACTTTTCGCAACATGGGCACAGACCATGGGGGCTGTGCAATAGCGGGTTCCATGATTTAGAGAAATGTGGACGCCACAACACCGCCACGCAAGGGCACATTATATATGTATTTATTATCTGGGTCAGAACGAGATGCGAATCATGTCTCAAGAGGGAACCTTAGGCCAACAGCAGTAGGCCGTGCTCTGCCTCGTCTCTTGAATGCTCGACCATCCTCTCCTCAGATAGACGTTTTCACCTACACATCCATTCTCACTTATTTGACAATATGGCGGACCAGGAGCTTGGTGGTCCTCAAGCAAAGTTCGCTGTTAAGACTGATACTTGCTTATATCGCTAATGAGTATAAGTTTCATTGTTACAGCATGCCATATACTTGTGTGGCTCTGATTAGCAGTTGAATAAGAAAGGGAGCTGGTACATCGATGTAGCCGTATTATGGTAGAAGACACGGCTGGTATCCTTGAGGCCGATGCCTTCCCAAATATTGTGCATCAGGACTGTGAGTCATAGAAAACTTATACGATTTTTTCAGCCTGCTAGAGTACATAAATCTAGAAATGTCTCGAGAATAAGAAGGCTACTAGTATTTAGAATTGCCCGTAATATATTGCAACATGATTATATGTGCGACGTCGTTTATATGGGAACGCAAATTTCGAGTTCTAGCTTGTGTCATTGTACTAGTGTGACAATTAACACTGTGACGATCAACTCCATGTGCGGATTGAGTCGCAAGTTGGGTATCGCCCGCGGGTAGATTCAAGTCAGCCTCATTGCGTCCATAGTCCAAGGCTCTTTCAGTACTGCAACGCAAGACATGTTAGGCAGCCTGACGAGGCATTTACTGCCTGAAAACGTTGCCATGATATGTTTATCGCAGAGACATGCTCGACTTTTGCCTAGGTAACCTGGGCCGGTAGCATGAGCAGTGGACCATCAAAACAATCCTGAGCAACTGAAGGCAGTGGAGCAAATTCGGTTGAACAACGGGCCACTACAGCAAAATGAAAAGAGCGCAATCGACAAAGTCGCTGGGGTGTGCACGACGATAGTACAACATTGAATTTGGCGTGTCATACTAAGTCTTACCGTGGACAGGTGGGATATCGAGAGCTACCTACGTTACCCAACTTTGCGATATGTACTTGTGATCCGCAAGGCTATCCGGGTGGGGTGTACGTATCGGGTGGGTGGCTTTGCTAGTGGTCCATCCGCTGCCTAATCGGGAACTGCTGACGATCCAGCTGAAATGAGGCGGCAAGCACGCAGCTGAAAACACATCTGCATATATAAACAGCCTTATGCCTGAGCAAATCACTCTTTAGTACTTACGAATCGAATAACTTGTTCTCGATCTACTGCTTTTTACAATGTTTCCCAAGTTGTTCGGCAGCGAGAAGGGTTCCGCGGAGGAGAATGAGCACCCCGAGGCTCCCACGAAGCATGTTGTCGAAGTAAAATGGGACACTTGGTCAACACCAGGGCCAAATGATGGTATGAATACCATCGACCCCTTTCTTCAGATCATGGATAGTGCTAACACAGCAAAGTTCGCTCACCCTGTCCTGCGATTAACAGCCTTGCGAACCATGGCATCCTACCACATGATGGAAAAGGCATCACAAAAGCAATGGCTATCGAAGCACTCACAAAGTCCTTCAACATAGACCCAAAGATAGCAAGCGTATTCGCAGCCAGTGGGATCATCGCAAACCCAGACCACGACGCGCATTCTTTTGACCTGAATCACGTGAATAAACACAACTATATCGAACATGATGGCTCTTTGAGTCGCGATGATGCAGCATTTGGCGGTGGCGAGAAATTTGACCAAGCAGCTTTTGACATGGTGCTTAAAGCTTATCGTGAGGCTCATCCAGGCAAGAGCGATGACGAAATCATGACCGATTGGAAGACTGCTGGGCATGCAAGATGGGCACGTATCCTAGCGAGTAAAGAGAAGCATGAGAAGGAACAGAAAACTTGGATTTATGGGATCAAAGAGGCTATTATGAGTTATGGCGAGACGTCTTTGTATCTGAATCTATTAGGGAAGGATGGAGTTGCACCTTTGCAATGGGTCAAAATATTCTTCGGTAAGCTGATACTAGGGCAACGTTCCGAAAAGAAGTACTCATGGATGAAACAGAACAAGAACGTATCCCATATGCTGAGGGATGGAGACCACCGACCAAATTCGACCAATCAGATCTCAACCACGGATACGGAGAGATGATGAAGGGCGGCGAACACGGAGTTGAAGAGGCCAAATTGGTCGGGATCGGCACATTGGTCGGTTTGAAGGCGGCTATTTTGGGATTGGGGGCAAGCTTTATCAAGACTCCTTCTTCTCATTCTTGATCATGATAGTTATACATGGTCAAGATAAGCTAAACCTCAGTATATTGAAGTAGCTTTCAGTAGACCGTTTTCCACCAGAATCTTGCTGAGGTGATATACTCATCTCGTAGAAAAAGACCAATAGCCGCTCAATTTTCGGTATAAGAGTAAACCAATAGTCTTCGAATGCTCTGCCAAGATAGAGAGGCATGCTTGATCTTTTTGTCTACGTTCCAGGCTTGACGAATGATTTCCAATGCGAAGATCCGAACATACCCTCAAAAATGTGTATCATGTAATTTCTTCGAGCTTTCTGTTTTGATCTGAAAAGCTTACTGTTTGAACCTAATTCTTTAGGTACCTGTAGGCTGGTATCTCTAATTTTCAGGATGCGCGTATAGCAAGACTATCTTCAGAAACGCGTCTTCGCCTCTATTCAATGGAGCCAATAGGATTTCTCAGTAGGCAATTGCTTCAAATGAAATGAGATAGTAATCGTTACAATACATATACTTGCGTGATTATGTGCATCTATACTTTCCGGTTGAAATTGTCTCATGCCAAATTTTCGTTCGAAGCAAAGATAAACAAGGAAGACGAGTGCAACAGCGAATAGTTGGCTCTACTAGATCCTGGTGTTAAGCCATTACTGGATGGTTGAGGTGTTAAGGTGTTGAGGCGCCAGAAACCACGAGCTCTAGGAGAACAAAACCAAAAGCCGGGTTAGCCTAACAATGATCCGGCCAATTAATACTACCTTTTTTATAATCCTTTATGTACGCCCGTTTTTAATCGTTATAAGAGGGGTTAACAGCTTTTTCTCTATTATCTATTTTCGTCCAGTCAGCTACTCTGCTGCCACTTTCCAAAAACACAAAACAACACACAAGCCATTACTCTTATTTACACATTGAAAGACTAGACTCGAACAAACTGACATCTTTTTTATGTATTCGGTTGTTTCGGTTCACATCCGGGGCGTACTACTCAGCATATAGCAGCAGGCATATTTTCTTGTGAACGAAGCCGGAAAGCTTTCAAACCCCTCATATTTCTTCCATCGGAGGCATTGTTCCGAGTAGAAGTTTATCAAAAAGTATGTTTCCCTGCTTTTGGTGGCGCATGTTGTGCATTATCGAACTTCCTGATGAAGAGATATCGACTCGTATGTGTCAGCCAATATTCGCTCCCCTGACCATGCCCGAGCCCTTTAAACCCCAGTATGAAAGGTAGAAGAGTAAGCCTTAGCTGTTCCTAGTCTCTCAGCTGACATGTGTCCGGATTTCTGCAAATCAAAGGGTACTAGAGGTCTGTCGTGTAGTACGGCGCGTGACGAGAGTTCTACTCATCTCCAATCATTAAGCAGCTAGATTATCGTTGTGGCGCACTCATAGGTGCAGAGTAGTTCGCCCCCCCGACGTCATAAAGGGAAGGGATGGGTTATAGAAATTGCTTTATATTGCGTTCGTGTAAGGAGAGAACCCGGGAATCTCAACAACTTACACCCGACATGAGGTTATATTACATTCTAGCTATTGCGCTGCCTTCGCTTGCCAAAAACTGGTGCCCGGGACGTGTACCATCCTCTACTAGTCGCTGCAATAACAGCACATTCTCAAGCAAGCTACCCACAGGAGCTTACCTAGAGAAGATTGGCGAAGTTAAAGAAGGAGAGTGTTTTGGTGAAGACACCTACTCGAATATTTTCTACGGCATACTCAGTAACACGAACGCATGTCAAACTTCACAAGATGGTGCACAGTGCAATTATGCAGTTCATCTTCCCCCGTCGTGTGCCCTTATTGTTAACATGGGCACTTATCGTTTTGGGCTCATTATGCCCACAACCTGGAGTGGCTCTTTGATGACAGTTGGTAGCTATTCTTACGGTGGGGGCATAAATTGGAAAGATATGTGGACCGGCCCCAAATACTACAATCTGGCGACCTTATCAACCGACACGGGCCACAACTCCACTATGCCCGACATGCGCTGGGCGAGAGGAAACGAACAAGCGCAAAACGACTGGGGTTACCGCTCGATAGATGGGTCGACGAGGGCTGCGAAGACTCTTCTTGGTGCATATTATGGCCAGGGATCACTGAAACACTCGTACTTCAGTGGCTGCTCCACTGGCGGTCGACAAGGGTTGAAGCAGCTTGAGTTCGACCAGAGCCTTTTCGATGGACTTCTAATAGGAGCACCCGCTTGGAGCCAAACAGGCTTGTTGCCCTGGCTAACGAAGCTTGCAACTTTAAATCCTCCAAGAAGTTCGTCTTCTATTTACAATAACGCCTCCGAGTTTACATTCATCCCCAGGCAGATCAGAGAAGCATGTGATGGCCTTGACGGGACCAAGGATCACATCATCAGCCGACCAGACTTGTGTAACATCACTCAAGTTGCACAAAACAATCTATCTTGCGGGGCCGTGGGAGCCCCGTCGGACGGGTGTCTGAAACCGGCACAGATCAACACTCTGATTCAGCTCTACCAGAATTATACCATTACCAACTCTACGGGCCAGTTTCTAGGGTTTCCAGCCCCAGAACCAGGATCAGATGCGGATTTTCAAGTATATCTCAGCCCCGATGTCACTATAGCGCCCGATGGTTTCGATTGGCAATGGGAGATCGATTTCCTCGGCTACTCGTCAGGCTATTCCTTCTCTGACGATATAATTGCCGATGCGGAGAAGGCTGATCCAGGTCGTTCAACCGCCAGGGCGGAGTTGACTGATTGGGCTGCTTTCAACAAGCGTGGTGGAAAATTACTCATGTATCAGGGACTGGCAGATGGGATAATACCTCCTAAAAGCACGACACTATATTATCAAGCCATGGACTCTGCCACATCGGGAACATCTAGCAGCTTCGCAAGATACTATCAGATCCCAGGGATGCATCATTGTTGGGCTTCTGACAACGACGGCGTCGAATATTTTGCGCCTTGGAATGTCGGCGGTATTGGGCAACAGTCGCAGGCAACTATTGCGCAGACAGAATCAGTGATTGGTAAGAGTAATTACGACATGCTGAAAGCGTTGATGGATTGGGTGGAGGGGAAGAACACTCCTACATCCATCACAGCGACAACCTGGGTGGGTACAACGACAACCGTCTTCCGTCAGCGGCCCGTCTGTCCATACCCTCAACGAGCGATAAACACCAATCCGAACAACATAAACAGTGCAAGTAGCTGGGAATGCCGTTCTGTCAGGAGTAGTGTTTTGTCAGACTCATATTGAGAATTCTCGAGTGTCGCTACCTAAGTATGATCTGGTAATGTCACTCGACAGGTTAATGGAATCATGGTGCAACTCTCACGCTGTTTCTGTTATTCATGCTCCTTCACATGGCTGACAACATTACTCACATGTTTTATTGATCATATCGTATCACCTTGTGAGGCTTTGAACTGAGTAGAAGTAGGAGGTACCCGGCTTCGTATGTCGGCAGTTATCGAATGCCGCGTCCAGAACCCATGGTCAATCAGCCTAAACCACTTTTAGCCACTTCACTTAAGAGTCAATCTCATCTAAAGCAACAATATCGAGCGATGATAGCTTCCAAAGCTCGCTTCCAATAATAAGCCAAATGGTCGGCTCAATAGAAAGTAGTAGTCCGTCTGCGCTCCACTGTTCAGCCAGTCTCGCCATTATAGGGAGACATCATCTTGCGCAATAATCACAATTCTCCATTTCAACACCCAAATTATTCATGAGAAAGAACTTAATAACATTCAAGATGATCCCCAACATCACCTACGCTTTACTCTCGATGTTACTCCCTCTGACGAGTGCCACCCCAACGCCCACCGTTCACATCCCTTCAACCCTAACATCCTTCCCGACGACTCTTACAAAGACGACATGGACATCTTACTCCACTTCTACACAATATCCAAATCCAGCATTCCCTTTGTTCTCAGAAGAGCAATGGGTCGATACAACGATAGCTACCGTGTACGAACCGTGGCTCAGTGCGCCGACTGCTTTCCCTTACACGTTGGTTCGGATTAGCGAGACGACGGCACAGAATGAGTTGAGGATCACCTCAGAGTGGAACAGGGCGCCGACCACGATCAGTTTGCTGAGTAGTGCGTGGACTGTGAGGGAGACTATTATATTGGGAGGTTGAGGGCGAGCGGCTTGAGGGAGGGACGAGAGAGGAAATAAGCGTGAGATCGATTTACTGGCATAACGAACGATACTTGGAACCATGATGTGAAGGGAGGGGTCAGATGGGTTTGTCGCTTTTTTCGCCCCTCGTGCATCAACATCAAGAACAGTTATTGTGTGGAATGTGAGTGTCTATTGTAATTCAGCATTCGTAACTAACGAGGCACTTCCACCCCAGAAATCTCTTGTAGCTCCTTCACCAGCTTCTCCTGTGTCTTCTCATCCGCAGCCCCCTTGTGAAACGACCTCTCCTTCGAGTGATACCAATGCTTTCCAGTCCCCTTCAGCGTCCCCTCTGCAAGCGCAACGTAATTCTCAACCGCCGCGCCAATGTCATCACTCGCGCCAGCTCCCCCATCTTCGTCTGCACCCACCCAGGATCCAAAGAACTGACCACCGAGTTCTTAAATACAGGCTGTCTCGCGAAATAAAACGCCATCAGAGTGTTGTGCAACTTGCTATCGCTATAGCTCGCAGCCTTGATGTCTCTCAACGACGCATCGCCACTATTATGCAGCGCCGAAGACAAAAAGATGGTATTTTTCGGAGGAGGCTGCACGAGACAGGTGAGCGTCCACGGCGCAAGAGTGTTCGTTGCGAACAAGGTCGGGAGACCCTCTGGTCCTGTCGACGATGAGGGAATGCGCATGACGCCAGCATTGTGAATTATTGCGTCCCAGGGTCCCTGTGCGTTGAGATCTTTTGCTAGGCCCTTCGTTGCTTCCGTGGACGATAAATCGGCGACGAGGACGCCGTCGGCACCAGGGCAGGCTTTTTTGGCATCTTCGGCTCGCTGGGTGTTGCGGGCGTGGAGGGTCACATTGTGACCGCGTTGGACGAGGGATTTGGCGGCGAGAGAACCGAGGCCGTCGGAAGATCCTGTGATGAAGATGCGCATTGCGTGAGAGTGGTTTGATTTATCTTGGCTGTGCTACGTTATGATATTGTGGGTTTGTTGATGTACAAAGCGGTAGAGAATGACTAGTCTAAATACACACATCGTATTTGAAATCCACACAGTTCTTCTAGCCCGAAAATCCCTCCTCCCCACTATTTTCATGATGGACAGATGAGGTTGCGATTCAATAAATGATGTCATTCGGGGATTATTCTTAAATCCGATCAAGTCCATAAGACATGAATAAGGAAGGGCGGTGATTAACAGTGGGACATTGTGACTTTCAAATGGTTTATTCGTGCCTCGATTTGCTTCTTTTTGTTCGATGTGTTAGTAATGCCAGTGTAGTATAGTTTACAATGGCCACCAAGGATACCTAGTTTATACCAGATAGTGGCGATAATAATGAATTTCACAAGGTCCACTCTGTGTGCTGAATGAATTCGGTGGATTAGGTTTTCTATTGATTAGTATTGACATGATCTAATAAGATTCTCACGACGATAATTGAACAATGCATATTTTACAAGCACGCGTACGAGATGGTCAAAGATTGTATTTGCTTACTTCACAATCCTAACCAAACGATCTAACCTTTCTCTAGATATAAGATCTAATCTGCAATGGTCAAATGTTGGGTTTCCTTACTCTTAAATCCCAGCCAACCAATCTGAGATACCCCCAGCTACATATATATAACTTAATCCTGCAATAGTCCTGCATTTGCCCGCTCGTACCCAACGAGCAAGGTACCTATACATAGTCTACACTTATCCTAGCCATGCCAACCTCACCGCCCTAGCAGTCTACGATCCCTCTCAATCCCTTTTCAGGACAGCGTTCTTTGCACAAGCCTTCACGTCCTCGTAGAAGAAGCGGCTAGTCGTCATGATCCCGAGCTCAGGCCGAGGAGGGAAAATATGTGCATTCATCTCACTGTCGTCATTCACATCCTTTCCAGCATACCAGGCGCGAATACCCGGGATTCCGACACTCGCACTATCGAGGCGGAGAATCTTCGGCGTGGAAGCATACTCCTCCCAGCTAGGGGTCGTGGTGGAAACGGCGTACTCATGCCTCAGCTGCATCTTGAGGAAGAGGAGCGAGTGGATGGTGGCGGCGAAGCACATTTGGCTGCAGTCGTGGAGACAGTAGCCGGCGACGGGGACGCCCAGGAAGAAGTAGATGCGCTCGCGGATCTCTCGGGGAAGGAGGTCGAGACGGAGCTTGGGTGTTTCTGCCTTCTTGAGCCCTTGGACGGCCATCGTAGGAGTAGGGGTGGTAGTGGTATTGGTGAGATTGCTCTCGGGGGACGGATTCGAGTTGTGAGTCTTGTCGGGATTCATGGGGGGCGCTATTGGTATTGGTGTTAGCACTGTTGTTCGTAGGGGTGTTCGCAAGGGTGTTGATAGTGGTGTGGGTGGTCGAGAAGAGCAGAACAGAACATGAGACTTCAAGTACAGGATTTATGTAGGCTTGTGAGTTACGTAGTATCAGAACTAGGCAACTGCGAAGAGCATGAGCCACGTTCAACCGCTAATTTCGTGAAAATGTTCTAGACGCCAAGTGGTGAATGTAGTCTGAACACATGGAATTTCAGGTCATACATTCCAGATCGGGAACTTTAACTAGTCATATAATGCAACTAACTCTGCTTCGTACTGATTTTAGCGTAGGCAGATTGAATTCTAGGTCACTGAAGTGAAAGAAACTCTGACCTCCGCAACAGACCTTGCTCTTACTGGTCATTCCTTCCGATTTTGGAAAGGAAAAAGTTAGCCAAACTGTATATGATGATTTTCACTGTCTACATTGTGTCTTCCAGTTCAGGTTGACTTGCTCCTTCTCAACTCAAACGACATCAGGTCGACGGACATTTGCTGTTTCTCGCATTAGCATTAAACCCAGGAGAATTCGGCCGGCATGACTTACGCTGCGGCCACCATGATCCATAGCAGCATTCCCCAGACTCTCTGCAGGGCATTTCAGAATGATTGAAACAAGCCATAATATCGTGATAGAAGAACCTGCTCGTGCACAGTAAACCGATATGCGGCAGAAAGTAGAAGAGGTGTAGGCTAGGCTGTACATGTTCCGTCAACATAAATGATGGGGAGCGGGTTCATGGACGAATAAATTTACCTTTGCTCGAGGATCCTGGTCAATGCCTTCTACTCGCAAGGGTCGATTACCCCTCCCATGATGCGGGCAAGCAAACTTGACGGTGAGGACGCGCTCTTTGGCCTCGAATTTCCGTGGTTCAGTCTCGATGGTATGTGAAGAGGGCAATGGGGGGCGTGGAGTTTCCACAACAAGTGGACTGTCTAGGCTGTGCGTGTACCAAGTACTGAAGGCCTCGCAGAGCATGTCGCACTTGTGTAGACAGTATCCCGCGACGGGGATGCCTAGATGGAAGTACACACGCTCTCGAAGTTCGCGAGGGAGCTTTTGGAGACGAGAAGACAGGGTGGGCTGCATGCCGATGATGTGGGGTTGAGCGAATGATGAAAAGTTAGACATGAGTATTCAGACTGCGATCACTGATCGGAAGTATGAGGAGAATGTACGTGTGAGACTCTCGAATATTCCAAATCATTGACGAGGAGGAGGGACGTAGCACAGGAGCACGAATCGTGCCTCTCTCACACCCTTTTGGGTCTGATAGGCCCAATATCGAATCACCTTCTGCCACTGTACTCGAGTACCACTCTTTTTCGGTGCATCGTCTCTGATTTGGTTTTTGAGGCACACAGGTGCTCCAAGGGACGCTCACCTGACCTGATTTACACGTTTTGCTGATTGGGTGTCAGACAGGTCGGAATTCCGTGACTAGACGTTTTTACTACGCAGATATAGACAATCGCTCTGGACACGAACATAAATTCGTACACTCATGTTATCATACTATCAATCCAAATACTCCAGGGTATCATGCAATCGCTCTAACTTGTCCTACCGACGCTATGCCGTCCTTCATATCAGATCTATGCCCTCTCTCTCGGCGGCCTGCAATATATATTTTCGCGTCTTCTCGTCTGGCGCCAGATCCAAGGCTACCTGATCGCTTGAATCCCGCTTGTCGAATTCAGCTCCACTGGTCAGCAGCAACAAGGCTGCATCACCATGCCCCTCGGCGATGGCGTGGTGCAGTGCAGTCATGCCATCCATGTCAGTCGCGTTCAGCGGGCTCTGTCCTGGACCCAGAAGCTCCTTGATCATGGGCACGCTTCCGACGGCGGCCGCCCGATGCAAGGGTAGTTGTCCTCGCTTGTCCTTGACCCTCGCGGTCGCCTTTTCCTTCAGCAGCACCCTCGCAAGATCGAGATTGTTCTTGCTCGCGCAGAAGTGCAGGGCAGTCTGGCCGTTGTTGTTCTTCGCGTTCACGTCGGCATCTTTGGAAATGAGGAGGGAGACGATGGCGTCGGCTTCTTTGCGGGAACAGGCCATCATCAGTGAGGTCCAGCCGGAGCCGTCGGGAGCGTCGGCGTCGAAGGACTTGGACTGGACGAGGAGCTCGACGATAGGTAGATGGTTGTAGGAGACTGCCCAGTGAAGGGGGAGGCGGTCGTCATCATCGCGCAGGGAAGCGAGCTTGGGGTTTGCTGACAAGAGAGATTCTACCGTGGAGACTGGGTCATGGTCAGCGAGGGTGGAAGCAGAAGAGTGAAGTGGGGTGTCGTACGTTGGCCTTGGCGACAGGCTTCGTGGATGGCGAACTTGGATCTGGCATCATCGAGGGCCGACATTGCGGGACGTTTGACGTGCAGGATGAACGGACGGGACGGTGGACTATCCGGCAGAGACAGAAGCTGGGAGCTGTTCCAGGCAGAGCCCCGCTATAACTCAGGGCCCACTGCGGCGGCGGTCCGACCAAGCCACAGGCGGGCGGGGGCCTCGCCAATCGTACCAGCTCGTCACCGCCTTGCACGTGCGGTTCCTTGGACAACACACCAGCTGGTCTGGGCGTACCGTCGAGTCTACCAAGTCCTCCTGCAGCCCAGCTTCGCACTCGGTGACGTCTTTGCCATTGGCTTTCTTCTTCCTGCACCCGCCCGAGAAAAGCATTCGCTGCTGTGCGCCTTCCCATCCTCCAGCGCACCTTCCAGCGCACCTTCCGTCTCGGCAGTCGGCTGCACTTCCCAATACCGCAGTCTGTTTACACCGCCCAATTGGTTGGCTATCGATACATCCGATAACGTTCACTCGCGCATTCCTCACACATTCCTCGCGACGCTTTGCTCCACTCCGCCAATTGCTTTCATTCAAGATGCGCACTGCGCTGCTACTCCTCCCTGCGGCTGCGCTCGCTGCGACCGACTTCGCTACCAACTTCTCGCCGGCCCAGCTCCAGCAGTCACCCGCGCAAAACAACGACACCTTGGTCGACGGTGAATTGCTGCGACGACAGACGGATCCCAACGAATGCGCCTCGGGCTACAACGCTTGCATCAACATCAACCAGCCCGGTCTTTGTTGCCCGAACGACAATGTGTGCTCCGCAGACAACGCAGGACACCCCGCCTGCTGCCCGATAGGCTCCGCCTGTACGGGCACCATTGCGCCCATCAGCCAGGGCTCGTCCCCTACTGCGACCGGCACGCAAACCACCACGGGCGTAGCCACAACAACCATCACCGGCAACCCCACCGGAACCGAGACTCCCTTCGTCCAGGGCAGCGGCGCAAGCGCAACAAGCTGGGTACCAAACACATTCTTTCCCTTCGCCTACCTCCCCACAACTTACAGTTCTGCAGCCGCCTGCTCGTCCGCTTATAGCCGCTGCCAGAGCGATGCTGCGCGCTGTACGGCTGCTTTAGCCAATGGCCAAAACTTCGGCGTCACCGTCTCCGCTCCGAATGGAGGAGCCACCATCACCGCCGTTCCCAGCGTGGGAAGCGCAAGCGCAAGCAGCATCTGCTCGAGCTTGAGCAGTGCCGCCTGCTCTGGGGATTGGGACGTTGCTGCTTGCTCGGCATATCCAGCAGGAGACGGGAGCGGGGCGCAGAGAAGATGCGGAGACATGTACAAAATGGGAGCAGGTGTGGCCCTGGGTGTGGTCGGCCAGATGCTGAGGTAATGGGTGGCATCGCGTTCTGCTTGTTTTTATGTTTTGTTCTTTGTGGATATTGTCTTCTTCGGACGAGAAAAAGGGAAGCATGCCACGTGCATGGCATTGGAGTTGGTGGTGTTCTCAGAGCCCTACGCGTATGAAGTCATGATGGACACGCGGAGGGGTATGTTACGTACGTAGCTGTGTTTGGGGTGGATTATACACTCGTCTTACGAATCGATACGTCTGATCATTCGAGCGTCGCTCATCACCAATGACGAGCATCCTGACCGAACCACGTGGATGAAAATCTTCATCAGCATTCCTGTGTTAGGATTTATGTTTTAAATGTTATGGGCGTGCGCAGCAGTGCCTCGCTGCTGTGCTGACGTTGGACAGCTACGGCTTTTTTCTGAGCCTCAATTCCTGCGGGCGCGTCAAAGTGAAACATCTCAGAGAAGGGATTGAGAAGCTAAGAGATATTGGGAGCTAGCAAATACTAGAAATTAAACATAATTGCATAGCTCAGCGAAGGGCAACTCGATTAAAAACTGTGCCGTTCCAAAATGTTGTCATCTAGAAGAACATGTGGAGGCGTACGTCGATGCCTTCGTACTTGATTTCCGTTCTCAAAGTTGTATAAAACAATAGCATCACATGCTGCTAATCAAGGCAAACTGTGAGACTTAACGAGGCCATGTGAGGGTATGCTCAAGCCACTCGAATTTTCGATCCTGTCACGCTTCCCGTTGCCAATGGAGGTACCTTTGCATATATAAATGGAGTACATTGTTACGTTGTCAATTGATAAGCCCAAAAAAATGTCCAAAATCTCACAGCACCTATCAATCGCGCTGGTGCTCGGCTACAGCGCTCTTGGAACAGTGGGCGAAGGAGTAGCTTCCAGATGTCCAACACTACCCCAAGAAAACGTCGCCTGCATACACAACTACGCCTCTGTTCTTCCACTTCCCTTTAATCGTCCCAAATCCTTTGGTGAGATATTCAACCCGCTCGACCGCTTCAGCAACACTTCTGTCCCCGACCCTTCCTTCTCCCTCATCCGCAACGCATCCTTTCTCGTCTTCGACCAGCCAAGAGGATTAGATATCCTCGGCCCCTGTCCAACACTTGAAACCATATTCACAGTCGAGGACGTCGTGCACGAAGCCCCCGTCTACGTTCCCGGCCTTAACGTGCTCATCGCCTCCGCAGTCGACCCAGACATCCTATCCCAAGTCATCATAAATCTCAATTCAACTCCCCCACAATCACAGATTACACGCCAAACCCCCCAGTCTACGGTGTAAACGGTGGTCGTTACAAAGATGGTACCGTATACTGGGCCGTTGCCGGTGGCTCTGTAACCATCAATTCCACCACCATCGAGCAGGTCCCTGGCATATACACACTCGATCCCTTCACCAATACTACCAAGCCCATACTAAACAACTACTTCGGCCAGCGCTTCAACAGCCCAGATGACCTCGTCCTCGACCCAAACGGCGACATCTTCTTCACAGACCCGTGGTACGGATCTAAGCTGAACTTGACGCAAGAGTTACCCGTTCTGCATCAGCAAACGTATCGGTTTCGCCCCTCGACGGGAGTCGTCAGCGTGGTAGACACGAGCGTCGGGATACCCAATGGCATCGCGATGTCGCCTGACGGTCGGACGCTGTACATAACGGATACATCGGTGACGAATTTCACGGGTGTCGATCCGGCCGTTGTTCCGCGGTACACGTGGGATGCTACAGCGGGGAAGTCCTTGTATGCATTCGATACCGTGGACTCGCCTGCTGGTAAATACCTCGTTAATAAGAGGCCGATATGGTATCCAGAGGAGATTGTTGATGACGGGCTGCATGTGGCGGCGAATGGGTATATTGTTGGTGCTGCCGGGTTTGGGGTCGATGTGTTGAGTGAATGGGGGGAGCTGTTGGTGAGGGTGCAGACGGATTTTCTGGTGAACAATGTGCAGTTTGTGGGGAGGGATTTGTGGCTTTTTGGTCAGGGGAAGATCGCGAGGGTGGGGTGGGGGTTGGAGGGGTTGGAGGGAGGGAGGAGCTGATTTGTGAAATAAGATGGAGACTGAGACTTATGACTTTCTCCTGACTTTCTCTCGTATCGTTGGCTAACGCTATATGTTCTAAATTCGAAGAAATAGTTCCTTTCAAGCATGCAACCCTTTTGCAATCTCTTCGAAAACTCGAACACCTTTGCGGCCCAAGGCTGTCCCTACACCCACGGCAGCCGCGCCCACGGCTCTCATTCTTTTGAACCCTTCAGCATCCTCGACGCCGCCCACGCCGATGATTTGGATGTGGCTGAGCTCGTCATGCTGGAACAACATGCCTTTGATGGTGTAAACATTTCCTACAGTGTGTCCTTTAGTAATTCATCTACATATATATATCGAATGATGCAGGCCAACATACCTAAGGCGAGCGGATGCAAAGGAGCCCCAGCCAAGCCCCCAATACCAGTCCCATTTGCAGAGTTGAGGACGTGATGAAATACCTTGTGAGGCTCAGTAGAAGCTGAGGTAGACTCGGTAGTAGGTTCAAGTAGTAGTGAAGAACCTAGGGTATTAGTGGCAGTGATGAAGGTCACTGGGCATGGGAGGTGCGCGGGTTCGGCTTTCGCAGACTCCAGTAAAGCATTTGTCATCTGCTGGTATTGGTCGTGATATGTATACGGCGGTGTTTTGATACCGATCTTAGTATGAGACTTCCGTCAGCTGTGGCTCCAATAGCCATAGTCTTAGACAGTCAACTTACCGGAACGTGCATGCTACCAACGTGCGTGTGCTTGCCTGGTATTACCGGTTCAACCTGTTGCGCAATCTCCTTTTTTAGCGCAGCGAGATATGCAAGTAGGGAACTTGAGCTGTAGGCCGGTGGCGGTTTATTCGGGATATTCGGACATGAAAGGTTGACTTCCATGGCGAGCGCCATGCGAACATGGTGCTGGTGCTCGCATATCTGTTTATAACACTCGACGACCTCTTCCACGGTCCCAGTAACAGACACTACGAATGGCTTGAGCTCTTTTGAATCGGACAACGAGTCCGAAATGGACTTGATAAATCCCAAATACTCATTCAGCGGCAACGGACTATAACCAAGAGTATTTAGACTGCCACTGTCATCTGGTTTGTTCTGGCCGTCTAGATTGGCTGGCTCAGCTTTGTGTGTTGAGGGGTTATAGAAGGCGAATTGGTGAATTTCTTCATCGTTTGGAAAGCCGCCAGGGAGTGATGTTCTTGTGGTTACTGCACCAGTATGACGGCAGTCGTAGAGCTCCTTCAATTGTTCGAGCGAAGAACACCAAGGGTTGGCTGAGTTGAGAAGCGGTGGGTCGATATGAAGAGATCTTAGGTTTTTGCTCATTTTGGTATCTGCGGACGCGGATGGGGATGCAGCAGTAACTAGTAGTGCATGCACGGAGAGCTTCGAGGATACCTAGATATGTATCCAGAAGTTCAAGACACAAGCGTTACAATCCTGACCTATTAGCTCACACAGCTATCACTGTTTTCAAGGTTTAGGGTGGCTTGATAAGCTATACGTTCGCATCTCATGCCAGTCATGGTAGATAAGAGGTCGCATCGAAGGTGGGGCCCGTCCGGTCCACGTGATCACGCGCATTCCTAGGTTCCGAGGTCACCGCCCACATTTCTCCGGGCCCTTCCAACATCTTACGACACTAATTGCCTCCTTGACAGAAAAATTACAGTGTCGCTTCGCCCATACTGCCCAGGAAGATTTATCCGATACCTATCTATGGTCTTTCATTCGACTTGACAAAGAGGTGACTCAACGCGTGGTCTACCAATCACCTTTTCGCTAAAATGTCAGACCCCGGGCCCCGCAAAAAGAAGCGGAGGAGTGGGCCGCGTAGGAAGACTGGTAAGTCAAATGGAAGTTGATGAAAATCGATGCTAAATCTCATATAGGGTGGTAAGTACACATTAAACATGTTGAATATAGATTCAATAGTAATCAACACCAGCCATACCTGCAAAACGCGACATAGCCGTTGCGACGAGAAGAAACCCGTCTGTAGCAATTGCGAAAGACTAAACCTAGAGTGCAAACAATCAGACTTCATCACGCCCTCATCATGGACAAACGCTCCAACGGAACCGATCCCCATGGTGGATCAAGAAGTAAACATCGATGAGATTCAGATGTTTCCTATCCAAGGTCAGGAACCGGTAGCTGAAGATACATACTTAAGTCCAGAAGAACCGGCCTCCACTTGGGATATCTTTAGGACCCGCATAGATGGACTCGATCAGGTCTCCGATGAATCGCCGCCCAGTGACGTGTTCACGCATCTAAACCTTGCCGTACCACCATCTGACATCTTACCCTCTACCATCACAACAGAAGCTCCGATCACATTGACACCTGAGACTGCTTTCCTGTTGCAAACCTACCTCCGAACCGTAGCAACCTGGATGGATCTCATGTGCCACAGCTCCACCTATCAGCTCACAATTCCCAAGCTGACGCTGAGCTCACCCCTTCTTTTCCACTGCATATGCGCCTTCACAGCAAAGTATCTAACCTTAACCAACCGACGTTCTACAAGCTGGGAATCTACTGCTACAAACCACTACGCCCTCGCACTTCGTTATCTCATCCAAGCCCTCAACACACCCACTCACCCCCACGTTCTAACCGCTACAATCATGCTTTCCAGCTACGAGATCCTCGCGGGTATTGCTTCCGAGCATCACAGGCGACATCTTCTCGGCCAGACCATGCTCATCAAACACCACGGTATCAATGCGCAATCAACAGGCATCGATAAAGCGAACTTCTGGATCCATGTACGACACGAGATCGGGTTTGCACTGACAACAGGTCGGCCACTGATGTTGGATCCGGAAGAATGGAATGTGCGATGGGAAGAGCACGAGACTCGCGAAGATGTGCTTGGCAATCACGTTCTCTGGATCGTCGCCCGAGTGTTGAAACATTTAAACGGCGCTGCGCCATTCGAAATGCAACAACGCGTTGCATTCCTGCAGGAACTCGACGATTGGCGATCCAGTTTGTCAGATACCTTCATTGGGATCCCGTATGGCGAAGCCGACGCCGAAGGCTTTAGGAAAGTTTACTTCACCGTTACGGCCGCGGCCGCCGCAGCATTCTGGTACCATGTTACGCATATATTATTGTATGCAGAGCCGACGCTTCAGGATGAGAGTTTTAAAGACCTTGTACAGGACCAGGCTATGCGACTGACGAATATTGCGATCAGCGACTTTCCTGATAGTTTACGGGTTTTTGCGACGCATGGGTTGTATTTTGCGGCTAAGCATATCCAGGGGATAGCACGGAAAGCACGAATTTGGACTATCCTCAGTGATGTTGAGGCTGAACTTGGGTATCATACTCGTAGTTTGGTGAAGAAATTGCAGGATCTGGTGGAACAGAGCTCGTGAATAATGAGCCGGTAGAAGGTTGTGGTAGGTTGTGCTTGCTGCAATAACGGACGCAAGCCCTCTCAAAGCTATACATATGCTAACAATCCATTGAGATTTAATCTTCATGGGACATTTTATTGGTTTGTGCGTCTCGTTAACGCTGTGGAGCTTGCATACTATTTCACTGACCTTGTTGACGCTAACCTCGATGTTTGAGCAAAATAGTACCTGGAAATAGCTACTGCTTCATCTGCATTCCAGGTGAAGCATGACCCAAAAACTGCTGTATTTCATTAGGATCAGCTCTAGCTCAATTGTGAATCAACCGTAGGCTTGAGCATATTCGCTGGTTCTCTTGCCGCGGGAAGCTTCTCTTTGGATAAAATGAGTCATGCCACTGGAAATGTGAGGACCAAACTTTCTCGCGGTCTTAGAAGACCGCGAGGCCGAGTAGGAGAGTGGAGACGCTAATGCAAAAGTGGAGCTTAGTCATTTCATTCTTTCCTCTTTTGTCTGTTTTCCAACACGTCAGCTTTCAGCCTACAGCAACATGTACCATTGCTATCAAATATAAATGTAACCCAAATCTCTGATTTGAAACTCTCATCAGTGCATATCTGCATCTCTGTGTCTCTATTCAGCTAAGACTCGCAGTTTCCAGCCTCGTACCTGAACCCTGTTGCTGATATCTTTCGTGATGGCTTCCGAGTCTACATCTACAATTCCCTCCTCGAATTCCGCATCGACCAGTGTGACCGAGTTCTCACGCCTCAAAATCAAAGATGGCCTCCGTGAGCAACACAAAGCCGCCATTGAAAAGGGCCTTGCGCGTGCGAAGAAAGGAATGGAAGACTTCACTGGCCAAAAGTTTTATATATTTGAAGAGGTCGAGGATCCGAACCATATCTACATTGTTGGCGAGTGGGCGTCTCTGGAACAGCATATGAATGAATGGATACCGTCTGAGGAGAACCAAAATCTTCTGAAAGAACTAGGTCCTTTCATTGATGTGGACGTTTTCTTCCACCTTGATAGTCGCATAGGCGACATTCCACCAAGCACACCAGCGCCTATATTGAGTTGTGGAAGACATGTAATGGAGAGATCACAACGCTCTAGCTTCGAAGAGACTTTCAACAAGCGTAATGATTGCTTAGAGGCTCACACTCTAGGTGCTGTTGGCGCTGGGTGGCGCATCGAGAAGGAAACTGATAGGGAAGAGTTCGTTCTCTTCTGTCCTTGGAAGTACGTGATCCAATATTGTACATGGATCCGGTCCTCTCATTGCCATCTTTTTGCTCCTGTCCTTCAATATGCTAATGATTATTTAGAGATGTCTCACAGCATATGGCCTTCGGAAAGACGAAGGAATTCCAAAACTACTCTGAAATCAGGAATCACATTATACTCGGCGCTACAGAAATTTTTCACCTTTCAGTGATGAAGTTACCTGTATCAACCATTGCAGCATGAGGGACTTGGTCTGAACATCGAGTAGCTTTCGGTGTTCGTCATTTGAGGCACTACTTAGATCTATTGCTTTGATAATATCATGATGAACTTTCAAAGAGCTCACGTCTGCGCTTTGTTGTCTCGAAACATCATCGCGATATGCGATACGTGAGAGCAAGGTCCCCTGTAGGGAAATCCTGCAGAGCGAATCATCGCTAAACGGACCTCAATTAACTCCGACCGTACGTACGGCGATCTCCAGTTTCCGCAACTTCTGGGTAAAGCATCATGCTTTCTAACTCATTCTGTACAGAATGGTATGAGTCATAGCTATCGCACTATTCGAAAAGCAGCAATAAAGCCGTACAAACACTACAGGTAGACGGCACTAACCACAGCATAGCCCTCTGCTTACTTCGTTTTATAGGCTTCATCACCCAAGTATTTCGTCTATAGTACCACCTCTCTTTTCTCCATTCCCATATCACAACGTACAGCATCGCAATTTTGAAACCCTTTCAAGATGCCACTCGCTATCTCCCCCATCACAATACACGATACCCTAGCATGGACGCGCATTCGCTCGCTAGCCTACCGCGGCCCTCTACACGAATTAATCCATCGGGGTCCTATTACTGATACCTCCATCCATAAAGTGGCACAGGACCGTCAAAATGAAATCGGTGAACCTAACGTTTGGCAGTGGAAGGTCGTCGATACGGATCTTCCGCCCAGCGACGACGACCCTAAGGATAACGGTGGCCGCACCATCGCCATCGCAATATGGAGTGCACACAACTTTCCAGAAATAACGAAAGAACAAAATGGACCTGATGACATTGCCTCTAGCCGAGGAGAACAGGCTCAGCCGTTCGTTCCTCCTGAGGTGCGACTCGACGTACTGACCGCAGTATTCCAACCGTTGGAAGCGGCAGAGGAAGAAATCATGGGTAAAGACGTGCCCTATTTGAAGTTGAAAACTCTAGCAACGCATCCGGAGCATCAAGGCAGGGGTGCTGGGAAGATATTAATAGAATGGGGCTTGAAAAAGGCCGATGAGGAAGGGTTGAGATGTTATTTGTGTGCTACTCGCATGGGCTTGAATCTGTACAAGAAGGTAGGATTTGAGATGGTGAAGAGCGTTACGTTTGATATGGGGCCATGGGGAAGAGAGGGTGAGGATTGGTGGGCTTGTATGACTAGGGAGGTAGGAGGTAAGAAAGACTGAAATACCAGAGGACAATGGGTCGTGGGATCAAGAGGCCACTAATGACAAGGTGTGAGTGGAAGAAATGAGGATTTGTGAATAATCGGCAGTGAAGATTAGAACGTTCATCTAAGCAGCGTAGGACTCCTATCTAGATATTGACGAGACGACATTGATCAGTTCCAACGCTTGTTTACGCACACTTAGTCTTTCGAGGGTGGGGCATAGTATTTTGGAATTCTTGTATAATCTAAAGAGCTCGCCTTTGACTTCGACCTTTTCGAAAGGATAATTAAAAGCAATATTGTGACGTTGTGGTGAAATAGTGCGCTCTGACTGCCAAAACCTGTCACTTACGTCATAAGTCCGCGCCAGTCGGCCAATTCATCCCTTTTCTACACCATCCGATCCTCTATCGAGTCAACATAATCGAAACGCGCATCGGCGAAAAGACAATAAGCATACCGAGCTCTTTAAGCTTTATGAGCCTCTGTCCAGTACCCTATGAGGACTGCATATAGATCCTTAGCAAACACTAGCGCCGATCTTGGTTTTACTTCTACCCGCGTCATTGATATACCGCTAGACCGCAAAACTATCCCCATCGAAAATATCGTAGATCTGGACCCAGTTCTCGCGTGCTCCGTGGACCGGGTAGCTGCGCTACAGGGTGTTCTGACGCGATGTGGAGGAACACCTATGTATGACGACATGGGGGTGGGAAAAGACTTAAAGAAAATCAATGCAAATATGTTCTTCTTTAGTAGGGCTGTCGTTTCACTGTGATACCTTCCCCTTGGAAAGCAGCAATCCGCGACAATGCCAGTAGGCCATTTGATCCGCGACACGGCGTTTGGCCAGATTGTTCGATTTATCACTCGGAATCGTGTGTTCCAATACCCTGAAGAGCAAGACCCTGAGCATTGGAAGAAGTACTTGAACGAAGAGAAATCTGGATACATCGCGCAACATGGTCATACAGAACCACCGGAGGATGACTCCCAGGAAACATTGCACAATGCGCGAGGGTTGCGAACAAGGGACGAACGCCAGCAAAATGGAGGAGGCTCACGAGACTCAACACTCACGGATACCACGTTTACAGATGGAGCCTACAACGAAGCCAGTGGAGTACGAGTAGATCAAGAGAAGGGTAGAGATAAGAATGTAATTGATTGGTATGGACCCAATGACCCCGAGGTATGTTTTTTGAATGAAAACAAAGCCTTGTAACTTTCTAATAGCGACAGAACCCAAGAAATTGGTCAAGAGCAAAGAAGTTCTTCGTCACTGGCGAGATTGTATTTTTGACGTTTAGCATTTACATTGGATCAGCGATTTATACACCTGGTCTTATGGGTGTAATGCAGGAATTTGGTGTCAGCCAGGTCGCTGCTACTCTAGGTCTGACCTTGTTTGTTGCTGGATACGGCGTTGGTCCCCTACTTTGGTCTCCTATGAGCGAGATCCCGCAGTTTGGTCGTAATCCCATCTATATTGCAACGTTGTGTAAGTTAAACCGCGGTCCTTGAGGGCACCAAACTGTTCTAATACTCGATGCAGTGGTGTTTGTTCTATTCCAAATACCTACAGCGCTGGCGACAAATTTCGGTATGCTTCTCGCGTTCCGCTTCCTGACCGGCTTCTTCGGCTCGCCTGCTCTTGCCACGGGAGGGGCCACGATCGCTGATATGTACAAGCCCTCGAAACAGAGTTATGGGCTGAGCATATGGGGTATTGGAGCAGTTTGTGGCCCTTGCCTAGGTCCACTTGTTGGAGGGTTTGCTGTCCCAGCAGAAGGCTGGACTTGGCCTATTTGGGAACTCATGTGGCTCTCCGGGTTCTGTTGGGTTTTCCTATTTTTCCTACTGCCTGAGACATCCTCGGCAAATATCCTCTACCGTCGTACCAAGCGCCTCAGGAAGCTCACTGGAAACGACAAGCTCATTTGTGAGCCTGAGCTTATGGCTGAGCAGATGACCGGCAAGGACATTGTGCAAATGACACTTGTGCGGCCTATCAGTTTAACCTTCACCGAGCCCATGGTTTTCCTCCTCAATCTCTACATCGTAAGTCGATTCGCATGTCTTCTATAGCTCGCGCTGACTTTTCTAGGCTTTGATCTACGGCCTTCTTTATATCTGGTTCGAATCTTTCCCCATCGTTTTCGTAGAGCTCTACGGTTTTAATCTTGGAGAAGAAGGTCTGGCTTTCCTCGGCATTTTGGTTGGCGCTCTCGTCGCCATGGTCTGCCTCTTCGCCTACCTGCACCTCTATCAAGAGAAGCGATTTAATTCCAACGGCGAAATAAAACCCGAGATCCGTCTTCAGCCAGCGATGGTGGGTAGCTTCTTTGTGCCCATCTGCCTGTTCTGGTTCGGGTGGAGTAGTCGCAGCGATATTCACTGGATTGTGCCTATTATTGGCTCGAGCATGTTTGGTGTTGCAGCCTTCCTACTATTCCAGGCTGTGCTCCCGTATCTGTCGGATGCGTATCCGGCGTACACTGCGAGTGTATTTGCGGGTAACGATCTCTTCCGCAGCGCCTTCGGTGCTGGGTTCCCCTTGTTCGCCAATGCTATGTATGTTAACCTCGGGGTGAACTGGGCGAGTAGTTTACTAGCATTTTTGGGTGTTGCTTTTATCCCTATACCATTTGTTCTGTATATATTTGGTGAAAGGTTGAGAAAAAGGAGCAAGCATGCAAAGAAAGATTTTTGATGGTTGGGTTAGCGGGGGTTCTGGCGTCTGTCTATTTCAATAGTCAATATTTCGTGAGCGAGGGTGTACAGGTATGTAGGGTGTGTTTTTTGTTGTAGAACAAAGTTATTGTATCGCAATAGATAAATTCTTTGGTATTCGAGTTTCTCACTTATTGATTATTCGCACTCTGTATGCCGTGATCCTTTGTCATGCTTGTATTGACGTATGTTGTATACTTTCTTTCTAGATAAATAAATGACGAAAAATTAAATACCGACCTAGCAATTCTAGCACTGTGATGATTTTAGTGTAGTTTTAAGTGAAATGTTTCCATGAATCAACATTGACTATAGAATACTCCACTCTCGACAAATCAAATATTTGTCACTGATCGCCAGCATACGAATATGAGGTCACAAAAACCCTTCCTCCATATATTCCATTCGATAGAAACATCGAATTCTAGTATTGTGAATTCCTTACATTCAATACAAGGGTTAAAGGCTTACTTCAAGATTCGAACAGTATGTTAGCACTAGAGCATGACCCCTATGATAGACCTACCTGGATTACTCAGAGGTAGGGTTACTTAGATTACTAACGTATGTGTAGATTTTGCTCAGAGCAAAGACCGCACAGAAAGACTAGCAAATAACCGGAAGAGGGCACCTGTGACCGAGCATGTGTATGTTTATCGCCTGTGAATAAATATAATCTTCAAACTTCACAGCTTCCGCACGAACACATTCATGTAGTTGATCTTGAATGTATTTTAATTTTATATGTAGCAACATAATCTATGCATTTGCAAGTTATGCCGACAATTTCTTCAAAAAGAATATTTGACCATCAACACCACTCCCAGCACAGTGTTCCCACTCAGAAAATGCCAGGGTATATGCGCAAGAAGAACGAATAAGAAAAGAAAAGAAGAAGAAAAAGATACAGATTGAAAAAAAAACTTGGTCATCATCCAGTGACAATCAAGCATGCTATGCAAATGCAGACCTTAAGAAAAAGTTGAAGGTTGAAAATGCAAATGAAAGGTATGTGAGCATTTGCTTAGACAGCAATTGCAGTACGCTGAGCGCGGTGCGTAAAGTCGCGGCGTGCGATCTGACCATTCTGGCACTTGGTACCAGCTGCCACAGCCTGCCACACCACCTTGCCGTTGTCGCAGAGACCGAACAGTGACTCGCCATTGCACATGACGGCACCGTTCGAGGAGCACGTGCCTGCACCTGATGTGACACCGCCGCTGGGAGCAGCAGCTGGGGCAGATGCTGCTGGTGCCTTGGTAGGCTTAGCCGCAGGGGCAGATGCCGGAGCAGTAGGTGCTGTCACTGTGACCAAGGTGCGGACCGTAGAAGTGGCCGCATCAGAAGGCGAGGCTGCGGGGGCAGTAGAGACTGGCACAGGCGAAACTGGCGCTGGGGCAGACGAGGCCGCCGCAGAAGATGCCGGAGCCGGAGCCGGAGAGGCTGCGGGGGTTGCAGCGGCACCACCCTCGCCAGGGCCAGGGGTGTAAAGGCCATTGTTTGCGGACCCGGAGCCGGCACCAGCGCCAGATCCAGCGCCCGTGTTAGCATCCCCGGCATTGCCAGAGCTTCCGCTACCGGTGCCAGCAGAAGCCTGGCCACCGCAGAGATCGACGAATGGACCGGAACCAACGCGGTCGACAGTATCACCGTTCTCACCAACACCAGCGAAAGTGTAGTCGGAGCTTTCGGCGGTTTTGCAGGAAGCACCGCTACCGACATTGATGTTGGCGAGAGCCATATCAGGCAGCTTCTCGAACTTGGAGGAATCGCTAGATCCACCAGAAACCTTAACATTCGCGCAGTTCATGTATATCTCGCGGTTTCCAATCTTGTTATACCACGTCCAGGCCATTACAAGGTCGCCGTCAGGTAGCATGTCCGGAACTTTGAAATCGAAGGTAGCGGGGCCTCCAACGCCAGGGCAACCACCCTCGATAGAGTGAATGACCTTGAACTTGGAGTCCTTGGTGGGAGTCTTGTCAGTAGTGACTGCAATCTGGCAGCTGCCACCTCCGTGGACTGCCGAACCCGAGAAAGCCAACTGTTGGGTTGAGCCCACTGCCCAGTCGTTGGAAGGACCGGTCGAGGTGTCGATTGTGGTCATATGGCAAGGATAGTCGGACCCAGAGGGGTCGAGAGGCGAGTTGTTGGGTGAACCGAATGGCTTAGGAGAAGCCATGATCATGTGCGACTGCACAGAGGGCGCCATGGCGAGTACGGCGACTGCCACAGTAGAAAGTGCTTGCGAAGTGAACATCTTGGCGGTCTTGGTATGCTAGTTTTGTTTGTGTTTTCGAAGTTCTGAAATGTGTATGACTTTCCCAGAAAGCTTGTGTGTGTATGAATGTTTCGCTGTCTTGTATGCAGGAAGAAAAAAGATAGGACCAAGCCTTATGTAGTTGGAAGAGAGCGTTGTGAAGATTCTCGGAATCGGTTGGACGCGTTATGTACAACTAGAAAGACTCTGAATAGAACAATAGGACAAAGAGCGAAGAATGCACAATGTGATCAAAAGAAAGTGGTGAAGGTAAGGTTGGAGTGAAGCTAGGTGAAGGCTGGGCACGCACAATGTTATAGAATTGCGACCTGGCAGCTCGAAAGGGGATCGTCGCTACGCGCCCACATTACTGCTGCATTAACAATGTGATCGGCTATTATCCGCGTGTCTGAAGCTTGACCCTGAAGGTGGACATCTCATTTGAAAGGGCGAGATCTTTCAGGAACTCGAGCGCTCATTCGAGCATGGTTTCGTGGACCTAGTGGGACCATCCGATGAGTGGCTGAGAGTTTCTGGCCGCAGGCAACATGAAACAAGGCAGAAATAGAAGCGCCTGAACCAACCAGGAGACCCTCGGTACCTGTCGTTGATCACACGCATATGATGAGTTCGTTTCAGACAACTGATTCACATGTGGGTAGTACATGAAGGGGGTTCCTCTCAACCAGTGTTGCCAGTTGCTCCCGGCCAAATCGCAGTGGTGATGTGTTTCCTGAGGACACGCACCCATGGTGGCGGTGCAGATGACCCTTCATGTGACAGAAGTAGGGCCGTGTGTGGTATAGGCAGGGTTGACGTTGCATGCAGATGCCAATCGCCGTCACTGTCGTCCGATATCGTGAGTCGTGATGTTGCCTCCCATTCCGCACAGTGCGGCTTCCGCCCGTGAGCTCGCGCCTTCCCCAAATAGCGTTAGTGGGCTTGGTAATCACGTGATCTGCGTTCCGCGTTGCATCCAGATGCCGCGAAAGATTGGCAGCGCGCGCAGTGTTCACGACATTGTAGAGGAAGACGTGCCACGCCCGGACCCATCAAGCCCGTCCATCTTCTCATTTGCGCTCACCCAATTTTCGCACGGTATCGTCGTGCACAAGCGGCACAGGCCGGCCCTTACGCGTCTGGCACTTTGTTGAACTTCACCCTTCACAACTTCGCCAGCGCGCGCCCTAGCGGCCATGTTTACGTCGACGGGAAAGACAGCGCCGCCCCAGGCTTTTATCTCGACCTACGCGCCTCGGTTGCGTTCATACGGGAACTCGCTCATATCGCCCATTGTCCCGCCCTCGAATACGCTGCCGGTGCCGCGGACGACGAAGCGTGGAACAGCTGTAATCAGCTACGCGGAAGATGGATACGATGATGATTTCGACGAGGATGGCGACAATCCGCGCCGCGCAACTGGCTTGCGCAGTTTGCGCCGGGACGATTCGTCGGCGCTGGACAAGACTGCGCAGATTGCAGCGTTGGGCAAGGAGATACACGCGCCTGTTGACGTCCAAGGAATTTGGCGCGATTGGATGGGGCGACCGAAGTACACGCGCACAGAGAAGCAGGTTCAGGTACAGGCTGCCCTCCCTGTCACCCTGATTCCCATTCGCATCGACATGGACATTCAAGCTTTCCGCCCCGATGCGCCGCTACCCACGCCTTCGAACGCGCGCGAATTTGGCATCGATGAGACACTCCCCGCCTACAGGCAACCGGATATGACACCTGCATATCGACTCAAAGATACCTTTTTGTGGAATCTGCATGAGGCTCTGACAACACCAGACCAATTTGCCAAGGTTTTTGTGGATGAGATGGACCTGCCAAATGACCGCAAGCCACAATTGATCTACAACATTGCCAACCAGATACGCCAGCAGTTAGAGGAGTACGCAGGCGTCGCGCTGCACCCACTCTTCCACTCAGCCGCATCACCCACCGTTCGAGGCACAACAGCCGCGCCGTCGCAAGCTGTGCCTTCACGCGATGGAACAGCAACGCCTGCTGCAGCAACTACGAACGGTGTCTCGACCCCAGTCTTGAACGGAATTGCCCAAACGAACGGAACAGCAACCCCGGCAGGCATCCCTAATGGCATAAGTGCATCTGCCACGGCTTTACCTTCAGAAGAAATTCACAATCCCGATGATACATACCGATGCATTGTCACACTCAATATAAATCTATTGAACCGACTATATAGCGACAAGTTTGAATGGTCTCTCCTACACCCTCCAGGCTTCGCTGAAATGTTTGCGAAGGTCACTTGCGCGGATCTGGGTTTAGCAGCCGAATGGGTTCCGGCGATGACGCACGCTATATATGAAGCAGTTCTCCGCTTGAAGAAAGAGGCTTGCGAAAATGGTGGTCTGGTCGGAGACGGCGAGATCGACAACGATGCTGTCGATCCTATCATAGGAGCAGGGTGGCGATACGACCCTGAGCACCTGTGCGATGAGTGGGAGCCTAAAGTCGAGATACTGTCTCCAGAGGAAATCGAAAAGCGTGAAGGCGACCGGGAAAGACAAATCAGACGTCTGAGGAGAGAAACAGCCAGGTTTTCCTCAACAGCAAACATGACAGGCACACCGCAGAACGACTTCTTCGCAAATCCTGAACAAACAGAAAATATGGGTCGCGGTGAGCGCAGCAAGAAGAAGAGACGGTTCAGGAGTCTTAGCCCAACTGGCCGGGATACGCCTGATATCGGCTCTGGCTTTGGGGGCGGCTATGGAGGGCAAGGCGGTGGCCTCTCCGAAGCGTATGATAACCTGCATCCCACATTTGTAATTGCTAGAATACTAACATATATCTCAGTGAACGTGAAAGCTGGAAATGTTCCCACTGTCAAGTGTGGGGCAGTGCAGTTTGGGCTGCCCGCGACGGACCTGCTGGTCCCCGAACACTCTGCGCGAACTGCGGCTACCTCTACGAGCGCGACAAGAAGCTCCCTCCGTGGTCTCAAAATCTCTTCCACGGCGATTGGCCCAAGCATTATGTTCCCAAATACCCAGTAAGGTAGCATACCTGCTGATCGTTTTCTCTTCTTTTTTCAATAGTTTACAAGGGGCCCAAAGGTTGGCTCAAACCCAACCAAGGCGCTCCTTCCAAGGCGTCTGCCTGAGCACGGAGCTCCGAGGCATTGTACGTTTACTGTAGCATTTATCAGCGATGGCGTCTGGTTGGAATTTACAACCGAAGGTTAATTCCATGAAGGATTCGACACGTCCGCGAGGTGGGAAGGGAGAACTAGGAGAGGGTGGTTACCTGTTAGCATCACTATGATTGAAGACATGCGCAAAATGAGAAGATAAATTTAAATAGCTCATACATCATACTGAGAACATGAATACCAGACAATTAATAAACTCATTCAGCTGACC
The DNA here is from genome assembly GCA_026873275.1 of Pseudopithomyces maydicus. NCBI lineage: Eukaryota > Fungi > Ascomycota > Dothideomycetes > Pleosporales > Didymosphaeriaceae > Pseudopithomyces > Pseudopithomyces maydicus. Next base: position 474,639 of record JANTUC010000010.1, on the reverse strand, counting down.
GACCGGTGCGTTCACACCTTTAGGCACAGGCGCGATCGCGATCGCGATCTTCTTTACGCCCACTTGTAATACAACAAGAGAAACCAGCTTTGTCAGCCCCTGGAACTGTTTTGCAAAAGTGTCACGCGCATCTGTTCCTCTCACACCATTGCCTAGCGATGCACTCCTTTCGTCGTCTACCGACGAACAATATTAACACCACCCTCAAAGGACCTTGATACTTTACCATCCACCACGCAGTGTTCATCCCTCGTGTCACGCAAACGATTTCAAGTTTTTCGTAATAAGGTAACCGTGGTTCGTAGGCAATGGGCATACAATTGCTATTTCTCTTTGTCCAGGGGGCAGTCTTGGCGTGCTTATTCAGGCTGCTATTGATGCTATTGTACGACGAATTTAGGCGAGCTCACAATACGAACGGCCCGGTGCATCATAGCATCCATGGATCGCATCGTATTGTGTACCTGTTTCGTCTGGTCTTTTTACCCTGGTCTTGGTATCCTACTCCGTGGACAACATTTTCTCTTACAAGCGAGGAGCAAATAGCCATGCAGCCGTTAAAATTACAGCGATCGAATCGAAAAGACCGTAGAGTAGAATGTGGTGCTGTTTGCTTCCTTAGCTCGAAGTGTGGGTGCATGGCTTTGCCACGTTAGTGCACGTAATATTGTGCCGGGATCTTACAGTCACAATAGGAGTAAATACGGATGGGGGTGTGGCGCTCTGATAGGTTCACACCATTGTGGGAAGTACCGTGGTTACGCAGCACTTCTTGCTATTGTGTGCAGGTTCCAGAAGTGTGAATAGGAAGAGGAGTGGGTGCCTGTTTGTTGGGCTTATATATTTCGCATCCAAGGGAAGTTCTTTTCTTCCCACAGCATCCAAGTTTCCTCTTGTACTTGAAGCGACATCTTCGACCATAAACCCCCGCTCCAGGATTTAGTATCCAGAGTTAATTACTAAAGGTATGTATTACTGATCTTGATTTCTTATCCCCTCTTGTTACGTTTTTTTATTTTTATGATTTTCATCTTCCCAATGTGGTGTTGCTTCATACGTCGCCATGGATGCTATATTGACCGAGGAAGTAATTGTACCCCAAGCCTACCCATTGTCCTTTGGTGCACGTCACCATACCGCAACACGACATTCGACCTACCGAAGCCTTTGCCGACAGTAACCTATCCTGCCTATTCGGGAAACGGAGAACAGCCATCTCGGCGGATACCGTTGTGCAGGTCGTACGCTCGCCCCAGCATCACGCCACAAGCTCACGCTTCAGAACGTGACCTTGCCTGAGCCGGAAATCAAGAACCGTCATCACCACACATTGAATAAAACCCATATAGAGTACATGGATCCGTCTCGAAACTTGGCCCTGCAAAATTCGAAATTGCAGATTATACTACAGCAAGCTGCACCACGACAGGGATCATCTGCTCCGCCTGATTCGGAACCGGAGACTGATATGCCGCCACCACCTGCGTATCATTCTCTTGTCGAACCGGCAAACACGATCCGACTTCCAAGTATGCATAATCCATATGATCCCTTCGACGAAGAGGAAGACAAGAACGAGGAAGTGCCTGAGATCAACATCAATGCCACAACACAAATTCGAGGGCATGGCAACATCATCAGCATCGCGCAAATGGACAGCATGCGTGTAGCTAACCTCCTGTCTGGTCTGTTCAATGGAGGAGTACCACCGCAGGGGACGTCCCAGCCCCAAGAGCCCCAGCAACAATGTCAAAGGCAGCAAGTGCAGATCGAGAGGAAGCATTTGCCTAAGATCAATATCACTATCAACTGTGGTGCGACTGTTATAGGGGATCGGAATATTGTGGGACCGGGTTTGGGTGATATCGCAAGACATATGCAGATTGCACAACAGAGACAGCAGCAGCAACAGCAGCAGCAACAGCAGCAGCAACAGCAGCAACAACAGACTCAGCAGCCAAACCAGACACAACGCCCAGCATATGGATTCCAAGTACCGATCCAGGCACCGATACCGACTCCACCTATGAGCAGAAGTTCAAGTTTCGGGAGCGATGGGTCGGGCGGTGTCAAAAGGAGGATGACGGAGGAGGATAGAGAAGTGCCAATAAAGAGGGCACGCGGATGATTCCTTAGGTTGATGTCCCTTTCTTCACTGCTCTTTTCCTAGTTCTATTTCTTACACATGGGAGGTTGGCGGACCATTGCATTAATGGGTTGGGTATGGCATCATGTCGGTCTGCTTTGTATGTTATGAGTTCTGGAGCTCATCAATTGTCTTTTTCATACATTCTTATACCAGTGGGCATTTCTGGAGTTGTTACGTGTGAGGGCCTGGGTGGATGTATTGCTTATTTCAACCCTTCATGGAATAGAGTCATACCTATGCAAGCAAGCGATTAGTACATGCACAAGCAAATGACTGCTCATCCCATCAGTGCGACGGAAATACATTCCTCATATACGTAGGACAAAGCAGAAACCATTTGTAACCATCCCAAGCTCAGCGCAACAGAAGCCTGGTGACCAACACCCAGTGAAAATCAATCCATGACTTCCATCCATGCATGTCGGTCATGAGCATTGTATATTTAAACATGCAAGTGTGTTCATCCAGGTACATGTACGAGGCGCAAACGGTTCTGTGTGACGGCACTAAAGCGTTCGAACAGTCCCTGTGTCAGTCGCACAGAGCACAGGGTCTGTGTTCGGGAACGAGCTCCACCGCAATGTGGCCTCTTCGCCTGCCCCAGGGGGTGTCGTCGTGACCCCGTCCGTCAACGCTGCGATGGTTTAAACTGGAGCCGGGCGGGATCAAACTCAGCTGATGCTCCATCCGAAGGCAACCTCGACTCGGTCAATGACACTGTCCAATCTTCTGTGTTCCTGCGGATTTGCGCTGATGCGAGGTCTTGGCAACGCAGCTCCTCCACACATTCGGCGCTAAATCGCTTTGAGAAAGCGCCACGGCGGTCCTGTTGAGCGCACCTTCCCTTAAGCTCCCTCACCGGCCACATTTTGGGTCGTCTCGTCTCCTTTCCTCCTGCTCTTGACTTTCACTTTCTTCTGCTCTGCCGTGTTCAAGTTTCGTCTGCACCTGTCGGCTGGGTGCCCCGTGCTCTGCCGTCGGCAAGCTACATCTCCGAGCCGCAGCTTGCGCAACCTGTCCTCGAGCTCCAATTGCTGCACCACCGGTCCGCTTCACCTCCACCCTCAAGTTTACGCCAGGGGAACTAAGAGACCCGTGTCTCTGAAGTGGTAGCGGGTTGCTAAATTCAGCGAGGGACCAAGCTCCTAGTGGAGACTCCTTGCTCGAGCCCTATTTGACACCTGTCCGAACCGCGCACCTACCCGTCTCGAGCCTCAACCATTACCAATTGAAGGTCGCCTATCATCTTCCCCCTACCAGTCGCCCACGCGCACTGCATCCTTCTGAACTCTTTCGCCTGACCCTGCAAGGCTCCAGACCTCCAATACCTACAACATGGAGCCCTGGAAGAGCTGGCTCGTATTTGTGGCCATCGCCGCCGGTGCTGCGTACTACTACGGCTTGCTCGACACCATCCTCGGGAAGAAGACTGAGAGCGGGCCAAACAGAGGACGCACCCTCAGCCGATCTGCGGATACAAAGGTTCCTGACTGGGTCCTTGCGGAGGAGAAGAAGGGCGCAAAGGCCGCGAAGAAGCAGGCCCCGGCCGCTCGCAAGTCTGTCAAGAAGGCCGTTCAGGAGGTTGGCAACAAGGCAGGAGCCGCCATCTCCAGCGTGACCTCCGCGACCGGCGCCGAGGCAGACAATGAGACCTCCGACTCGTCACCGTCTCTCGCGAACAAGATTCCCAGCGGAAAGGATGTCTCTGACATGCTTGATCCCAAGAGCATTCCAAATGTTCTGAAGATCAACGCTTCCGAGAAGGCGCAGCGCCCTGCGAAGCCTCAACAGAAGAAGTCCGAGCCCCAGACAAAGACCAAGAAGCAGCTCCAGAATGAGAAGAAGCGTCAGGCCGAGAAGGACGCTGCTGCTGCTGCCGAGGTCGAGCGCAAGAAGCTCATGGAGAAGCAGCTTGCCGGTGCTCGCGAGGCCCGTGGAGAGGCCCCTGGAAGCCGTTACCGATCCAGCCAGGCCCCCGCCTCGAATGCCTGGAACAAGACTGCGGCACCAGCTGCCAACGAGCCTGCCAACGGTCAGCTGCTCGATACTATCGACACCACATCCACCGCCAGTTCGGCCACCAATGGCACCGCACCGACTCCTGACTCCACCTCTTACGACAACCTTCCTTCGGAGGCAGACCAGATTGCGGCAGCTCTAGCCGAGTCTTCCTGGACCACGGTGCCTAAGGGCAAGAAGAAGAAGACAAAGGCGAACGACGAGGCTGCTGGAGAGGGCAGTGACTCGGGCATCCCCAGCGAGGCGGCTCCTGCGCCAGTCAAGGCAGCTCCGGCACCGGCTCCTAAGAAGGAGGCCAAGAAGGAGAACAAGAAGGAAAACGCCAAGCCCGCTTCCCGGTATGAGGTCCTATCGGAGCCCATCTCGAGTTTCAGCGACCCTCGCGACTCCGACTGGCCTGTTGTGTGAAGCGATGCAGCTGCATAACCAAAGGTAATACTATCCTTCCCCTTGCATGTTTCCTTTCCATTATTCTCATTATTATGGTCATTGGCGACGGAGAAATTGATCTCATCAATAGTTATTTAAGTGTTATGTATGGAGTACTGGCATGTATCGTATGCAGATATCGCTGTTACTTATCTAAACAAGAGACGGGCGGTCGGGCAGATGGATTATGGGAAGATTTGTGACTTAGGGAAGGGAGATGTACAACAGTTCGCCATCGCGCGACCCATGGACATGGGAAGAGATTGGTATCGGGGAGTTACACTGCATAAGATGGCTAGGTGTAGCCAGCTTTTCTTTCCTATTACAAAAGCGACTGAGACGTTGGCACTAGGGTTTTTTCCATGTACCTTCATTACCTGAAGAGCTGAGTAGTACCAATCTTTTAAGCCAAAAGGCAATTGATGCTCGCATTACCACCTGTGAAATGTATGTCCCTTGTTAGGTATGCTATGAGCCTGGTTGGCTTCGCACAGACGACCTCGGGATACACAAAGGCATATGTATTCTCGTGTTGTGTGATTGGTGTGTTCTCAAGATAGGTATGAAAATGCTGCATCCGTTACTTGTAACTGCAAATGCTTCATACGAGAAAGTAATACGAGCGGGATTCTTTGCTCTGAGCTTGGTGATGGTGGTTTATTACTGCCAGTAACCCCATACTGAGACTGGTGGAATGGGTGGCTTCGAAGTACTCATTGTATGAAGCCCGTATATAGTATGTCAATGGAATGGCAAGCGATTGCCTGGCATCAAAATACTATCCATAAAGTAATACTATTGGATGGGATGTATTTCAGAGGCAGGGTACCAAAAGGTCTCTACTACCTTGTGCAATACACTGTCAAGCTCGCGGCTACTGTAAAAACTTCTTAGCTACTAATAGATGGAGTAGAGATCGGATGACGAACTGCTTTTCATCAAACACTCTGATTTGTACACTTTTCGAGTTTAATCAAGCCGTTTGGGGTTGAGAGCAACGAGCAAACGAATGGAAGGAGCGACCACAATCGTGCGCCTTTCCATGAGATAAAAGCACACGGTGCACGAAGTTCTTCAGACCTCCCACCTCCCCGCTCATTGCTTCTATTGGACGTACCTCCCTCAGTGGTGCCATTGCCCTTTACTTAAAAAGCACATCGATCAGACTGGCACCTTCTGTGCTTGCCTCCATCCGTCCACGAGCTCTCCGAACTCTTAATAATAAGACATTACTATGAAGCTCACGGCCTTGGTCATCTTCGTGACCGCCGTCATCGGCACCCCCTTCAATATCGACCTCCACCGTCGAGTTGTCCCCCCGGCATCGAACGAAATCTGGCAGCGCGCACAGTGCAAGGGTGGACACTTTGTCAAGGTCTTCCCCATGAGCGATGCCGATGCAGCGAAGGAGTTTACACCACCCCAGGCCAGCGTGCAGAGCCATTGGACTGGAGACTTGAAAGCAGAGCTCCCAACATGGGGTTGGTCGGAAGATAGGCTAGTGCCCAGCGTGTGCGAGTTTGACGAGTATGCACTGGGAAAGGGTTGGGTCGATGCAGCGAAGCACTTCGGTATCGGAACAGAAGGCTGGAAGGACATCTGGTGCTATCGATTTTCACATGGTACGGCGTGGAATGTGATGGCTGGTAAGAAGTATAATGCTTACGGCAGAGACTATCCGGTAAGTGTAGATATATGATGACTCCTTGGACAGTGCTGATATTTTTTTAGTTGACTGGCGCCTATGCTCAATTTGCTATCAACGCACAGAGCGGAGCCATCTTAGCTATGGACAACCTGATGCCTGGTTCCGCAATCATGAAAAACATGCAGCGGAATCCTCAACCCGGAGAGCTGCCAGCACTCCGGTCGCTATCAGACCTTTTGTGGGGTGGATGGTATCGCGGTAGCCAGCCACAAAATCCACAAACCCCGCGCAATCCAAACATCGCAAACATCCGGTATCTGATCTCGATACAAATCACAAACGCTGAGACCTTGAGCATAATTCAACGAGCTCTGAGCGCTGTAAGGAAGAACTCAGTTTCGCTTTGGCCTGGCGACACTTTTAGTATGGATTCAGCCGAAGGCCAGGCATTGCTTGGATCACCGAATGGCAAGCGCTGGGGGTATCTCATCACCCAGCGAAAGAACCAGGTCGGCATCAAGTGAGTGTTCGGCATGTGTGCAACCATAAATTTAGTACCGCTTGCTAACTCTTGGCCCCACTTAGGAAGATATATAGTGTTACGGTATTCAAGGGTAGGGAACAGTCCAACCCCATCATGATCTTTTATGTCGCATGAAAGAAGGCGGGAAAATGGCTGGGTGTATCTGGGATGATGTTGACGAAATGTCACCATGTAGCAGCAGAATGGATGACGGTGTGAGCGGTCCACATTGGCAAAAGCATGATGAACAGTCTAGGTAGTGCAACTCTAGGCTAGCCGGGCTTAGCGTGAATAGTGTCCACGTCTGGCAATTCTTCGAGCTGCGGCTCAGCTCGCGTGAGGGTGAGATGCAACCCTGGTACAAACGTTGGCCTCGTACAGCCACGCGCAGACGGGTGGCGCCCCCAAAAATAAAAATTGCCCGGCGGGTAGTGCTTTGGCGGGGCTTGGACTCGGGGGACTGCACTGTGATTACAGCACTGCGGAAGTGCCGCAGTCGACACGTGCGAGTATAGCGCACCCAAGGTCCGGTACGGGAAACATCGAAGCCGGACCAGGCGTATTGGGCAGTCCGACGCAGTATGTGTTGGGCCGAGGGGTAGTAGAAACAAAGGATATCTGTCAAGATTCCACATGCAATACATATGGCAATCCAGCGCCGGCCTCGAAGCGCAATACCTAATATTTCGATTGGATATCTTATATATAGACTTTAACGCCAACGAGCCGTGGCAAACGGAGAACCGGTTAGGTGCAATTTGCAAGATCGCCATAGCGCGACAAAGGTGAGGGACTGGCTCCAAAATCGCCTGTCAGTTGAAGTGTGGCTGACCTCGAATGCTTGGCAAAGCGTATAGGTGTCCTTCAGCACTCGGAGCTTCGAACGCACTATATACCCCGGCTGCCCGCGCACAACAGCTTCGCCCTCAACATTTACCCTCCTTTTCCTTACTGTCACCGCACAATGGCCCAGATCCGCGGCACTGCCGGCTACCACCTGGGCAACCAGAGCCCCTTTGGCAATGGAGGACGCAGCGACAACACTACAAACGACCCCAGCCCGCTCGACCAGCTGCGGGAGCAGACGAGCAAGATCGAGGACTTCCTGGACACGCTGTCGGAGCCCGTCAAGCCGTGAGTGCTGCAAAGACTACGCTGCGCTGCGCTGCGACACGTTTCGCGTGCGCCGCCATCTTATGAAGCGCAGGCGCTGATGGAGGCAATAGGTACCTGCCCGCAATCGGTCGATTTTTGATTGTCGTTACTTTCCTCGAGGACGCGCTGCGCATAATAACCCAATGGAACGACCAGCTCACCTATCTCCATGACTACAGGCACAGTATGCATTCCACCATGATTTCGCAGCCCCTCGCCTTGGCTAACGCGTGCCCCTCATAGTCCCCAGCGGCCTCACCCACCTGTTCCTCATCGTAAACGTAATCGCTATGACTGTCTGCTCCGTTATGATCATCGCACGAAAGAACTCCGACTACGGTGTCTTCGGCCTCATTGGCGTGGTTGTTCTCCAAGGTCTCGGCTACGGTCTCGTCTTCGACCTGAACTTCTTCCTGCGCAATCTGTCCGTCATGGGCGGCCTTCTCATGGTCCTCTCCGACTCGTGGGTGCGCAAGAAGTTTGCTCCCGCTGGCCTCCCCCAGCTTGACGAGAAGGACCGCAAGATGTACTTCCAGCTCGCTGGTCGTGTCCTGCTCATCTTCCTCTTCGTCGGCTTCGTCTTCCGTGGCGACTGGAACTTCTGGAGAATCTGCGTCAGCTTGCTCGGATTCATCGCCTGTGTTATGGTCATTGTGGGATTCAAGGCCAAGTTCAGCGCCATCATGCTGGTTGTCATTCTCAGCATCTTCAACCTGTTGGTCAACAACTTCTGGACTCTGCACCCCCACCACCCCCACAAGGATTTCGCCAAGTACGACTTCTTCCAGATTCTCTCCATTGTGTAAGTTCCTCGCCTTTGTTTCAAAATTTTATTTTCCTAATGATTTCACAGTGGTGGTCTGCTCCTCCTTGTCAACATGGGCCCCGGACAGTTCTCCGTCGACGAGAAGAAGAAGGTTTATTAGAACCTCTTACGTTCCGCAACGCCTCACGACCCAATGGCATCTAGTATGCCAGGACGATATATGTGATACCTGGAAGTCTATTCACCATCACACTTATTGAATAAGAAGACGGGCGGCAATCAGGTATAGCCGTCCACGAAAGCATGCAAAGAAGGGATTTTTTCTGAAAAACTTGGGGCAAAGCTATTAGCATGGAGTCTGTGGTGGCTATGGCTTTGTAGATTTACATGTACTGTGAGAAACAGTACGGCGTCATCAGCAATATGCGCAATTGGATTTGTTTGAAATGATATGAAGCACGGGTTGCAATTTTATCCCATGTGATGTTGAACGTACCTACCCAGGTACCTAGGCAGGATCTGAATTCGACGATGCCAAGAGTCCCTCTATGATTGGCCCCAGGTTGCGCATGCCCAGGTGTTGTTGTTGACACCTGTACCACTGCGAGCGCAAACTAAACGTCATGCACATGCCCGCTGCTCCACGAAAAGTGGACCGTCCGGTGCAGCTTTCACCGACAGCGCCCTCCCCCTCTTATCTAATCAGCGTCGGAGGCCTCCGACTTGGGCTCTGGGGCCAGACTAGCAAACATCTACGTGCATGCACCTATTCTCACTCTACATCCCGTTTGACAATTGCACTAAGCCTCGACTGCATATCTCACATTGTTACTTGATACACGAATAATACCATGGCGCCCAATCGCATCATCATAGACACTGACCCAGTGAGTCCGACCCGTCTCTATGTCCATGTTACCCCACTTTGCTGTGTAGACCGTGTGTAGTAATGATGGTGGTGTAGGGCGTGGACGATGTACTCGCCATGCTGCTCGCTTTCGCAGCGAAGCCTGAAGAGCTGGAGGTTTTGATGCTGAGCTTGACGTTTGGGAACGTGGAGGTGCAGAAGTAAGTTTGATAATACGCTGTGCCGTTTGCCAAGTCTAGGACTACAATTGGGGGATGCTGATGGGGATATCAGCTGTCTAAGGAATGTTGTTACGCTTTTCCAGTATATTGAGAAAGAAAAGGCGTGGAGGAGAGAGAAAGGGAGGCCGGAGGGGTTTGAGGGGCTGGTGGGGAGGAAACCGATTGGTTTGTTTGACCAATTCAACAGATCAGGTATAAGAGATCTGACTAGAAGTAGTTGCTGTTGGGGCGGAGGAGCCTCTTGCCGAGCATATGATGGTTGCAGATTTCTTCCGTAAGGTCCCCTGTGCATTTTTAGGATAACAAAGCTGATACAGCAAAGACGGCATTGATGGCCTGGGCGGCATCCATCACAGCGTAAGACTACTTGAATTCCAAGAAGCTTTCCGCTGTGCTGATTGATTGGTATCTAGCACCCCCATCTATCTCCCGCAGAAACTTGGAAATCACTCTTCAAGCCTACGCCTGAGCCGCTCAGCGCAGAAGAAGCTGCAGAACTGGAGAAGGTCAAGGAGCAACACTCGCTTTTCACTCCCTCTTTGAAACCTGCGCACGAAGAGATGCTACAACTACTCAGAGAAAACGAACCAGACACCATCACCATCGTCGCAGTCGGACCGCTAACCAATCTCGCCATTGCCGCAGCTACAGACCCCGAGACCTTCCTAAAGGTCAAAGAGGTCGTCGTCATGGGCGGAGCTGTAAACTGGCCCGGCAACGTAAGCCTCTTGATCTCATTTCCTCCTCCTTCAGCAGTCATAGCAAGAAGAGAAGAACACACACACTGTCCCCACAGCACTCCGCTGAGCTACCCACCCAACCCCCCTTCAACCTCATCAAGCAACCGCCCTCACCCCTCCGCCACGCGCTAAACCACCGCAACCAGATGACCCCCGGCGCCGAATTCAACACCTACGCCGACTCCGTCGCCGCCGCCCGCGTCTACGCGCTCACCTCGCCCAACCCGCTCACCACGATGCCCCCCGCCGTCAGCACCGGAAAGAAGGCCCTCCCACCGTACCCCGCCAACCTCTCCCGCCAGCTCAAAGTGAAGCTCTTCCCGCTCGACATCACGGAGCAGCACCTGCTGCCGCGCTCGCTGTTCAACTCGTACATCGAGAGCGAGGCGCTGGCCGGGTCGCCGCTGAAGGAGTGGGCGGAGTTGTTCCTCATCTCGACGTTTAGGAAGATTGCGTCGCTGGATGCGCATTTGGATGCGGATGCGATTGGGTTGCATTTGCATGATCCGTTGACGGTGTGGTATGCGATGGCGAGTGGGGATCCGAAGTGGGAGTTTGTGACGGAGGATTTGAGGGTATGGCTCTTTTTCTTTTCTCCTTACTTTCTCTCTTCCACCGTCTTCCTTTTTCCTTCTTTTCTTCTTCTTCTGTGGGGAAAAAGGAAAGGATGCTGATTTGAACGACTAGGTTGAGACGGCTGGACAGTGGACTCGCGGGTGCTGCATTGTGGATCGTAGGGAGCGGCAGGTGAAGACGGGGTTGACGGGGCCGTTGGACGAGGAGGTTGTTGGGGATGCGGGTGGGTGGCGGGATTCGAGGAGGGGAAACAGGATTGAGAGGGCGGTGGAGAGTCCTGGAGGGGAGGTATTCGCAAAGTTACTTTTGGAGAGGGTGTTTGGTAGTATTTAGGGAGTAGAAGAGGACATGCAGTTAATTTTGTAGCATGCTGGATATGGGGATTCGAGAATTGGAGAATCAAGTCAAAAGCGGCGTTGAGAAAGTACGCGAGGTCATTTGGACCTGATCAGGAGTGTTCAAAGAAGAGATAGGGATAAATATGAATCAAGATAGTACAAGGTCAGCCTGCTTACGTTGAACTTTCCATCAGATTTCTTGAGTGACTACATCCACAAGTTCAAGATCGAAAATCTGCGTGACACAAAGGCCATGTAAATAACCCTACGATTAGAAAAATATAAAAATGATAATCCGAAATAACACCAACTCATCTCCAAATACTCTCCCCTAGAAATAGTAAATATCGATCCTCGCAGTCTTGTTCGATGAAAGAAACCCCTTCTCCCGTCTCATCAATCTCACCTCTACCACCCCTCGGCCCTAATCATAACGTCTTCTTTCACCAACCCCCTAAAGCCCCGGAACGCTCAACCCCAAATTCTTCAAACACAACACACTAACCGCCGCCCTCACATTCGCCACATTCCCGGGCAACGACAAAATATTATCCGTCAACGTCGTAATCGTTGTAATCAAATTACTCGGATCGGCACTCCCTGGCAGCGACTTCACGAACGCCAGATCCCCCGCGGAGATACCGGCGGCCGCCTGCGACAAGTTCGCCAGGTTCGTCAGGTCGGCCAGGGTTCCGAATTTCGCGGGGTTGATCGAGGAGAGGAGCTGCAGGGCGCCGAAGGTGGGGACGCTGTCTTGAACCACGGGCAGCTTGAAGAGGAAGTTGGGGACCACGCCGTTGAGGACGGACAGTATGTTGCCGGTTACGGAGCCGAGGCCGCGGCCGCCCGGAACAGCGATGTTTTTGGCGATGGAGCCGACGAGGAAGGCGAGGTCGGGGGATACGCCTAGGGACGGGTGGTTAGGTTGGTGGTGGGAAAGAGGAGAGGGGAGTATACGTACCTGGGATGCCACTGAGTGGCAGTCCACCGATCCCGATGCCAGGGATTCCTGTAGACAAGGAAGGAATGCCAGTAAGTTGGCGTTTCTCGATCTCAAAAGCGTCAGCTAGCTCGGGGATATCGCGCTTGATCAGGCCACCGGTGCCGCCGAGGCTGCCGAAGAGAGACAAGGGGTCTTTCTTCAAGAGGCTAAGTAGGGTTGCGATGATGGAGATGGAGAGTCCGCCGACGGGGTCTGAGTTGGGGATCTAAGGGTGCAAATCAATATAGCGCACTGGGTAAATTGAGAAGGCAACTTACACCATTGCTGAGGGGGTATGGGCCGGGCAGAGCATTGCTAACAGCACCGAGGGGGCCACTGGTGGCGCCTCCTACGGTGTTGAGAACAGGAGCAGCAGCACCGCCGACAACAGGTACTAAGGCAGTTAGGAAGATACCGATAAATCACCCAAAGCAGGCCGTATATTTGTTTCCACATTGTGGACCTTGGAACCAAATAAAAGAACATCGAATGGAAGTATTGACTTACCACTCCCAGCAGTATTAGCCACCGTACCCACAGCGCCCCCTACCGCGCCCAAAGGCCCACTGCTTCCAGTAACCCCTGAAACAACACCACCCACCAACGGCAAACCCCCCACGCCCGCAACGGGCGTACTCGCACTAGGCACCACATTCGTTGCCCCAACAGCCTGTCGTCTCTTCAACGGCACCCCCGTAGGCAAAGACGCATTCACAGTCGGCGCCGCAGCAGCCGGCGGAATCGCAACAGGCGGATACCCAGGGATCTTAACGCTGTTGAACGCCCCAGCAAGGATACTCAAAATGCTTCCGAAGACGGTTTTCCCGATCTTGACGAAGCTGGCGATGGCTTCGGCGTCGCCTGCGGAGAGGTCGTTGAGAGGGATGTCCGGGAGGGGAGTTTTGGAAGGGGAGGGGGAACTTTGGGGGTGTCGATGTCGGGGATGGGGATGGGGAGGGTCAGTTTGGGGATTTTGAGTCCGGTGGGGAGAGGGAGGTCCTCGATGGATGGGAGGGAGAGGCTGGGTTTTGGGAGGGTCAAGGAGAGTTTTGGGAGGGGGAGGATGTCGAGGGATGGTGGTTTGGGGAGACCGGTTGGTGGGGTGAGGGGGAGGCTGTCTATGATGGGGAGCTTGGGCAGACCAGATGCGAGGTTCGGGACGGAGAGGGGGACGGCTGGGAACGCGGGTTGAGGAAATGACGGGACGAGTAGGCCTGCGCCGCCGAGGGGTTGGCCTGTTGGACTATGTGTTAGTGACTGGGGGACGAGGGTTCAGTGCTAATTGATCAATGCGAGATGGCGTCTCTGATCAGGCGGTAAGATGACCTAGATTTACGTACCAGATACAGGGACAGGCACGGGCGGAAGAGGAGGTAACAGGCCGGTCAGCGCAGGCTTCGCGATCGCAATACCCGCATTACCAGTAGCAACGCCAGGGACAGCTACATTCACATGAGCTCGATATTGATTCAAGTCCAAATATCACATACCAACAACAGTAGCAGTGGCAATCTGAGGCTGAGGAAGGGCTCTGCCTTCAACGGCCTTTAGCCAGGCCAAGATGGCCAGAGCGATTTGAGCGTTCATCTTCATAACGAGCGTAGAAACAAGTCAAATCAGAGGAAGCAAAGAAAACGAGCGACAAGGAACGAACAGTCTCAATGAAGGACTGGCTAAGTCAAGATGCACGAGGAGCTTGAGAGTATATAAAGAGTACTACGACACTGTGATTGATGACTATCCAGACGCGTCGTTGACGTGAAGCATTTTTCCATGAGGGGTCACTGGACGTAAGGATCTCGAGCATTCCATAGATCCTTTCGTCTGGGGTGCATAGCCGATGCTGCTTCGACGCCGAGAAAATGGGAACATCGAGTTTTCTGGGTATTTAAATTGTTCGATTCCTTGAAGAAATGCGCAACGATATGAAGCGCAATAGTGGACATGGCCATTCTACCTATCCTCCGTCCATGCAAAGCATGGTGTATATTATGGTCCTCCACGTGTCCTAGAGCGCAACGTCTCATTGCACCATTTCGGCGGGTGAAGATAGTCTCTTCTGAGACATATCTGGTGACGATTGGCACCATGGCCGTATCCTTGTGGCACGGCCGGGTCCTGCTGCTGTTCAATGGCAGGCAGGAATGCGGATGCGGATAGCTCCACCACCTCGTGAATCCTGGCAAGGCCAGTGAGAGAGGTGGAAGCGATTTCTATTAGTAACCGTTTCCGCGAAACGGTGTATGCCGCGATTCTGGGTGGGACCGGAATGCGGAGGGACAACAACGCAGTTTCTACGTTGAGATGGCGTGTCAACCCAGGACAATCACGGAACGGCGCCTTGTCGACCTCCCCTAGGTGCGAATCCTCTTCCACCTCTAACGGTTGTCTGGGGCCCACGAGGCTCGCGAATTGGTTTTTCTTGGTTGTTTGGGGTGCTCGGTCTGCTCAAGCTCGACTCTTTCCTCTGCACGAAGACGGACCCCGGTTTGGGAGAGTAAGCGGGCTCGAACAGCTGTCGCGAGGCGGTCGGTCTGGCTGGAGACTGCTCATTGCTCGAGCGCGGTTGGCTGTCGCGTCCGCCGCGCCCTCTGCCCTTTCCGCCCCTCCTCGGAGAAGCTCCTCGCGACTCGTCCGAGGTGGCGGGAGTGCTGGTGCCAAATATCTTCTCGCGAGCCTCGGCATAGCGGCGCTCCTTTTCCGCCCGCTCCTTCTGCGCGCGAGCTTTGCGCTCCTCAAACTCGGCCTCGTTCTTCTTCCGACGCTCTTCGTCGCTGTCGTCGTCGGTGGCGCCCTTGGGCTTACGGGCGAGCAGGGTCACGGTAGGTTTGAATGTGGGCTGTACAGGTGCGGTGTTGCGGGCTTCCAAGAAGAGCATGGGCTCTGGGTTTTCGCTGAGACGGTCCATCAGACTTGCCCCGAAAGTATCTGAATGGAGTGTACGTACGCAGTCTGCCATAGTTCGCGTTGCAGCTGAGCATGCTGGGCCCGGCGCTCTTTCTGCGACAGTTTGACTTTGGGCGCGGGCTCGCCCTTTTGTTCGGCGTCTACCTGTTTCTAGGACGGATCAGCCATGCGATCACAGGAGAGTGAATCATCGGGAGGCGTACGTCGGCGAGCGTCTCCCAGTCGTCGGCCCACGCGTCGGCGTTTTGCCTGGATGCCATTTTGACGGGATTTGATGCGTGTGGATCAAAAGACGCAGAAGAATGTATCTCTAGAGCCGCGATGCGTATAGCCAGCTACAAGGGGGTATCTGCAAATGTGCAAGTCACGGCACAGGGGACACAAATGTACGGGCGCGAATCCAAGAGTCGAGGAGGGGCACCAAAAGTTGACGTCCGCCGCTGCAGGGCGCCGGGATAGAGGCCCTCGCTTCTTCCCGCGGGGCCTAGCGCGCATCCAAGCTCCACTCCGCCGCTCACGCCTCGCTGCTGCCTCGTCGCGACCGTGCAGCTCTGCGCCTCTCAACCACGCCTTAAACCAGGCTTTCAACCAGACGACTGCAGAGTATATAGTTGCATTTTCGAAAATGTCCGGTAAGCTCTGCCTCTTCCTCAAAGTACCACTCCGAGCACTTCCAATCTCGACATATACACAGCCAGTTTCCAGTTCCCAGTTCCCAGATGCCCCGCCAAAGACCTGCCATGTTGACACGCTTTCTCTTTGCAGACATTGACGGAGACTCCACCATGCAGTCGTCTCCCGAGATGGACGCCGAAGACGACCTCTTCCCGGGTGACGGACCCTCGACCCCCGCAACGCCGCCAGCTTCGCCCTTGCCTCTGCCGAACTCTCTCCGCCCAACTCGCAAGGCCGCTTCCAGGAAGAAGGCAGCAAACCATCTGCGCTCGCTGGAGGTGCGGCACCTCTCTCGATCCTCAATGCAAACGGCAAGCGTGCTCACCCGTCTTCAGCTACGACCACCCAAACTTCCACTGTCTCCAGCGCCGCTGCCGACACCAAAGCGGGCCCGGTGCAGACGGATCCCCAGACCGGCTATCAGTGGACTTTTGCCGAGGATGCACCGGGCTTCGAGTGGAAGGGCAATCGTGCGCGGGAGGACGAGCTGAGGGCGTGGGAGACCATTGTGGACAAGGGCGCCATGATCAAGAGTAAGTGGGCTGAACAACCATGAGCGTGCAGTGCTGACTAGCCCCAGCGAAATATGGCGATCCTTTGAAGCCCGAGGTGCCAATGACACTGAAGCGTTGAAAGTGCTTCGATTGGAGCCGCTACAACAATGGTGACAACGAGGGGAACTTATGCGCACACGACGTAATGATGAATGTATTGAGCTCGACGACGGACAGGTGAGGTCCAATCTGTGTTGGAATAAAGGTCCAAAGCTTACCGTAAAGGAAAGCTCCAGGGTAATGGGTGGGAACCTGGTAGGGTTGAATGCCCTGGGAAAGGCTGGAGGCGCCATGTAGAGTGCCCAGAGCCATGTGTCGATGCAATAGCATCCGCTAAGGAGCGCTCTTCTACAATACGAACCGCTTTTCACAGCCATGCCAGTGTGAACTCAATTCTGAAAGATGCATAAAGATGCTCTTCAATTGTTCCTTTCAGCCCAAGTGATACCACCTTGCACTGGAGGATATTGTAACTTTATTCCAAACGCCAGAGAACGCCACTCCATGCACCGTTTCTGTTCACTTTAGCCCGTTTGCCCATCACACCTCAGTCGCTTTCATCGCCATCTGCCATCTCATCGTCATCGTCCTCTTTCTGTCTCTCCTCCAGCAAGTCCTCGGTAGGCTCCTCATCCGGCACCTCCTCTTCCACCTCATCATCTTCCACCTCCTCATCCTCCTGCTCGACATCATCCACCGTCTCATCCACCTCTTCCTCGTCATCCTGCTCCGCCCCGTCACTCCTCCTTGCCCTCTTCGTAGGCGGGCTCTCGTCCTCCTCAGCCCCATTCGTCGGCTTCGTCTGCGCCGCCTTCTTCTCCTCTCTCACCTTCTTCCGGTACGTGTTCCTCTTGTCCGCCTGTATGCTCGTGAACTTGTGCACCTCGGCCTCGACCCGTTGCAGCATGAAGTCGAACTCGAGCTCCTGGAGCGCATCGAACACATCTTTGGGCATGACCGTCTTCTTGCCTTGGCGGGCGGCATATTCGGCGGCTCTGCGTTCCACTGTCAGCTTATCTAGTATATAGTCTGAGGTGAGAAGGCACCATACTGGTTTGTGATGTAGTTCACGAACACGGTTGCGCCCTTGGACATGGCGAGCAGCGCATCTTTCTGGATCTGCGTGTTAGGCGGAAGGACTCCTTTAGCAAGGCGCTGGACGATCGACTTGGGGAGGTTGAGATCCTACGGCATGCTCGTCAGTACCGGTGCGAGGATCGGGGGGATCTTCTGGCGAGCTTTTATGCGGGCGCGGGGCGCATACCTCGATGTTCAAGCCATCGTCTTCTGTAGGTTTGGCGGGGGGCTTGGGTGTATCTTCTGTGGCGACAGAGACATTGCTCTTTCGTGGAGGCATCGTGGGCGCGGGCGAAGTTTGCGATTGGGAATGATGGCCTGCGCTTGAGGCTCTCCGCAGACCGCAGGCCGCAGACCCACAATTGGTTTACGCGTGAGAGCGCGTCGTGGTGGAGCCTTGGCAGCGCGTCACCTGGGCACGACGGCCAGCACGTGCTTGGTCCTCGATACAGATTTTTAAAGAAGATATTTCTCCTACAATGCTCACGTGTTTATTTTCACCATATTAAAACAACCAGTCAAATGGTATATTTCGTGGGGCCGTAACTGTCGCTGTGAAAGCTTCCCGATTGGCCATCATTTGGCGTCTTCCTCCCACCTATGCCCAGGTGCAAAGGTGCCTTCCCCCCATTGACCTATGGACCCGGCTCTCGCCTACACCACGTATTGAGGCCTCTGGCGTGTTTTCTGGAAGGGAAAATATCGCGCATACCCCCATATGCTATTCGCTTGGCCCGAGACCTGCGTATGCATCTCTTTGCACATGTGCCCCCACCCTCTATATTGTCTCACACATGCGTTGCGTACCATTATGGGGCTGCGCTACTGCTAGAACCACGGTCTTGGGTCGACTGCACACAGCCTCCAGCTTCATACATCTGTTGAAGCATCGAACCAACACCGCCAGCAGCCCTCCATGTTGGACACATTGAAGACAAGTCTGGGGTTGCCTGGGGTCATCAGCTGTGGCTGATCCAGACCCCCAGCCAAGAGGCCACCCGCTTCTTGGCTGCAGCGTATCACGGTGCCAGTGAGGTACAGTCAAGATAAACATTCTGTCTTGTCCAACAATCTTGGAAATAGCGTGGTCATGAGGAAATGCGGTCCGGCTCCGGTGCAACTGAGTGTTACCGAGACTACCCGCTGGGGTATCCCACGATGGAGCACTACAGGGCAACGCAGCACCCCCAACCAGGGATTGACGCAGCTTCGAGTCGATGGGGAGAGCCAGCAACCACGACTCGTCGTTCGATTTGGAGCATGCTGGGGCCGTTTGCCCTCTCCCTTTCTCTTGGGTAACTACAAGGCTGAAAAGTATGCCCTTCACGAGGGGTGCCAGCTTTCCATCTTTATATTCTAGCCGAGCAAGCAATCTTCCAAGACTTGGGCGTCTTCTTACCTCCCTCTTTCACTTCTTTTTTCTGCAGCCCAGAATCTCACGTTCCTTGGCGGACCTGGAATGTGACCCGGTAAACGTTCTCCCCAGCCGACTATACCGATAAGAGCGCCCTATCCCGATCCTCCTTCAGGGTCTCAGGCACTGGCTTCTGATCTTCGCTGCTCATATTTAGTGCTGAACCCTGCATTTGTTTGCATGCCATAAGCAGCCATGGGACCGGACCTTCGCATTCTCATCGACGGCGATAATGCGAGAGTGTATCGTCGTGGTGACAAGGTCACCGGAAGAATTGTCCTGGGGGTCGAGGGCGAAGAGCATGTCAAGCGACTCAAGATTAGTTTCCTCGGGACATGTACGACAACAACAACCCGGCCAGTCTATACCCCACATCATACCGATGGGACTCAGCCAATGCAGCGGTATCAAGAACGTGTTCAGCTATTCCACTTTGAACAAGACTTGCTCGCAGAATGCGTTGTGAGGAGCAAAGAATCATGGACATTCGATTTCAAGTTCCCAGAGTTGACCTCACCAAGATACTCTCGGTGGCAACATGGACCAAAGTATCTTAAGAGTCCGCACCCGTTACCGCCATCCTTTCAAACAAATACGCCTGGTGGTCAAGCGATCATATCCTACATGCTGAGAGCGACACTGAGCCGGGGTGGAAATCAACATGCGTTGGAAACGCAAGAATTATTGCCGTATCACCCGACCCCCGAAGACATACACTTGGAACCAAAGATCTGTACGCGCATTCTGTACGCACAAGTATGGAAGCCGCTATCAGACAGTCGAAATGCCATGGACAAGGCCCTCTCCAAGCTATCTCGACGCAATTCCACCACCAACAATGGTCCCAGAATCATCCCAACGCTTTACTACCCCGAGTCGATCGCTCCGGGGCAGAACATACCACTCTACGTTTCGGTAGAGAATACACAACCCTCAGATCAACCTTCATTCGCGCAGTGCGAATTGGATTCTGTGACGGTCAAAATAAGCACGCACACAACATCCATGTGCGGCCAATCGGCATCGGAGCCAGAAGACATGCTAGTCAAGCACGTAACGTGTCTGTCCAAAACCAACATGGGCAAAGCCCTGCCCTTTGGAAAGAAACTCAAGCTCGCCAATAACTTTCGTCTCGTGGACGATGCGGAATGCGTCCCCTCGTTCAAGACGTACACGGTCACTCGACGCTATGACTTCAACGTCACCATCGGGCTCAGATACGAGGGTCGAGAGTTCACGATACGGTGCACAACGCTGCTTGAGATTTTGCCTCGTATCCCTCGAGAGCTACTACCTAGTATGCCGGAGGACGAAGAGGCTGAGATCGACCCGTTACCCCTTTATGCACCCAGGGAACCGTTGGGGGAACTTGCGCCAGAGTATGAGAGTTTGTATGAGCTGGACCACTCGTCTTCTAGTGAGGTGTCGCTTTCCTATACCCGAAGCCGAGGTTCGAGCTTGGTGTCCAATGTCTCCTCTCCTGCAACCGAGCTTGAAGGGATGCGGTTTGAAGCTCTGCGGATTCAATCACGGTGAACGTGGGACATGTCACGGTGTGGGAAGGCATGTTCACAGCCTTCACTGCTTCCGAGGTACACCTTGATGCGTCGTGCTGGTTGCAAATACCCTCATGAAATCCCGTGAGCAATCCCAAGGCTTTTCATGGAGCTCTCACACAGCGTTCACACTCGCCATACACCGTACCTCAGTACATTCCTCGCATTCCTCGCATTCTCATCCCCACGATCCCGAGGTCCATCTCGCTGCACGTGACCAGTCATCCACCACCGGAAAAGCAATAACCAAACGAAACAGCCGCCTCGCCGGCATCCGCGAATTCAATATCCCCAACCCCACAGTGCAAAATGCCGCGTCTGCTCGCAAACCGCGTCAAACAGCGGCGCCAGCACAGCCGTGGCTTATTTTTTTTCGCGCGCGCTACGCTAAGGCAAACCACGACGCTGGGCTGAGGCTTGAGCTGGGGCCGCGCAACAGTCCGCCGCGTCGGAGACAATGCTATCGATAGGCAGGTATGGATGTGGACAGGTTAACGGGCGCTAGAACGTAATTCCCTTGATTAGATCGGGGATTGGGGGGCCTGAGGGAAATGAGTTGTTATGTGATATGCGTAGAACTAGATGTTTGCTAGTTGGATAGCTTGGCAATCCGGTCGACGACGATGACTGGGAAGGGCCTACGCTGATGCTCAATTTCCGGATTGAGACAGGACGGTGAAGAAGGCTATATGCCGGACGTATATAGAGTTATAATATGGGCTGATTATATGTAATGTCAGCTGGGAACGTTCAATGCTAGATACATGTCTAACGTAGGTAGGCAAACCATGTACGTACGGTAGGTAGTCCATGTACATAGATAGAAACACGACCTAGTCGCCTTATCGATAGCGCAGTCCCAGGACCAGAGTCCGAACGATCGAACCAACGATCGAACCAACCAAACCAGAATCGTACATGCGCAAAAGAGAAGGAAATAAAGTCCGTGAACACATATCTAGCCTTACGTCTCATTGCGCCCCCATAGCCTACCCAGAACGAGCGTCGCGCCTAGCTTATGTAGCTTAGCTACCCGCCTAAGCATCAGCGAGCGACGACAAAAGTCCGACGGCTGCTCGCGCGACGTGCTGGTCCGCGCAAAGTATCCCATGTACCGCCATGTACAATTGGTAGGTGGTCTGGTGCGCATGGTGATCAAGTAGTCAGCACTTTGTTCTCCACGTCATGTGCGCGCGCATGTTTCAGCGCAATGTCCGTCTTGGACGTAAGCAGGGACGTACTGTCCGCCGTCTATTTGCACATCACGAATGCCTCGCGCATAGTGTACTATCCATCTACTGTGTTGTATGCATTCCGGCGGCGTTGTGCTCGCCTCGTCTCGGAGACACGGTACATGCATGGATGGATACCTGCGTAGTATGTAGTCCAATCTCACGCTGCGGGCCCCCCTAGCGCCTCTCAGGTACGTACTGCATGTACCTAGCCCTAGGCACATGCGCACCTAACCCTCCACTCCCACTAAGCAAATAACAATACCTGTACTAGTCTACCCTCCGTCCCGTCCCAGCGCCCCGGATAGAGCAGCCTGGTTACCTAACGCACACACGGTACCCCATCGCTCTTAGTTGGCGCGGCTGTAAAATTGCAGGGTCCACGGCGTCGCTTGAGGGATTCGATAGCGTGACGTCGGAGGCCCTCGGATAGATTGGGTGCGGAAGAATTCCTTCGAACGCGAGGACGTGGGAGATTGGCGGGAAGATGGTGGGGTGGGTGGGAGTGAAGAGAGGGTAATGCTGGTTGGGGAAGGGGAGTGGCAGGTTTGACTTTTGTGACGTGGTGATGGGGAGGGGGGTTGTGTATGCGGTGGGGAGGGATTATGCTTGGGGATGGCTAGAGGGTGGAGAAGGATGCATTTACGTGGCGGGAAGGGAGGGGGTGGATGTGCGAAGATGTGCGAAGATTGCTTCTAGAAGGAAAGAAGGCGGGAGAGAAGGACTGGTGATGTGATGGGATGCGTGTGACAGAGATTAGCGAAACGCAATTATGCGAGGTACACTGTGGATGTACACGAGATCGACTTCACTTTTTGCCACGAGCAGTACGAGTACGTAAAATCATGTATGTGCACAGGAGAAAAATTGGCAGTCAGAAAGAATCTGCATTTCAAAAAAAAAGTAGTGATCTAGATATCCACCTAGAAACCAAATGAATATGTAAAAATCCCAATCCAACCGTTCTGTCCCATCCATCTGGTCCGGGTATATGTTGTTGATTTCGCACCGCACCCATCCATCCTCAAAAGATAAAATAGCCAATGAACCGACCAGCCATGCAGAAGACGACGAGGTCGTCAACCGCAGTGACTGACAGTCCAATGCCCAAGAAGAAGTGTCTTAACATCGTTAACGAAGTGGGAAAAATCGCCCTCCCCTCCATTAATGGAAACGCCGTCCGGGGAGCGAAAAACCCGCATCCCATCCCATGAATAACAACTCAACACCTTGTCGAAAAGAATAGAAAAACAAAAAAAGGTGTGAAAACGCCGCATGATCTCTCCATCTCCATCATGTCCATGCTCATCTCGTGCTCATCTCATCTCATCTCATCTCGTCTCATGCTCCGCCTAAAACTTCCCATCCAGCACCTCAAAGATGCCCACCTCGACCTGCTGCAAGCTGGGCCTGGGCTCCAGCATCTCGAGCTCGTGGCTGAAGAGATGCTTCTCCTCCTCCATCTCCAGGTCCAGCACGCTCGGCTTGCGGCGCAGCATCAGCAGGGTGCGGATACTGGACATGGAGCCCGAGCTGCGGTGGCTGTCGGGCGAGCCGGTGCGAGCCAGCGGGGAGGTGGTGCCCGTGGAAGAAGGGGAGGCGCTGCGGGAGGAGCGCGTGGGGCTGAAGGCGGTGCGGAGGCGGCGGAGGGAGGTGCTGGGGGTGCGGGAGGGGAAGGCGAAGCGGTCGGTGCGGGTGTTGGCCATTGTGGTGGTGTGTGTGGTGGTAGTGTCGATGATTATCGAGGTTGGAGGTTGGAAAGGATGGATGAATTGGTTCCGTGTGGTGGTTGGAGCAGCGAGTGTGAAGGTGTTCAACAGGTCCAGCTGTCCAGTGTAAAGAATGTGGTCGATGTCGAGGAAGATCCGAGCTCAGGGATGTGAAGCGTTGCACAAGGCGAGTAGCTCAGGGTCTCAAGCTTAAGCTTCCGAGAAAGTATATGCGAGGGGGTGGGGGTACGAGCGTGTGTATAGACAGGTGAACCAGGCCAGCAAGTATGTTTGTATGTACGTGTGTGTGTAGGTATGTACGTTTGTATATGTCTCCGTCAAGGAAGCGCGTCCAGCAACGAAGAAAAGAATATGTGTCAGGTTCAGAAACGAAAGTGATGGGAATGCCAAAAAGCAAGAGTAGTCGTCGGACAGGAACGCGGACGGACCTTTGTTTAAGCAGTTCAGTCTCTCGACCCAGCGGCCGAAACGAGGTGGTCGCATGCAGCTTCGCCCATGGGCCCATGGCCACTAGCGAACCACCAGGGCTCCCACACCACACGAACCATGCTGCAGAAACCGGCGAACCCCTGCGCCAGCCGTTCAAACGACGAGACTCCCTGTTTGATCGCCTGGAGGGATGCTCTGCACAGCCAGATCGGGCCACGGAACAACGCATCCAACGTCCCCCGTGGCCATGAGCATAATTTCCGTCACAGGAGCGAAGCCAGCCAGCTGCGTAATCAGGCACGATACGTACTCGCACAGCGTCATCACAAGGTGGAGGCAGCCTTGCGGGATCCAACCACCGTTGGCGAGGGCGAGCGCCAGTATTTCCGTCTGACATTACGATGTACATTCACTGATTGCGCTGGGTGGCGGACTGGATCCTGAGCGTCCACGCACCACAAGCCCCTCTGGCCTCCAGCAAGCCTCTGACGCACTGCTCTCCGCAGGCCCACCCGCAAAAACATTCTGAGTCGCTACGTGTCTCTGACAGCCCGCCTCGCAGCGCAACGTCTCAAGTCCGGAGGTCCCGTAGCTGGCACCAAGTCGCCCTCATGGGAGCTCGGACGCAGCAACGCCCGGCCAAGCTGTCTGAGGGCCCCGCCACATGCGCCAACCGAGTTTCACCATGGAGCCGGGGCACCCAGACCGCAATAGACGCGTGCGAAACACGCAGGGCACAGCGACGCCCCAATGCACCAATTTTTGGTCTATTTGGCGTACCAGGCCAACACTTTGCTGCGAGAGAGAATTCGATAGGATTGATTGATGCAGTGTTGATGCGTCGAGAAGAGTCCAAAGAATCAGCGCCGTCGCTATGCAGCCAGCCAGCCAGCCAGCCCCTGAGGACCACCCTCGCCCCCGTGACCCTCCTCCCAGAACATCTCAAACCGTCTATACACTCTGACACACATCCGCGCGTGCGTCTATGTGAACCTATGCGCAGAAGAAACAGCACACACAAAAAAAGCGCGCACAACCCCCGAAGCAGGCCAAAACCCGCATCTTGCCAGGGGAAAAAACTAAATCCTCAAAATGCCTCCATCGTGCTCCCCATCCCCTGCTGTTGCGCCATGCCCAAACCAGATTCCCAGACACCAATGCAACCGTATCCGTGTGCCCAGTAGTACCCCGAACACACCTGTGACCGTTTCTGAGGCCAATGCGGGCCCTCCCACCGCGACCCCGTACCAAACCCTCCTCTGAACTGTCATAATCGTAGATCATCCGCATCCGAGACACCGTTCCCAAGCCTAGCTGCCGGCAGCGAGACGGCCTACCGACCGCTCGACCTTCGTTGGGTGAAACTCCTCCGGATACTCTCGCCCCAAGCCGAGTTGTCGAGTACCTCCAAAACGTCGGCTGCACTGACCGCGCTGTTTTGCCTCGACCGGTTACCCGTCGAGCTTGGTGCAACGAGCTCGCCCTCGCCCTCGAGCGGGCTAGGAGGCCGGCTGAGTGCTGATGCAAATTGCCACTCGCCATCTGGCGGTGGGGAGAAGGGGGACATTTGCGGCGACGAGCGCGAGGGCGACAAGGGAGAAGCTCTCACGGGCGAGCCCAACGGTGTCGTCTGGATCGAATTTGCTCGGCTTCGTAACGTCATGTCGGGCGGTGGTGATGGCGCCCGCGCGTCGCTGCCTGAGGCTCGCCACCCTGCTGAATCCGTGTATGGATGAACAGGTGACAACATCGGACTGCCAACTGCGGACTGGTGTCCACGCTGTGCATCCGTGATATCTTCGTCGTCGATGAAGATCTCTGGAACTGTAAACTGCGGTACAGCAGTCATGCGTCCATGCTCTTTCTGTTGTTGCAGGCGGCGGAATCGTCGCGACCAGTAGAGCGTGTCGAAGAAGCCAATCACGACATTTCGTCGTACGGCCTCCTCCACGCGTTGAAGACGCGCTCGGCGTCGAAGGAACTCCTCCAATCTGGGAAACAGGTTAGCGAGAGATGCGTGTACAGATTGGATGATGCTCACCTTAAGCTCTTGTTATCATTGATAACCTTGTGATGAGCCAAGATCATTAGGAGTGAAGTGAACTGGATTCCACGGTCGGGGTCGCTTGATACGATCACCTCCTCATAAAAGGTGTTCATGCGAAGCCGCCTGCGCCGAACCTCAGCAATAGGAAGCTTGGCTAGTTGCTGGTTCAGCTTTTTAATGTCTATTTCCGGTTTCTCCTTTTGGGCTGAAACCGGCAGGCTTGACGACTCCCTAGGGCTGGTGCTACATTGTTCAATGAGACTGCCCACAGTGAAGTCGCCGTCGTATATTCTCATTTCGAATATACCAGAAAGTTCCTAAATCCTGTCAGCGGTGTAAAACGCAATGGTGCCATTGAACTTACTCCAAGTAACCGTGGGAAAACATCCCTGGATATGAAGCCTGTGCCGTTAGGATCGAACTCGGCCCATGCTTGTTTGAAGCGTCTAATTTCCTCTCGGCTGATGACCGATAGCCCACTGCTTCGCTGGTACACGTAACTGAAACTTTCGTAGATCAAGGACACGAAGAGATTGACGAAAATGTACATGCTCAGGATGTTCCAGGTGACGAATAAGGCCCGAGCCCATTCTGGACTGCCACAATCACTTTCGAAGTACCTCTCTCCTTCAGTACAGTAAGGGTGGTCGATCGAGGCGAAGTCTTCCATCAATTCATTCCAGCCTTCACCCGTGCTTGTTCGGAAGAGGAGAATGAGTGCCTTCGGTACGCTCCGGAAGTTGATATTACCGGTCTCGTTTTCGCCAAATCTCGTCAGACCGAAGGTTTGCGTCAGTGCGATGGCATAGACCAAGAACAGCACGAACCAGGTTGCCAAGAGGTTGGCAATGGATGCCAAACTCGCTGCGGCTGTCTTGAACAATTGATCGAGTTGATTGTTCCTCGGAATCAGAAGCAGAGCAATCGAGACTAACCCCAGCTTATGAAGTTGGGCGAACACTCTTTCTTTATCGTTCGTCAATCGGAGGATAGAGGTGACGAAGGTACCGGATACTGCAAAGATCGAGAACAAATCCCACGAGCTTCGACGGAATCGATGCCAGGTCAGACCGATGATTCGGATGACCACGTTGGCAATGAATATGATCGTGAAGAGTAGAAAGATGTAGTCGCGTATTCTCTCCCAGAGGGGATATCCAGGATACCACTCTAGGCAGAGGAGGACGAGGTGAAATAGCAAGAGCCCCGTTATGAACCGTTGCCAACCGCCGGTCTTACGGACAGCACGCCGGTAGCACCACTCTTCCCACGACTCTCGCGTTTTTGTGCCGGATGGTCGCTTCGATGGTGAAACCTGACGTAGAAGTTTTCGCAGTTCAAGCCAAGAACGTTGATCTGTAGTCAGGAACGCCACACCAGTCTGTTCGGTGTAGTTGCGCATGAAGACGGACACGAAGAGCGTCAACACGAAGACTGCGCCGAGCAAGTTGAAAATAACGAAGTAAATGGCGTTTCCTTGAGAAACAAACGGCTCCGGCTGGGTGAACACACCCGTGATCGATTCTGACGCCCACATGACATCGATCCATCCTTCTTGAGAGACAATCTGAAATAGAATGAACAGTGAATTGCCAAAGTTGTCGAAGTCATAGTAGGGATTTGAGGCCACACGTGGGGAAAGGACTTCCCAGTCATCGTTGAAGGGCGTGTTGAAGTACTCGTTGACGCAATCATGCAGATCAAAGATATTTGAACCATCGTCATTGCATGATTGCATACGGCCCACGAAAAGATTAAGTCCGTAAATAGCAAAGGGAATGAGCAAGCTCAGAGAGACAAAAGCAGCCTATCGATGTTAGTAGGTACGGTTTTGGATCAGAGGGTAGACCTACCGAAATCAATTTCCACCATCCGCGAACAATGAGCGAGTGGAAATGATCCCGTGCACTGTCACTAATATTGAGAAGACGCAGAGCTCGCAAAGCTTTGAACGCACCCACGGTGCGAGTGATTTGGCCCTCATTAAGTAGCGATGTAATTACGTTGATCCACAGTGTGATCAACACCACGCCGTCAATAAAGCCCCAAGAGCCTCGGAAATAAGCGTTGGGCGTGAACAAGAACCCGTCTGCGATGACTTTGATTAGAGCTTCCGCGGTGAACAACACGGCAAATCCCATGTCTGTCCAGACGAACCAGTTACGGACACTGAATTCGTGGGTCATGAAGTACTCTCTTTGGTATAGTGGTGTAGTGACGCAGGCCAAGAGAACCATAGCAATGATAGCAGCGTAGATGAAAGCCGAAAAGGTGTACCATATAGGCACCGAAGGACCTACACCTTCTATGCGATCTCTGCCGCGACCTGGCCCCACAATCTTCTGGCAAAATCTGCGGATCGGATTGTAGGGCTTGAACATGAAAAGTGACACGTTGTAGTTTGGGTGCTTCCGGAGGTAGTCTCGCTGCGCCTTTTTTCGCTTTTCGGTCGCATCGACAACTTCTTTGGCCATTCTCCTGGGATCGAGGTCTTCATAAGCGCGTCCAAAATCAAGAGGGGCATAGAACGGATTAGGCTCTCGGTTGACGATGCGCCGCTTGAATCGTTGCCAGAAAGTCGAAAGTGCTCCAGACCCTACAACGGTCGGTGCAGGGCGGATACCAGGCTGCGGTTCATCGTCATGTGGACCATTTTCGTCATCTGCTTCGTCGAGGAAATCACGCACGACAGCGTCTTTGAGAAGCATTTCCGTAGCAGCAGATCCATAGTCAAGGGGGTCTTTCCGAGAAGCTGAACCTAATTTGAAGATCGAAGAGAGTGATAAGTTCCTACGAAGGTCAGTCAAGATCTGATGGTCGGCATATCAACTTACCCATCAGACGAATTGAACCCTTGCTCTTTCTTCTGCAGGAAGGCCTTGACCTGCTGCAAACGTTTCTCGTCCTCGGAAACATCGAAATTTTCTTGGATGACAGCAATAAACATATTCAAGACAATGACTAGCTCTTCGTCAGTAGTGTATTGGCACGAGTTGCAGGCAGCTTACAATTTGCAAAGATGAACCATAGAACACAGAACGATGCTGCAATCCAAGCAGTTCCCCACTGGTGTGTGGAGGTAGTGGCGCTATACATTATAGTTGTCCAGTTCTCACTGGACAGTATTTGGTACATTCCAAGGAAAGAGTTGTATATGTTGTAAAAGGATATGACCAAGGTTTCCCCATCTTCTTCTTTGGGTATTTCGCCCCGTAAGAGCTGCGCTGCGAATATGGACGCCAAAAACGTAAGCAAAAACACGAACAGGATGAGATTGAGAAGACCGCTGACGTTTCCGAGCACGATCATCTGAAAAAGTTAGCAGGCGGTCATTTGTACATGGTCTGCAACGTACGATAAGCTCTCGTGTCATTGGAACGGCCAAGACGACTCGATAAATTCGGATGATTTGGAAGACAGAGAGCCAAGCATAAGCCTGCCCTTGGTGAGATTCTTTGATTGCTGGAATCTGTATCACACAAGTGATGATCGCGATAGCGAGATCAGTGATGTTTTGCTTGCCTCTGAAAAAGTGTCTCCAGTCGATGACGAATCGAATGACGATTTCGAGAAGAAGTAAAAAGGTCACCCCAATCTCAGACCTGTCGATGAACTTTGCTCGTGAAGGTGACATATTTGCACTCCTCAAAGCTTGACATATGAGTCCGTACGAAATGACCAAGATCCAAATCCAGGACGTCCTTTCGTAACCCTTCTTGAGACTGCTCACACGATGCTTTGGAAGGACTTCTACATCTTCTTCTTCGATATGCTCGCCAGTGAACGCACTTGTCTTGCTCTCTTCGCGAATAATTTGAAACGATGACGTGATAACAGCAATGAGCAGAGATATAAGCCAAAGACTCAGAATGAGAATCCCGCCAGCAAAGAAAAGCGCTCCTACGAGGTAATCGCTGTCTGCAATGGTATAAAGCAAGTCCGAGTATGTGTTGGAAGACATGATGACGAAGACCAATTGGAGAGATTGCAGGATGTTATCGAAACTCTGGGTGCCGTTGTATGGGTTACTCGTTTCCCTGCACTCCGATCCTTTTGGGCAAAGAAAGCCTTTGTCGGTCGTCGAAGGTTCTCCTGAAGCTAAAATATAAGGCTGGGGTATCCCATCATTGTTGAGATAGCCACCGCAGAACTGTTCAGTATTCTCGAAATCGTTCTTGCCTTCCGGGTCGACCCAGACACAATGCCTCCTGAAACTCGACTTGAAGCTCTGAACACCAACAATAGCAAACAAAAGCCAAAAGAAACTGATGAGAAAAGCCACGTTGACAAGTAACGGAGCTGCTTTCTTCAGACTCCGCAGGATGACTGAAGTACCACTGGTCAAGTTCAGCAGACGTATAATTCGCAAGCAACTCAGCATCTTGAAGATGTATATATGCTGACTGTGTTCAACTCCAGTCAGTCCCAGTGCAAAAGAGATCCAGAACGAGACTACCGCAAGGAAATCCGTTCGGTTGAACGAGTGACGCAGATAGGCACGATGCGCCAGGCGAGCTCGTTGCTGCTCTCTCGAATTCCCAGGCCCGATCGTCGGAGTGATTTGCGCGGTTGTAAAAGTACGGAAGACCGAGGGAAATTGCGGTTCAACAGTGGTCTCGGCACGTTTTATGGATGCTTGCCGCTGGGGACCGAACAACTTGCGGGCATTGCCAAGGATGGCTTGCTTAAAACCGATCTGTCTGTTGATAGTACTATATTCAGGAGCATTGATTATGAAGCCCGACACAATTATTCGAATGACGACTTCGACGGTATAAACAAGGAACAGGCCAAGCAATGCATAGTCTATGCCAGAACCCCACTCTTTACTTCTCTGGTGGATAAAGACATCCTCGCTTGCGTCAACAGCAAGGAGAACGGTTTGAACGATGATGAGAACAAGGAGTAGCGGTTCAGTCACTGGATGGACCAAGAGGTCACTGAGCCATAGGCGCAACTTATTATCTGGGCTGAAGATGCCCAAAGACCTCCCGCGGAAAGGATTGGAGGGGTGCTGCCATTGTGCGCTAGGTTTTGCAGGCTCGATTGGCGAGGGCGGCTTCTCGATGGGTGGAGCAAGGGGTGAAGAAGGGCCATCGTGGAGATAGGACGGCAGCGCAGGGAACGAAGGCGGTTCATGGAGACGATCCTGGCGTACCGACGACTTTCTGCGCATAGTGCGCTCAGCAATCTCGGGCTCATTACTGATGTTGACGACTCGCTGGGATATGTTGCGCATTATTGTCCCAGCACGATGCAGCGGCGACTCAATGCCACCGGGAGAGAGCGATCGCTTCCGGCCAGTTGACGTTCGGAGCCCGCCCGGCGCATGTTCCAGATGGGCCAGATCATGACCCAGCCCCGGGCCAGCCGAGGGAGCCTCTGGCGTGAGGAAACGCACGCTTTGGACGCTGGAGCGGTCGCGCGGCTGCGGGGGAAACGATGGCGGGGCGCCGCTTATGGGTTGCAGGTTGTCGGTCAGACGTGCCGTATCCCTCTCGTCGTAGCTGGGCGCGCCGAAGAAGCCATGGCCATGGTCCTCCGAGGGGCCCCTGCCGTAGTACGGGTCGCTGCTGTGTGGGCTACTGTACGGATAGCTGGAGGAGGTGGGCGGCGGCAGGGGCGGCGAGGTCTCGCCCTGGAAAGCGAGACCGGAGAAGCCCACGGCGGCCTGGAAAGCGCCCAGGTCGACGGGCGAGTAGTCGCCATCGTCCTCGACGGCAAGCGGGTGTCGAGATGCGCCGGGCGCTGTGTCGACGCGGGGACGGGCGGGCGTGCGGGTGCGCGTGGGGCTCGGCGACGACTCTGTCTCTGCTATGGGCGCATACTGGGCGCTCCAGGACTGTCCCAAGGGCGAGCCTGTCTGGCGCAAGAGCTGGCGTCCCCTATCGCTCAGCGTCCGTCGGTGCTGCGGCGGCGCTGCATGTGCTGCCTGGTACTGCTCGTCCGGCGGGCGGTGCAGGTCTCGCAAGGGTATCGACTGGTGTGTCTGGCTTCGACGGTGGTTCTGGGCATCGGAGGAGGACATTGGAGCGGGTGGTGCTCGATGGTGGTGCGCAGTCTACATCGAGGCGCACTTCAGCTCATGCGTCGCCAGCATGCAGCATGCAGCATTAGGGATTACGGGTGCGGTTCGGCGGGATATCAGCGGGTTCGGCGCGGTATACGGGCGGCAGCAGAGCGAAGGGATCAGTCCAAACGGCGCAGTTGTTAGGTGGTTGCAAGAAAAGATGTGAGCCGTCAGAAGCGGGCCGCAGAGGTAGTCTAACAGGCAGTGCGCGTCCCCGAGAATCCCACGATTCAGCCACAGCCAAGCCAGGACGCGGGTGGATCCAGCCCACCAGCCCTAATGCCTGCCTGCAGCGACCCTCGGCGTTGACGGGCATATTTTTAGTTTCTACCGTGCCTGGCCACCTGAGCCTGAACATGGTCGGCATGTGAGAGGGCCCATCACGACGCAGCACAGTCCAAATCCACCACTGATATCGCCTTGGCCGCACATGTTGGTCTCCTGGACCTTCCTCTTTGCAGACATGACTCGATTGGCCCATCAGCTCCGACATGGATCTGTCCAAACCCTGGCGCCGCCGGCATCGTCCGTCCGTCACGGCACGCATGCGCAGCGAACACATCTTTGTCATCATGCATACATATATCGAATTTCTCCACACGGGTGCACCAAGCCGGAAGCATCATCCACGTGAAATTACACAGTCCACGGGTCGTTCCATTGCGTGCAGAACAGAGCAAGAACGCGGCCTCCTCTAAATAACAAAATACAACCGCCGACCCACCGTGCCGCAAATGCCAAATCAAGAATGCCAAATACCATTCCAGGCCCGCTTTGACGGCTAGGAATAAACGCCAGCCCGACCATGATCATGCTTGAAACCCAATGACCCAATGCTGCCCGCCCGCTCTTCGTAGTAATACAACTCTATCCCAGTGGACCCCCAATGAAGCGCTTCACAACATCATGTTCACCCGTCGCAATTTGCAGCGCTGACAACCGCTCCTCTTGTGCCACGCGCTCCCTCAGTCTCTTCCATGCCTCCGCTACCTAGCCGGAGGTCCCGTTCGCGTCCCCATTGAGTGCGTCACGCATCCGCTCCTGGACTGGTGAAGATTTCTTCATGGGTGGACTGAGGTTCTGAGGCGGAATAATAGGCGAAAGGGACTTGACCGGGGGAAATACGTTCGCTTCCGGTTTCTCATTGCCAGAAGGTGGTAGGTCGTGCTTCAGAGGTGCAGGAATAGGGTCAGGTAACACCTGTGCCGGCATTTGACTGGGAGAAGCTGCAACGAAGGACACCGGCGCTGGCGCGGGTGACGACATGTGAGGAAGAGGAGGCGGTGGTGAGCTATGCTTAGTAGGCGACATCGCCGATGCCTGAACGTTGCTCGGAGGGAACGAGGAGTGGGGACTGTTCGTGAAGTTATAGCCTAAACGTAGAAGTGCAAAGTTAGCTAAACCACATCTGATTCATATGGGCTTTGGTTGCAACATACCATTTGGCACAGCATTAATAGGCCGAGGTGAAGAGTGCTTCACAGGAGATCCAAAGGAGGCAGTCCCTGCTGCAGAACTTGGTCGGCTGAAGCTATTCGCATAAGTCGGGCGGAAATTTGACTGAAAAGGATTCGAGTTGTTGAACGAACCGCCATTCTGCCGCGATGTCGGTGTGCTGTTGTTGAAAGAACTAACTGCATGGCTTGGGAACCGAGGAGGTGATGAGCCAAACCCATTGCTCAGATTGGCGCCGCTTTGTACACTGGGATGTCGAGGGCGTATAGGTGAGCTGCTACCAGCAGGCACTAAAGGCGACCCATATGCTGCCTCAGAGCGCTGAATTCCAGGAGGGCCAAGAGCTTGTCCGCGGGGCGAGAGACTGGGTCCGTCCATCAACGATAATGCCGGCTGAATCGGGCGGGATGGAGATATTTGGGCAGGCTCTATGGCACCATTTTGCTGCGAGCTGGGTGAAGCCGATGTCAGTCGGAGTTTCAAGGCAAGCTTGGGTTCTTTGGCGGCTTGCTGCTTTCTTGTGCAAGAAGCACACAGAAACTTGAAATCTTCCGCTCCGGCCCGCTTCGAGGATATGTTGTGACAGGCTGAATGTTGCCATACGCCACAGCCGTCCTTCTCATCGCACTGGATCTGGGGCTTGCCGTCGTCAATGCACTCCCCATGCAGACCGCATTTCTCGCAATCGAAGAGCCAATAGTCTTTCTCCTTGAGCTTTTCAAGATCTCTTCTCGCCTTCTTCATTTGTGCGGTAAGGTGGCGTTCAGACAACCGAGCCTCCTCTGAGGCCAGCCTCTCCTTGTTTTCCTCAAGTTTGCGAAGATTCTCTTCCTGTAAGATTTTCTGGGCGTCGCGCTCGCGAATACGTTGCTCTCGGGTTTGCCTGCGAGACTCATGTGCCTATAGGAGAGTTAGTCTTCTATTCTGCTGAAGCTCGTGCCGAGTGGTACCAGACTTTGCAAGAGCAAAGCAGCTGGGCCACTGTGACAGTCGGGGAGCGTACCTCTTCCATCTTGCGCTGTTTTGCTTGCTCTGCCTTGGCCATGGCAATCTCTTCTCGTCGTTTGCGCTCGACCTCCTCGGCTTGTTCTATCTCCCTCTGCTTGTCCATCTTTGCAGATATTCTTGATGATCGTTTTGCTGTGGCGAGCTTTTGCAAGGTCTCGAGCTCCTTCATCTTCTTAGCTTCCTTCCTTGCCTGAGCTTCCGCCACCTTGGCAAGTTCCGGGACAATATCTGCTTCAATATCCTTGTATAGTTGCTTCTCATCAGGATTTCGGCTTTTGCGGATGGTGCTCATGTATTCCTGGTAGTCTTCCAATGTGATACATAGGCATTCCCATTTCATGCCACCAAAACCATCATCTTCCTGTTCTTCAATAGGCGCAAGCTCGGTCGCCTCTTCATCCTCGTCGGGTTCCTCTGGCTCTGGTGTAGACGTTTTTCTCCTTTTAGAGCTCCTTGACGATCGTGATTTGCGTGGTTTGGCTTTCGCTTTCGCTTTTTGCGGGGGTGGAGGAGGGGGCGCATCGGTCCGGCGATACAGGCGCATATCGTCTAGTAGAAAGAGCGTACGGCCTTTGGAGTCGTAACCGAATGGTCCAATGCGCTAGTCCAGTCAGTCAGCTGCATGCAGTTCGCAAGAGCGCATCAAGCTTACCCAATCTATTTGTTCCGCTTCCGTTGGATTCAGTCGCTCTCTGATAGTGTTCGGGTTGTTTAATGTCCAGACAGACAGCTGCTGCAGCACTTTTATCTTGGTGAAGACATCGAAACCATCAAAACTGTTTGGTGTCTCTTCGGTGCCGAAAGGGTTACGTGCCGGGGCTTTCGCCACGAACTGGCGCCGTGTGTATTCATCGAATATTTCAGGCCTGCATTCCCGTCAGTATCTTTAGCAGTGAGTGGGAGGTATGTGTCGTACGTGAGACCCTTATGCGATGAAACGTGCTTGAGGAGGGCAAGACCGATGGCGGCCAGCTGCGTCGAGGGTTGCGGCAATAGACATTCTGTTTCCAGTTCCTGAGCTTCTGTCAGTATGCAATGCGCAAAACATGATTCGTGTGTACAGCATGTACTCCGGGCGCAAACGCGTACCTCGATGTCGAAATCCTCGTCAATTTTAAGAGCCCCTTTGAACAGGAAGAGATATTGTGCCAAGTTGGCGAACTGCCACATGTTGCGCAGCTTCTGTAGTACGGTAGGCTCCTCTACGGACGGCTCCGTCTCCATCTCATCCCGAGCGCGTTTTCTGGCGACCATTTTGCGCGGAGCGTGCCTGGCGGCGACGCGTCTGACCAATGGACGATTCGAGCGTTGACGATGTGCTGAGAGTACGAGTGCGTGAATTCGCCGACACGACGCGTATGACGTAGGAATATCGCGAGCAAAGGAGGCGGGCTTGGGCGGTTTGCGTTTGTGAAGATGTCCAACAACTTGAGGCCGAACGAGGACGATTGTGCTTTCCCGCGGTGATTAAAGCGCTAGTCGTTCTGGGCTAGCGCAGCCGTCATCGAGCGTGGGAGCAGCTGTGTGAAGTGGGCCGGGGCCTCCAATGCGCCCACGGCTATCAACAGTGCAGAGCATGCTAGGCTGCGTTCGTCATCCGCTAATTGCAAATTCCAGTGCGCCACCATCTCTATCCTGGGATTCCCCTTGGCCTGGGCTTTGGTTGTTCTTGTCAATCCTTCAGGGGTCATACCTAGGTAGGTCGAGGCTCCCTACAGCAGATGGCAGGGCATGGTCGCTAGGTGCATAGTCCATACTGTATTGGAGTCTATACGAGGCAAAGGGCGCGTCATGTCAATTGGCTACGTGCACATCAAAGTCTGGTTACGTGAGGGGTAAACTTGCCTTGCTTTGAAATACATCTCTCTGCACCGCAGATATAAAGGAAACGGCGTATATGTAGCAGACCAAATATTCGTCTCTTCTAGCACAGAACAGTACCTTCTTCCAGTGTGACTCCAACATGTCCGTCCCCGAACCTTACACAATTCATGTCCTAGACGCTGAAATTGAGAAGTTGAAGCGTAAACTCGGCGACGCAGACTATCCTGATGAGCTTGATGCAGAGGATCAATGGTGCTACGGAGCGCCCTTGGCGGATGTGAAGAGATTGGCAGAGCATTGGCGCACAGGCTTCGACTGGCGTAAAGCGGAGGCCGATATCAATAGGTTGCCGAATTACAAAAGCAAGATTAATGTAGATGGATTCGGAGATTTAGACATCCATTTCGTCTGGCAGAAAAGTGAGATCGAAGGAGCAATACCATTGCTGTTCTGCCATGGGTGTGAGTTTCTTCCAATAATTCAAAATTAACGAAAAGAAATGGAAACAATACTTACAACCAAATTGTAGGGCCTGGTTCTTTTCTCGAAATTCGAAAGCTATTACCGTTATTAAAAGGAGGCGATGGCAACCCTGCTTTTCATATAGTAGCTCCCAGTCTTCCCAATTTTGGCTTCAGCCAGCGAATTGGCAAACCAGCTTTTGGACTCACACAGTACGCACAAACATGCCACCGCCTCATGCAAGACCTTGGATATTTCAAATACGTAACCCAGGGTGGTGATTGGGGCTTCTACATCACACGCATCATGGGTCTTCTCTACCCCGAACACGTTCTAGCCTCCCATATCAATATGATACGTGCACAACCTCCCTCTTTTGCCTCGCAGCCCGCTCTCGCACTTAGGCATGCCCTCACGCCCTACTCCGAAGCCGAGGATGCAGGCCTAAAACGGAGTGCCTGGTTTCAAGAAGAGGGACAGGGGTACAGGATGTTGCAAGCTACTAAACCACAAACGCTTGCCTTCGCTTTTGCATCTTCCCCGGTGGCTTTACTCGCCTGGATTTACGAAAAGCTTCACGACTGGACCGACGCTTATCCATGGACCGACGATGAAATCCTGACCTGGGTATCCATCTACTATTTCTCCACCGCCGGCCCCTCTGCCCATGTACGCATATATTATGAAGCTAATCACAATCCAACCAGTATTGTGTCGGGCAGGGAGCGGGCCACTCAATGGATAGATAGGGTCAAGTTGGGACTTGCACATTTTCCGAAGGAGGTCAGTGTTGTGCCGCGGGCATGGGGAAAGACGTTAGGTCCAGTTGTGCACGAGAGTGAGAGTGAGCGCGGTGGGCATTTTGCTGCGTGGGAAAGACCGGATGTTGTATCGAAAGATCTCCAAGATATGTTTGGGAAGAAAGGACCGCTATACAAGATCGTGCCGGGAAAGAGCGGGTACTGAGTTGGAGCGAATTGCATTGAGAATTGGATGGCCCTATTGTAATTGGCGTTGACTGCAAAATGGACGTTGCTGAACAGGCGACAAAGAGGCCTATAGTGTAATATTGAGTGGCCGACTATGAAATGTCTTACACAGTGCATTGCTTGGAGACGGCAGGAGCTGGACGTGTCTGTGGTCGAGAGCAGTTTGTGCAGAAGATGCCCTCGCTGTCAGGGTGTGCTTTCTTCCTTTTCTACTTGGCAGTAGCACTTGTGAACCCTTGCTGGAACTGCTGGGGCGTTGTCGGCCTAGCGCCTGTAGCTTAGACAGACGTAAACAACTCTTCTTCCCCTCTTCACGTTTGCACCACAACACCACAACTCCACCACAAGGTACTTTGTTAACATCTGCCCCAACCTTTCATCTTACTTCGCTTGTACCATGATACGTCTCGCCTGTTTCTGCCGCTCTTCTTAAGCTGTGATGTTAGCCCGAAAATGTTGCTGATCTTACTCCAGTAGCTACTGCCCACCGCCAATACCTAGTGTGCACAAAGCGACCGCTCAATGGCAGGCTATACAATCCTGGGTATATCCCGTGTGTCTTCTGGTGATCTCTCAAGGGTCTTTTCCAGACGCCAACATAGTTGAGAGCGGTTGAAAATCTCTCGTGAGTCACGCCATGTTCTTGCCCTGCCTTCTTTGGTGAAGACACCAGGAGCAATTCAAGCCTTCCTTTGAAGCAATTCCGAAGCATGGCCCTGAATTATTTAGAGACGGCTTAAGCAGGTGATGCCATCTCTTCCGACAGCCCCGTA
Source organism: Pseudopithomyces maydicus (assembly GCA_026873275.1). NCBI lineage: Eukaryota > Fungi > Ascomycota > Dothideomycetes > Pleosporales > Didymosphaeriaceae > Pseudopithomyces > Pseudopithomyces maydicus. The sequence goes on along the minus strand of JANTUC010000010.1, from coordinate 436,023 downwards.
TAGAAAGTTCCATCATGACGCCCTCTCTTTCTCGCTGATATAGGTATACAGCTTGCTCGTTATGTGTGTCTATGCTGCATGAGTTCTCGAGCCTCTTCAACTAGTCCTTATCGTTGTTCAAATGGATGCCTTTGTGAACGCTGCTGACCAGAGTTCAGGTGTTCTCGTAAGGTGCAACGACTGCGGCGGTTTTCAACCCCAAAGGTGGTATGAAACACCGATTGTAGGAGATAACTTCGACTTATCCTAATTCTTTAAGCTGTGCTTTCGCTGGAGTGTGCATGTCTGGACATTTGTCTACTTCAGAGCCAATAAGAGCTTGGGATCGTGTTTGCTTGGATGCCAAAGTCCTGATTTGAATGCACTCCGGAGAAGATTTCCCTCGCCCTTTATCGCTTCAAGCGCCAACAACCCTTGCAGAATGGACTTCCTGGGTGTAGTCTCGCCGGGCCTTCTGCCTGCAGTATCTCCTGCGGTCACAAGCGTACGGTCTGCCCTCTTTGAGGACTGCGGCATGTATGTGCTTCTTCCGAGACCTGGAGAACCTGTCCCAACCCGATTTGGAGACGAGATTTTGTGGAAGACCCTGCATCCGTTGCGTCTTGTTTGCCTTTGGCTGGATTCGGTATCACCTGCCTAGGTCCTTACGGCTCTAATCAAAAGACTGAGACTGTCGAGAGCCCTGAGATTGTCAGCAGAGGGCCATTCAGTTTCCTTGGTGGCCTGCTCACGTTAGCAACGAGTAGCAAAGTATTTTATGGCTTCCTTACAGAGCTCTTACCACCTGGCCATCTTTACCAAGTACTGCTACTCTCGATGAGGGTAGCAAACCTGTTGCGGATCTCGCAAATGCCGCTCAAGCGGTAAAGCTCTGCCTGCTGGTTCGTTGATGCTGCTCTGTCATCCGATCGCCAGTGGGTCATCTTAGTCCAAGAGAAGAGAAGTCTTTCAAAGAGGGGGAAATAGCGCTGTGGAAGGGAGAGTTCGAGCTCCGGGGAGCGGATTTGAGGGGCCCCACAATGGGTGGTGTTGGTGTTGTGAAGACGGAAAGAGCCAGCGTCAACAACGACTATGCCTCGTGCCTGAGACGAACGTGGACAGAAGAAACGCAACTATAACCAGTCTGAGGAACATGGCCATCCCATTCTTTTGCGGGCAGTGCATCACTATCCCGACTTTGTTGAGAGGGCGGCGACCTTACCTAGGTAAGGCCCGCGTCACCTGATGCATTCAAGTCCAGGACCTGGGGTGGTTTTCAACCACCTTGGTACCACACAAACCGTTGGTTTAACGGCACATTAGTAGCTATCTCATATCCAAGGAGCTACTGCGAATTCTAAAAGGAGACACGCATATCACTGGGACACTTCAATACGCACAATCTCGTCTTCCACTGAGGGCACAAGAGGCGCGCTAGTTGTGTCATATGGAGTGTGTGTTCGCATATGGAAAGCGCTAGAGTCTCTGCCTGGTGAAGGAGGGAAGGCACGTCCGACAGTAGTATTTCATAGGGTCTCTCTGGTAGCCCATAACCCTCACCACCCTCTCTCTACTTTTCTCAACTCTACTCAGCAGCGAGCTTCCGGATCTTCTGCAAGTTTCAACACCTCTTTAACTACCCCTTCTCGGTGCACGTACACAGAAGTACTGCCGCAGTCTACTGGTCTCGTTCCTGAGACATTTCGCTCTGTCCAGTTACATAACTCCCGTCATTTACAAGACACCGGTGAGCAGCATGTCGAACAGCAACATGTCGGAGCACGAGCGTAATGAAGATCCTAGTGGGCGCCCACCACTGTCGCCTGGATTGATGATGGCACTCAAGGAGTCTGTAGCTCAACTCAAGCCCGACTATGCTGGTCTCACCCCAGAGGCAGACCTTTTCATCAGCTACATTGCCAAATCCATCGCGAACAACATGGTCACACAGCTCGAGGCAGCCAGCGCGGAGTCTTTTGTAAAGACGACCGATCGGGTGTACATGCACCATGCCACAGTCTTGAGTACCTTGGACAAGATCATCGAGTACATGCGCCGTAGATCTCCAGCAGCTTCCCTTGGAGTCAAGCGCACCATCATCGTGGACGTCAAGGACTTTGTCGGTAAGTCATTGTGTAGACTCTGTTGAAAATCGACTAGCTAAGTCATGATTAGAGTCAGACAACGTCCTTACGGAGCATTTCAGGCGCAACAACTTCTCTCTCGTGCCCGTTCGTCTGCTCCAGATCGGTGAGACTCCGGTCACTCGTCTTGCAAGTAAGTAATGCCCTTAAATCAACACGTATGGGATGAATGAACTAACATTTAACTATTAGGCACTCGGTTCACCGAGGTTCTGACTCAGGCTGTTGGCTCCGCCTATGAGCAGCAACTCGACTCAGTCACAGAACCTCGCGTTCGTCAGATGTTCGAACGTCAGAAGATGGCTTACAATTGCGAGCAACATATGCCCATCACTACGCCGGTCTGCTTCTTCCACCTGTCTGAGCAGAGCTACCAATTTCCGCTTGACACCTCCAAGTTCGATGCCAATAAGGAGCCGTACGATCCCAACTTCAAGACCCCTCTTCCTAACAAGGCCGAGGTAGACAACGTGTTCAAGCACGAGTTGGCCCAGTTCACGATCAATTGCACCGTCTGCGGTGGGCTACACGATTTGAAGGTGGTTCGCTGAATAGCGGGAAATGGGGTTGATTTTCAAAAATGGCGTTCTGGGGGCTATATAGCCAATCTGGCTTAGGGAATAGTATTCTGCCCAAAGGGCAGTGTCGTGATAGCTCAATAAAATGACTTCGACACAATACATGAATATGCAATTAATGTGAACGTGATACTATCCTAATTAATGAATGTTGTTAAAGTTTTCACAGAATGTATCTAGGTTGGAGAGTCCTTACATAGCTCTCTAGTTCAAGTCAACCTAGTAGACACTACATCACTTAAGTTACCCCAAGCTACTTTTGACATTTCTTAGAATCTATACTTCTCCAATTATGTCATGTCATCCCTAGCTGCATTCATAACTTGCTGACTCCACACTGCTCCAACTGACTCAAGTCACCCTCGGATATGTTTAATCATTACCAGCCCCCAAACTACCTCGGTTGTATCGAGTTAATCCAGCATACATTGTGACCTTACAGACTTTTCACGAATCTAACTAGTCCAAGTTAACCGGGGCCACATTCACGTACGACAATTTTTACACTGCTCCAGCAATACCCATGTTCGTTCCTGGCAGCATATGGCCTCTAAAATCAGTGCCGTCTCACGCAATCAAGTCCATCTAGGCTACTTTACAACTATCACACATCACATAATCGCATGATTCTTAGTTTGGGGGGATATATTAAATTTTGTACTTTCCATGCGCCCGCCGGACAACGTCCCGGCAGTGCGCAACAGTCTAGATGGGAATCGCATAGCAACATAGTCCATTCCAATCTCCCATCCAAATCACGCGTGCAGCCAAAGTCCGACTGTTTGTCTAACCGACCCAAAACGCCTCATCTCGGAGGCAAATCCCACGCAGCAACGGCCAAATCTAGTGTACAACGCTCTAACCAGAGAACTCCTTGATGTCTGTGGTCTTGCCCGGGACGAGGGCAAGGGGCACGATACCGGAGACGTGCATCTCGGGGCCGTAGACGTGCATGTTGAGACCGAGCTCCTGGCCGACGCTCTTGATGTTCTTGAGACCCTCCTGGTAGTTGGGACCAGCACGACGGATCCAGATCTGAACGTTGTGCTCGATGAGGAGGGGTGCGACCTCCCTGAGGGCGCGGATGACACCCTTGAAAGTGGAAGCAACGTTGGTGAAGTTGGCAATACCACCACCGATGAAGAGAACCTTGCCCTCCTTGTGCTGGGGAGCACGGAGCATGAGGTCGAGGACAGTGCGGGCGTAGTGGAAGGTCTGGGTCTCGGTGGGAGCACCAGAGTACTCACCGTAGTTGGCGAGCTCGCTGGCGAAACCAGCGGAGGCAATGGCGTCGGCGTAGACGACGGAAGCACCACCACCAGCGACGAGAGTCCACACACGGCCCTCGCCGTTGAGGATGGTAAGCTTGAGGGAAGCACCAGTCTTAGCGTCCATCTCGGCGATGTAGGCCTCCTCCTTGCTCATCTCACGACCGAAAGGAGCAGGGAACTCAAGCGGAGGACCAACGTCAATGGTGGTCTTGCCATCCTTGGGAGCAGCTGGTATGCCGAGGGCAGTTGCGCTGCGGGCGATAGCCCACTTGGCACCGCACTCGAACTCAGCAGTCTGGTCGATCTTGCCGGCAAGATCCAGGAAGTGGACCTCGGCGGAGGTGGCATCCTCGTTGGGGATGACGACCAAGGGGTTGATCTCAAGGTATCTGCGATGGGTCAGCGGTCATCCCTGAAGCGAGAAGGGTGAAGGAGGCACGCACGTGAACTGGCAGTCGACGTAGACGGCGTATAATCTGGAGATGAAGTCGACGAGGACGTTGTGGACACCCTTGGGGACCTTGCTCAGCAGGGTGCTGGCAATGGTCTCGTTGGACGGGTAGTTCTTGAGGTCGACGGGGATGAGAAGCTTCTCAGCCTTCTCATCGACATCACCGACATCGACACCACCCTCGTGGGTGAAGAGGATCCAGTCACCCTAAAACGAAGTGTTAGCGTTGATAGGGGCGCGACGTGATTGGTAAGGGAGGTGCAGTAGCCGAGCGCCATTGCAGAGCCGCAAGATTAGAGTGAAATGAGGCGACGGAAACGGCAGGCGCGCCCGTTCTGCTGCATCGGGACTGTCACATGCTTGAAACACGGACATTGCGTTGCAGGGTGAATTGGTATGTGCTCGCAGGGTGGGCCAGGATAAGTTTTCCCTTCGCCCGAGCGGCCGTTTAACAAAAACGAAGCCCGCCCACGGCCCTGCGTCTGAACAACTTTGTCCTGCAGTGCAGCAGGCAAAAATTTTGTTCTTCGCCACACGCCCACCCGGTTTGCAACACGACGCTGGAACGGACGCGCACGATGCACGATGTAGGTGCAGGAAAGAGCAGGACTTGACATACCTCTCGCACCGAGTTGATGTTGATGTAGTACTCTGTGTTCTGGGGGTGAGGCACGAAGGGCTCGACCAAGAACTGCCTCAGGACGCCGTCGACAGTCTCCACGCGCTGGACCTTGCCGGCTCTCGCCTCGATCCACTCACGGGCCTCCTGCCATGTCTTGTTCAGCGCCAGCAGACCGCTCTTGCCTCGCCTCTTGATCAGCTGGTCGGGCTTTGCGACGAACTTGGAGCCGGGGGTCAACAGCCACGGGTAGGTGGCCTCGGCCTGGTCGAGGACGCCCTTGACGTCGGCACCCTGGGCAAAGTGCAGCGAGGCGAGCTTGGAGGGTGGGTTGTGTGTGGAGGAGGCGGGCAGCGGGGTGGGCTTGATGACAGGGGCACGGGTGAGGTGGTAGTTGATGATGGCCTTGCCGTCGGCCTCGAGGATGGATTTGGCGGACATGTTGCTTGAGAAGAGATGGGACTGTAGCTGGGTGAGTGCTTACTCCTGAGCAGGGCAAGTTGGGACACGAGAGGGACGGGTGGTTTATCGACGGTCGAGGCGCGCTGGCGTGTAACAAATTTGCCAGCGTCTCGTAGGCCGAAAGCGAGCCGGAATTACCCTCGCTGGCTTTTATCGAAAAGCGCCGGGCCAACTCAACCGGACAGCTAGCAGCGGGCACGAGAAAGAGGAGGGCGGAGGGAGATTCTGCTGGGACGTACCTAATCTGGTTGAGCGGCAACAGACGAGTCCTGAAGATAAAGAGACGGGACGGGCAGTGCAGGACGGCAGAACAGCAGCAATTGAGGGCGTGGGGAACGGCGGTCTGTATGTTTTTTGCGTGTTGAGCGTCGGCGCCAGGTTGGGGAGGGCCGTGCAGGAAGTCGGTGATGCGGGTCCTTTTGGGCCAATCAGGGGCGCGCGGCCCGCAGGGGCATCGGAGTTGGATGGCGACCCCTCCACGCACCCGCGGGCAGCGATGCATGCCATTGTGCCAGCAGAGACGCCCGGCACGCGTTGGAATGCGGCGTTGGGCCTCTGTACATGCTGTACGGCCGCAGCAACCGCCCGTCCAACCTCGCCCGCCCGCTGTTGTGGTGTTGGCAACTGAGTCGGCTCCCCGTTCACCGCATCGGAACCCGGCCTAGCGCGCGAGCTCGGCCATACCCCAACAAATCCAGCAGACAAGTGCAGGGACCTCAACGCCGAAAACACAGGACCGCCCAATTCTTCGGGGAGCAACACCACGCCTTTCTTCTCTCATTTCCCCTCCATCCCGCCCTGCGTCAGCTTCTGCCCTTCCCAGCATCTGGCGCAACCCTCAATAAGGTCAGTGTGCTCGCCCTCGCTGGGCCCATTGCTCCCACCCACCTTCCCTCCTCTCGCGTGCGTGCTTGCCAGCCCAGCAGCGCCGCTACTCGCTATTTTTTTCTGCCATACTGGCCTCAGCCCTCGCTGTCAGCACCCGGCTCCCCCCAACACCAGCAACCGCTGCCATCAATTGCACCCCCGCTGACCCCTCTACCACCCACAGGCTCCTTCTTTCCCCCGATTGATAGCCTGCTGAACCTGCTCTGGCCAACATGCCTTCCGCCGCGCCCGTCAACGGGGCCGCCCCTGCCCAGGCCGCTGCCTCCAGCAACAACCTCTCTGCCAACGACAACATCCAGCGTTTTGCCGCTCCCTCGCGGCCCCTGAGCCCGCCTGCCTCGCACACCCTCTTCCACCCGAAGACACGATGCTTCGTCTAGTAAGCCCTCCGAGAAGCTCCATGCCGCAAAAAGGCGGTCAAGGGGGGACATGCCACTGACGGTGGAACAGCGGACTGCAGCCCCGTGCCGTGCAGGGCATGCTCGACTTCGACTTCATCTGCAAGCGCAAGACCCCCTCCGTGGCCGGTATCATCTACACCTTCGGCGGTCAGTTCGTGAGCAAGATGTGCGTTTGCCAAGAAATCACCCTGCTCCAGCATGCGGAATGCTAACGACGGTGAAGGTACTGGGGAACCAGCGAGACTCTTCTGCCCGTCTACCAGGACGTCGGCAAGGCCATGGCCAAGCACACAGACGTTGACACCGTTGTCAACTTCGCCTCATCCCGTTCCGTCTTCCAGTCCACCATGGAGTTGATGGAGTACCCCCAGATCAAGTCGATTGCCATCATTGCTGAGGGTGTCCCTGAGCGAGTGAGTCCTGACTTCTGTTATTTCTCCTGTGCCATTCTGACATCCTTTCCAGCGTGCCCGAGAAATCCTGTACGTTGCCAAGCAGAAGGGTGTCACCATCATTGGCCCCGCCACGGTCGGTGGTATCAAGCCCGGATCGTTCAAGATCGGTAACACTGGTGGTATGATGGACAACATCGTTGCCTCCAAGCTCTACCGCCCTGGATCCGTCTGCTACGTTTCCAAGTCCGGTGGTATGTCCAACGAGTTGAACAACATCATTGCAAACACCACCGACGGTGTGTTGGAGGGTGTCGCCATTGGTGGTGACAGGTACCCCGGTACCACCTTCATCGACCACGTGCTCCGTTACCAGGCCGATCCCGACTGCAAGCTCATTGTGCTGCTCGGTGAGGTCGGTGGTGTCGAGGAGTACCGTGTGATCGAGGCTGTCAAGTCTGGCCAGATCACCAAGCCCATTGTTGCCTGGGCTATCGGTACCGTTGCCGGTATGCTGAAGACTGAGGTTCAGTTCGGTCACGCTGGCTCGTTCGCCAACTCTCAGCTCGAGACTGCTGCCACCAAGAACAAGACCATGAGGGAGGGTGGTATCTACGTTCCCGAGACCTTCGAGGAGCTTCCCCAGACCCTTGCTCAGGTCTACCAGAAGTTGGTCAAGGAGGGCACCATCAAGCCCAAGCCCGAGCCCGCTGTCCCCAAGATCCCCATCGATTACTCGTGGGCTCAGGAGCTTGGTCTCATCCGAAAGCCCGCTGCTTTCATCTCTACCATTTCCGACGACCGTGGTCAGGAGCTTCTCTACGCCGGTATGCCCATCTCCGACGTCTTCAAGGAGAACATTGGAATCGGTGGTGTCATGTCGCTGCTTTGGTTCCGTCGCCGTCTGCCCGACTACGCCAGCCGCTTCTTGGAGATGGTGCTCATGTTGACTGCCGATCACGGTCCCGCCGTGTCTGGTGCCATGAACACCATCATCACCACCCGTGCTGGTAAGGATCTCATCAGCGCCTTGGTCTCTGGTCTCTTGACCATCGGTTCCCGTTTCGGTGGTGCCCTTGACGGTGCCGCCGATGAGTTCACAAGGGCTTTCGACAAGGGTCTCAGCCCCCGTGATTTCGTTGACACCATGAGGAAGGAGAACAAGCTCAGTAAGTCATGTCTGTCACCTGCCGGAGTCCGCAGCTAACAGATTCTAGTCCCCGGTATTGGTCACAGGATCAAGTCGAGGAACAACCCCGATCTCCGTGTCGAGCTCGTCAAGGAGTTCGTCAAGAAGAACTTCCCCAGCAGCAAGCTTCTCGACTACGCTCTTGCCGTTGAGAGCGTGACAACCTCCAAGAAGGACAACCTCATTCTCAACGTCGACGGCTGCATTGCTGTCTGCTTCGTTGACCTGATGCGCAACTGCGGCGCTTTCTCTTCCGAGGAGGCTGAGGACTACCTCCGCATGGGTGTGCTCAACGGTCTTTTCGTGCTCGGTCGTTCGATTGGTCTGATTGCTCACTTCCTCGACCAGAAGAGGCTGAGGACCGGTCTTTACAGGCATCCTTGGGATGACATCACCTACCTCCTCCCCTCCCTTACCCAGGGCGGCGCACCGGGAGCTGAGGGACGTGTTGAGGTACAAATGTAATTTCTGGACAGGGAAAAGGAAAGGATATATCATTGTGGGATTACGCTTTAGACGCGCAAAGGGGCGTGCTGGTGCAGGAGACACAAAACCGTCACGGATTTTGAGGATGGTGTAGCAATAAGTCATTAGCTTGGGCGGAGTTTCAACAGGCCTAGCGGTTGGACTGGCTCGATGCAGCATGGGTTTACCTTTGCCAACCTGCGCAGCTATTTGACAGTACGAAGATTTAATAACCTTGTTAAAATACATATCAACGTATCTCTGTGTGTGCACATATGACAACTGAAAAAGAGAAGTACATGAAGAGGACTGTATTGACTGCATTGACTGCATTGACATGTCGTCGTGTCTGCTTTCGCTCTGGGTGATAGACAAGGCTAGACACAGTGTACCCAAGATGTAGTCTAAGTGTCATGCTTTGTGAACCATGGTACGTTTACCCAGCCATGTGCGACACCCGACAGCGCGGGTCTGGGCAACCACTCAACAATAGAGAGAGATTGTAAGTTTGCATGCTCAAAGAAAACCGACATTAGTCCAAGTGCATGTCGGCAGTCAACAGAAAGCGTGTGCAGCGGAGCGGCATGTCCGTCGGACGCCTCGGCACGGGCGGGGTGGGAGAGTTGGGGAAGTATCGGTGGCCGGAGCTCGGCCGTCGTCCACACGTCATGGTAATACACAATCCTTCAGGGTCAGGCGCGGGATTATGACGGGACATGACCAGCCACCCGGCGAGGGCGCCAGGGCTCCAGGGCTCCAGCTTGGTGGCTGTCACATGGATTGGATCTCCATGATGGAAAGGCGTACGGTACCGCAGTAAGCAATCAATCATGCAGCTAGACTGGGTTGGGGACGATAAGCTGATGTGCGATAAGACGGGCAGATACGAGGGGGGCTTGGGGCTGAATCCATGAATGTTGGCTCACCTCACGACATACATTCCTGGGTACAACCGATGGTAGATGCCGGTACCGTATGACTGTACCATGTAGTTGAGATGTATGTGTGGCACTCACTATACATACATTGTAGGTCGATGTTGCGTCCATTCCTCTCCACACCTGGACTGCCGGATTCAATTCACGAGCCCAGCACCAAGATGCACCCGGCTTCGATGATGATGGAATGCTACCAGGCTTTGTCTCCCAACTCACGCGATGGTGTGCTCTGCAACCTTCCACGGCGGCGCTGATCCCAAGGCAACAAGGCCGTCGGCTCCATCCAATCCTCGTGCAGCCGTCATTGCCCAGCGCCGCTTCTGTCCAATGGCGTGCTGGTGCTGGAGCTAGGGTTCACCTGGGCAGCTACCCCGCAAGAAAGAGCTCAAAGACGAACGGGGGAGTACGAGCTTGGAGGTGAACAAAGCCTCCGCCGTGAGCTGCAGGCATGGTGATAAGCCGGCTGTGACGGTCGAAGACGTGCCTGGCATGCATGCGTGGTCGCGTGCAGGAGCTGGCCCTGCGCGTTAAGTATGGATGCCCATCCAGCCTTGTACTCGAGTCCCTCTGGTCACTGTACAGCTTGACTTGCGACTGCTGCTGCTGCTGCTGCTGCTGCTCTCCGCTTGGCCCCATCGTCACTATGCTGGCCATCTTCTTTGGCGCCGTCATGGCTCGCGCTGTCCAGGCGCAGAGCTTCGGAAACGAAATCAACACCTACGGGACCGTGGCTTTCGTCCGCTCTGGCGAAAGTACCCCGTGGGTCCGCTCCGGAACCCAGCTTCTTACTGCTTTGGGCGCCCAACAGATGCATGAGCTGGGCAGCAACTTCAGAGGGAGGTACATTGATGAGACGTCTGGGTCGACCCGTTTGGGCTCCCGTCCTATCGCCGGCATGTCGCAAGCGCAATTGGACCCCGACCAGCTTTTGATCCAAACCTTGAATAGACCACACCTCATTGCCTCGGCCCAGGCTTTTATGCAGGGCCTGTATCCGCCTTCGAGTTTGAACGACACGCGAAATGGGCCATGGGCTGATGCCACTGGCCTCCTGGGCAATCGCTCTGAGGGCCCCGTTGATTATCCTTTGGGCGGGTACCAGTATGCCAATATTCAGGCCCTCAGCGACGCAGATTATCAGACCGTGTATATCAATGGACATGATGCTTGTCCTGCGGCAAGGCTAGAGAGCGCGAGTTATGAGATCACAGAGCAGTATTTGAACACGCAAGCGGCGGAGAAGGACTTCTACCAGAGCTTGAGCTTGGATTGGTTCGGAGGGGATATTCCTGATAAAGCGATGCTGTGAGTTTCTAATATGTTGTCTTCCATCGTGGCGCTGAAACTGATATTCTCATTTAAGAGATTATTCAAACGCATTCAGCATTTATGATGCCCTCACCTACCACTACACGCACGACAAGTCGACCTTCGATGCCCTCACGAGTGAGGAAAACGCTGGTGTTTTAGACAAAGTCCGCTACCTCGCCAACCAAGACGCATGGTACCGCTACGGCAATGTCTCCGCAGATGACGACTATGTGTCCACCTACCGCGCCATGTCCGGCAAGACTCTCGCAGCTCTCGTCCTCGGCCGTTTCCAGGAAGTCATCAAAAACGGCGGCAACGCAACCAACGGCCTCATCAACGGCGATTCCCAGCCCCTAACCCTCTTCTTCGGCGACTTCGACCCCATCCTCTCCTTCCTCTCCATCGCAGAAGTCGACTACCAGCAGCACACAGAGCGCTGGCACGCCATCCCCGATTTCGCCTCAGCCCTCGTCTTCGAGCTCTTCACCCGCGGCGAGGCCAAAGCCGACAGCGAAGACAACATGTGGGTGCGCTTCTCCTACCACAACGGCTCCGACGACTACGACGGCACAGCACCCCAGGCCTACTCCATGTTCCGCAACGGCCCCTCCAGAACAGACATGACCTGGCGCGACTTCTCCTCCAACATGCAGCGCGTCATGATGAACCAGCTTAGCGACTGGTGCGACGCCTGTAGCTCCCCGGCCTTCTACTGCTACGCCGTCGACGACCCAACCGTCAACGTCTCGCTCATCGGCCCCGCGGGCGCAAAGCAAAAGATATCCCCCACGGTAGCCGGCGTCATCGGCGCCGTCGTCACCCTCGCAGTCGCAGGCCTCCTCTTCGCAGGCGCCATGCTCCTCGGCGGGATCCGCTTCCACCGCGTGGATAGAGGGCGAAAGTCGTCCTCCCTTGGGGGCTTCAAGGGCTCCGCAAAGCTGGCCTCCGACGCGGACCTCAATCTACCCAAGAACGGGGTCGCGCCGGCGGGGGTGGCGAGCGTCGTGGGGGGCGTTGCCGCCGCCCCGAGAAGGGTGCCGCATGAGAGGGTGGGGAGCTGGGAGTTGAGGCAGAAGGAGGGGGCGCGAGTGAGAGGGGGAGTTTCGAGGCGATTGAGGCGGCGATGGGGAGGCCGGTGGAGCCGGTGGAGAGGGTTTAGAGAAGACGAAGGGGTAGGAGCAAGGGTAAGGAAGGATGTACGGTGGTGCATGTTGGACGAGAGGGCGGGTTTTTGGAATGAGGTCTGTGGTTCTTGGCTTGTGGGTTGTGGGAGCTGAAAAGGCTTCACTGATGGGTCGAGTGTTACGATCGTTCAAACTTCGAACTAGGGCAGTCGTCCAATATGCTCTTTACCTTGCAATACTACTACCGGAAATCCAATTCTTTTCAATACATCTTCTTCTAATGACCATCCGTGCCTCAGCATTTCCTCACCATTAGACTTCCATCCATCATAGAATCCATATCCATACTCTCGAAATCACCATCGATATGCCATCCACCAACTTCATCGCCATTTCACCACCCCACACATCTCTCCATGTTGAGTTCGCGCTCGAGTCAGCTCACTTACTTATTCATTACATTCATGTAGCCATGTAAAAATCATCCATCACTCCCCTCTCTCGTAGTCTTCCAATCTAACTCAAATCGAGATCACACATACCAAACTTCATTAGTACTTCTCAGCTATTTTAGAAAGAATGTAGAATGAATTGAAATAGTGGTAAAGTGTGCGTGTAGTGCGCCGCTGATCCCTATCTTGAGTCTAGGATTCCTTTGTTATTATAGATGCATACAAAGCTCCCTTGGGATAATAGATTGTAAGCAGATACGCTTAGGAATGAACCAATGTACTGTTTGCTCGGAGGTGGGTTGCTGAATGCCTGGATATACATGTACTAAGTTATCCTTTTGTATGATATCGTTTTGTGTTAAAACAAAGGAAAACTCGGGTTATTTTGAGCTGAGCTGAAAGATCTAATATACCTATTCGTAAAGTTACTTTTATCGTTATTCTCTGTGCAAGCAAGGTTAAGCTTTATGTAAAGCCCAATCGCTCTTTCCATCACTACAATGAATCGTGCTCACGATTCAATAGCTAGTAATTAGCCCTGGGCACACACCCTCACCAGCATACTCTTACCTTACCTTTTCAACATGCTCTCTCTCTATGAATATATATACCACAATACTCGCACATTATCCATCAATAAAACACCAGGACACGTGGTCTAGCGGTAAGACGCCCACAGCCAGCCAGAACGACTTTGTCAGCAGAAAACACAGTCACAGAGATCCACAGAAATGTTAAGATTTAGGTTTGGGTTGTATGAATTGCAGCGACTATTGTGGGAGACCCAGGTTCGAATCCTGGCGTGTATATGTTTTCTTTTTCCTTTTCTTTTTCTTGGTGTGTCTAGCTAGCTAAAAGTTTTGGACTGTTTGTGTGAGAGAGAGGTAGGGAGGGAGCGAGAGAGCTGAGTTGATACTTTTCTTTTGCCGAATGAAGTTCGTGATGGTTTCTGAGACTATATATATAATTCAATGCATTACATAAAGAGATGGTATCAAATGCTAAACAACCACAGGAACAAGACTCTGAGTAAAGCAGACATTCATGTTTCCCCCTTTCTCCCCCTCTCACATCCCCTACGCCAAAAGCTTCTTATCGCTCCCCGTTCCCCCCTTCGAATCAGTAGTCCCCTCTCTCATGATCACATGATCCTGCATCTCAATATCATCCCCCGTCCTCACAACCTGATACCCCCCATGTCCATGTCCATGTCCATATCCATGCCCCTGCCCATGCCACTGCCCATGTCCACTCCCATTCCCATACACGCCACCCCCACCCTGATACCCAAAAACCCACTCCCCTGCATTCCCCCATCACCCCCTCCTTTCTGCCTCAAGCTCATCCCCGTAAGATTAAACCTATCACTCCCATTCACCAATGTCGGCACATCGTCCTCCTTCCCGGTCCAAGGCCCCACGCCCCGCCCCTCCGCCGCCATCCGCTGCAGCTGAAACGCATTCGACTCGACCCACTCCAGCCTCTTGTACCCACCCTTCCCCATGCGCATCTGCCAGACCATCGCCACCTTGGGCAGCACCGCGTTCACAAGCATGATGAACAGCCCCAGCCCGATTAAAAGGCATAGTCCCAGTACGGTAAAACTCGTATGCGCCTTCGACCGCATCTTGACGCTGTCGCAGAGGGCCTGCATCTGCGGTGTGTCGGGCTTGACGATGAAGTCGAGGATGTTGTTCGTGCTGGCGTTGGGTGCGGGGTTCCCGACGTCGAACTTGGGCGGCTGGGCGAAGGAGGGGCCGCGCGCTGGAGGGAGGCGAGCGAGACGTTCATGAAGTTTTGGACTTCGGAGCGCCAGTGGGTTGGGGGTAGGGAGGCCGAGAGCCCGAATTGACTGCCGCCGTCCCAGAGGTAGTCGTTTGCGATGAGGTTTTCGCGGCCGATGAAGATGAGTTGGAAGTTGAATTGGGCGTCTGGTAGATTTAGTTTTGGGGTTGTTGGTTGGGGGGAAAGGGGGCAGGGACGGGGAGGTACGTACACCAGACCATCTTCCACATGAGCTGCCAGACTGCTTTTTGCGTTGGGTTTAGCGGTAGAGGGGCTACTTCCGTGTCGTTGTGCGGGATGCCGTACACACCCGTGTAGGGCGAGCAATAGGAGCGATCGGAGGTGCAGAGTTGGTACCGCTGGGTGCATGCGAGGAACGATCTTGGATATGTCGACATGTAACTATTGAGTCCGTAGGAGTTTTCCGCAGTTATGTTTGATGCCGTAAACCATGGATCTTCTGATGGATCAAGGTAGGCTATTCTGTTGGTGAGACCGAGGAACGTGATGTCGGTTTCTGGAACGCGGAAATCAGAGTTTGGAACCATTAGTGGCGCGTAACTGCCGTTGTAGTTTACGAATGATGTGGAAGACCTGGGATATGTCAGAAATCTGAGCCAGATTCATAGCATTGCTTTGAATCCAATCGTCGTTTCAATTCGAAATGAACCAAGATAGTCTGGACTCCAAGTCGCAGAACGCGGTGGGTGGGAGTAAACAACATGACTTACGCAATGTCGTATGGAGCGTCTCCAAAAATAAGAGAGCTATTGGTAAGACAAAACAACTTGTCGGTTCTCTCCTTTTCATCCGTGCCAAACTGATAACATATGCGTTGCTCCTCCCTCGGCACTTCAGAATCCCACCCTCCACCCAAGCTGAATTTCATGTGAAGATCATCCGCAGTACCCCACCCCGTAGCGTAGTTCTCTCCCAGAATAGGGGCACAGCTCCATGTCTGACGCAGCGATAGGGCGTTCTGCGGTGAGGTGTTGATACCAAGATCAGCGTCCGATCGAAGAGATTCTGTATCCAAGGTCATGGCCGGTCCTTTGCAGACCTTGCCGGGAAAAGGGCACGGGGCATCCAAGCTGATGTTATAAGGTAAGGTGGATTTTGTGTAGATGTCGCAAGCGCTGGACGAGTTGTCACTTGTTTGGGCATAGCAAGATCGCGCATACGTCGCGCTGCGCCGATATCCGTAACGCGCCATGACCACGAGAGCGTTGAAAGAGTCGCGTGCTTTTGGGTCTTTAAGCATCGATGGCCCGGGGTCAGCTACTTCCTCCATCCAGCCGCATTCTCCTCTCACGGCAAGCACAGCATCGCTGCCGGCGATGAATCGTGATGAGAGACCACCAAGAATACCGATGCCACTTGCGTGCAGCATGGCGAGTACGATCAACCAGTATGTGCGACTGAAGGCGTTCGCTCGCGAACCCTTGTGGACGGCTCCCACTCTGAACAACTTCCATCCTAGACCTGCTTCCGTGTCTGTGTTGCGAAGAGCAAGTTGAATTTGATGATAGGTATCATCCTGAACCTCCGACGACGCGTTGGTCTGATGCAATATGAAACATATTATCGACCACAAGTACGAGCCGGCAAGCCTGATGAAAAGGGCGAGGAAGGCAATGAGAATCAGTCCCCATTCCGTGGGCAAGGTCAAGGTCGAACGAACGCCCCACTCAGCATCTGCATAGGTCAGAATGGACGTAAGAATCCTACACAACAAGCGCTACTAACCAAGATTGACCCAGAATCCGCAGTGGGTGGTTCGACAGTTCTCCCACCACACTACCATGGTCGGCTATCGTGTGAAGCCTTAGATTGTGGGTTGCAGCGTCACAAAAAAGAGAGGGGTATCAGTTTGGACAAGAGTGCGTCATCACCAGAAAAGAAACGGCACGATGCGAAAGGAATGAACGACAGCTGCGCGAAGGATGGCTGAGACGAGCATATTGTGTACGAGGCTGGGCTTACAATTTTGTTCAAGGCATCACAGGCAAGCGACTAGTCTAAGAGAGGCAAGATGTATGCGATCCGCTCGTTCATCCGAGCATCGCTTTGTTTGATTGGTCGATTTGCGGACCCCACGGCTTGGTATCCAAGTTCTGAGGGGTAGGGCTGCATTCTATTTTGGCCTGGCCTTGCTCGGGGCGGTTTTTTGTTGGTTGATACATAAGGCGCCCTGTGCGAAGCGGGACGGCGCAACTTTTCTCGCGCGAAAGTGCGTTAATCGAGCCCAAAAGACCATATAGTTACGAGTGGCCCCATCTCAGGGGCGGATCTGTATGTCGCGTGGCGGGGCGTAAGTGAGTCGGTAGGGTGTCTTTCACAGCTCAACCCAGTTCGATGGTCTGCAATGCGCCGATGACTTCTTCGGCAACGCCACCCTCTTCAACGACCATTTTGACGACCTGAGATATTAATGTTCTCTTCATGCCACCTCTCGGAGGGGTCCAAACGCCAGAGTTGGCAAGAAGCTCTCGCTGGGTCAAGGCTTCAGCACTTGTGGCCGGAACGGTACCACCCGTAGCGGAGTTCATCGAGTTGGGTACGCCCGGAGGAGTCAGGTGCGATGGAGGATCGATGGTCCTGATGGAAACAATGCGTGCACGAGGTGATGATGAGGGTGAGTTCGCACAGGCTACTGCAAGCACAGCATCGGCCACAGCAAGCTCCTCCATGCAAGGGTCGAAAATGATGTTGGACCCCACAGCCATGGCCAGCACGATGACGGGCGGCTTGTCAGCAGAGGTTTTGGAATCGCTCTTGGGATACAAAGCGACGGCAGCATCCCAATCGTCATCAAAAAGCGGGTCTTCGTCCTTCTCGGACTTGAGAGCAGGCAGACGCGAGGTGAGAAGGGCGAGGTGGGTGGTCATGGAGAGCAGTGCGAGCGGGTAGGACAGCGGCGGGGAGAGCAGGAGGATCTGAGGTTCAATTAGCACGGATCTAAAGAGGCTGGGATGTGGCGACGCACGTCGATGTAGAGCTTCCAGTGGAACCTTGAGTTGATGTAGAGGCGGTCCTTGAGCTCCCCGCTGGCAAGCAAGCTCTCGGTGAGCATGGAGGCGAGGAAGACGGGCAGGGCGTCGTCGTCGCGGAAGCCTGGGATCTCGACGCTCATCTCTATCCAGGCGTCCTGGCCCTTGCCCTTGGCGTCGTCCTGGTCGCGGTCGGCGTCGCGCATCTCCATGTCACCCCCCGCGACAGAGAGCATGCCCCCCGCGCGTCCGAGGCCGGGCGCCATTGCGACTTTTCCACCTCTGCCTTGACGCCGACCAGGGCCTCGGTGCCGTCCTCGAGGGCGATGCGTGCGCTTCCATTGGCGCCTGGGAGGACGTCGAACTCGGCGCGCATGGAACGGAAGTCCCTGGGGCCCTTGGTGTGGTCGAAGCGGATGGGCGGGGACTGGGCGAGGGTGGCGCGCAGGAACGACAGCTCGGCAGGCGACAGGCCGACGTGGTGCGGCTGTGCGGGCGCCATCTGGGCTCTGCAGCGGGTGGGTGTGGGCTGTGTGGGTGGCGGGCTTGGGCTTGGGCGTCGTAGGTAGCAGCACTGTATGTAGCAAAGCAACTGGTGCAAGTGCTTTTCGCATTCGACCAAACCAACGCCCAAAGCAGAAAAGACAGACGCGGCGAGCTCGGACCAGCTAGCGCGTCACCACGTAGCAGGCCGGCCGACCGCCTCTTTGACGGGCGCCGTGTTGTTTGTCGCTCTCGTCATTACTGTGCATCGCTGCCCCCTCTGCCTTATATCTAATCATCGCCCGCTGCCCCTGACCAGCCATGGCGTTTCTGTAGTGCACTCTAAGTGGCAGCACGCGACCCGGAACCTTGTCACACGCGCCTCAGCCGCCTAATGTCGCCGTCCCACTCGTCGCGGAACAGCAACAGCCATGGCGGCATCGACAAGCTCGACTACCACCCCGGACGCCCCCTCCTCCACGGCAGCGACACCGCCTCCGATCCCACCTCGCGCTCGCACGACACCAGCTACGCCGGCAGCTTCTTCGAACAGGTAGCCGAGGGCATCATGGAGCAGGACCGCCGCCGCCTGCAGCGCGAAGCCGTGCGATGGCTGAGCTTCCTCTGGGCCCTGACCAACTGCCTCTGCGCCGGCAGCATCACCGCATACTCGCTCTACGCGCCCCTCTTCCAGCGGAACCTGCACTACTCCCAGTTCCACGTCAACGTCGTCAGCATCACCGCCGAGCTGGGCATGTACCTGCCCGTGCCCATCTTCGGCTACCTCTGTGACCGCGCTGGCCCGGGCTATCCGTCAGCCTTGTCCGGCCTCTTCTTTGGATCGGGATACCTGCTCGCTGCCTTTGCCTACAAGAGCGGGCCGCCGCCGTCTGCAGGCGGGGATGGCTGGCCCTTCGCCGTCATGGTGCTCTCCTTTGTCGCAATCGGCATGGGCACGAGCTGCATGTACCTCTCCGCCGTCACGACCTGTGCGAAGAACTTTGGCCGTGGAAAGTGGAAGGGCATCGCCCTCGCCGCGCCCATTGCCGCCTTCGGTCTGAGCGGCTTCTGGCAGAGCCAAGTCGGTAGCAGGCTGCTCTGTGACACGAACCCAGACGGTTCGAGGGGCGATGTAAATGTGTACAAGTTCTTCCTGTTCTTGGGCATTACCCTCCTTGGCGTGGGTGTCATTGGCTTCTTCGCATTGCAGATCGTGGACGAGGAAGAGATGATTGATGAAGCAGTCGAAGAGCTGGAGCGATCGGGCCTGCTGCAACACGACGAGTTCTTTACCCAAGCCGCGAGCAATCACGGTTACGGCACCATGGAGCCTCGCGACCTCTCCGACTCCACCTTTGACTTCCTCCAGTCCGAGGCCGAGCGCTTGAAAGCCCAAGCCGAGGAGGAGGCTCGCAAGAAGACCTGGCTGCTCAACGAGGAGACGAAGCGCTACGTTTCAGACCCGACCATGTGGTGGCTTGCCATCGGCTTCTTCCTCGTCACTGGCCCTGGCGAAACCTTCATCAACAATCTTGGAACCATCATTGGCACTCTGACGCCTCCACACACTCTCGCCACCACCGTACCTGCGACTCACGTCTCCATCGTAGCAATCACTTCTACGGTAGCCCGCCTTGTTACCGGTACACTCTCTGATATCCTCGCCCCTGTGGCTGTCATTCACCAACACCGCCGCGGACCTGATTCCGTCGCCAACTCAGTCTCTTCCCTCCCTCCACAGCAGAAGCGATTTTCCATCTCTCGTATTACCTTCCTCGTCACCTTCGCCTTCATCCTCTCTCTTGGCCAACTCCTACTCGCATCAGGCTGGGTCCAGAACCACCCCTCTCGTTTTGCTGTCGTCTCTGCCCTCATAGGTTCCGGCTATGGTGCGGTGTTCAGTCTCACCCCCATTGTCGTATCCGTTGTATGGGGTGTCGAGAACTTTGGGACCAATTGGGGAATTCTGGCCATGACGCCAGCTGCTGGTGCCACCGTTTGGAGTGCTCTGTACGCGAGCGTTTACCAGAAGGGCGCTGAGGCCAGTGAGCCAGGCATCGAGGCCGAACCGAACGATGTGCTGTGCTACGGGAAATCATGCTATGCTCCGACGTTCTGGGCCATGGCCGTGAGTGTCTGGATCGCGATGGGACTGTTGATGTGGGCTTGGAGAGGCCCCGGGGGTTGGAAGAAGAGGGGCATTGCTGTCTGATTCGAACCTATCGTTTCTCGTTGCATATGCATTCATGGTGAATATTGGGTGGAACGTGTACAGGAGATGGATTTGTATTTCGTTTTTGTTGTTACGGTCATGGATTACGAAAGCGTGCTATCATTATCACATCGAGGGCATATTGGGCGTTTAGGCACACTACATACTGCAAATTTCCTTTCATTCACTGCTCAAAATACTGCAAGATGTACTATTTACTAGATATCTAAGCAATCTCGTCGTCTCTACATGACTGTTATTACCGCATCTGCATTTCAATCAATATAGTACTCGATTTTGCGACATCTTGCAACTATGCTGTGTTTTAATTTTTGAACTTTTATTTTAAAGGAAAATGTGGCTGTTGCCCATGGTGCTTGCTGGAGTAGTGCGAAGCCCCTTGGGGCGGGATGGTGACAGTCATTAGACTAGCGCAACTTCCAGTCAGAGGAGGCAATGTGACCTGGTGCCCAGGTGTTACACTGCCCACGACACGATACCTTCTAACTAACAACATCTATTCACCGTACGTAACATAAGGCTCCATCATTTATGCAGGCAGAAATGATCTGCCCCACGGCTATTTGCACAGGCAGGCTGAGACCTTCTGCCTACGACCAAGTCTCGCGTGACCCCAGCCTCATGGACATTCACAAAAGTGTCTGAGTAGGGCACGAGACGAGCTCGGATCACACGCGGCCATGCAAAGGAGAGTGCAGTGTGCGAGAGCTCCACACCCTCTTTGCTAACTTTAACCAACCGACTCTTTCTCTCTCTTTCATTCCTTGCTGAATCATGGATGCGCCTTTCCGGCCTGCATCGCCTGCAGAGGAGCTCCCATTCTACTACGAGGACCTCTGCGATCCGGATATTCTCGCTTCGTTCCGTGACTTTGATAATACGAGGAACTTTGATCTGTTCGATGGGCAGACGCGGAACCCTCGGAGCAGCAACTTCGTTATCGACTTTGGCGACGACGACGCGTATTGTGCTTTTGATCTTGGGGCTGATTCCATTTCGCGACTGATTTCGAACCCGAGGCCGGGGAATTTGCATACGAGATGGATTAATCTGTGGGTGCCGTACATGCAGAAGGATATCTTGCATGTGCTGGCTAAGCATTATGACTTCTCGCCGAGGTTGCTGGGCATGATGTGTTCGGAGCCGCTGGCGCCACGGTCGAGTAGTTTGAGGAAGAAGCAGAGCGAGAATACGCTGGGTTCGGCGAGATCGCGGAGGTCGCAGCGGTCGAGGAGGTCGGCGGTGGAGAATGAGAAGGAGGAGTTTGACTCGGAGGAGAGCATCGGGATGACGGAGATGATGCATTCGACTCAGCTTGATATGATACGAGACTTGAGTCACTACCATATCGTTGATGAAGTGTGGCACTGGTCGACTGTGGATTGGGGACGACGCTGTGAGTTTGCACATCCTGATTAGGTGATGCATTCACTGATGTACACCAGTTGTATGCCTAGGCTATAATTCCCTCCACGATGTCCGCTCAAAGACACCAAAGACTCACAACGATGAAGTAGACAATAGTCGAGATATCCCGCTGGCGAAACGGGTCTGGAACTGGCTCCTTCTCACCGAAGACAAGACCGTCATTTCCATCTCCGAAGACCCCTTTCCGTTCACAAATGGAAATTTAAAAGCATCCGAGCTAAGAACTTTGTACACAACGCGTAGAAACCTGGTCAGCGTCTTCAGGCAATTGACGAAAGCACCCACACCCCTGCGCGAAGCTTCCCTCATAATGCTCCCCGTTCGCCACCGCATCGGCAATAGTGACGAGGAAACTGCACACAGACCTACCGATGCCCCTGGATTACTATTCTACTACCTCTTCGAAGACTGGTTCACAACGTATAGCCTGGTAACACGCCGCGAGCACGGCTACGCTGCTGAACTCGACCGTCTGGTACCTACCTCCCATTCCATCCCCCTCCCTCTCTATCCACCCATCCATTCATCTACCAAACTAACTCGTTCCTCAGCGACAAGACATGCTCAAACGTGCGAACCTCGCCCACGTCGACCAGCTCCACCACATCGGATGCCAACTCTCGGTCCTCAAGCGCGTCTACCTCGCATACGAGCTGATTATCGAGCGAGTCCTCAAAAAGCAAGAAGCAACCCTCGCCTCGCTGAAAAATTCCCGCATCGTCGTCTCAGGCGTCGAGTCCCTCGCGTCATCGATGCCGATCAATGCATCCGCAGGGCCGCAGGTACCGGAGGCAGATAGCCTGCTGGGCGTGTCGCTGAGCTCGGCGGCGAGGGTGCGGTTCGAGAGGCTGAAGGATAGGATCAAGTTGTATGCGTTGAGTGAGATTCAGGAGTGTATTGATCAGAAGGATTCGTTGGTTATGATGGTACGCGTGTCTGTTACCTACTCTCCACTTACCCCTATCCCTATCCATGTGGTATTCTATCCATCCTACCACGATGATTCTTTAAATATCTTTTTGCTGATCATATCCCCAGAATTTCAACCTCATCGCCATCAAAGAATCCTTCAGCGTCGAGCGCCTCACCCGCATCACCCTCCTCCTCGCCAAGGTCACCATCGTCTTCATGCCCGTCACGCTCATGACGGGCTACTTCTCGATCCAGTTCGCGGGCATCGAGTTCACGATGAAGAGCTACTGGTGGGCGTTTGGGGCGATTCTGGCGGTGAGTCTTGTGCTGCTGTTTCTGTTTAGCTTTTTCAGTGGGACGTTTGAGGGGAGGATTATTACCAGGCCGTGGAGTCGGATAGTGTATGATGGGAGTAGGAGGTGGTTGGCGCATAGGAATAGGAGGAGGGGGAGGTGGGTTGAAGGATGTACTGGTTGGGGTTTTCTTAGTGACGGGATGGTGGTTATAAGGTTGCTTCGTGGATGGAAGGTGGACATGTTGTAATTGTATGGATTAAAAGATAGTTTATTCTATAACAAGATATCACACATGCCTCAAGCTTATTGGATCATAGAGGTACACAGATAGCACCGTGGGTGACCACTTGGCCCCGTTTGTAATTCTCCGAATGAAATGGATGGATATTGTTAGCTCACATGATATAGAGCTGATGGTGTACGTGTGTTGAAACATCTTGGTCACCCGATTAGAGCCTCTCGATTTGGGGATTACCAGCAACCAAAATTACTTTAATTAATTATTCATTTCCTCTATTAAACAATTCGTTTTGGGTTGAAAATAAAACAAGGCTTCAATATATTTGTATAGTTACACCACTTCAGTATGACGAAACAGCAGCTGCGTTGATCTCATTGTGCACACACCCTGATCGAACGTTCATCGACATCCGCAAAACCACGAACTACTCCAGCCACAACAACAGCGTACCCCGGACTTGGTCGCCATCATTGAGGCTTGAGGAGGCTCATTTCGAGAGCCGATCCCCCGCCTTGGTTGTGCCTTTTCGCTCAGAACGGTAAGCGCATTCCAAGCTCGCTGCCGAAATGGGCCGCATGACGTAGACGTTGGCTCAGCTCAGGTACCCTTACGCGTTTGCGCCCGCCTTTAAATCCACTCCACGCACACTCCTGGTCTTCACGACACTTTTCGACCTTCGGACAATCTTCCAAACCTCAGCACTCAATCAAGATTCTCTTTTGTGAACAGACACCGGCACAAACATGGATGTAAGGCGTGGCCGTAGCTGAACAACACGATGTGGATGCTGACAATCGCGTGCCAGGTCTACTACTTCTACAGCTATGGCACGGCAGCCTGGATGGCGCTTCAGGCTGCCCCAATGATCGCTTCGCCGACTATGATCGTGACGCTTCTCTCGCCAGAAGTGCGCGAGGCCACAAGTACGCGTACCCGGACTTGTGTCGAAGCGGCCCCACTGACGTCTTGCAGCTCTGGAGGTCTACTTCTCAAGATGCCTCGGCTTTTCGCTCCTCACAATAGGCGTGTTAAACGTGCTACTCACGGGCTCTGTTCCGTTGTCAAGTAGACTCACTGAGGGTATGATCGCTACTATACGTCATTTGTAAAACCGCACCAGCGTCTGACATTCCCTAGGAGCCACCACATCAGCAGCAGACCCCAAGGCACCCTATGCTCTACCTACACTTACAATTACCGCCTTCTTCCATGCTGCTCTTGCCTTCTACGGCTATGCCATGTGGACCGAAGTTGGCATCTTCTCGTTCGGACTCGGCACAATTGGAAGCGGTTTCTTCTGCGCCGTTGCGCTGTGGTGCATCTTGTTTGCTAGCAGCGATGGCAGGATTAGCCGCAAGACCGGTGCGGACAAGAGAACAAGCGGGTTCCCCTTCAAGAACGCACAGGCACACTCGGAGCAGAAGAAGGGAAGATAAATCGGGACACTCATTGGGCACGTTGTCACTGGACAATAGTCCGTTAGTCTCTAGTCGATGTGCATACGATCACAATGCATGAAGGCGTTAAGTAGATGATCCATCTCCAGTATGACGGCATTGCCTCGGAGATGTAGTTGTTATGAGTGGCGTGAGAGTTGAAGAACATGCAGCGTCTAGCGAATTAGGCAACATAAGGCATAGAAGTCCTGTACTGGAGAAATTTTTGTATTCAAATTCAACATCATTTCGGAAAAGCAGCTTCAGATTTTCCCTACCAACTATCAATCGCATAGCAGATACGTGAATTAGCATAGGTCTCGTTCGCATTGCCATCAACCGCTCATGTCTATTCCGGAGACACCTCAACTTGATGTCTGGACATATGATTCTGGACAGATGATGCTACTGATAGGTTCCGAGTATGTTCGTCCGACGGTCATGAGGACTTGATGCCGATCTAGAGTGACGATACGTGTTGCGAACTGTACAAAGGTTTACACGTTGCTCAAGGCTACTTGTACGAGTCAGCGGTGTCTAACATGATGAAGAGAAGCTGATGAGGTTTGGGACGATAGATCAGATAAAAAAATGTAGTGAAAGAGTTAATCCGCATACGGTTTGCTGTGAAGCGTGCCGTTGGAATTGCAGAACTCGAATAGTTCATCAGGGTATGTGAGAGGATAAAAGATATTACTTACAGCATGTTTAAGTCTCTGTGAACTTGTCTAGGGTCAGTACGAGTGTAGGCTGCTCAATGGTCAAACGGGCGTTCCTATTGTGCCTCGAGCAGTGAAGTGGAGGAGACTTCACCAAACTTTCGCGGGTGGAACCTCTCTCCCTCCGCCGTCCGTGCACGACCAACAGCTAACGCGTCGCCCAGTGGCTCCTCCCTTCTCAACATCCAACGCCCGTACGCCCCCCGTTGCCGCCACAATGGAATCACCAGCTTCAGACCTTTCCGACTACGCCAGCGACGACTTCCCCGAAGAAGTCAAAAGTCGCCGTATCAGTATTGAGCGCACCCCCGACCACGAGCCCGCTGCGCGACCAAGCAAGCGACCACGACTCCAAAACCGCGCGCCCTCTGACCCTCCTTCCACCATGGCGGCCGCTCCTCTTGACGATCTAGGCGATTTATCTGAGGATACCGACGGCTCTGTACCTGCATCCCCGCACCATCCTGGCATGTCCGCCGAGGATGACTTTGGTCAAGACCAGGTCACCGTTTGCAAATGGGAAGGCTGCGAGGCGGGCGACCTTGAGAACATGGATAGGTTGGTAGAGCATCTGCACGAGGATCATATCGGAACACGACAGAAGAAATACAGCTGCGAATGGAGCGACTGCAACCGCAAGGGTATACCGCATGCTAGCGGCTATGCGCTCAGGGCTCACATGCGCAGCCATACGCGGGAGAAGCCGTTCTACTGCACGCTGCCGGGTATGTGTCCGCTTCAAGTCACGAGTTGGACGTAGCTAATTTGCCCAGAATGCGATAGATCGTTCACGCGCTCCGATGCGCTCGCCAAGCACATGCGGACAGTCCATGAGACTGAGGCATTGCGACCGTCCGACCCTGTACCAAAACATCACTCGTCGAACCCTTCGAACAAGTTCCAGCGCATCAAACTTGTCCTCAGCGAGGAGAAGAGGGCAGGCGAGAAGGCTTCCACGCCCGGCTCCCCTTCGTCACATGCGCCCAACAGCGCAACCCTTCCTCCTACCACCGAAACCGACCCCACAAGCGACAACATCAAATACATACAAAATCCCATGACTAGCAAGACCGAGGTAGAGTTCCCGCCAGACATACAATTCTCTGAGAACGAGCTTCTCTTGCGAGCAGACAAGTTATTCCGCCTGCTTCGACATCAGCTGCACTGGGCAACCCAGGATAGCGAGAAGCTCCGTGCAGAAGCAGACAAGCTTGAGAAGCTTCGCAAAGACGAGTGGGCTGCCAAAGAGCTGCTCGTGGAGAACTTGATGGAATCCGAGTTGGCGACTGCAAAACGCAGACGTATAGAGAGTGGCGAGACCGAGGATCCCGAATGCTATGCCCTGCTCGAAGCAGACACTGTTACATCTAAGAAACTACGGATCGATCCCAAGGGTGGAAAGACGCCTTGGTGGCGTGAGGATGGTTGGCAACGTGTTCCAGAGGAGGGTAATGGCAAGGTAGAAGAGCAGGCGGACGAGACAATGTCATGAGCGGGAGCGCTACGCATGTAGGGGAATCGGCACCCTTTCCATCACTTTGAAGAACAGCAGACGACAGCAAGGATACCCTTTCTAAATGTACCATCATACAATTTTCATCTTAATCACCTCCAGTCCGTCCCCCAAATCCGAGCCTACTGTTCGAGGTGCTTGCGCAAAGCCTCAGGATACCTGTGACCCTGCACAGGGAACTTTTCCAAAATTTCCGAGATCACCTTCATGTCCTCATCGTTAAGCTTAACAGGTGCACTGTTCTCCTTGACCCTCTCCTCGGTGGTAGCTCCCGGGATGGGTATTATCTCACCAAGCCCGTTCTTCCCACTGTGAGCGATGACCCACCCGAGCGCAACCTGTCCCGGCGTCGCGTTCTTCTGCTTCGCCATCTTCTCGACCTCGTGCAGGAGCTTGATGTTCTCGTCGAAGACGTCAGGTTGGAAGCGCGGCATATGGCGAAGCATCGAGTCCTCGGGTATGTCTTCGAACTTGCGGAACTGCCCCGTCTGCAACTCGTCAGTGCATGTACATCAGAAACGCAGGGGAGCACTCGTCACATACCAAAAACCCCCGCCCAAGCGGCGAATACGCCACAATCGGGATCCCCAACTCGGCACACGTCGCCGCCACCCCATTCTCCAGAATATCCGTACTCCACAACGAAAACTCAACCTCCACCGCCGCAACCGGATGAATCCCATGCACCTTCCGAATCGTCGCAGCATTCACCTCGCTCAGACTCAACCCCCCAACCTTCCCCTCCTTGATATACTCGGCTATCGCCCCCACCGTCTCCTCAACGGGGACCTTGGGATCCAAGCGCGCGGCCTCGAACAAATCCAGCGTCTTCTTCCCGTCCAGCACCCGCAGGCACTCGTCGATGCTGCGGCGGATGTTGGCGCGCGACCCGTCGGGCTGCGCCATGGTTCCGGGGACGCAGCCGCCTTTTATGGAGAGCACGACTTTGGAGGCGTCCGAGGGGTGGGCGGCGAAGTAGGACGCGAGGAGTTGGAGCGAGTTGGCGGTGGGTGTCCCGTAGAGTTCGCCGCCGTTCCAGAAGGTGGAGTTGTGGGTTAGGGCGGCTTTCATGGCGGTGAAGGATTGGGATTGCGAGGGGGGAGAGGCGCGCCAGGTAAGGCCTGGGGAGGAGGTGGGTTAGATATGGGGGGTTTGGATTGGCGAGGGGAAGGGAAGGGAGGGGAGGGGAGGGGAGGGGAGGGACATACCCATGAGGCCGTAGCCGACTTGTCCGACTTCTGTGCCGTTGATTTTGACCATGGTGGTGGTTGTGGTGTGGTGTGTTATGTTGTGGTGGAAGTTTGAGAGGGTGGGAGCTCGGAGGTATGTATATATATAGCTATCTTTGTTTGTAGGTAGCTGCGTCCGTCTGAAGACTTCTGTTCCGTTCTGTTCTGTCCTGGAGCTAGATCGAGGCGATTGTATGCATGTAATCCTGATGAAGTATTCTCCTCCTACCGGCTCCCAAGCCCCTTTATATACGTTCCCAACCGTAGTCTATCTACGTATGCATCAATCCCTTTTTCCATTCTCGCCCGCTACGTCAGGACGTACAGCTTCCATCTAGCCCCACGTTGGTCGGCGTTTAGACCTCCGAGCAGCCCCGCACTTAACTCCACCACCAAAGCACGCTGTTCCTGAGGGTGAACGATGTCCGCCCCCAAGGAAAGTCATGCATGGCACAGTAAGACCGGATGAGAGAAGGTGTGGTCCAGGTTCTGGCCCGGAGGATAGAGTAGTGCTTGGCCGGGCGGGAAGGCAGGTCTTGGGCCGGGAGGCTGATGCTTGTCGGAGATAGGCTTCTGGATCCTACGCCCGGGTGCTGGGATGAACTATGGGGTTTAACGATGGGGCGTATAGGAGTTTGGCGGGAGCGGATTGGCATGCAGTGCGTAGGATTTGGATTTTGGATGGTGATGGTTGGGTATCTCAATTTAATGCCTCATGCTGCATTGCTCGAAAACTGCTGTTTTGGTATACGTACATACCTCTCCAAGGTAGGGACTCTGCTAAGCTATGTTGCTGAATAAGATTCTTGATATTGGACCATACAGTGACATTAGTTTTGAAGTGGCGTTGGCGTAGATTCTCTCGTCACATATTGCATGGCATTTACGCTCCAAAATTATTGGGATACAGTTCCAGAATGATCACCTTCCGATACCCAGAATCTAAACTTCTTACATTGGATCGGCTTGGAAGCGTAGAGAAAGCTTAGAGAATCATGAGCATGTGTATTGGTAAACTGCTATGTTTCGTTTTCGTCCGTCCCTGCACCTATGGGGAATGGAAGCAGACTAATTCTTGGTCGGGGCTAATTCGGCACTGCTCTCGGCTCTCAGGCTGCTCTAGTCATTAACAGAATTTTCAAATTGGTACTGCCTGAACATCAATGTCTGCGATTTGGAGCTTGAAAGCAAAAGATTGACTGCATATATTATTACAATTAGCGAATATCTTCATCAAATCATCAATCAGGTCTTATGGTCTAGAGGTATGATTCTCGCTTAGGGAGTACCCTGAGTATAACTTGCGAGAGGCCCCGCGTTCGAATCGCGGTAAGACCCTGATCACTTCTCTTTTTGCCTTCTGATGGTCCTGAGGCTCTCTTTTTGCCCAAGCAGGCTTCATCTTCGTTGTGTGTGGTGGGTCTGGTAAGGTCATACATGTGATTTCTTACCAGAGTTTCATTGTACACTTCGATGGTGACCGAACCTTTTTGTCCATGAGTCTGCTGTGATCCTTCAGGAAGTTCATGGTATTACCGTGAAGTCTCAATAATCGCTGCAATATTTCCCCAGTCAAGACGCTTGATCATAGTTGGCATCACGTTCCCGTTCATGCATGACGTACTTGCAGGGCAGAGCGATAGCAGAGGTACTGAAATGCCAATCAGTCTAAGAGGTATTTTAACAGTGCCTTTCCTACCATAGAATTTACGATGCAGATGAGTGATTGGTGACTTGACAAAAATGGCATTCGTTGCGAAGCGTGTTGCGAATACATGCCAACATTGGAAAGTTTCCTGATGTTCCCGCGGCTGTGGTTTTGGGCTAGATCAGGATCCCCCAATCAGTCTCCACACCGCGGCCGCGGCTTCCGTTGAACACCAACCAAAACTCTGTACCCTTTCCATTTAAACGCCCTGCTGTGCTTGCATTCTGTTACATCAATTGCACAAGAATTATGCGCTGGGAATACACAAGAACCCCCGGTCACGGGGCATGGGGTACACCGAGCTCCAACCACAAGTGTGTATTCTTGGCATAGAAGTTTGTTGGCGCGTCAACATTGCTAACAGCTGCTAGTTTCTGTGAGGAGGTACACTACATCCTGGCTTACAGCTGGGCGCCTTACTTACTGTGGTAATAGGACTACGCGATCACGTATTATGTGGCCGAGCTCATCAATACACTGACCAACCTGACTTACGGTGCGCATATAAGGTGTCGATTAAGCGGATGGCAGAGCTAATCCTCTTTCAGTAACATATGGTATCTACGGTCTTCGGAGAGTTGGCCCGCGCAAAGATGGCGGATTGTTCTCGACTCTGGCATTTCCCTACTGGGGCCTTATTGGTGTTGGTGTGCTCTCAGCCTGGTTTCACGCGACATTGAACTATCACAGTCAGATGGGTAAGTGAACATTCAATTGTGCTTGGGTCGTCATGTATATGGACGTAGGAATTTCGCAGTTCGCGAATGACCCCGAAAGTTCTGAGGTGCTGTCAGGAGACCTTCCTATCACACCGTCGGGCTGCATACCCTTAATTAATTTATGACCACACATCAGCTAACGATAGCAGGCGACGATCTTTCTATGTTTCTTGCCGTGGGAGCACTCCTCCATCAGCTCCAAACTTTCAACAAGTCACCATCTGCTCGCCGGACCATCACATTCATCATCCTCGGGACCCTCATTCCTGTTTCCGTCTACCACTGCTGGGCGGATGAAATATACGTACACCAAATCACGTTCGCTGCAATGGTACTCTTATGCGGCAAGAAAATTCGCCAGCTTGTTCGGGAACGTATTCCTAGTGAGGAACAAAGGGGTCGTCTGCTTAACCTGGCCAACGGAGGACTGGGTAAGTTCACCTCTGTATGCAATTAATGAAAATGAAGGAGGGCTAAAAGCTAGCAGGGGTCGGAGTATTCGGGTATTTCCTATGGAATATCGACGAACATTTCTGCGGTCACCTTACTACTATAAAGCATGCGATTGGTATGCCATGGTCGTTCATATTCGAGCTACATGGGTGAGTGACGTACATGCGATGCCACACTAGACACACACTGACATGAATTTCTTCTGCTTCTAGATGGTGGCATTTTTGCACTGGCGTTGGTGCATATGTCGGGTGAGCTTCCTGGAAATGATATTGTATATATCTTTGCTAATGGCACCGCAGGATGGCCGTGGTCGAATACCTCGTCACAATCGAAGAAGGAAAAACGGATAAGATCGAAGAAGGTTTTGTCTGGCCCGTCAAGGCTGTCCTGCGCGACTTCGAGGGAGTGTCCTCGACCAAGAAGGGCCTATAGGTTGACTGTGCTTCATCTGAATTGATCGCAGAATGCAGGCACATAGCTAACTCACATGCCTGCATCAGTCGTCAATGAGATCACCGTATGGGCGCAGCCAGTCCACGCATGAACGATGAAAGAAGTAAGGGGTTGCAGTAGG
The DNA here is from genome assembly GCA_026873275.1 of Pseudopithomyces maydicus. Taxonomy (NCBI): domain Eukaryota; kingdom Fungi; phylum Ascomycota; class Dothideomycetes; order Pleosporales; family Didymosphaeriaceae; genus Pseudopithomyces; species Pseudopithomyces maydicus. The sequence goes on along the minus strand of JANTUC010000010.1, from coordinate 404,637 downwards.
ATGTTCTGTGCGCAGCACGACGCAGAAATTCCAACGTACAAGGCTGAAACCAGCTGAGCTGTTGAGTAATCTTAGAATTAGCAGTTCATCCCATCACCACAGTACAATGAAATCTAAGCTTGCATCATGCGCGGTGCCTGGTACGCTCCTGACACTGTAGCGTTGCTGGAGTCCGGTGCGTTTTTTTCTTTTTCGATTAACAAGCAGACCCTACAGTATATATACATATACGTACCAGGACGCTGCAGAATAGAGGATCATGATCGAAGTTGGTGTTCCTCTGGCTGAGTTTGGCCCACTTTGGCCCAGTGCAGGGGTAGGGCAGGGGTTGATACGTGCATCTCTAATAGGCAGGGATTAACGACGCATGACGTCTCTCAGGACTGCATCCCTCTGCAAAAGCCTGCTCGAATCGAGCAACTCACACCACTGCGCACCGCCCATATGGCGGAGCCATCTTCGCGGCTCCATCCAGCGGCCGAACTGGCAGATCATTCCCTACGCGACTCCGACAATGAAGCCTTGACCGAGTTGAGCACCACAAGCCTTTGCGAATTTCTGGACCAGGATCCTCGACCCACGTTCGTGTTCGACTTAGACTCGGATCACCTCGACTATGGCGAGACTAAGCAGAGCATCCGGCCGATCTTCTGCAATGCTGCATTGCGACTGCACGACCGCTTGCTGGACAGTGTCACAGGACTAAGCACCGAAGCCGACGTCAACACGCAAAACCGAACATTGTTCACTCAGTTCAAAACGTGGGCTACAGGCGTCAGCGAGTTCGACGACTCGCGCGACGTGTTTCCTCAGACTTTTCTCTACCAAGGCCTGCTCTGGACAGGGTCAACGACTCGGCAACGTTGGCGACTTGTATCGGGCATACAGTGGCATGGACTGCCTCATAATTCTCACGGCGAGCTGTTCGGCCAGCAGCATCCTCTCAAAGATGCGATCGTCGAAAAGAAGGCGCCAAACGAGCCGGCGAAGGGTTTAGGTTCAGCTGTTGCCACTACGGCGGCTACAGTAATCGCAAGCGAACCACAATCCAAAACTGCCAGGTCAGATGTCGAGCTCACGGTCAGAAGCAGTACTTTAGTATCTTCCTCTCAGACATATCCTGAGGACAAGAACGGACGCACATCTAACCCACCAACCTCTGGAAGTGCTTCCAATGATACCTCTGGGAGCGGAGCTTCCATACCGCTAGCTTCGCCTTCCGAAGGCGTGCCTGACTGGACTGCCGAAACACCCCAAGGAGTTTTGACCGAACACATGATCTTTGCCCGCAATGTGAACTGGAGCGCAACCCCGTTGGGACCTATGAGTAGTTGGTCAGTTCAGTTTCGTGAAGTCGTGAATTTGCTCATGAGCAATCCTCACCCAGCGGTACGTGGCGTCCTGGTATAACGTATATTCTCCCATTCAGTTGTCGCTTTGCCCAATCTAGACCACGTAACAACTAGTACACTAACTTGGTATTTGCACTTATAGTCTTTATTTTGGGGCGAGGAGTTGACTATGCTCTATAACGAGGCATATAGCAATGAGGTTGCGGGTAATAAGCATCCAGATCTGATGGGTACAGGCTTCTCTGGACCATTCAGTGAGCTATGGGAGGGTGTAGCGCCAATTTTCAGGGAATGTGCCCGAACCGGGAAGTCTGTACGCAAGGAGAATGACTATTTGCCCATCGAGAGATATGGATATCTGGAAGAGACCTTTTTCTCTTGGTCTTTCACACCAGTGTATGGCGGTACAAAAAAAGTACGTGATATGCTCAACACCCCCTGATACGGATTGACCTTGTAACGTGCTCGAAGGTCATGCGTCTGGTTGGATCAGACTGTACTCAAATTGGACGTCACTAACGAATATTTTCACTCTTAGTTCTAGGGTTTTATAACGCTCCGTTCGAGACGACTTACCAAACTATAAGTCACCGAAGACTTCAGACCTTACGACAAATAGGAGAGAGACTCGCCGAGACAAGGTCAATCAAGCACTTTTGGCAGTGCGTCATGGAAGGACTGCAGGACAACCCATATGACATACCATTTGCCTTACGTAAGTAAACCTTGCATTATTATAGCATGTGGACCGTCTTTGCATGGTAGACTATTTTCGTCAAGGTGTACTTGTATGGTGTGGCATATATAGTATCCATTGCTAGTACATTGCATTCACCTGCTAACTCTGTACAGTCTACTCGATCACTGATTCGGATGATACGGACACTGCTTCACATTCTTCCGATAGCACTATATCTATGAAGGCTTGTCTCTTGGAAGGTGCAATTGGTATCCCGGACGGTCATCCCGCTTCGCCACACAAGCTTGACCTGAAGCGCTCAAAAGAGGGTTTTATCCCTGCTTTTCGAGAAGCAATGCGCACCCGTGAACCAACCATTCTCCATAGGAGGAACGGAACTTTCCCGGACGCGCTCACTGAGGGGATAAATTGGCGTGGCTATGGAGACCCGTGCAAAGAAGCCATCATAATTCCTGTACGCCCTACCAACGGCGAGAATGTGTTCGCTTTTCTACTGATAGGTGTCAACCCACGAAGAGCGTTCGACGAAGAATACAAAGCCTTTGTCCATATGCTCAATCGACAACTGACAAATTCGCTCGCGTCGTTCCTCCTGTTTGAGGAAGAGGTACGCAAGAATAGGAACGCAGCAGAAGTCGCTACTATGCAACGTGAACAACTCAGTCAGGAGCTCGAGGTTCGTGGTCTCTCATCAAAATGCGCACTCGTATTACTCATACTGTGGCAACGCATTAATCCACAATAAATGAATTAAGGGTTGTTTTTACTAATTTTACGTTGACGTGTAGGTCCAAGCAAGTCGGATGAGACGTATGACCGCACTGTCGCCACTAGGTATGTACTATAAGCGGTCGCCGTGTTACCTCTTCTGAGATCACGAGCGATTGGTCTATTGCTACATATGTGCGTCTCAGCTGACCACATTCAGGAATGTATTTGTTCAGTCCTGAAGGCGTGCTCTTAGAAGCCAATGAGCGATACTATGAGATGACTGGGCATGCTAGATACGACGATAGTCCGTTCGCATTTTTGAACTCCATGGATGAGGACAGCCGGCAAAGAGCGGAAAAACTGTGGGGCGAACTGATGATAGATCCTAGGATGAGGCAACAAGAGCTGCGATTTATGAAACCGAATTTTGTTCAACGAGATCTGTCGGGCGATCCTATCGAATTCTGGGTTCTTGCGACTTCCCAACCAGAAATCGGCTCGGACGGGAAGGTCAGGTACGTAATACTTGATGATAAATACCTCAAGCGTCCACGCACTGCCTGTCTTGAAAAGGCTAAGAGGCTTGAGTTCAAGGCGGAGAAGAAGATACCCTAGCTGACTTCCGACTTTTACATTTAGATCTGTCATGGGGAGCATCGCAGATATATCTCATCTCAAATGGGCCCAAGGTTTACAGGACCAACGACTGAAAGAAGCAGAGGAGACAAAGCGACAACAAAATGAATTCATAGACATTACGTCTCACGAGATGCGCAATCCTCTGAGTGCCATCTTGATATGCGCTGATGACATCCGCGAATCGCTTTCACAACATGTGTTTGCACACTCGGATATTAAAGTTGTCGAGGAGTGCATCGATGCCGCTAACAACATCGCACTGTGTGTCCAGCACCAGAAATCCATCGTCGATGACATTTTGACAGTGTCCAAACTTGACTCGAACCTTTTGCTTATAACCCCAATCACTGTGCAGCCGTCAGCAATAGTACATCGCGCCATGAGTATGTTTAGGCCAGAAGTGCAAGCGAAGGACATAGACTTTTCATTTCATCCACATGAGTCGTTACAGCAGCTTGATATCGATTGGGTTAACTTAGACCCTAGTCGGCTGCTTCAAATCACTGTGAATCTGATCACAAACGCCATCAAATTCACAGCAGGGTCGTCGAAACGATCCATCAGAGTTCACCTAGGTGCCTCAACCGGGCAGCCTCACACCGAAGGATTTGAATATGTACCATCGCGAGGTATGTAAGCCCTAATATTACTTCGCCTTCCTCATGGTCAACCGCAATGTTGTCCATGTTGGGATAATACAGTGGCCCCATAGAGATACACTGAGCCTGCCTTTCGCTGGCTGACATGTCTTCCCATTTAGGTTCTCTAATCGAAACCACAACCGGTGAGGATTGGGGTGATGGTGAACGTCTGTACATTCGTGTCAGAGTGGAGGACACAGGTAAGTAGCGTGGAGTTCCAACTACCCATGGTCTGCTCTTCAGACTTGAACTTTATCGCGACATGACGGTTTCATCTACAAGAAAAGATGTTACCAGTTTACTAACTAAATCCGTAGGCTGTGGTCTAACAGCAGACGAAAAACGCCTCCTCTTCGAACGATTCTCCCAAGCCTCACCCCGAACACACGCAACATACGGCGGCAGCGGCCTCGGCCTCTTCATTTCTAGGCAACTTGCAGAGCTACACGGCGGCCAGATCGGCGTCTCCTCGGAAGCAGGCGTAGGCAGTACCTTTGCCTTCTTCATCCAAGGCCGCCGGGCACAGCCGCCAAAACGACCCGTCATGCTGGGCCCAGCACCGCTCGTAGGACAGCCAGAGCGCGCTGTGGCACAGACGTCCGTCCGCTCGAATTCTAGCCCTGCGGCTATCCCGACGACGGTCCCGCAGACGAAGGGCCCGGATAATTCCGACCTGGCTATTCTCATAGTGGAGGATAACTTGGTGAATCAGAAGGTCCTCTCTAAGCAGCTGCGAAAGGCGGGCTGCACTACGTACACCGCGGATAATGGTCTCTTGGCTCTTGAAGTGCTTGCCACGACGTTGTTCCAGGATCAAGCTGGCAAGCCGCTCTCCGTCATACTGATGGACTTGGAGATGCCCGAGATGGATGGACTCACGGCGATCGGTAAGATACGCGATATGGAGCGCGAGGGCGTGCTGAAGGGACATGTGCCCGTCATTGCGGTCACGGCGAATGTGAGGGATGAGCAGACGAAGGCGGCGATCGGCGCGGGGATGGACGACGTGGTTAGTAAACCGTTTCGAGTGCCGGAGCTGTTGGCGAAGATAAGGGCTGTGCTGGCGAGGTTGGGCGCTGCGTGAGATTCAAGGTTGGAAAAAGGGAGTGGAATGATGTGTGTGGATGCATGCTCGTGGTGGGGAGCGTGGATTTTTGAGGGACGTGATACTCCAGCTAAACCATTGCTATTAGGTCGGTGGATACTTGCAATTTTTGGTTCATGCTTTCATGTTAGAAAAAACAAGAACGAAAATAAAAACCTCCTTCAACCCAACGTCACAACGGTACCTGACCACACACATACCGTCCAGAATCCACATCTCACCCAGACGTAAGCACCTTCGTCCAATCGAACTTCCCCCACCTCTTCCTGAATCCCTCTACCCTCCTATCCCCCCTCACCCACCTCCCTTGCCTCTTCACAACCTCAATCCCGACATCCAACATCCCTCCCAGCGTCTCCCTCGCAAACAAATCCCCCCGCGGCCACCGCCTCTCATCCTCCACGACGTGGCCCATGCCCCCATCCAGCTCAAACCACACATGAAAATACGGCATCTCCTTCGCGATGCTCTTGCGGAACGCAGCCCTCCCCGCGCCCTCCCTCGACGCCTTCAACGTATCGATAATGGGCTTATGCTGCGACCACTCGTCATCCGACGCGAGAATCGCCTCGCGGAAGAACGCGGGCGCCGTCTCCCCCAGCTCAAACGGGATCGGCACCGCGTTCATCGCAGCGTGCGGCTTCCTCCCCGGATTCGCCGCGTTCTCGTAGAAGATGACGTCCCTCCCCTGCGCGTGGTACATGCGCACGAGGCACTTCATAAAGTTGCGGATCTCCTCCCACTCGTCGTCGTCGCACTCGAGGAGGTTGGTGCGGTGCTGGATGGGGACTATGACGGCGCCGCCTTCGGAGAGCTCGGGCTCGGTGGGCAGGGTGAGGAAGACGCGGGTTGCGAGGGAGACGATGGGGGCGGTGGGGGGTTGGGGCGGGGACTTGTCTTCGTGGTGGCAGAGGGGGCAGGCGTCGAGGATGCGGTTTGTGCGTTGGTAGTCTGAGATTGCCTGGTTGCGGAGGTTGATTGTGGATTTCGGGGCGCGGGTGGCGAGTTTTTCGGCGTTTTCGTCGATGTAGTCGAGGTCGTTCTAGGGGGTGGTAGTTAGATACCCAGTTATAATTAAACACACACACACACGGATAGAACTTACGTCGAACTTTGAGTCTTTGGCGATCTTTTCGGCGAGGAGTTTGCCTTCGCCCCCGGCTTGGGCTTTTGTACGGCGTTCTTGCCGCACCATGTCCTCGATGGACATGTCGTCGTTTTCGACAACTAGCCCACGCTCTCGCCCTCTTTGTTGGTCAGTTGTTTGACTTCGCCTTCGCGACCACCTGCCAACATGCGGTTGTCCATGGAGTTGAGGACGACCACATCGGGCTCGAGATGGTTGGCAGCTCCCGAAAGGGCAGCATTGTACTGCGCTTCTAGCTCGGCGGCGTTGGCAGCCCCCTTCATCTTAGCCTTCATCATCTGCGCCTTTAGTTTATTGAGCTCTGTTGGACTGAGTTTCACCGTGGTCGCGGTCGGTCGAGGGTCAGAAACGACCTGGCCTTGGGGCAAATCTTCGTCCGGATGCGCAGGTTCGCGTGGAGGTCTGTGGATGCCCGCTTTCAGCTTTCTCTCCTCCCAAAGCTCCCCAGATGGCTTCTCTTTCCCAACATAGTCTCGCCCATACGTATTTCTCCGCTCCACTTCGATTTCTTCTTCTCGAGCGTCGTCAAAGTCGCGTAGGTCACCATACTTTTCCAGGGCCACCTCCTCGACTGGGCGATCTTCCTGTTCTGCAATCCGGTATACACCTTTGAGTTTGGTCATGCGCCACTGCGATCCGGAGTCTCCAAATGTGTACGAGACGTCTCGCCGTTCTTGCTCCTCTTCGACGGGGGCGTTGTCTCCCTGCACGTCTTTGAGATGGTGGTTGAGCTCCGCCTCATGCACCTTGAGGGCGTGTTTCTGCTCGGCAGAGGCGCCAACAAATGTGCTCTTGTCCTCCTTCTTCCTTCGTTGCACGTAGTCGACTTCCATGGCAGCAGGTGCCTGCATCCAATCGTCGCGCTGCAGATATGCGTCGGCAGCTTCTTCGAGCTGTTGGTCTAGAAAATCGTCGGCGGGCGGTGCGTAGTCCTTGTCCATGGGCTCATCGTCCGAAGGCGAATCCTCCTCGTACATGGCATTTCGAGACTTGCGCTTGCTGGTCAGGCGGTCCTCGTCGCTGGAGGGAGACCGGCTTCTGTGGTCCCTGTCCTTGTGCCGTGAGCGGCCGCCTCTGTCCTCGTCGCGTTCACGTTCGCGTCGCTTTCGCCGTGATCGCTCCTCGGATGTCTCGCGATGGTGTCTGGAGCGCTTATTTCTGTGGTCGTCATGACGCGACGAGTGGTGATGCTTGTGTCGGTGTTCGCGATGGCGGTCGCGACTGCGGCTGCGATCTCTTTTCTTGTGCGAGTCTTTGCGTGTGTCCTTTGCCTTGCTCGCAGCAAGCTCGCGCTCAAAGTCCTCGAGGCCCATGGTCGCGCTGAATTAATTGCCTGGCGCGTTGTTCGACAAGTGAAGTCAGGAAAGAGAATCTCAGGGTTCGACTGGGGACAGCTGCAGCTATGACCACCTTGACATCACCGCCGTCGTCCCCGCTAAAGAAATTCTACCCAAACATTCCACCGCGCCTTGCCCCACTTTCTCACTTTCACGACACTCCTTCACCTCTTCGCCCGCTGCAACCGACACACTCGCTCTACGCTCCTCGTCACCCCCGCCTCAGACATTCACCATGGCCGAATCAACTCCATCCGGCACTGCGCCTGTGGCCATCGTCTGCGTGGGCATGGCCGGCTCCGGAAAGACCACCTTCATGCAGCGCCTTGTTTCGCACCTCTACACACACGCCGACCCTACGAAGAATGAGCCTTCAACATCCGAGAACCCCGCCGCGCCTCCTTATATCCTCAATCTCGACCCCGCTGTCCACTACGTCCCGTTCACGCCCAACATCGACATCCGAGACTCGGTCAACTACAAGGAGGTCATGAAGCAGTTCAACCTCGGGCCCAACGGCGGTATTCTCACCAGTCTGAACCTGTTCAGCACCAAGATCGACCAGGTCATCAGCCTGCTGGAGAAGCGCACTGCTCCACCCGAGCCCCAGGAAGAGCCCGAGCAGACCACTGTTGAGTTCATGACCAACTCCGGCAAAGCTGCCGCACCGGCGCAAAAAACACCACAGGTGAAGCACATACTGGTGGATACGCCTGGCCAGATCGAGGTTTTCGTGTGGTCGGCCAGTGGAGAGATTCTGCTGAGCAGTCTGGCCAGCACTTTCCCCACCGTCATCGCCTATGTCATCGACACGCCACGCACCACGAGCACATCCACTTTCATGTCAAACATGCTGTACGCCTGCTCGATATTGTACAAGACCAAGCTACCCATGATTCTTGTCTTCAACAAGACAGATGCCCAGGATGCGGCATTCGCGAAAGAGTGGATGACGGATTTCGAGGCTTTTCAGAATGCGCTGAAGAACGAGGAGGAAGGGGGCAGCTTTGGTGGCGAGGGAAGTGCTATCGGTGGGGGCAGTGGATATATGGGCAGTCTGTTGAACAGCATGTCACTAGTTCTCGAAGAGTTTTACAAGCATCTGAGCATCGTGGGCGTCAGTTCGATGACTGGTGACGGCATGGACGAGTTCTTCAAGAGCGTGCAAGACAAGAAGGAAGAGTTTGAGCGAGACTACAAGCCCGAACTCGAACGAAGGAGGGCCGAGCGGGAGAAGGAAAAGGCTGCGGCACGGCAGAAGGAGCTGGACAAGCTGATGAAGGACATGCATGTGGGAGGTGCAAGCAAGAGCAAGAAGGGCAAGGATGAGCCCGAAACTGTCAGCGAAGCCGAGGACAACAGCGACGAGGGCATGCAGATGGACGATGATGATTCCGACGAGGACGACGAGGTCTACGACAACTCAGAGGATGGCTTGAAGGCGCGGTATCAACAAGCGCTGGAGGACACGGCAGGTCCCTCGGGAGAAGATTTCAGTTTCGCAAGATACATCCATCAATCCAAGATGGGCTGAGTGTATACGGGCTTGCGCTCGATAAATTATCGCGCAGCATGCCGTCCCTGCTCGTTTCGAACCTGCCGCATGAATCGAAGTTGGTTGGCCCCGCACAAGAACAATCGCAGAAGTCCTGCAGTACTATCCAAAATTCGCACTGGTTGGTGAGCCCCACGCCGCCACGTTTGTCTCTCCAACATGTAAAAAAGCAATGACAAGGTACCTACCTGAAACATTCCGGCGCACGGGGAAAAAAGAAGGATCGCTGCAGACAGACAGACCCGAGTGCCGGTCCTGGTCGGTCGGTCATTGTCTTGGACACAACGATGGCTACATATGCATTCCATCGGGAGTACTCGGGCAGTTCGTAAATTCCCCTCTGAGCCATGCCCTTTCGGCTCGAGTCGCTCCTCCACCTATTGCATACATATACCCCAGGGCCCAAGGCCTAGCCCCATATCGCCCCCCCATATGTACGTAGAGCCTTACTGTACCGTACGTATGTACTCCACAAATACGATCTGCGTCAGCCTCCCTCTTACCTACATATCATATGTGCCTGCTCCTCCTACATCCTCCGATCCCACTCAGACTGCAGCCCTGCCTCGAACAACCCGTCCACATGCACGTATATACAATCGGGCATTTCCAAACTTTGTTTTCCACCGTTTTCGCACTGCGTGTCCGTCGTCGAATCAGCTGCGCCTCCGCGTACATGCCCAGGTGTATGTATGTATGTATGTATGTATGTATGTATGTACGTACGTACGTACGCATGCACGGCTATGACTTTTGACACTTGAAAGCGTACGTACGATGCATCCAGACCCCCTCGCCCCTCCCCTTGTGTCACCCTGGACGCCTCCTCGCCTACACATGTACGTGTGAGCAGACCGACCACCAGTGACAGCCGTTGCTCAACGTCGTCCTGCATGCCCTGCTACCCTGTCGCATGCACGTAGATGCCGTACATGAGTAGATACATTGGATACCCCTAGTCACCCCATCGTTCTAGACGCCGTGCGGCTACCAGACCCGGGGCAAGCAGGGATGAAGTGGTAGGACAGCATTGCAGGGGTGTATGGGCGTACGAGGGCCGTTGCACCGTTGCGGGTGGGCGGTTTGGGTTAGAGGGGTGTTGTGTGAGATTGTGTGGGGGGTTGGGCGGTGGGCGTGGCGGTGGGCATCTACCTATCCTATGGCGATGGAAGTGGTAGGGGTTACTCTTTCCTACATAAATGCCCCCACTTTTTGGAAGGTGGTGCTGGGTGCAAAGGGTGGGTGTTGGATGGTTCATAGCCTAGTGGTTTTTCTTGATTTCTTCCTTTTTTTCTTCCCTCTGCGTCCTCTTTGAGAGTTTGTGGGTTATTGTATGCTGACTACTCTTCCTCTCTCTTCGTCTACTCCTTTTGCAAGATAGACCCTCGTAGACCACCATGCCGTACCTAAGCCACACAATCTCACCCCGGTATAAATAAATGAACCCATCTATCTAGATCATTTATGCAAGCGATACGCCCCCTCGCCCAGACGAGATTAAACCAGCCCATCCACCGCGCCGACACGCAGAGCACGACCACGAGACGCTAGGCTTACATACAGGTGCAGGGTGATTGGGCCGCCGCTGTGTTCGGGGGCATCGAAGAGGTTTTCGTCGCAGGGCGCGGGCGGGACGGGAGACGACACGGTGCGACGAGGGTGGACTGTGCGGATGCGGTAGTGCCGTTGCACGTACACATGGCAGGTGGGAGGGACGATGGAGGCGAGGGGGTACAGAGCAGAGTGAGACTGGGGATGGGGAGATGGGGAGATGTAAGGGGAGGGAGGGAGTAGGGGTTGGGCGTGGAAGAGCCGATGTATGGAGGGAGGCAGGTGGGTATGTGCGTATTGGATCTTGGATGCATATTTCGCGACAGTTGGATAGACTGGATGTGTGTGGATGGGTATGGACTATACTTACATACATACAAAATGGTTCCTCATTAGCAACGTACTAACCTACAAGTCAACCTACAGATACCTTCCACTCTACCCACCGCCATCACCCTCATCCACGCGTCCCCCTCAACGCGCACTTGCGTCTTCCACCCGCAAATCTGCACCTACATAAACCTGCATCTCCCTGCGCCGCACATGGCAGCGCAAAACCCTCCGGGGAACCCGATCTCCGAGCCGCCGCCGCTACACACATAAACCTGCATACATACACATACATGCATACATACATACAGACCTCACGTTCACATGTACAAATACATAAATATAAACATCAACATGAACACAAACATCCCTCCACAAGTATACACATACATATTTCATAAACCTTACGTACATACATACATACCCACAGCACCCGCGCAGACAAAAACCTGAAACACCACTTCCCAGCCCCGTGCAACCCTCCCACCATCCCATCCCATCCCATAGGTACTCACATGCTGGACGTGTGTACGTACAATTCGAGCGGCCCGCACAGATTGACGAACGTTGCACGGTGTGTTACGTACGGATCGTGCATGTATGTGCATATGTATGGAGAGGGCAGGGGGAGGCGGGGCGCAGAGGATGTCTGTGGTACAGAGTCGGAAGGGAAAGCGCGGAAGCCTATCTGGTTATCGGGGCTTGGGGGAGAGGGGGCACGGGTGGTACGGGTGGTACGGGGTGGGACGGGTGCGTGGGAGGGGGAAAGGGGTGTGGTAGCGATGGAGGATAAGAATTGTGTGTGTTGGGAGGGAGAGGGTGGTTTGGTGGTTGGGTGTGATGGTGTGTACATATGGTGGGGATAGGTAGGTAGGTAGGTAGTAAGAAGGTAGGAAGGTAAGAAGGTAAGAAGGTAGGTAGTAAGGACCAGGCCAGGCCCGACCAGACCATCAAACGAGATGAGGAAGATGAGAGATGAGACAACACGACGCGACAGAGACGAGATCAGATCAGATGCACTCCTCCGGGACCGTGCCAGATCAGATCAGACCAGACCAGACCAGACGGGACGGGACCGCACCGCAACAGCCCAGTGGTGTGAGGTGGAGGGAAGTGGAATTCGACATGCCAGCACTCGAGGGCCAGGATAACCTGAGACACGGCTGAGCGACGCAGCGCAACTCACGGCGGCACCTCGTATCACAACGTATGTCGCGTGGCTGTGTGCACAAAATCCATACGTGTACCTATACATACATACGTACATGGAGCATGTATGTACACACACGCCCTGCCTACCTACAATATATGTACACACATACGTACATACATATATACACATGCAGGCGAAGCGAAGCGCGAAGCAGCGTCATCCTGTCATCCGCATGGCGTTTCGCCGCAGGGAAAAAATATATGTATGTATGTACACACGTAGCACAAGCCGCGAGACACGAAACTTGTGGCTTTAATTTTAAGTTTTTTTTTTTGTTTTTCGATGCTGTGCTTGTCGTGCGTTTTGTGTAACCGGTGCCTAGGTGAGTAAGGCATGTACATACATACATATGCTGTGCCGATGCTAAGGTTTAGCGTGCAGGGCCCCGGATTCTCAACCACGCATGGGGGTGCAGATCAGGGTATGTCCTGTACGGATGGGGAAGAGAGAGTTTGCGGGATGGGATAGACATGAGTTATCGGAAGGTATGTAGGTAGGTAGGTAGGTAGGTAGTCTGAGTGCTGCGTGCGTGCACGGTGCGCGAGTACACAAAGGTCGAGGCAATATTTACAAACATACATCACTCGCACGGTAGACAGATGATCGGAGCCATGCCTTGCCATGCCATGGCTGCACGTCGGGAGGGGGAAAATGAGACAGACTTCGGCTGCGGGATGTCGCGGAGAGATTGCAGCGACACAGACAGCTCGTCACGAAGCGCCATGGTCCGACCGACGGCCGGCACTTGGGGCGGAAGGGGGCCAGGCCAGACCAGACCATCCATGCTCGTACCGTATCGTATCATCGACAGCTCTCTTGTCATGGTCGTCGTCGTCGTCATGGTCGTCGCAGCCGTCACATCCATCCATCGCATGCACATTCGTTGCGTGCGTGCGTGCACACAACACAACACACATACCTACAGCCTCCAAACGCAAACCAAAAATCACCAACAAACCACGCCAGGGCCCCGTACCCGACCACCGGCTCCTTTGCACCGCGCCCCCATCCAATCACCCCCCATGGCGTGTGTTCCTCCTCCCGCAGACGCTAGCGCCTTTCCTGCAGATCAGTGCGGAACCGTCGCCATGCAGGGACCGAACGTTCTGCCTGCCTGCGCTGCTGCTGCTGCTGCGCTGCTGCGTGCGTCACCCCCGTTGATTGGCCGCTAGCGTGTCCTGCAGCTCGCGGTGCAGATGCCCCAACACACACACCCCGCAAGCTTTTTCAACGGTACGCTTTTTTACAGATGTACGTATGTACGTATGTATGTATGTATGTATGTATGTATGTATGTACGTGTGTGTGGCGAGTGCGCGTTTCCGGTGTCTTGCTTACTTACTTACTTACTTGCCTACGGATTGTGCCTGGCCCTGACGGTGGGTGGATGCCTAGCTCTGGTGTTTGTACGTACTGTACGCATGTAGGCAGCCCCGCCGAATCACGAGCAGCCCCAAAAGGCGGGCGACGTCGGGCGGGGAGGGAAAACGGACCCCTCGCCCAGAGTTTGCGCGCCGGCCGCTGTCGAGATGGGAACCGTGGTTGGGGCCCTGTGCCTAGCTGGTGGTTGGGCGGGAACCCTCGAGGGGAAAAGGAGGGGAGGGGAGGGGAGGGAACCCTTTGCACGGCGCCGCGGTGCTACATCTCCGAGCTCGCGGACGTTGAGGGGCTCGCTGGACGGGCTGGATGGTAAGATGACATGACATGCCGCGCGGGCTGGGCTGGACGGTGGCGGCTGGCATTGGGATTGGGATTGGGGCAGTGGCAGTTAGCTAGCTAGCTAGGTAGCTGGACTACCTACCGTACCCTACCGTACCTACCGTACCTACGTAGATACCCAGTAAGTGGCGACGCTGCAACGGGTTCCCTGCCTCTTCTTGTGTTGGCAACAGCAACGGCGCGGCGCTGCGCGGCGCTGCACTGCACCGCGCTCCAGGATACGGGCGGGGCGTCGGCATCGACACAAGTGCAAGTCGGGAGTGGTGCAGGAGGAGGAGCTGGACCTGACCTGGCCGCCTCCGCGCCATGCAACCTGGTCATCTGTTGTCGAAAAGTGTTGGGAAAACAGGTTGCCTGATGGATGGATGAGTGAACGACGAGACGAGACGAGACGAGACGGAAGCTTAGCAGCGCTAACACTAACGTCCGTTCAGTTCGAGCCGATATCGATCCGGACGCCAGGGTGGCGGAGGCGAAAAATAACAACCACCATCGCGCACGCGAATCGAATGTGTATTGTTAGACATACATGGCTGTGACGACGATCCCCACACGCTCGACGAGCTAGCCATCGAGCCACAAGGCGGTGCGAGGAAACACGAGATGCTGGGTCCAAACTCAATTGCGTCTTGTTGAGCTATCTAGATCTGCTCTGCCAGCCTTGGCTGTGACCCAGTCACAACGTCCACGACTGCTCCGAAGACCAGTCCCCCCCGCCTCGTTGTTTACTTGTAAAAAGAACCTGAAAAAAGCTGTGCACCTTGGATAAGGGCGGGGTATCCATGTTTGCCCTAATGTCCTGACCATTACCCTTACTCGATGATAGCCTTGCCCCCCTTCCGCCTCCCCCGCCAACAGTAAAAACGCCCAGCTGAATGTGGACATTGGTACACATCCGCCATCGCACACCACCGCCCAACCCCCCGATGATATGAAACAACGACACTAGGAATTAACGCCAAGCCGGGGACGTGCCCCCGTCATCCCGGCGACGGTACTACACAAATACAAACAAGAAGCGAAAAACCCATGTAGACAGATAGAACGATGCAGTGACAGCAAAGAAAAAAAAACGAAAAAAAAATAAAGATAATCACACCAAAACCAGTGCCATGTGTGTGTGTTGCAGGACCCCCGTGAACGCCTCGTAGTTTCGTAGCCCTGACGGCTAATGCGTCTCTTGCGTTGACCCGATATTTTTTGGATAAAGGAAAAATGAATCGACGACGCGCCCGGGCGCGGTGGCACGGGGCGCGAGGCCTGTGGGTCTCCAGCCGTGAGTTCCCCAAAAGAGTGCAAACTAGCATTCGTATTTGCGCTTTTCCCCACTGGCGGCGATAGCGAGGGCGTCTAGGCCGTACGACGACCCGGGGTTGAAGCCATGTGTCATTGCATAGGCGGTGGGATCCGGGTAGGGCGAGAAGGTGTCTGCGGGCTGGACGGCAGGTGCGATGAAGCTTTGCGAGGGGCTGATCGGAAGGGCCGGGTCCATCATGGAGAGGCCGGAGAGGGTCGGCAAGCTGGATTGCAGCGGTGCGGGCTTTGGTCGCTTTGCAGCCGCCTTGGCCTTCTTGATGCTGTTGTCGGTGCCCTTGCCGGCGTTGCGCCCGCTCTGGTGTGTCCGGCGGTGCTGCTCCATGTTGTCCTTGCGGGTGAAGGCCTTGTTGCACTCGGGGCAGAAGGCGTCCTTCTTGCCCGTGTGCTTCTTCGCGTGCCGTGCGGCGTGGCCCGAGGTGGTGAAGTGGTCGCCGCAGTTGTACTGTTTCGCTACGGGGCACGGGTAGCTGTTCTTCTTGGAGCGCTGGTTGGACGACTGGGGCCCGTTGAGGGACTCTGTCGAGGGCTGGGGTCGGAAGTAGCCGGCCTGCATGCTGCTCGCGGGGTAGGGTAGCGGGCCGGAGGGCTGGGAGAGGGGTGGATATGCGGACACGAGCTCTTTCTGGGTGGGGAAGAAGCTGTTCTGGTTGAAGACGGGCGAGTTGAGCGACGACTGCGAGGGCAGGCCGTCAAAGGCAAACTCTGGGGTGATGGGCGAGGGTGTCTGCATGGTGGCGGTCGAGTCGCTCGAGTTGCTACGCACGAGCTGGGGGTCTGTGGAGACTGGATGGGGGAGGAGGTGTAGCTGGATGTCCGCGAGCGCAGGGAGGGGGCGATGGAAGGTAGGCGGACGTGGTGTTGAGGTTCTGCGCTG
Source organism: Pseudopithomyces maydicus (assembly GCA_026873275.1). NCBI lineage: Eukaryota > Fungi > Ascomycota > Dothideomycetes > Pleosporales > Didymosphaeriaceae > Pseudopithomyces > Pseudopithomyces maydicus. The sequence continues at coordinate 388,446 of JANTUC010000010.1, read as the reverse complement.
TCGTTCAAGAGGGAAATTCGGCGGCCGGAGGAGTTCTTGCCGTCCATGGTTTCCTAGTGGTCACGGCCCAAACACGCGCCAGTGAGGTGGATGAGGAATGCAGCCAGGCGTCGGGTTGCACGTGAATGCGCGGTGGAGAGAGGAAGCAGTCGGGGGGACTGTGTGGGCTATTTGTAGGGTGGTCCGGGGGGGTTGAGGCGGACAGAGTTCGGGCAGATGTTTGGATGGAGGGTGTGAGTAGGGTCCGGAGGGTCGGGTTGGGAGGGGGAGACGAGAGGGGAGGCTTTGTAGTGAAATCACGGTGCGCGCAGGAGGTTGCAGCGGGCCACACTGGGCGCTTTATGGGTAGCGCAGGGACTTTTTCCTTGCCAGGTCCCTTGGAACAAACGGTGCAAGGATGGGAACCAAGGCTGGAGATCCCGGCCTCATGGCAATGCGCTTTGGGCCAGCGGCGCACCGCAGGCATATGGGAATTGTTGCAGTCCCATGGCCCCTGCTTAGCGTGGCTTGCTTCAGGACCCACGGGCGGCGTCAAGCCACCGGGCTCGCTACTGGGCTGCCACCGCGGGCCTGGGATGCACCAGGTCGCGAACGGCTGCCAGAGGCTGCGCGAGGTCGCGCTGTGGACGCAGAGGACGCAGCGGCGGCAGACAACGAAGCGGGTGCGTGTAATACTGACATTTTGGCCATCAGCTGGTGGACGAGAAGGCCAGTTCCAACACGACCAAGGCGTGCGAGCCAATGCCCAAGCGCTGATCGACTGAGGGTGGCCGTCGATGATCGATCGAGATCGAGAGGCGCGCGCGCAGGTGGTGTCGCTCCGAGCATTCCGCCTCCGGCAGCACAGGAGCAGCAGCAGCAGGAGAGCAGCAGCAGCCAGCAAGCCAGCAGGCGGGCACCTCCTAGTGCTGTAGGTTCCAGCAGCCCAGCGTCGGCCGGCTGGCTGTGGGTGGGCGCTCGCACCGTGCGGCGCCCAGCACCCGCACCCGCGCGTCGCTCCGTCGTCGTGTCGCGCAGAGGAGGTGGTGAGTCCTCGGCGGCACCTGTGCTGGGCTGGGCTGGGCCGGGAGGGAGGGGAGGGTGAGCAGCAGAGCAGCAGCCCGGCGGAGGGTCCACGGCCCCTGTCGAACGCTATCCCGTAGCGGGAACTATGGATTAGTGCCATCGAGCTTTGCCTGTGCAATCGACAAGGCGAGCCTCCCAAGCGACGTCATCCGCCATGCGTCACCGCGCCCGAGCCACAGCCTGTGCGATTCGCTATGCGCCCCTGGAACAGCGGGGCCCTCAGCCTGCCCTCAGCCTGTCTGACGCCTTTAACCGACTCTCCTCCACGCGGGCAGTCCAACAGATCGGCCGTCATCGCGATGTCTCCCCCCAAACCTCGATCTGCACCCCCGGCCGCTGCTGATGTACCTGCTCGACTCACCCACCGCTGCCTGCGGGACCCCTTCCTCCGTTGCGTCCAAGGCACATCGCACCCACCTCCCGCTACACCCTGTTTCCCGCCGTGTTGTTGTTGTCGCTGTCCCGCGCCCCGTGCCCACCCTTCATGCAGGGCTCCGTGTCTTTTCTTGCCTGTCCAGTGACAGCGGGTGACGTCAAGTCTGCGTGGGGTCTGCGCAAATCAAGACGCAGGGAGCAGCCGAGCGGGTCCACCATGCCGTTACAGGAGGCTCACCACCGGTCCAGACCCTTCGCTACTCCCAAATCCCCCGCGTGGCCTGAGAAAAACCCATAGCCCAAGACAGCGAGCAACAACCCGCCGATATTGCCTGCGACCACATCGGCCACATGTTGCCCGAACACTTGTCCGAGGGAAACTTTGCCGCCCGCCATGTTGAGTCTGCCTGTCCGAACCTAACACTCCACCTGGTCCGAGACGCCAGAAACGTAGTCTTTTCGCTGCTTTGCGAGCCTGCGAAAACTCAAGCAGCAGCAACGCGAGCAAGGGTCTCAGGGACCTCCCGATAAGCATTCACTTGCTTTTCTGCCCACTCGAAGCCAATCGCGTGCCGCTCTGAACCTTTACCATGCACGCGGGACAGCCCTAAGCATCGATAACATCTGAATCTGGATCCAGGAACTCAATCTTGTCGAGCCTCACCACACACCCTGCAACTTCCCAACACGCGCACGAACCCGTCCAAGAAGCTGCCCGCTTGCCAATCTCTCATCCCTTGCCCGAGCTCGCAGCCCACCGCCCACACCACGCACCACGCACCACGCACCACGCACCACGTTCCCTCGCTCTTGCGTCTCAGCACGCGAAAGTAACAGTAGGCTCTCCATCCGAACATCCGCCTGCTGGTTCCCTGCACCTTTCGCTCGAGTTCGCTAGCACATGTCTAACGTGGTAGCATGGCCTGACGCATGCAGCTCAAGCCGGCACCGCGAGCGCCTCTATCAGGAACTCATCTCGCGATTTCGGGCCCTGCTGCGGTCCCTTTTCGGATCAGGCACTGCATCAATCCTGACTCCGCCCATGCTTTTCCGCGCCATCCTGTGCCATGCCATGCCATGCCGTGCTATGCCATGCCATGCCACCTCCCAATACTCTAGTTCTAGCTTTAATTTCTCCCTTTCATTGCGACAAGTCGACACTCTCATTCTTACAAGGCTTGCCGTGTAAACATCCGACAGCCTACCCCGACTCCCCCGCTCTCTTACGCTATATTGGACCGAACTTTGGTGTCTTACCATGCCCAGACAGTCAAGCTGCAATATTGTTGTAATGTCTAATGCGAACGGCTTGAACCTTCAGCTCTCCGTCTGGACGCTGCTGGCCTCTCGGACTCATCTCCGTTAGACCGGGATATCCCCAGATCTTGGCAACGCTGAACGCGCCTCGCGCTAGATCCCGCTCGCCCTGCTGCCAGTCCGTCGTCGGGGAGATGCACGGCGTCAGTCAAACCACCTCATCGGCGTCGAATGAGCACACACGGCTTGCGTCCGCGCCTTCGTGATCGTTGGAGAGAATCTTCTTCCCCACCCTCTCTCGTGCGCATATGCTTCTGATTACTGGAAATCGCCCCACCGTGTCTCGCAACGCCAAGCGTCACGATGCGAAAAACCTGGCCGTGGGTTACGGTTACGACTCACTGGCACACGCAATGACCTTCCCAGTAGTCGTTAGCGGCCGATCATGCGAGGCTGTTTCATTATATCCTCACCACCGACCTTGTGATGTCATCGATCGTGGGATCACAAACTCGCCAAGCCGCGGGCCAGAATCTGCCCGAAACGTCCCAAATGCCGCTTCATTTACCTGCCTGCCCTACCCTGCACGCACCGGTGACCTGTTCCAAGATAAGACCTGCGCTACGGACCCTTTCTTCGATCAGTCGATCTGTCCATCATTCTCTGTCGGCCTAAGCGGACCTGCTTGCAGGCTTTTCGATCCTACCAGGTAGCGGTGTTTTGGTCCGCCAATCAGACCGACAAAACCCTTTCTCGAGTGCCCTCGACGCACCGAAGCTTTCGAACACATATCCACACAAACTCCACAGCGTCCCATTCAACTTTGCGAGCATCCCGATCATGTTCGATGCCGCCGCTTCTATTTCCGTGCCAGACTTGCCGGACACCCGCTGCTGCAGCCCAACGGCACCGTAGGTACCGTGCGGCAAAAAAGAAATGATGATTAACACCTGTTTTTGTTTACGTGGGGTGGGTCACGCGGCCTCTATGGGATTTTACGATTGCGATCTCCCCTAACGGGAAGTGCATACCATGCAACCGCCAGGGACGCAGGATTCCAAGTGGGGGGACTCGTGGTCTGGCCTTCCACAACAACTCATCCGCGGAGCCCTTTTTCCGATGCCATTCGGACAGCCTGTCACCACGCCCGGTTTCCCGTCCAGCGCTGGGCTTTCGTGCCCACAAAAGAGCAGGTTTGGTGCGTGAAGCTGTGGCAACGCTGTTGTTCGGTACGGTAGGTTGAAACGTTGTTCTATGGAGCTTTCAGCCTCGCTGTCCCCCCTTGCACGTTCTCCCTCTTCCAAACTCTCACCTTTCTACCTTCCGCACCTAAGTATATACATACATACCATCGAGAGCATATGTATCGTAGGGATCGCCAAAGGGTGTCTCACACGCTCGAGCTGTTCCACACAAATTGACGGGTACTCTTACCGCCAAAGGAAGGTTTCAAGCCCCTTCCTCCTCAAACACTTCCTCCGTCTCTCTCTGCAAATCAATAAGGCGACCCCCAAGGATCTGCAGACAGGCGCCTCCTCAAATCCTCGGCACATGTGCAAAGCACATATGCAGGGCAGGCGAAGGGCCCTGCTGTCGATTACATCACCGTCACATATCCCTGCGCCGCATCCACCCTTTTCCCGTTCTACCCAGCGGCGGGTCGTTTAGAGAAGATGTTACCCGCCTTCTCGCGTAGCCGATCAAGTGTGGGCATCTTGACCCTTACGCACCCTGAGCTGAGCGAAGCGGAGCGCTGCTGATAGGCTGGTTGCGTGCCGTCGTGAAGCTACCGGCATGTAATGTAATGTATTGCTTACGACGTGGAGAGGCGCGCATTCGCGCGGCGAACTTCTCCGAGATGCCAGGCGTGTAATGTTGAGGCAAGTCACGGCACGGCACGGGAGGGCTAACTAGCTAGCGAGCTACGTCCGTAGACTAACGGTCGTCAAGTACCGGTATGTAAGGAGAACGTGCGTGAGGAGCCGCGGGTCAACGTGCCGGTATGTACACTCCACGGATTGCCAACCCTACATACATACATACATACATACATACGGTAGGTGTGGCCATGTTGTAGCAAACTAGCGGACTGTTATGCGTTTTCGGTCCTTGGTAGGTCGAAAGGGAAGAGCTGACTCGAGGGTGGCGTGCGAATGCGGCACGACCAGCCCAGCTACCAGCTAACTAGCCAACTGCGGATGGCGATGGTGAAGAGCGAAGAATGATGTATTTTGTTGAGGGGTCGCCGGGCCAGCCATGGTTCGGGGGAGCCTTTTGCATGTGTAGTGCTTACCCTGTTAATGTTTACGTACTGCTGTTTATGGGGTTTGTTTACAGAGGTGCCAGCGAACCAGTTTAGACGCTGGTGGGAGGGATGGTACCGGTCTTGGAAGTGAAGGGAAGGGGAGGGAGGTGGTTCTTGTCCCCCTCTTTTTTGGCGGGGGGCACTCTTGATTCTCGCGTAGATGATTTACTTCACTGGACAAGAAATTTACGAATTTTCCTTCTCAGTTCGCAAACACATCACTCACGGTCTCCTTCCTCATCCTCGTCCCTACCACGGCACGGGATCCAGTACAAAATCCGTACACACCACATCGCCTTCCCCCCTCGAACCCAAAAAAAAATAACCCAAAAATCAGGACCCCTTCTTCCCAATGAAACCTACCACCTCGCATTCCCCTCCTGTCCACCTTTCCAACTAAAAAATCTCACCCCCTCTCCCACCCCTTGGCGTTACCATGCCCCGCGAAACACAGCGTCCCACTCATCTTTACACCACTATAGTTACTTGCTACTACGTAAACCAACCACCCGTAGGTAACGTAAGGGAAATCCATCCCTTACGCGTATGCATGTATCTTGCCACTTGGATTGTCGAGCCGAGACATTTCTTTCTTTCCGCTCCGCTGTTCTGTTCTCGACCTTGGGATTTTGTCGATTTGTCACGCTTTCTTTTGAGATCTGTTCACTGTGGATCATGTGCCTTTGCGGTGAAGTAGATCGTGGCAATGACGGCGAATGGGGAATGGATAGTAGGTTTGAATCTGTTTGTCTTTCGTGCGAGTTTATTCGTGACGTTGTCTATCACTTGCTGCTGGTGATGGGAAGCCTGAAGTATGTATGCGGAGTGCCGAAGGGCGTGTAAGCCTTCGGCGTGTATTTACGTGTGCATGTATGTGTGTGCGATTATCGGTATCTGGATGAGGTAGTTGACGGGCGTGGTTTGCGGACTTGGCTATAGGATGTGTGTGTATTGCGGTGGTAGGTTTTGGGCTGGGTTTAGGCTTTGAGAGGGGGATTTAGGTGGGAGCTTTTGTGGGTTGGAGAGCTAGAAAGGTAGTTGTCGTGACTAATTGCTGTAGCTTCGGATCTTTTTATTACGCCTTGGTTAACATTCACCGTCAGGTAGCTTTGGACATCAAGCTAATCTTTGCTGTTGTGGAGGTCCGGTGTATTCTATTGGACTCATTCACAGCTTGATGGTTTTAGGGGGAATGGAGAACACCGCCTGCTCCCCAAACACTCCCCTCGGTGGTTGGAAAAAATCCATCAAACATTAAAACCTTTCTCTATCCAGTCTACTCCCATCTACAAAATCGACAACTCAGGCATCAACCCCTCCCTCCACCTCATCCCCGCATGCTCATTCGCCCACCCCAGCAACGCCTCATAATCCACACACTCATGCTCACTCCCCTCTCCCGGCCCAGCGTCCGTCTTCCCCTCCAACGTCACATCCGCATTGCACGTGATGCCCTGCCGTAGGTAGTTGAAGCAATGCACCGAGTGGTGCGCGACCTCCTCGTCGAGCTTGATGCCGTCGTAGCCCTGCTGGAAGTGCTCGACAATGTACGAGAGGCAGTGCAGCTGGTGGAAGACGGAGACCATGTAGCCTTTGCCGTCGTGCCAGCGGTCGAGGGCGATGTCGTAGGGGGTGGGGAGGTCGTAGGTGCCGGAGGTGGGGGCGACGACGTAGCCTCGGGCGGCTGGGGGTGGGTTAGTTAGGGTTGGTAACGGTGAAAGTGAGGTGAAGGTGAAAGTGAAAGTGAAGGTGAAAGTGAAGGTGAAGGTGAAGGTGAAAGTGAAGGTGAAGGTGAAAGTGAAAGTGAGATAATAGCAAAGGTAAAAGTAATAATAATAGTAATAGCAATAGTGATAGTGCTGTAATAATAAAGTGATAGTGATAAGGTGGGGAGGGAACAGGAGGGAACAGGAGGGAACAGGAGGGAACAGGAGGGTGTGTATAAGACTGTATGTACATAAGTTAAGAGAAGGAAGGCAGATACTCACCACTTGATAGTTCAATCCAGTTATGCAGCGCGTGGAGAGTAGTGTTTTGGTTGGTGAACATGTCGTCGGGGGTGTAGCGGGGGTTACTTTGGAAGGTGTACATTTTGCGGGGCACTTTAACAGAGGAACAGATTAGCATACATCATGACTTCCTCTCTTCATCCTCTTCCTTCGTTCATTTCTTCTCTTTTACTCAAGCTCGATGATGGGATCTTGCATACATTGTGGTACAGGCGTCCTCCGAAGCGGAGACGGCAAGCACGATATTTTAGACTGTCGAACAAGCAGCACAACTATTGCGCTTGCCATCGCGAACTCAATCAATAGTCGAACGAGGTGCGACGCTCGCCACCGGTTTCGCCGCGCTTCTGTGGTTGGTAGGGGTTGAACATGGTGGTTATCTCCCTCCGATAGGAATGCCTCCTCCTCCTCATCCAGATTCTCTTTCGAAGGCTTCATCGCGGCGTGGAAATGTACAAATAGTTGAAGTACGAAAGCTTGCTGCGAAATGCCAGATCGATATCTGTTTTATTAGGCTGAAGACGTAATTGGTGTAGAGTGCAATTTTACTGGATGCGGTTTAGTGCGTTAATTTATCTGTGGTGATCGTGGGGCGGTGGCATATTTGGACGGCTAAATTGGGTTAAGGTTGTTTGAGTTTCTTTGTACTTATGCATTAGGGATGAGGGAAGATAGGGCCTGGATAGGGGAAATAGCTGAGCATAGAATTTATTGATGATTTGTGAGAGGCGGATGGGGGTTTATGTTGTTGACGCTAGGTGTTTTTCGAATCTTCATGGGCCCATGACTCGATCCATGAATTAATGGCCAGGAGCGGGTCTCTGGCTGAAACCATCAAATTGTTTTTAGAGTGCGGATCATTCAAGACGACTAGGCCGGTTGTCACACTGCAGAGCTGTGTGATGAAAGCACCGATGAGGCGCCTTCACCGATGCAGTGCGGCCAGCGGTTCCTCCTCATGTATGATTGTCGTCTGTCACAACACCTCATCTCCAAATACTTACACCCAGAATGAAAGTTGAGTTTTCAATAAAAGCGTGTTTGACAGGGTGCAATATATAGCACCTAGATGTAGCCTTACAGACCTGTTCACCTGTGCAATCACGGAGACTGAGACGATAATGTATCGGATTGCCCACGGGAATTCAGTCTGTCCGTTGCTTACAGATCTTAGTGTTACAAGCCGGTTGATGTATGTAGTCTTTTATCGTAGCGGTTGTATTGTTCTTGTGACACATTCAAATGTCATGCTCACAATCCTTCACTGTACCAAGACACTATGTTGAGATTCCAAGATGGTGCTAATGTCCATGTAATGAGAAAAGCCTTGGTAATACTACCTAGATACTGCTGTTTAGTTAGCTGACTCGATACCCGAACATCGACAGCAGACTCAAACTAAGCAGTATATGGAGAGTTTATATATCTTGTATCCTCAAATCGTTCCGGCTTGCAGGTGCCACGACATTTCTCCGAACCAATGAGCGCTACAGTACCTTTCACTACCAGCATGTCCTTCAGGTTCTAGCAAGTGTCGCCTAGTCACCGATAGTGGTCGAGCACTCAATCTGTGCTTCCCCGGATCTTGGCAAGTTAAAATGGAAGGCTCACTGGACCATACCCATAAGCTTGGCTGTGCCTTGGCGTCTCTGTGCCTTATTGCAAGGACATCTAAGCGTAGCTGTCTAGACGAATGAGACGATCGCTTTTTTGAAACATCAAATGAATGGAAACATAATCTCCTCCAATAGACAAGTATTAGGAGAAACCAACGTGCTAGGGAATCCTGAGTAATGAGGTATATAAAGAAGAACATCACCGTACTTCAAGAAACAGGCTACAGCATTTCTCGGAGACAACGCCTGTCATACTCTTCTTTACAGCACCGCCACCATGAAGACCTTCGCCTTTACAGCGCTTCTTGCTGCCTCCGCCCCCTGGCTCAGGCTCACTACATCTTCAACCGTCTGATTGTGAACGGTGCTTCCATCGGAGGAGAGTAAGTAGTCAAGTAAGACTATTAGCAATCTCATCTAATCTTCTGCCTAGATATGCCTACACGAGGAAGAACTCCAACTCCTACAACCCCGCGTACACCAGCGAGCTCATGAACTCCAACGACCTTCGTTGCAATAAGGGAGCTCAACCTGGCTCGACCGCCACCTACACAGTCAAAGCAGGTGACAAAATCGGTTTCAAGCTCTTCAACAACGAGTTTATCGAGCATCCTGGACCAGGATTCGTTTATGTCAGCAAGGCTCCTGACTCTGGTGTAAAGAACTACGACGGTAGCGGTGATTGGGCAAGTCTTCCCCATACATCATCCATTCCCTCTTCTCATCATTCCCATTATGCTTCACTTCATTGGAGCTGGAAGCCCTGGTGATGAAAGAGCAAGTTGTTCTTTCGCTCAATCGAGATGCGACAGAACCGCCACCCCTCTTTCTCAGAACACCCACTAACTGTATGCCCCCGGGCTCTGCAGGTCAAGGTCTACGAGACTGCTCTCTGCGGCAGCAACCCCGGCACGGACAACAACTGGTGCTCCTGGCAGAAAGACAGACTGGAGTGGACGATCCAGAAGAACATCCCGCCCGGAGAGTATCTTGTCCGCGTTGAACATATCGGCCTGCACGAGGGTCATGTCGGCAAGGCTCAGTTCTACATCGAGTGCTACCAGCTCAAGATTGAGGGATCCGGAGGAGGCAACCCTGGGCCTTTGAGCAAGATTCCCGGAATCTACAAGGCTAACGACCCCGGAATTGCGTTCAACAAATGTGAGTAATTGCGACTTTCGACACATGGCGATGATGCTTTGTCGAGAAGTTAGCCTGGTTGGTTGAGACTTTGCTAATATTGTTTCAGGGAACAACCCCAAGTCTTACGTCGTGCCCGGGCCCAAGGTGTGGACTGGCTAAAGCCTTACTCCGAGCCTGTGTCTAAAGTTGACTGAAGAGCGGTGGTCGTGCCATAGATAATTTAACGCTGTATATATAGCAGAAATATCATTGGTTGGAAGCGTGAACTATATATGTATTGTCATAAAGTGTCATGAGTATGCAGTTAATTACAGAGGTAGTCCTGTCGTTACGGCTGCATATATACGGCACTACCATACACCATCGATATAAGCACCGGCAACATCTCCCCTAATAACCCGAATGCGTGCGCTAAAACTTCACAAGAAATAGAAAGTTGTAATGTTGAGGAAAGATTACTTTTCTAGAGACGAGACCTGAGTCGTGGTTGTGTCTCCACCTCAAGAGGCGGTCTGTCGTCAAGTAGACGGCTGTTCTCTGGGTCATAAAGCGGCTCAGTGACAACTGTAGAAGGCACGCGTCGGCCGAAGTACTCGATCTCGACAGTTTCGCCGATGCTGACATCGCCGGGTAGCCAGGCATATGCGATAGGCGTACTGACTGTGAAACCGAACGCTGCAGTAGTGATGTAACCCACTGCCTTGTTTTTGTAGAAGACGGGCTCTTTGCCCAATATCATAGAGCGACCGTCATTGACAGCAAGGCATCGCAACCGACGACTGGGCGTCTTGGAAAGGCGCATGAGCGCAGCTTTGCCAACGAACTCTTCTTTCTTATCAGCCTGGACGGCCGACACGACGCCTGCTTCAACTGGGTTGTGCTCTGTCGTCATGTCTGCTCCGTATGTTCTGTAGCCCTTTTCTAGTCGCAGAGCGTTGAGAGCAGCACGACCAGCTGCAATAATGCCATGCAGCTTTCCGGCCTGAAAAACGGCATCCCATAGTCGTAGTCCGAGTTCTGCGCTCGTTTGTAGCTCCCATCCGAGTTCTCCAACATATGATTTTCGGAATGCTAGGACCGGAATCCCGGCAACGTGTACCTTTTTGACGCCGAAGTATGGGAGGCCCTTGTTCGAGAAGTCGTCGGTGCTGATACCGGCGATGACGTCTCGTGCTCGTGGGCCCCAGAGACCAATGCTACAGGTGCTGCCAGTGATTTCTCGTACCTGAACATATCGGTTTGGAGACTGTTGACGCTGGAAACGAGCTTCCCGTGAGAGGTAGTGGAATTCTGTTGCAGAATTGGCACCAATCTGGAAGACGTCTTCCTCAATACGAGAGACAAAGATATCGCCTCTAATACCGGCGGCATTGTCAAGGAGAAGCGTGTATGTAATCGAACCCGGCTCTTTGTTGAGGTCGCTGGTGGTCAAACGCTGAAGAAGATCAAGGGCGCCTGGGCCGGAAACCTCGAACCGGTGGAACGCCGTCATGTCATACATGGCGACGGCATTTCGTGTTTTCCAGGCCTCTGCAGCAGCAATGGGAGAGTAGTGTTGTGCAGACCAAGCATCTCTCTCGACTGGCTGCCATTTCGCCGGAAGATATTTGAGTAGTTCTGCATTTGCTTCATACCAGAAAGGACGTTCCCAACCTCCAACTTCGAGGAAATATGCCCCCATCTCACGCTGTCGAACGTTGAAAGGACTGATTCGTAGATTTCGGGGTGAGATCTTCGGTGCAAGAGGATGAATGATGTCGTAAATTTCAACAAAGTTTTGTTGTGATGTTTCCGAAACGTAATCTTGGCTCATCTGGATCTCTTCAAATCTTGAGATGTCACACTCTCCGATGTCGATTTCTGAGCGTCCAGTAGTGAGCAATTGGGCGACCGCTTGAGCGATGCCCGCTGAGTGCGTCACCCAGACAGCTTCTGCAACGTAAAAACCTTCCAAGTGTGGTGCTCGTCCAATAATGGGTCCTCCATCAGGAGTGAAAGAAAATATACCGTTAAATCCATCGGCGAGATGCGTGTCCTTGAGAGCAGGCAACAGCTTTTGGGATTCCTTCCATGCAGTCTCGAAATCTCTAGGAGTGAAATCAAGACGAGAGGGCATATTCTTTTCGTCTACATACTGTGGAGTAAGACCCAAAGATGCAGCGACAACAGGCATAGGGCGATGACCATAGTACCCAATACCATATTGGTCGCCATGCTCTCGGTAGTAGAGATCCTGATCTTGATGACGCAATATTGGGAGGGTGGCGTTCATTCCATTGATTTTCGAGTTAACATCGCGGTTTTTCAGACCTGGAACGGCAGTTGTCTTTGCATACTGATGCGCCAATGGAAGTAGTGGTACTTGAAGACCGACCATGGCTCCGATCTCAACTCCCCAGAAACCGGCGCAGGACACAACGATGTCGGCTTGAACAGAACCATTAGGCGTCGTGACACCAGTGACGCGTCCATTTGATCTCTCAATACCGGTTACAGGCGTCGAGGCAAGATAACGGACGCCTGCCTCCTGTGTGCGTTCAATAAGAAGCTGGGTTGCTCGCGCCGCTAGAGCTAGACCATCGGTCGGGATATGCAGACCACCAAGAACGGAGTCTTTGTTCAGCAGAGGATACATTTCGACGCACTCTTCCCTGCTGATCAGTCGTGCGTCGATGCCCCATGAAGAAGCGTAGCCGTGTCTGCGTTTAAGCTCTTGCAATCGTTCAGGAGTTGTTGCGACTTCGAGACCACCCAGTTGATTGAAGCATCCTTCCCCATCTTTCTTGATTGATAATAACTTCTCCACTGTGTATTTCGCAAGTCTTGTCATTGTCTTTGAAGGATTTGTTTGGAACACAAGACCGGGTGCATGTGATGTCGAACCGCCGGGCATATTGAGCGGACCCTGCTCAACGACCGTAATATCTTTCCATCCTCGAGAGACCAGCTCGTCGGCAAGATTGACTCCCACAATACCGGCTCCGATGATAACAACTCGTTGTGAAGTCGCCATGTTGAAAATGTGATTGATGCGCAAGAATCCGCTGCGGGCAACGAGCCTTCTTGAAGGCTGCAGTTTGCCCCGATATGCGGCGATGATAGCATCTTGAGTGAAAGCTTTACCCTCTATAGAATCACAAAAACAATGCCGAAGGGAAGCGCATGCCGCCCCGCAGCAGGTCGTTCGATGCGAAGGCAGTGCGGTAATCCGTGGTGATTATTTTTGCTAAAAGCGGAATAGCTCGAGCGGAACCGCTTGGTGGCACCTTGCAACACCATCAACGCAATACACGCAAGAACGCACCCCACCTCAAATGCATGTGTTATTGTCCTTCTATGTAGAACATCCAAGTATCGATTTGTAGGACAATGTCTTTACTCGGGTGTAAACACTCTCTCCAAAGGATGCTGTGGGAGAAGGCGAAATGTAGATCCATTTCCACGAACTTTTCAATAAAAGTCAGCAACACATTCCTTATGGACACGCTGGATTTTGTCAAGATCCAGACTCATATTCCCAATAGACTAGTACTGTATTGTGTGAGTTCCACGACGGTGATGAAAGATTACTGAGGTAGGCTCTCTTCTGGCAAGCATGCTCACAAAGAGGAGAAGATGAGCCGACAGAAAGTTATACGAATCGCCATATCAGCTAACTAGCTTTCAGAACAATAGAAGCTGTTGGTTGGCGATTATTGTGAGAAGTACTTGTTATAATCCTGCTCTGCCAATGTGCTATATGGCATCGGGTAAAACTTCAACGTAAGCTAGGCGTGGTCATCTCATGGAATACTACCTAGAACGAACATAGCAGCTTTCTCTATACTAGAATGAGATACTTCGTAACTTCACACAACCGTTAACCAAGAATAGCGCTATGGTAGTTGCACTGCGGCCGCCAGCAAAGTTAGTGAGCTGCAACTTTCCGCCACGGGCTTCCCTGCATGAGTGGCTCTACTGAAGAAACGATACGGCGACCAGCAAAAGTACAGACCACGGGCAAGTGTCGGTGCTGCTAGTTGTTGCTTAATCACGGTCAACACCGGAACCTAGTTCAGTGTACAAGGCATAGGGATACCTACAGAGAACAATCTTCAATCGCCCACCAACAACAACATTAGACACTTTGCATAGAGAAGCTGTTCTCGTAACCTCATGAATGCCTTCATATTTGATGCCAACGTAGTTGTGTTCCATCATCACTGGATAGATTGAACGAGGGTATGTGTTATCGGTTGGACACGTATTTTCCATTAACAATATAGCCGCATTTCATCCAGATCACTGGTGAGTCATCGATTCAACACCTCCCATCTGAAGATTATATTCACATGTTTCGGATGAATCTGTGATTGCATCTCATGGGCTTTAGAATCATGTATGCACTAGCTTGAGCGTCGCATGATGAAGGCGCGCGCAAAACCTTTTGCTCGATTCACTTGCATCATCTTACAAGAAAAACCCTGGTACATCCACATTTATTAGAGAACACAATCCACGTGCTATCTATTGGTCGTGGGATTTGTGGAGTCAGGGTCTACAGTATGGGAAAGATTTCCGTTTTAGGCATGACCTAGCTCGTCCCAGGTGGCGTTTGACTATTTTAGGCCATAGATCCAACAACGACGTGGGAATGCGAATATACGAAAGGAATGGATTCCCCATTACGGCCCAGTGGTATCTGTGTTGAGCTGGAAATGCAGACGTGAATAGGGGAGCTGCACCAGGCGAGTGAGGAGGTATCACGATGCTCTTACCTGCCGTGACATAACTGTATCGTACGTTGTACGCTTATCTAGAGCGTTGGACGTTTCTATCTATATGAGAGCTTCTGGAATCGTTCTGCGTATCGGTTTCACCTCTAAGAATTGAATTCCAAGACCCTAATCTCAAGTTTGCTAGTCCTCATATTCGATTACCATGGCGGCTATTCTCAACTACGTGGGGCTTGGTGGTAGCAAGCCAGATCCAGTCGTCAAAAAGGAGAATGAATCTATTCGTGCTCTGCCTTCTAACTGGTATACTTCCCCGGAGATGTTCGAGCTAGAGCGTCGTGCCATCTTTTCGCGGAAATGGCTCATTCTCACACACTCTTCCCGCGTCAAAAATGCAGGCGACTACCTCCGTTATCAGATCGCTGGTTTCGACATCGTTTTGTCTCGTGATCGGAGCGACAACGTCACCGCTTTTCACAACGTGTGCCGGCACCGCGCATATCCTGTAATCGAGCAAGACCAAGGCACAGTCAAGATTTTTGCATGCCGATACCATGGTTGGTCATATGGCCTCAACGGCAAGCTTGCCAAAGCTCCTGGTTATCAAGACATCCCTGATTTCGACAAATCGCAAAATGGGCTCTTCTCAATACATACACGGGTAGATGTGAACGGCTTCGTCTGGATTAATCTCGACGCTCAGTCAGAACCAGAGGTTCCTTGGGAAAAGGACTTTGGGGGTGTCGACGAACAAGAGCGCTTCAAGAGCTTTGATTTCAGCAACTACGAGTTCGACCACGTGTGGAAGATTGACGCTGATTACAACTGGAAGATCGCTGCAGATAACTACAACGAGTGCTACCACTGCGCAACCACTCACCCCGACGTCCCAGAAGTGGCCAACCTCGAGACATACGACGTAACTCCCAAGGACAAGCACATCGACCACGACGCATCCGCATCGGAAGAACAGATCAAGCAGGGCATGCATATCGCTAGCACCTACTACTGGCCATACGCTTCCATGACCGTCTCGTAGGTCCCCTCCCCTCTCCCCCTCTCCCCTCTCCCACCCCACCCCCTAACATGCTCAGCCCGCACTTCTTCTTCCTCCAAAAATTCATCCCCACCACCGCCACCACGACGCACATCCACTACGAAGTCTACCGCAACCGGCACTCCCCCGCCGCCGACTTCGACAAGGTCTCCCAAATGTTCAAGCGCATCATGACCGAGGACAAGGCCCTCTGCAACCAAGCGCAGAAGAACCTCAACGCGGGCGTCTTCGTAAATGGCGAGCTGCACCCGCACATGGAGAAGGGCCCGCTGTATTTCCAGAAGATGTGCAGAGAGGAGGTGGTCGGGTGGCATGAGCGCGAGCAGGGCGCTGGCCGGGAGATTTGGCCCGCGAGGCAGAAGTTGCTGAGTAAGGGGGATAATGAGGATGTGGATTTTTGTGATAGTCTTTCGTGTTCGACGGGGGTGAGAAGTTGGAGTGGTGAGGTGAGGGGGGCCGGTATGAGGGTTACGAGTTTCTTTTGTACTGTGTGTGTGGTTGATGTTGTTGTTGGTCATAGCGAGGCGTAGGCGTTGGGACAGGGAGAAGAGCACCTCCTCTTGGGTTTTAGGTATTTCTTACACGATTTTGGTTTCTTAAGTGGTGATTCTTGTTTATATGCTGATTTGTGATGTGCGGTAGAGTCAATCGCTGGTGTGGAACACCACTCCTGCATGGGTCTACAAGTTCTAGGGGAAGAACAAGTTGTAGAGTTCAAATTGAGGATCCATCATGGAGGATTCATGTGCCTGAGTCTATCGGCAAATTCCAGGCATCGGTGCGATGCGCAAATCGCGATAGCAGATGACCAAAACCGGCCATGCCTACAATGAGTTGATGGACAGTCAACAACTAAGCTATAACGGCTTGTCTGCATACAGTTCATCACTGAGGGAGACTAAAGAGAGCAAGGCCCGTACTTCAGACATGGATAGGCAGAAGCGTTACGGGAAAAGTCACTCAGATTTTGGAGCTGAACCCTCTCTAGGATATATCATCATGAGATGTGCCGTTCTAATACCAGATACTCCTCGTCCTATGGTGAGGCAGCGTTTCCTCCCCAGCTTTCTCTTTCTCTTTCGCCAAGTCGTATAGGAAAAAGTCGAGAAGAATTGCGTTGACTTTAGCATCCGGCTGCAGCTTGAGGATTTCCCGACGGAGCAGCTCAATTGCCCAAATACTACAACCTACACGAACGTCAGCCATGGGAATTGAGTAATCATGTATGTAAGCATGTATACTTACCACGTATCTGCATCTCCCACGAGTGCCCCGGAGTAATCATCTCGCCACGCCGTATGCACGCCTCGAGCGGCGGGCAGTACGAAATGAGACCCAGCGAGTTCAATATCTGCGGAACGCGATAGTCTAGAGAAGTCAGACACGCACGATCAAGTAACCCTCCACGCGATACACATACCTGCAAACATAGTAATCTTGTCAATATCGTCGAACCTCCCATACCCCTCCCCCTCAAACGCAGCCCACAGATCCGCCACGAAAATCTGCGCCCGCTTCAAAAAGCGCACCTTCTTCCTCTCGTAGACACCCTCGTCTCGGAAGCACGAGAAACGCTCAGCTAGGAGGTTCACGAGGCCGGCTGCGGAGCCCTTGGCGTCGCCGATGAGCGTTACCACGCTGCCGTCGAATTGCTCGTGCAGCACGCGGCCGGCTTCTCGGAGGCACTGGACGCGCTCGGTGAACATGGGGATTTCTTCGGAGGTGGCGGAGCGGAAGACGTAGCGGAGGAGATCCTCTGTGCAGTGTTGCTTGTTGAGGGGTGCTCCGTCTTTGGGATTGCTGTCAGATTTTGGAGGCTTGGAAACTTCTGTTGGGAGGGCGTTTGGTGTTTTGGTTTCTTGTGTGTCTTCTGACATTGATTCGTCTGTGGTGGTGGTAGGCTCGTTTGGAGCAGCATTAGTACCAACATCGGAAGCCTGTTGAGGAGCCTGGTTATCAAGTGACTGCTCCACAGCAGACTCCCCTTCTTTAGGTTGCTGTTCCGGGGCCGGGTCTGGGTATATGCCTGTGTCGAAATCACTATCTGGCAGACGAGGGGCTTCGGGATCAGCCCATGGAGGCGGGACATCACCAGACGTTGCTGCGACGGCGTCTGATTTATCTTCTGTGTCTCCTTCGTTGATCCAAAATTCCGGAGTGGTGATAGGTATCCCTTCGTCGAGCGCCCTTTGGAGCGAGGCAACAAGACTCCAGTACCCCGTCCAGTTCTTGCCCTTGTAGTTGACGGCAAAGCGCTGCTCTTCGCTCTTCTCGCTCCAGAAGCTGAAATTCAACAGATCCATGGTGAAGATGAAATTGACGGTGGCCTCGTCCTTTGGTTTTGGATGCAGCTCATGCTCAGCCCATGTCTTGGTACTGTATTCCCGTTTCTGCATCTCCTCCAGGACCGCAATGGCTGCCAGTTTGGTGTGGGACATGCCGAGGGCGACGTCAATGCTATTATCGTATATGAATTGGGCATTTTCGAGCACCTTTGTTTCGGGAGGGGCGTTGGGATTCGAGCCCCCCAGGCCAAACTTCTGCCGTAGCAAGGCCAACAGCTCGTGATCTACATCGTCGTCCGCCATGTTGCCTAGTTGTCGAGGACGGGCTGTGTTGCTGACAATTTTTTTCCGGCGAACGAATATTACAGCCCCGCTCGTCCCAATATCTTACTTGACGTCCAAACAAGCTAGGTGAGGGGATAGCGCAGCACGTGGGTAATAGATCCATGGTGCCTATTTCGACCGTGGATCCCCATTCACCGCCAAACCGGGTAATTTTTAGCGCGCCAAGGGCATGCGGCTCTTAAACTTCGCCTGTCGCAATTGGATCGCGCTTGTCCGTGCCCAGTGACGTTCGAACCCGCGGCGCTCACAACCCTACAACGCCCTCCTCCCACTCGAGCACGACCGCCGCAAGCCAAGGAACGACGCATTGATGGCCATGGGACGCGACAGAAACGCGAGCAAGAGCCTCGGCTCCGGCCTGCATGCGCGCATCAAACAGGTACGTCGATTCAGCCTCTCGCGGGCGCATAGCAGGCGCCGCGGACCATGCCATGTGCTGATGGTAGTGTAGGCGCGTGTGTTGATGGTGGGCGCAGGAGGCATCGGCTGCGAGCTCCTCAAGAATCTCGTCCTTACCGGCTTCGGCGAAATTCACATTGTCGACCTGGACACCATCGATCTCAGCAACCTGAACCGCCAGTTCTTGTTCCGAAACGAGCATATCAAGAAGTCGAAGGCATTGGTAGGTGGCGAGGCTCCGCGCGAGGAGACACCATCTACTTGAACTGACGCTGGGGCTAACCGGCAGCAGGTCGCAAAGGAATCGGCGGGCAGGTTCAATCCCAATGTCAAGATCGAGGCCTACCACGACAACATCAAGGACCCCAAGTTCAATGTCGCATGGTTCAGCACATTCGAGATCGTGTTCAATGCGCTGGACAACCTGGAGGCGCGTCGCCATGTGAACAAGATGTGCCTCGCGGCCGATGTGCCCCTGGTCGAGAGCGGTACCACCGGCTTCAACGGCCAAGTGCAGGTCATTCGGAAGGTGTGTGATGCGGCGCAGCACCTGCGAAGAACCCCAGAGCTGACTGTTCGCCAGGGAAAATCCCAGTGTTACGACTGCACCCCCAAAGACGCACCCAAGTCATTCCCCGTCTGCACGATTCGAAGCACGCCCTCGCAACCGATCCACTGCATTGTCTGGGCCAAGTCCTATCTCTTCACCGAGATATTTGGCACCTCGGAAGACGATGCGCCAGAGTTGGACCACAGCGAGGATTCGGAGAATGCGAAGGAGATCGAGAACTTGCGCAACGAAGCCCAGGCATTGAAGCGCATCCGAGAGTCCATGGGTTCCGAGAATTTCTCCGAGCTTGTCTTCAACAAAGTTTTCAAGGAAGACATTGAGCGACTGCGGAGCATGGAGGACATGTGGAAGATGCGAAAGGCACCTGTTGCTCTGGACTACCAGGATCTTGTTCAGAAGGTGGGCGCAGTGGACAAGGATGTTGCACAGCAAGATCAGAAAGAGTGGTCTGTTGTTGAGAACTTTGCCGTCTTTCTGGACAGTTTACAACGGCTGAGCAACCGCATGGAGGAGACGAGGGCCAATGTCGACACTGGAAACGCCCCGCCGATTCTTACCTTTGACAAGGACGACGTGGATACGCTGGATTTCGTTGCTGCGAGCGCGAACCTGAGGTCCATTGTTTTCGACATCGGCGTGCGGTCCAAGTTTGACATCAAGCGTACGATACATGACATTTATTTTGGTCTTATTTACTGACAACATTAGAAATGGCCGGCAATATCATTCCTGCAATTGCGACAACCAATGCGATGACAGCATCCATCTGCGTGCTACAAGCATTCAAGGTGATGCGCAACGAGCTGAACAAGGCGAAGATGGTGTTCCTTGCGCCGAACGGAACAGAGCGACGATTGACAACTGAAGCGCTTAGCCCGCCAAACCCCTCGTGTCCTGTCTGCAGCGTTGCACAATCAACCCTCTTGGTCGATGCCAACCGGGCGACACTAAACGACCTTGTGGAAGGCGTGTTGCGGCTGCAATTAGGCTACGGCGAAGAGTTCAGTATCAACAGCGAGGCTGGCTTGCTCTACGACCCAGAGGAAGACACGAATTTGGCGAAGACCTTCAGCGACCTGGGCTTGAAGAACGACACATCCATCACGATTATCGACGACGCCGACGAGGATGCAAAGGTCAATCTGGTACTGCACATTTCCGAGAAAGAGCTGGATTCAGAAGCAAAACCGATCGACCTGGCACAGAATCCTGACATCCCGTTGAAGCCCAAGGTTGCACCCACCGAGACGAACGGCGACGCGCCACCAGTTGTTACGAATGGTCTCACTAACGGTGTGACCGAAAGTGCTACCGGTGGCCTAAAGCGTACAGCTGACCAAGCTGGCCTTGAAGATGAACTCATCAAGAAGAGGGGCAAGGTCGCTGCCAAACCTGACGACGATGTTGTCTTGGTGGACGATGCCAATGACGGCATCATTCTCATCGACGACTGATTCGGTTCTCGCCTCCTGCGAGCGAGCAGTGTGGCTGTTCTTCACAGGTGCATCATGCGGTTTTTCATCTCCGGATCGCCGTATGGTCCACCAGTAAAGACCTGTCTTCTCTCTTTTTCATCCTTGCCATCGTTTGGCCAGCACCATGACAGCTGTTCATGCATTGCCTTACATCATACCTCTGTTTTACATAGACCCATGTTCTTATCGACCTCCAGCCCACCCATAGCATTGCTTTCTATCCCTGGCGTTTTGGAGGACCGAGCGAATTATACCTGGGACTTGGACGGTTAGCCAGCCTTTACGTTTGCGGTTTGTTAGGTGGTTGGGAGACGCCAGCGAGCGGTCGGTCGGTCGGTCGGGGCGCCCCTTCAGACAGCGGAAAGCCCCCCATCGAGGTTGATCACGCAGTTATGCGCGTACTCGTTCTGCGCCAGGAACAGCGCTGCGGACGCTATCTCCTCGGGCTTCGCAAAGCGCCCGAGCGGGATCCGCGCGGACAGCGCCTCGTGGTCCAGATCTGTAAAATACATCATATGATTAGTGAATGATTCAACGAGCATCGCGCCCAGCGCACCCAAATCCCCGTCCAACAAAAAACAATCTCCTCCAAACCCACCTCCCCTACCCTCCCAAACCCAAACCCAACCCCCATGCAAATCACAAATCATGTACATACCTTCCACCATCCCCGTCTCCACATACCCCGGCACCACAGCATTAACCCTCACCCCGCCCCTCCCCAGCTCCCCGGCCAACCCCCTCGTAAACCCCAACACCCCCGCCTTACTCGCCGCGTACGCAACAGCCCCGTACCCCCCGTGCGTCCCCAGCAAACTCGCAACATTCACAATACACCTGTTGTTGGACCCCGGCTCCTCCCCCGGCCCGTCCCGAAAAACCGGTTCCGCAAGAGGAACCGCGTCCCCAGCATCACGCCTGTGAGATTCGTGTCGACGATGTTTTGGATTTGGTCCGGGGATGTTTTTGCGAAGAGAGAGCGTTGCGATATCCCGGCGCAGTTTACGAGGACGTCGATTTTGTTGTTTGCGTTTGCATTTGCGGGCGTGGGGGTTGGCGAGGAAGAGCGGGACGAGGACGGGGAAGAGGAGAGCGCCTTGCCGATGCCGTCTTGGCTCCAGAAGGAGGGAGAGGAGACGGAGCCTGCGATGTAGGCATGGGGCGAGGAGGAGGAAGGGAGGGGGTATTTTTCGTTCAGAGCAGAGACGGCGGATTGGAGGGGGGCTTCGAAGCGCGAGACGAGCGTGCAGCGGTACGAGTTGCGGGCGAAGAGGTGCGCGATGGCGAGGCCGATGCCGCGGGAGCCGCCGGTGATGAGGACGTGGGGGGTGGGCATGGTGGTGGGTGTGTTGTATGGATTATGGGAGGCGCATATCTGGTGGGATTACGTGGTTGGACAAGTTTCCGTGGTGAATATGGAAATTGGAGGGCGCGCTCAAAACGATGATGTAAGGTAAGGCGACGCGAAGAAACGTGACACCGCGCTAGGCCGCCGCCCTCACCCACTCGCGACTTTCCCCGCCTACAACACAACCCCACAACGAGGGTCCGTCCTCTTCTATCCTCTTACATACATACTCGCCTCGCCTCCACAACTCCCCCGCCGACCACCGCCATGGCCGACCAGCAGAAACTCTCCGAGTACGTCACGCTCGTCTCCAACGACGGGTACGAGTTCAAGATCCTGCGCTCCGCCGCCTGCATCGCGGGCACCATAAAGAAAGCGCTGGACCCGTCTTGTTTGTCCGCCCTTTGCTACTCGCTCTGAAGGTCTCAATGTTATTGACGCGGTTCACAGCGGGCTTCCGCGAAATGGAGCAGAATCGCGTCGAGCTGCCGACCATCAAGTAAGTTCTCGCTGCGCCCGTCTGCCTGTGAGGATGGTGGTGATTTCTAACTGGGCTGCAGTGGAGTCGTGCTGGAGAAGGTCTGCGAGTATCTTTACTACAATCAGAAGTATGCAGAGAGCAAGGATGTTCCTGACATGGAGATTCCGCCGGAGCTGTGCTTGGAGCTGTTGATTGCGGCGGATTACTTGGATGGTATGTACATGCCTCGGTGCGAAATATGCTGTCTTTTGTTTAAGCGACATGGTTTCTGCAAACTTTGGGAGTTCTTACGCTAATTCTTTTGGTAGCTTGAATGGCCTAGGGACAGTGGCGTCGGTCCGGACGTCACCCTTATTTGCATAGACCCAGCGCTTTTCTCTCGCCGCGCTGAAGGAGCGCAAAGTTACTTCTGTCGACGTGATGAAAGAGTTTCCACCGAAGGGCATGATGAAAAGCGTGGAGTCACAATCTCTTGCGAAGAGAGCACGTGGAATTGCGGATGGAACTCACACTTGTCACCTTGATTGGACTCAAATTGTCATGTAAACTCTGTCATTAGGACCTGCCGTGCAGCTTGTGTATAGGTACAGATAAGAGATAGCATGACCTTTCCCCCAAAAGATACCCAGCCGTTTCCCCGGTTTTCAATGACCCCTACGGATGTGCGCAGTCACACTGCATCGGACGCTGGCAAATCCGTCACCCCCATCCTTGGAAGTCCCGCCTGTAATAGACATGGTGTCGTCATCATGTTTGCTCACGCAACCAGGTAACCTAAGAGATACACCGTTAGCTGTGGGGCTTGCGCAATACAACAACCATTTATATCTGCCATTAAGAGAGCATAAACGTACTCGAAGAGAAGGCAGTGGTGGTCAGGGTCGAAATCGGCATAGACAGTCGCTGGTTGCGGCTTTATCGGTTGACACTCCCCTGTCGGCTCGAGCTCCACTGCTCCGATTTTGAGCTTACGAGGAGCGAGAGAAGGAAGGGCGGCGGCGAGCGCGAAACTGGCGAGGATGGTAGCAGCGAATAAACGCATGTTGGGTGGCTTTGGTGGTTTGTGTTGATCTGGCGTAAGCAGTCAAGGACTTGGAAGGTGGGAGACTGAAGGAGAGTCTTGAGAATAGAAAGTTTGTGGATCAGAAAGTAGAGATTCGAAAGGTGTTTGAGGAGAGAACATTCTGCACAGAAGGCAGGTATTTATACATGTCGCTGATGTAATCGCCAGACTGGTAGACACGTCAATGTATGCTGCATTCGAGGATATATGAGTGAGCTGGTGTTGGAAATGGGTTAGGTGACATGGTAGCACGTGCAGATTGCGGGACCTAGGTGCACTGAACGAAGAGTCAAAGCGTCCACCTTGGAGACTCATTGATGGCGCCTGTGCAGATTATTGGACAAGCAGGACTCGAGGATGCGTCAAGGGGTTTATGCTTGGGGTAGAGGTGAGTAGTTGCTCTTGCAAAGTAGGGAAGAGTCTGATTTGGGCCTCGCTTGGTTGCTGTTGTGTGACACATAACTAGGCATGTATGTACATGTCTGACTAACACGCGGCACAGTAAGAAGGTAAACTGTGACTTAAGATTAGCACGGTAAGGAGATAAGCTTGGCTAGTAAGTGTCATTGTAAGAAGATGAGTCTTCACAACTAATCCACTATAATCGCCTGTGAAGTAAGCCTCAGGCCTTTTTTCCTCGATCGACCGAACAGACCATGCGCCCTGGCATCTATATACCTTCGGATTTCTCCAACGCCTCACACTTATACGATTTCAGAGTATCCCCCGACTCAAACTTGACCCCTTGGAGCGGCCCCGTGAAGTCATCTCCCATTTGGACATTGCAGGCTGTGTCACTAGACATACATAGTCAGCACCCATACGAACCACACAGAATACCCATCGCCACACTTACATATACAAAGCGCACCGGCTATCAGAAAACAAAGTGATATACTGATAATCCCGCGCCTCGACGATCTCATTGCACGTTGAGTCGCCGATCAGCGTGAGGGAACTTTTCGAAGTGCCGCTGGCGTACTCCTTCAGGTACCCCACAGCAATACGTAGTGGAGAATTACGAGCTCTGCTTCCCCGTTAGAAAGGGAGAAAAAACCGCGAATGTGATACTTACTTCCGAGCCTTCTCAGAAACAGCGCGATTCCACCCACTACGGCCCTCAACCGCGACCCTCCCACACTTATACGCCGAACGCTTTCCTGTCAACTCCCAGTCCACCTGCGGTCCCTTGATCACCTCCGCTGTGTGCGAGGGATCGATCTTGCAGTATGGATCACTATACGTGCGTATCCCAGTTAGCCACCACACATACACCTTACATACATATATGTGTATGTATCTCTCCACTCGACCGCTGGAAACTCACTCATAAAGGGTACAAGAAACCGCATCATCGACGTCGATGGAGTGAAAGTAGGTCAAATCCATAGGAGTGCAGATGTCGTCGCACTTGAGCCAGAGTCCGACTTCGGGGTCCGCCTCTTTGACGTGTGCGCAGAAGGATGCGTGGGGGGATGAGGGTGAGGAGAGGGAGTGGGGAATGAGGAGGGCTGAGGGGGGCTAGTTAGTTGAGGGTTTGGAGGTGGGGTTGGGGGTTGGGTGGGGACTTACAGAGGAGGGTGAGGGTGATGATGGTTAGGAAATTGCTCATCTTGGAAAAAGGTGGAAAGGTTGGTGTGTAGGGGAAGGGATAAAAGAGTGTGTGGAAGGAAACTGAGGTTGGGGTTGTGAGGAAGAAATTGGTGCGTGTGGGCGCGTATTTAAAGAGAATCAATATAGTGAGAGAAGTGGGACTAGTTGAAGCGGAGTTGTTTGTATAGCTGTTGGTCTGCCTATTCTGAACGGGCGGTGTAAGGCGTCGAGACTGTTTGTACCTGCAGAGACACAAAATCTGCGACGCAAACGGGGAGGGGTGCTAAGTGTACTCTAAGCAAGGATTCTTCACACCAATCTGGGGCAAAAATCATGAGGCTCATCGGCAACAAGGATCCTCTTGATGTTTGATAGGTCATCATGCAAATGGCGTTACACACTGAAGAATTTCAGTGACATGCTTGACCGCTTGACTAAAGGGCTCAACCCAAGGTTGAAGCTGTTGACATAGAGAAGATAATGCGGCATTCACACACCGTGAGAGAAATACAACAGATCACATCGACTCCATTTTTGACTACATAGTCCTCATGCTGAGCTGCAGCCTGATCCTATACACCAAGACTACTCCTCCCCAATCCAATAGTGACCATTCACAACCCTCTCAGTTAACCTTGATAGTACCACACTTATAGTCCTTCCCATGAAACTCATCGATCGCATTATTCGTAACCGGTCCATCAAATCGCTTGTGATCTTTATTGATCGACTCGCATCCGAAACTGCATTCACCAGTTAGCCATCACGTACGCCCAAAACCCACCCAAATAGCTCAACTTACTAGTAAAACTCGCAATACATATCACTGAAGACATTGATAAAGTCAGCCCGCCGCGGTGTAGCTCCGATTTGACACATGTCCGCCTCCACCGTGATGTTCCGCTCAACATGGTGCGGCACAGTGAAGAACTCTCCGAACGTCTGCAAATTCTCTAGCTTGGGAGCGGGCCGAGGCGATGGCTTTGGATCAGAGCTAGAGCTAGTACGATGGCTGCTGGTGTGTGGGATCCAAGGCCAGTGGTCAGTCGCATTTCCGGAAGATGGGGTGGGGAACGGCGTGAATGGTGGGGGGCGGGTTGGACCGGTGGATTCTACCTGCTTTGGCACATCGGGGTGGTCAGACGGGGACTCGGTGGGGATGGAAAGAGCTGAGGCACTCCAATCGGTGGGGATTGGAACAATCGAAGCACTCCACTCCGTGGGGGTAGGAAGATCTGAGGCGCTCCGCTCGGTGGGATCAATGATAATCCTAACGCTCCCAGTGTCTGGTGTGCTGATGGGGTCAGAAGAGAAGTCGGTGGGGTCAGGAAAAGCTGGGACGCTCCACTCGGTGGGGTCGATTATAACTGTAATGCTCCCGCTGTCTGAAGTGCTGGTAGGCGAGTCAGACTGGGCGTCGGTGGGGAAGGGGAGAATCGAGGCACTCCACTCGGTGGGATTGATTATGATTGTAATGCTCCGGGTCTTTGAGATGGTGGTATACGATGGGGTATACGAGTCGCACGGGGGAATTTCGGAGGTGGGGAGAATCGAAGCGCTCCACTCAGTTGAAGTGGGTACGATTGGATCAGTCCAGGTCTCTGGAATGCCGATAGACGACGAGTCAGACAATTGAGACGATTCAGACGGTGAGGCGGTGGGTGTGGCAATAATAGAGCCACTCCATTCGGTGGGATCAATTATTATAGCTGAAAAGCTCCAGATATCTGAAGTGCTGATAGGCGAGCCGTACGGGGTGGTAGTGGAGACGGGAAGATCTGAAGCGCTCCGGGTCTTTGAAGTGCTCCGGGTCTTTGAGGTGCCGGGGGTCTCTGGGATGCCGATAGACGACGAGTCAGATGGGGAGGTGGTTGGGATGGGGAAGATAGAGCCACTCAATTCGGTGGGGTCAATTATAACTGAAAGGCTCCAGGTCTCCGAGGCGCTGATAGACGAGTCGTACGGGGTGGTGGTGGAGACGGGAAGATCCGAATTGCTCCGGGTCTTTGAAGTGCCGTGGGTCTTTGAGGTGCTGATAGACGACGAGTCAGATGGGTGGCCGGTAGGAATAGGATGGCCCGATTCACTCCAGGTCTCCCAAATGATATGTGTCGAGTGAAACGAGGGATCGGTAGGGATGGGAAGGATCGAGGCACTCCAGGTCGTCGAGGTGCTCCTAAAGGGAGGGAGATGGTGTGTCGAATTAGGATGGAATAGCGGATGGGTCTGGCTCAACGGGGCCGGGTGGGCCACTACGAGAGTTGAGAGGCTGGCAACGAAGAGGAGGATATGGTCGGAGAGCTTCATCGTGATGGTGAGAAGCTTTCGGAAGTATGATGGTGTCTCTCTGGAGGGTGGCTTATTTTAGAAGAGGAACTAAGCAGGTTGTCAAGAGTAGAGAAGGGAAGGCGATGGATTGGATTGAGCGTGAGACAGGAGCACTTTTATAGACAAAGCTGGCAAAATGTTGAGTTCAAGCGGCCGTGCTGACAAGATTACGTTCAAACGAACAAAATTGCCAGTTACCTACAATTATTGTTGATTCTGGTGAGATGTCTTAGGCGGTGATGCTTCTGGCTGATAATTGGCTCCAAAGAAGTAGTGGTTGATCCACGTCAAACGGATGCATCTAGGGGGATGCTCGTAATTGGTTCCGGCAGGTAAAGGTTGAGAAAACGCCAGGAAATTTGGCTACACCATGACGACGGAAGTTACAGTGTAATAGCTGCATTTGTCAACAGGATTATGTGTCACGATAATTAGTTTTGCCATCCCAGCAGGATGTCAACGATCTCGGATTCTCCCGACAGATCGAAGAATGTGCACATGCACCATCTTTCACAAAGAAAAAGCCCCATATATTCATAATCAAAGAGTTGTCGACTTCATAATTCATGAGAAGATTGTAAACGACTAAAAAAGGGTATCTCTGCCCAGCAGTAAACCTAACCCCACCCATCCCAATACACCAACAACAAAATACCTCCCAACAGCGCGTGTCACCCCCTGACTGGCCTTCTAGGCCGCCGGTCGTACGCTCTGCGGATTGTGAAACACATCCTTTGGATCCACCTGTGCCTTGATTCGTTGCAGTTTCTTCAAGTTCGACCCCCAGTACTTGTTCGGACCGTCGTCTCCCAACGCACGGTCTACGTATCCTGCGTAAGCCCCGAGGTCGTGGCCCAATCCATCCGTGACAACCTTGTTCAACCCTGTGAGGAAATTGCGAATTTTGTCGTCCACGTGGCCGAAGAGGTTGACGGCGTATGCCTGGTGATAGAAGAGTGCGTCGCGATGACCGTAGGCTGTGGCATCGGGGGCGACGTCGTTGATAGCGCCGCCCTCGAGGTCCCAGATGAGGAACCATGCGAGGGTGCCTTTGTCCGTTTCGTCGATGTACTTGAAGAGTTTATCAATCGAGGCGTCGGGGATTAGGTCGTCTTTGGTGTAGGCGAGGGATTTGGCGTAGAAGTTGGATTGGACGCCGCCGAGCAATTCGAGTGCTATTAGGAGTTAATACGATGATTTCTTCGATTGTCTTGGAGAGATGCTCACCTTGATCTTCAGCCCAATGACCAACGACACCAAGCCAATCATCCAGTACGATGACGCTTTCGTCAGCGTTGGGAAGCCGACTGGATATATTTAGGGTGTCAAATTCGCTCTGAGGACCAAAGAAAGTGCCGGTCACAATCACACCTAGTTCGGTCATGATGAACTGAGACGCGAATTTCCTCGACAAATCCGGGTCTGAGATCAGCTTCTGCCACTTCTTGAACGCGTTCGCTTTGTCCTGCGCATTGCCAGCTTGAATGCCATAGCTATACAGCGTCGTCTTCTCCGGCTCGGCCTGAGTCCGCACCTTGAACTCGGTGATGATACCGAAACCAGCTCCAGCTCCCTTGAGTGCCCAGAATACGTCGGCATTCTCTTTCTCCGACGCACGTACTACAGACGAGTTGGCGAGTACGACTTCGACTTCTTCGACGTGGTCCAAGGCTGACCCCCACAGCCGTGAACTAGGTCCCAAACCACCAATTGTAGCATGCCCTCCGATGCCAACCTGAGGACATGTGCCGTGTGCCATGGCGCGATTGCCATTCTCATGGAGACGCTTCGTCACGTCACCGAGAAGTGTTCCACCACCGATTGTAGCTTGCCAGGTATTCTTGTCCATTGAAAATTGTTGGAAATTCTTGAGGTCGACCACTATCGCATTGTCTGAACCTCCGATACCATAGTTAGCATAACTGTGTCCGCCGCAGCGAGGTTGAACCTTCAGGCTATTATCCACGGCGCATTTGACGATGGCGGCGACCTGCTCCGAGGTCTTTGGATATGTGACGGCAGCAGGATTCACTGGTATGTCGAGGTTATATGGCTTGACGTGCGAAAGCTGGTACCCAACGGTTGACTGTGCAGCGAAAAGGGCCTTGTTGTTCCCTACAGCGGCGACCAAGCAATTCTCGACCACGCTCGGCTTATTTCCCATGATGATGCCCTACCGATGGATCGCAAGACCGGTATCTAGAACATATAAATTGCACAGGGTCCGGCTACGGACAAACATTCAATGTTAGCAAAATTCTCCTACTTCCCTGGTTCAACTGAAAGCATTAAACCAGGTTCGATCGGGTGATACATACAGTGAGCACTAGCAGAGGTTGATTCCAACACTTGTCCCAGCTCGATGCTTTCAATGCTTTCTATACCAGCACCACCGTACAATCCTCACAGGAAGTAAACGAAGAGCAACCCGCAAAGACCCAAGCAGGACCTCCCACACACTTATTCACAACGCCCATCTTGTACAAACGCAGTGCCGCCACGACACCCGCCCAGCCAAGCCCCGCCCCCCAAACGGCCTACCAATCCCACCGCTACACCCCTCTCCACCCCAGTACGTGAAACAAATTCGCGGATCCAGACGCAAAAAGCTGGGGAAGGTCGCAGACCACCCATGTCTTAGCACACAGGAACGTTAGCTGTGAGGCGTCGCCAAGCCACGTGCTCGACTGGTGAGTGGTCGCTCGCTGGCGCTTGTCTATTAACCCAGATTGCGGCCCTGGTCACATCCTTGTGCGGAGAGGGGCCGTGTGGCGCAGACGGGACCGTAGCTTGCTCATTGCGACAGTCTGGACAAGGGACACGGGTGAGGAGAGGAGAACACAAGAGTGCAAGTGTTCATCTCCGCGGTGGCACGTGCGGGTGCGAGATGCAGGTGCGATGCATGGAGGGAGGGAGGGCGTGATGTCATTTTCGGTGTGCCTGCCGTCTCTTTTGGCGCCTTGTTTGCTCGTTGATTTCAGAATGCGGGTTGCGCGCGGTCATTTCTATATCCCGATTGTAACTAGAACGTGAAGTCATGTGGTGGGAGGATGATGGCTGCTTGGCACCTATTCGCTCGCTCGTGGAAGGTGAACGCTTTGAGGACGTCCAGGATGTGATATGACGACGAAGGATGCGTTGTTGTCCCGAATTGGTCGAGAAACGATTCGTAAGTGTATAGTAAATGGGAAGGAGGCTTCGCGTTATATTACCTATGTAGACTTGAACAAAAATCACCCTTAAACAACCTTATATACCACAATCTACCTTTTGTCGCTGTACAATATCAACAACTCAGTGAACTTACGATAAATCACTATCCCAGGAACCACCCATCGGGCGATATACTATTCAAAAGCTCGTCGAGTCCCCAAATCTCGAGCACTTCCCGCCTTCTCCCCATCGAGGTCGCGATCCCGAGAATCAAATCAATACAACATTCATCAACATCAAAAACCTGAAACCATCTGCAACAATCCAAGAAAAAGCAATACAGACCATCTCCCCTCCCCTCGCTGCAATCCACCACCACTACTACCATCACCACCACAATCATCATCATGGGCTGCCACTCCTCCAAACCCACCCCCAACTCCTACCCCAACGCTTCCCACCCCGTACCACAACAAGTCGGAGCCGGCGACGCGGCTTACGATTCCTACGCCGCAGAGCAGTACGCAAAGATGAAGAAGGACAAGAAGAAGAAGAAAGCTGGGGCTGCTGGAGCGGCAGCTGGGGGTTTTGCTTCAGTGGCGGCGTGTTAGCGGGATGGGAATCTTGGTGTTGTGTGGTGAGTGATTGTATGTACTGTAGCTTATGGAGAGAGATAGTGGGATGTGGAGGGTTGGGAGATATGTTTTAGAGGGTCTGTAGTTATGTGGGTTTGGATGTTGCATTGCACCGGGTTTAATTGATTCTTCGTCGTTGATTCTTCGTCGCTCATGGGAACACTATACTTATAATGCCGTCACACCTTTTAACAGCGTGCCTCCCTGTCTTGCAAATTATGGTACACCACGTTTACATCAAGCACCCATTGCTCTTGCTAGAATGCAAATCCGAAACACCCAACCGAATCCGCTGTCCATTGACAGTCGTGAATGCCTCTACAAGCCACTCGTACCAGACCTTTCGGTCGTCCGTCTGCCGCCACATGCTGACCTCAAGCTCGGAATTGGATGGGAGATGCATCGGTGTCTGCGATACATTATTATATATTCCTGTGGAAAGAGAAAAAGCGTTTAACGTACCTTCAAAGGAAAGAAAATAGGGAACCACGAAATCATGTCCTTGCTCTTGGCATCCATCGTCACCGGGTTCGTGCTCAGCTCAACCGGGCCCTGCGACCCGCTGTACAGCACCGTCTCGAAGTAACCGGCGAGACCGTGGCACACGCCCTGCTCTTGAATGGGGTACGTGACCTTGCATTCCCGGTAGTTGTGCTCGTTTGCACCGTCGCCGCCCATGAAACCGCCACCTCCGCCAACCGCCGAACCTCCACGTCGGAGGGATGATTGAGCGAGCACAGTTGGAGGTTGAGGGTGCTTGAACTCCCACGCGGTGTGGACAATGGGCTCGAGAGGAGGGTTGAGATCGAAGTCCTTCATCTTTCTGCCATCGGAGAGCTGGGCGGCAATTTGTGGCTGGCTCGGCTGGATGGAGAGGAAGTCGAATTGCGAGAACATGACGACCCAGGGTATTTCAAAGGCGCTTGAATCGACTCCGCTGGTGGCTCGCGAATAGATATCGGTGTAGAGCTTTGGCGTTGAGATAGGCGTCATGTGTGCGGTGTAGCTAGCTGGAATGGAAATACCGTGATCAGTGTTCAACACATGCTGGACACCATCCAAGCACTCCGGTGACAGCTCGTTGTCTGCGAAGCTACCAAGCAACTCGCTGACAAGAATATCCACTTTGCCAAATGTTCCATCGGACTTGGCTGGACCTTTCCACGCGCGCATATCCGTCTTGACGACTGTGACCTGTCCACCCCAGACCTCCTTGTTGCGGTTTTGAAGCACAACGTAGGCGTTGGGGTTTTTCTCGACAGCATAGACACGGACTGGTACACCGGTACGCTGGCTTGCGTTCAAAGCACGGGTTACCAAAGGACCGCGACCAGAGCCCACAACAGCAATGACAACGGCACCATCCTCGGAGCTGGTAGACTTCTGTTGAGAGCGCCAATCTTCGAGGGCTCTAGCAACGGCCTCTTCATACCACGCGTACTTGATAGGGTCCTTTTCGAAAACTTCATAAGTGATCGACTCAAGATTGTCGGCAAGGGGTTGCAAAGGACTCTGTAGGTAATCCTGGAAATTGTCACCAAAACGCTCTAGCTGCGTTGCAGGAGGCTGATTCCGTTGCATGTAACGCATGTAGCTCAAATAGGGCGTCGGGTCACTGCTGCTGCTCTTCTTGGGCGTCTTCTTTCCCATCTGCGCTGCTTCGGCGGGAGTTGGAGCTGCAGTCATGGACGAGCCCGGACTAGGGGCATCTTCTGCTGCTGCAGGTGAGAGGTATCCCGAGTGGTAATCCATAATGGCATCCGGGTCATCCACGCCAGGTAGCGGGCCGATGTCTGCGAGAAGAAGCCACGGCGTGGTTTTCAAGCGCATGCAGCGCATGATGAACAGCTGCAAAGTCTTGTGTAGCACCCAGCTACCCCTTTCGTTCGATATGAAGGTGTTCGCGGAGAGGATGAGCAGACGGATTGGTTCGGAATACCATCTTGATTGGAGGGACAATGATGGAAGTCTCTTCGGTAGATCGAGTGCTGGAAAAAATAGTTAGCCAAGGCCCCCACGCTCGAAGGGTGCAGTTCGACCACTTACCGACTGCTAATCTGCTGTTGTATTTGCAGATCGACCGGACTGTGTTCCATGCATCCCAAGCGGCAAAAGAATCAGGTACCTGAGCAGCATTTTCAGCATATTCGGGTCGCACAAAGCGTGCCAAGTCGCCTAAATCTTCTTCTACGGAAGTCTTCGAAAAGTCCACGGGCATCAAGATATGCAACTGGACATATGCACCTGTGGCAAGAGCCTGCTTGATAGCGCGAGCATACTGGGCCACGCCGTTGGTCCCATTCTTTGCGCGGGGCCCAGGAACAACCAGATTGACCACTCCGCAAAAAGCGGCATATGCAACCTCCAAGCTGAAGACCTGCCTCGAGAGGTGTGCGATGATGGGGTCGGGTGAACCAAGATCAATCCAAGAGCTGGTGAAAGCAATCAATTGAGATATCAAGTGGTCTGGCTGCAGCGGCGTATCGTCGTTCTCGAGCGCAGGAATCAAGGGAAGTGGCTGCTCCTTAGCAGAGCCTTCGGTGGCCTGGGTGTGGGCGCTCAGTAGACTCAGAACGCGCGAATGGAAGTTGTCGTTTGTGACGGGGGTCGTAAGCATATCATACTGCAAAATGTCAGTCCTGTTTCGAACTCACAATATACTAGAACCAGCGCAGTGACAGGGTGGTTTGGTCTGGATGAGATGGATGCTGTGTTCTGGTTCACGAAAGGAAAAATAATGCAGTGCTTACACCAAGGTCATGTGCATGCTGTACAAACTCGGTGGTCACAGGGAGCGGCCGCTTGGTCTCGTGCTCCCCGATATAGAAAACCGGACGGGTTTCCTCCATGCTGTAGGTCGAGTCTGCCATGATGGCGGGGGCGGGGTGCAGGTGGGCACAGAGCAGTGGCCTGGGTCAGTCGGGGCAGCACGGTTGGGTAGCAGATGCACAGGTAGGAAGAAGCGAGGACTCGCTGGATTGGAACGACTATTGCTACATGTTGCCTAACGAGAAATTATGGTCGTCCCTCGCGGCCGAGTCGGTGTGCCTGGTACGCAAGGGTCCGTCCGGCCCTTTCGCGTGGGCCGCTAACAAAACGTCTCGGACGGCAGGCGCCATCCAATAGCGTCACGTGTTGCGCCTGCCTTCTCTAAAGCTAGGGCATACTTTTTGCCGGCGCAAGAAAAGTTGACGACCATCATCACCGCCGCGAACCCCCGCTAATCCCCGTGAAAATGGCTTCCAAGCGCGAGCACGCAACGGACGACTCCGCCAGCACCAAGCGCGTCAAGATGGAGAACGGAAACGGCAAGCTGGATGGCGCCAACAACCCATACCTTGCCCACTGGAACGACGACAGTAAGCTTTTCACTCTGGCGGCGGATGCCTACCCAGCGCGTGTTTACTCACCCTCGTGCAGAGCCCAATTCCGCCGGCGGGCTTTCGAGCTTCAAGCGCCACGCGACCACCTCCAAACAAGCGTCCGTCGCCGAGGATGGCCCTCTCAACGCCTTCACCGGCAAGGCACTCTCGAACAAGTACATGGGCATCCTGAAGAAGCGGAGAGACCTGCCTGTGCACAAGCAGCGCGATGAGTTCCTAAAGCTCTACCAGGAGAACCAGATCCTCGTCTTCGTTGGTGAAACCGGTTCCGGAAAGACCACCCAAATCCCCCAGTTTGTTCTCTACGACGACCTCCCACACCAGAGCGCCCAGATGGTCGCCTGTACCCAGCCTCGTCGTGTCGCCGCCATGTCCGTCGCCCAGCGTGTCGCCGAAGAAATGGACGTCGAGCTCGGAGAGGAAGTCGGTTACAGCATCCGTTTCGAAGACAAGACCGGTCCCAACACCATGCTCAAGTACATGACGGACGGAATGTTGCTGCGCGAGGCCATGCACGACAACAACCTGACGCGGTATAGCACCATTATTCTCGACGAAGCCCACGAGCGTACGCTTGCGACCGATATCCTCATGGGACTGCTGAAAGAGGTGGTTTTGCGCCGCAAAGATCTCAAGTTGATCATCATGAGTGCCACCCTTGATGCCACCAAATTCCAAAAATACTTCCACAACGCTCCGCTACTCGCTGTTCCGGGTCGTACTCACCCAGTCGAAATCTTCTACACACCAGCACCAGAGCGAGACTACGTTGAGGCCGCACTTCGTACCGTCCTTCAGATTCACGCAACCGAGGACGAGGGCGATATCTTGCTATTCCTTACCGGAGAGGAGGAAATTGAGGATGCTTGCAGGAAGATCACCTTGGAAGCCCAAGATCTAGTTAGGGAAGACGCCGCCGGACCCCTGGTTGTATACCCGTTATACGGTACCCTCCCTCCCGCACAGCAACAAAAGATTTTCAGTCCCGCGCCTGCGCCCGCACGACCTGGTGGACGACCCGGACGCAAGTGTATCGTCTCGACCAACATCGCCGAAACCTCGCTTACCATTGATGGTATTGTGTACGTTGTTGACCCGGGTTTCAGCAAACAGAAGGTGTACAACCCCCGTATTCGTGTCGAATCGCTGCTTGTGTCGCCTATTTCCAAAGCCTCGGCTCAGCAGCGTGCTGGTCGTGCCGGTCGTACCAGGCCCGGAAAGTGCTTCAGGCTGTACACCGAGGAAGCCTTCAAGAAGGAGCTCATCGAGCAGACATACCCAGAAGTTCTCCGGTCAAATTTGGCGAGCACTGTTCTGGAATTGAAGAAGCTGGGTGTTGAGGATCTTGTCCACTTTGATCTTATGGATCCCCCAGCCCCCGAGACCCTGATGCGTGCGCTTGAAGAGCTCAATTACTTGGCGTGCCTGGACGACGAAGGTGAACTGACCACTTTGGGATCGCTCGCCTCGCAATTCCCGCTTGACCCGGCCTTGGCCGTCATGCTGATCGTGTCGCCGGAGTTCTATTGCTCGAACGAAATCTTGTCGCTCACCGCCCTGCTCTCTGTGCCGCAAATCTTTGTTCGTCCCGCAAACAACAGGAAGCGTGCCGATGAGATGAAGGACCTTTTCGCACATCCGGACGGTGACCACCTGACGATGTTGAATGTGTACCATGCTTTCAAGAGCGAGGAGGCGCAAGCCAACCCCAAGCAGTGGTGTCACGACCACTTCCTTTCATACCGTGCCCTCCAGCAAGCCGACAACGTTCGGATGCAACTCAAGCGCATAATGGAGAGAGAGGAGCTCGAACTCATGTCCACAGCTTTCGATAACAAGAAGTATTACGAGAACATCCGGAGGGCTCTTGTAGCCGGCTTCTTCATGCAGGTCGCCAAGCGTGAAGGAAATGGCAAGACGTACACCACAGTCAAGGATGAGCAAAACGTGCTGCTCCATCCCAGCACCGTGCTTAGCCAGGATAGCGAGTGGGTTGTCTACAACGAATTTGTTCTCACCACAAAGAACTACATTCGCACGGTCACTTCGGTCAAGGCAGAGTGGCTGCTCGACATCGCGCCCAACTACTACGACATCCAGTCTTTTAAGAAGGGCGAGATCAAGCTCGCACTGCAGCGGGTGGCGACGAAGGTTCAGCGCAAAGAGGCCGAGAAGAGCAAGAGGTGAGAGTGAGCAAGCTGTCTTTCGGATATCTGTATTACATGAAAATGCATTCAATGGTGTTCTATTCTCCGACTTGAGGTTTAGAGCCGAGATACCCTGCTACGGCTGTGTGGCTTGGATGGGACGTCCTGGGGAGGAGGGTTGTAAAACTTAGAGGGATTCATAGGCCTTTTCTCATACTCTGGCACATTGCCAGGTCTTTTTATTGATCTAGTTGATCAGACCGATCATATGTATTGCTTGATGTGAATATCTGATTTCATCTCGACTTCACTTCTCCAGGCACAGAGCACCTTTCCATGTTGTCCAATCTCTCCACTAACCCAACCTATCCTAGCGTCGGCATTTCCACTCACTTACCTCCGACATCTCCAACTTTTTTGAGCTCCAGCAGCATAAACATTTCCGCGATCGCAAACGCCTTTCGCTCTCTCTGGACCCCCCAAAATGGCGCCCATACAATCCAAGGACACCGCCCTCCTCCATATCGAGCGCATATCTCAATACGTCCCCCTCCCACCCCTCTCCCTCCACTCCGCCCTCCCCGCCATCTGCGCCGAAGTCTTCTCCCCCTCCTCCTCACCTACTACGCGCCCGTCAAAGGCGTCGTCCTCGCCTACTCCGACGCGCAACTCAGCGCCTCCCCGCCAAAAAGCCAGATCCCTCAATCACACAAGTCGCGCCAGTCCGCGCCGGTGGAGTCGGAGGACGCCCGCGCCGAGAAGGAAGATGGCATCGTGCTGACGCGCT
The DNA here is from genome assembly GCA_026873275.1 of Pseudopithomyces maydicus. Lineage (NCBI taxonomy): Eukaryota > Fungi > Ascomycota > Dothideomycetes > Pleosporales > Didymosphaeriaceae > Pseudopithomyces > Pseudopithomyces maydicus. The sequence continues at coordinate 350,911 of JANTUC010000010.1, read as the reverse complement.
GCGTGGACGAGTACATGGCCCCGTACGTGTGGGCCACGGCGTCGCTGGTGGTGTGGCGCCCGGAGCTGGACTCGTATCTGGGGGCGACGCTCACGCATCAGAGTGCGACGCACATCACGCTTTCGCATTTGAATACGTTTGCGATTACGGTGTTGAAGGAGAATTTGCCCAAGGGGTGGACGTGGAATGGGCAGCAGGCGAATAAGAAGAAGAAGGGGTTTGATGGGTTGGTTGCGGATGAGGGGGTTGGTGGGTGGATGGGGACGGGATCGAGGTCAGCAAGGGGAGGGAGTTTAGTGTGAGGGTGAGGGAGTGGGATGTTAGGGGTGGGAAGGGGAAGGGGTGTTGAGGGTGGATGGGAGTTTGTTGGCGGCGGAGGAGGAGAAGAGCAGGGCGGCGAAGAAGGCGGGGAAGGCGGCGGTGGGGAGGAACCCAGCCAGGAACGGGGAGGTCATGGAGATCGACTGAGGGGTGGAAAATGCTGATTACTAGAGATTAGCAGCGCAAAACGAGAACGGATCAGTCGAGGTGCTTGGGCGGTCGTTACAGCTCTATCACGAGCAGGAGGAAACGAGCGCTTGTGGGGAGGGACAGAGGTGTTTGAGCAGCTAGGAGTAAAGGTGTACGATTGAAATTCGGGGTATATCTAATTGCTTCGACTGGGTTGCTCCTAGAGTAGCTACTACGACCGAGTCGCTCCTACTTCTCTAGGAGCAGATGCATTCAGAATGCGTCTTCTGCAAATACGAACACGATTCGTACGCTTCCATACGCACAATCTATCGCAAATTGATCCAACTGCCATGGGAAAACACTCTTCTTCATCTGCCAACGCCAACATGCCTCATACTCCTCATAGGTAGTCCTTCTTCTTACCCGTCCTCGTGTACTGGTTCAAGTGCCACTCGACGTCTCCCTCCTTACTATCCAATGTCCCACTCCTAATCTCAAACAACCTCATCGTCATCCTCGGCCCGACCTCCGCCAACTCCACACTCTGATACCCCGTCCGCACGTACACATGATGCCGCACCTCAATCGAATCCTCCCTATTCACAAACGTGATCACGCGGTTCCCCGTCTTAACCGACCCATCCCTCGGCGGAAACAAGTTCTTCAAAATCGTCACCACGCGCTGCCCCAGCTTCGTCGAGAACCCCTCAAAGATGAGATGCGGATACGACTCGCTCACCGTGCCCCGCGACGCATTCGGAATATCCGACCGCAGCACCACATTGTGCAGCGAGAAGGACGCCGTCGGCCCGTGCGGGAAGTGGCTCACCGTCATGGCAGTAGGCGTACCGCGGTGCTCGTGCAGCAGAATCGCATCCGTCATCCCCTGGCCCTTCGCACTCCCGACCAAATTCCCCAATATCATGTTTCCTCTGTTCAACCTGACGGCCGTCGGCAGCAGCAAGCGAATCTCCTTCGAGAAGGTTGCCAGCCGCGACGACGGATCGCGCGAGGTCGTGACCACTATGCGGGGGTCTACCACGCCCGAGAGCTGGGAGTATTCGTCGTCGAGGCCGAGTTCCTCCTCGACGGTGCGGTCGGTGCGCGTCTCGTCGTACTTGTAGTCTTTCCGGAGCTGGGTGTCTTCGGCGAGGTCTTTGGTGAGGGGCTTGCCCGAGGCGAGGGATTGTTTGAGGGCGGCGCGTTTGCTGGCGAGCTCGGCGTCGCGGAGGGTGAGGGCGCGCCTGTAGAGGTAGTCGCGCCTTTCGCGCGCTTGGCGTCTTTGCATGGTGGTGTGGAGGGTTGTGAGCGGTGCGATGGGTGGTGGTTGGGATTGAGGTTTCGAAGCGCGCGAGGGCGGATCGGGTGGTGTGCGGTTTTTGCCAGATGGTATATAAACAGTAAGGAATTCTGTTTAAGAACGGGAATCCTTTGTTATCGTGTGGGTGTGGAGGCAGCAACGTATAAGAGGAGAATCTGTGAGGTCGTGGATGCGCCCATCATTTTTTCGAGCAGGGTTCTCTCTAGAAGCCTTATCGATAAGTCGAAGCTTACCAGTGCCATGGGCTAAGCACGCTATCAATTCACTACATGTGCACTTGAAGTAGTAGGTATTTTTTTAGACTTTGTTCTTTTTATTCTTGTTAATCTCACTTCATTGACCGAGACTCTCGTCATATAGAAATAGGTATGTTTAGCAAATTCATTACGAACTTTAATTGCATTCTATCGCACACTACTCTAAGAAAGGCTATCTTGAACACAATAACACCGCAAGTCCACATCTTTCAACATCATGCCCCATCCTAGCTCTCATAAATACCCTTCAACCTCGGAAAAAGTCGTTCCGCAGCACCGTGATAGATTTCCTCCCGCATGTCCTCATCCATCCCATACTCATCCACAAACTTCGTGCACTCCTTCGAAAAAGGCACCGTCGCATGCGGATAATCGCTCCCAAACAGCACATGTCCCCTCTTCGCAAACCCCAAAATCAAAGGAAGAATCTCCGGGCTTCCCGAGAGCGCTAGATCAAAGTAGAAACTCTTCGCTTGACCGATGATATCTTCAGCGCTCATCGCGTGTCCGAATTCAGGCAGCGAGATCAAAGTTGAACGGCGAACGAGGAGCGGCAATGTGCCTCCCGCGTGGGACAGAATGATCTTCACATCGGGGAATTGCTGCAGGCGGTGGTTGAGGATAAGATCCATAGCCGTGCGCCCCGTCTCGTGAGGCCAGTCGAATCCCGGGCCGGGCAGCTTGTCGTTGAAAATCGAGTCGTTGGTACCGTTGATCGGGTGGACGAATACGACGGCTTTCCGGGCGTTGAGCTCCTCCCAGATGGGTACATAGTCTGGGTGGCCGAGATAGCCATCTTTGGTGGCGGTTCCGTATCGTGTGAATAGCGTGACGCCGTCGGCCTTCAGGGTATCGAAAGCGTAGCGTAATTCACCGAGGGCGAGCTCGGTGTGTTCTAGGGATGGGACTGTTGCGAAGAAGCCGGTTGTTTCAGGGCTCTTGTCGCGTAGATCCGCGCAGTAGATGTTCATGGATCGGGCGACGGCTGCGGACTGTTCTGGGTCTGAGATGTGGGAGACGCCGGGTGTGCTGACGGAGAAGATGCGCGTACGCACACCGATGGACTGGCTGAAATTGGCGTCGTCGGTGATGTTCCATTCGGGGACCTTCATACCCTTCAAACCTTCTCCCACTCCTTCACGATATATTAGCTATTGGTCAACTCTCCCGTATGTGACCTGTGACTTACCTTGGATTTCTGGAGGAATGATATGATGATGGACATCGATCTTTGGAATGGCGGCCATGGTTTGGTATAGGAACTCAAGGCTCTTTTCTCTCTCTCTCTCTCTCTCTCTCTCTCTCTCTCTCTCTCTCTCTCTCTCTGTGTGTGTGTGTGTGTGTATGCTCTGGTTGATTGTGTTGGATCTGAGAACGACGACGATTGTCGCGTTTATATAGAACAACCACAGTTCTTGACATGTCGCTGACTCGCTGTCGTCTCGAGCGCGAGGCCGACCTGTGATCTCATTTTCATCGTCACTTCGTACGATGCCCACGTACGACTCATGCGTTGATGAGATTTCGGTCCCGACATCGAGCGAAAAATGGGCTGGATTGGAGCGGAAGTGGATGTCAAGCTTATTCAAGCACAGTGGCTAATTGACGTGAGACGGAATATTCAAATCATTGACGTAAGGTATCCAACGTAGATGCTCAGCTATCCTTCATTAGGATAGCACTCGATGCGAGAAAGGTGCTTATGGTGGAAGCTGCGCAGTTCTCAGCCGCGGAACGATCCGACTTCGCGGAACATTCCGACCGGTTACACACCACCCGCATCATCTCCAGTAGAACCCGGCAGATTACATCCCACGTCCCTCGTCTTCCGCGAGCTTCACGCCACTTAGCTCTACTGAACTCATTTCAATGCCACCCGGTTCCGAGTCCGCAGCGCCGCGAAAACGGCGAAAAGTTGCTGAGTCATGTAAACTGTGCCGGGCAAAGAAGACGCGCTGTGATGGTCTACGTCCAGTGTGCTCCCCTTGTGTCGAGAAACACGCCATATGTGAATACAACGATACAACAGTAGCAGTTACAGCTGGCAATTTGTCGGATATCCAGGAGAGGTTACGACAATTAGAACAACGCGCATTCGCTGCACCGTCACATACTACGACTATTGACAACTATGCGTCCGATAACAGTCGCGAGCGACCATTTGTAGAGCACCAGACCACATACTTCATCCAACAGATTACTCGGTCTGCTGGCCCTAGCTCTTCAATAATTTCACACGCAGAACAGCACGAGCCAATTGAGACCGACTTCGGGTCCATGGTCATGCCTCCCAGGGCAGTCGCGGACGGCTTAGTGTATTGCTTCGAGACATATGTGTATCCTTTGTTTCCTGCGTTGCATATGCCAACCTTCCACCGAAGGTACAGTCGTTTGTGGGAGGCAAAATCGCAATCCAGCATGCAAAGTCTAGCTGTTGAGGCTCGGTTTCATGCTGTGCTCAATATTGTGTTCGCTCTGGGTAGCCTCAACAACTCGAGCATCGAACCGCACCTGAAGTTACGAACGGCAGACACTTTCTACCAGCGGGTGCGAAAACTCATGCCTTTGGATGCCCTGGACTTCCCCAGTATTGAAGCTGTGCAATGCCTCATTCTGACTACGATTTATCTCACGTACACTAAATACTCTTACCGGTGCTCAAATACGTTGGCGTTGGCTACGCGAACTACGCTAGCATTGGGACAGCTTATGCGTGTTGATCAGACTATGGATTCTCAGATCAATCGAGAGATGTATAAGCGTGCGTGGCACCACTGCTTACTTCTTGAACGGTGGGGAGGTTCTTTCAACTGCTGCTGCCCCAAATCGTTAACAAAAAATCCAGACTAGTATCTGCTCTGTTTGGGAGAACTTTCATATTGGGGCTCGATAAGAATATACCCTTTCCAGAGGCGATCGATGACGAATATCTCACCGAACATGATGATGGACATCAACCTCCTTCGACGCCTTCCGTCATAGACGCTTTCTTGGTCTCGGCTAAAATCAATGAAGTGCTGGATGGTGCTCGGACGGTTGATGGGGAGTCGATCAATATCGATTTTGGCCTTCATGAGCTCGCAGAAACTCTTCAATTAAACGAAAGGCTTGATACAATTGAGCAAAGTCTACCTGATCAGCTGAAGCATGACATGCCAGGAGAAATCATCACACCAAAAGATCAAATGTTCAAGATGCAAGCCGAAGCAGTGATGGTGAGGTAAGTCTCAACTAGCAATCCAGTGTAAATAATTGTTCACTCCAGTCTTACTTCCAACACACAGGATATTCAACGTTCGCCTTGTCCTCCTCCGCCCCTACCTATTAGCCTCCGCACGCAAATACTTTTCATCACCCGCATCCAAATCAACACCATCCTCGGCCGAAACCACCCTCCAACGCGCCGTAGCAAATCTATCCCTCCAAACCTCAGTATCAGCAATCAACATGCTGCACGAAAATCTAGCATCCGACTACCGCATCATGAGCTCAACCGTAGTCTTCCTAGTCATATCCGCAGCTACAGTCATCATCGCCGCATCGCTCGTCCCCGAAGTAGGAGCCGAAATCGAATTCGGCGGCGATTACTACTGTTCCATGATTGCTAAGGCATTCCAAGTACTTGAGGGCCACCAGTGGCAGATTGATGGGGCAAGGGGGCTAAGAAGCAGCTTGAGAATTTCCAGGAGACTGTGAAGAGGGCGAAAGAGGCGAGGACAGGAGGTGAGTGGCTGTTTTCTCTTGGAAATGCAAAAGATGATGCTGATAAATTCTAGTTGCGGGTACTTCATCAGGAAGTTGTGGGTCTCTGCTTTATGAGAATGACCAGATGCTTTCGGGAGGAGTGCAAAATCAAGGGATTAACTTTGGTGATCTTCTTTGGAATTTTCAGTGGTTCGACGCGAATTCTCTTTGGTTGGACAATCCTACGCTTTGATCGGGTGTTCGATGGGAGGTTGATGTATTGGTTTTATAAGATGTTCATTGCTGATGTGGAAGCATTACTCGGGTTTCATATTGGGTAAGGCGCGTCATTCTCGGACTGCGCGTCTCCCATGTGAAGCAGGTTTAATATGTATATATTTCGGAAGACATTACCTGCATAGCCCCCTAGAATTCCGGAAGCATGTTCAATAACAGAAAGACAAAACAATATAGGATCCATCATAAATCAGGTACTCCCCACTAGCTCGACGTACCACACAGGTTCGCTAAGAGAAGAGACTAGACTTGTCCATGATATGGTTAGGAGGATGAAACCTATTTTGAACGCACATAATCGCATTGGTAAAAGCCTATTGTCTGGTCTCTCTACTGCTTGCAAGTAATGATAAATTTTCCAATGACTCCTCCACACGACCGTCATCCATCCTTTCAAGCATCAATTATCCTGACCGCCCATCTCTCACCTTCCAACCTCCTCACGAGTCTCTCCATCTCCCACTCCTCCAAACACAACAACACATCCAAGGCCGGGAAACCGTTTTCTTGCCTGACCTTTGGCAGAAAGTGAATTAGCCCTTCCACAGGGGCCTGTGGCTTCCTAATTGCGACAGGACCATCCGTAGTTGTTCCTGGTATGCCCCACGCACAATCTGTACCGATATACATCCAGCTTGTGACGAAAAGATCAGGGCCGTTCATTTCATCAGCATCACATCGGAGTTTCCAAGGATTAGGTGTCCGGGAGAACAAGTTCAGACGCGGTTTGAGCCAGTCCAAGTCAATGGACTCCAGCTTCTCTGATATGGCTAGCGCAGCAGCAGCAAGTTGCTTCGTGTAAATAGAATCGTCCGATGTTTTGAAGAGCATTTCTGAAACAGGACATGAGGCTTGTACTTCGGTTACACAATTGCCGAGATACGTGTCTTTGAAGTCTGAGTCGAAATTTCGTCTGTGGTCGAAAGCGATGCCTAGCTTCGTGTTGAGTATGTTGTGCTTCGCTAAAGTTGCTGAGCGCGCGATGGCGATGTTCGCCCACATTAAGGACGCAAGTGCGGCAAAGGTTGATATTCGTCTACTGGTGTCCTTTGTCAGTTTTGTTGCCAGATCGGATATTGTTGCTTCTGGGAAGACGAATATTTTTGAAGCAAGCTTGTAGGGTTCTTGTCGAAGCTTGGGAGCGAAACGAGGTGAGCCTGGGAAGCGGACCTCTGGGCAATCGACGGCATCTGATGTTTCCGCTAGCTTGTCGAGTAAACGTCTCTGGGACTCAAAATCTTCATGAAGCTCTACAATATCTTTACGTGATAACGGCGCAGGTGCTCGGTCATGCCTCTTCGTGTGGCCACTCCAAATCTGGTATACCTTCGCGATACCTGTCCCGTCGATCACACTGTGATGCGAGTAGACACTCAATACCAACCCCCTCGTATCAAAGTTGCTTGTGCAGCTAGCACTGGGACTGACATTCCTTTCTTGAAACTGATCAGTCCTTCGGCGAATTCATCGTCATGTCCGGGATGATTCCGCAAAAGATCCGGACAAAACACATCCCGCCATATACGGAGTGGAGGAAACCCTGCTTTCTCCATCTTACTGTAATCTAGCTCTGGATTTCCAGCTTGACTGTAATTGATCGTGAATCGCTCATCAAGAAGCTCATCGGAGATGACTTCCGGATACTGGAGAGCAAGATGCCCTGTTTGAACATCTGCTAATTTCACATCGCCCGCGAGAAACGGAATCTGTCGGATGGTGGCTGCAAATCCCACTTCCAATGCTTTGAAAGCATCCTCGAAGGTTCCCGGATCTGGGAGTTCGAAGAATAGGAGATGTCGGACATACATCCTGAACATGGTCTGGTCCAGGATAGAAAGTTGAAAATCTTTCATGGTGTTTTCCATTGTGCAAAGTAGTTTGAGGTAAAAGGTTGATATTGGTTAGATGGCAGTGGCAAACGCAAGAGAAAAAAGTCGGCCACAACAGCCCCTAAGGAGCGGTAGATAATTATATCGAGAATCACCGTCTTGCGTCCAACTAAAGAGTTCGCTAGGCTTAAAGTGACTATATTAGACAAGGTACTGTTATTTGATAAGGCGATTACTGCGAGGGGGTGGAAGGGCGGCGAACGGGCGGATTAAGGGCGCTGGTAGGCGAGCTGACCAGTAAAATCGTTGCACGCCGTACGTCACTGACGAATCTATACTGGAATGCATTGCCGTATCCTCAACGTGTTACTTTCGAATCTTATGATGTTGATTTGCCGTCTTGACGGGATATCCCCATTTGTTAAACCATGATTGTCGCGTTTCTATACTGGACAGGATAGCATCAAAGACAAGTTGGGTTGAAATTAGAGATCTTGGGGCAGAGATCGCGATATAAATCTGGCAACGTTTGAATTGGTAAATAAACAGATTCAATGAAACCCACGCCATTTCCTCGATAAAACGTCATTGCAGTCGTTTCAGTAGCATATTCAAGGAATTGTGACTACTCTCAATTGAAATACAGAACTTCAAAATGGAAAACACCATCTAGCTGAAAGCCCTAAGCTATTTGCATAACCTAGTCGCGGACCCCAAATTCTAGTTGGTCAACTTCCGAGCGGATACCCAACACAACCTGGAAGTGGCTCATCTTGAGGGGCTTATCCTTCGCAGCCAACACGAGCGCCGTCTTGATCAAGTTCTTGATTTCTCGCCCATTCATTGGTGTCTTTGCCAGCTCATCGAAGTCAGCATCCACCATCTGCACATCCTGCGAAGGAAGCCTGCGAACAAAGTTCTTCCAGACTTGCTTGCGAGCGTTCTCATCGAGATCGTGGTACGGAAGGATCAGGTCCACGCGCGACCTGAAAGCAGGGTCGATTGTCGAGATACGATTGGTGGTCAGGAAGAGTAGCCCTTGGTAGTATTCGAGCTGACGAAGGAAGACTGGTTGCATGAGTTAGACTAGAATGTATAGAATTTATGAATGAATCAGACTTACTGGATACCAGCTCATTGCGGATCAAGTTGTTTGATGATCGAGACTCCATAAAGACATCGGCCTCGTCGATCAAGAGCACGGCATCCCACAGCTGGCAGCACGTAAGAGCTCTCTTCAGGCCGGCCTCTAGATCATCGGGTCGGCTGCCGAGTTCTCCTGCGCTCAGCATGTACAATGGCACCCTTGACTTCTCCGCAACTGCCTCAGATGTCAAAGTCTTTCCTACTCCGGGTGGACCAGCAAGAAGGATGATTGTGCCTTCGCCTTTGTGCTTCACAAAGTCATCAAAACCCGTGTTGCGAACTTGATTGTCGGCGAATGCCATAAGGAGCTTCTTCTGCTCTTCCTTAAGCACAAGATTGTCATAAGGATGATCGTTCCATTCTGGGTCATGAATGTCATCGACATTGACAAGACACCACTCCTTTTCGTGCAGGTCGAATCCCATCACGCGGGGAGCCGCCAGCATGCACTCGTCATCCGTGAGCGGCTTGAGATTCTCGTTCCTCTTGCCCTTGTCCTCAATCCCTTCGCTCTCAGCTGGAGTGTCTTTACCGCTCTCGTCGTCTGACTCGTCTTCGTCTTCGTCTTCTTCATCTTCCTCCTCTTCCTCTTCTTCTTGATTAGAAGCATCCAAGATGCTCTCTGTCAGCTTTGGAGCAACCTTGCTTTGGCAGAAATAAAACGCATGTGCATCTACTACAAACCGACCGTTGATTGGTTGAACTGAAAGACCGCATCTTGTTGGCACGAACTTCTTCCCTTTAGCGTTCGTAACATGGAATCCTCGAAGCGACTCAAACTTCCTGCCTCGCTGCAGGAGCTTCTTCTGCAAATTTTCACGATCCGGGGCGAATTTGACCGGGTAATGCGACAATCTCTGGATCAGCTTGACTCCCTCGTAGTAGCGCAGCTTGGTGTCAGAGACGGAGAAGCCATGTTGGCTTCCGTTCCAATCAACCTGTCCCAGTGTCACGATCCAGTACGGCTTTTCGTTGTCGCCATCATCGTAGTAGCCAGCATCACCATAGTTGTAACGTTTTGCCGCAACCATCTTGTACAGACAAGTGTTACCTCCGGTATGGGATACTGCAAATTCTCCCGGGGCGAGCACAAGCCAGAGCTGATCGAAAGTTAGAAGCGAAGTACGCCTGACTTCCTGTAGTGAGGAGAGGTGATCGTCTAGAAGTGGTTCGAGCTCTTCGATAAACATGTCCAGCTCCTCCCTCAGGTCCTTGTTGGTTTCTGCCTTGACCGCATTTTGTATAGCCTCCCATCGGTGAATCAGGGGACCATAGGGAGGTACAAATGCGTATGGTGTGTCATCAGCCCACGGGCTAGGATAGTCATGGAAGATCTTGTCAAGGAACGCTTGCAGAGCAGGGCTTTTAATTTCAACCGAGTGGATAGTCCATGTGTACTCGTCCTCATCGGTCTTCTGTTTGGAGTAGCGTCGAACAATGAAGTGGGATTGACCAAGCTCCTTCATTCGGCGCTCCTCGAGGACAGAGTCTTTGATCTCCGACCATTTGGCTGAGCCTCGGCTTCGGGAAGTAGAGTGGTTGTACAAGTACTTCACGGCGCGAATCGACCCCACCTGGACATCTTGGGTCTTCTTGGCAGATTCCTCTGTATTCTGAGTCATCTTGGCGGAAATTGCGTTTCTCTTATGTCTGCTGTGTTCTGTCAGTACATTCATACAGCAGGTTGCCGTGATATATACATTTGGAAAGTGTTTTCTTAAGCAAGAAGCCACAGTTTGTCTTTTTGAATGAAATCAGAGAAAGCGACGGCTTGTTGATTGCTCTTGAGCAAGAGCAAGTGGCAAGTTGTGTTTCCGACAGGAACAATAGTAGAATCAGATGGAGTGATCGAGGGTTACTCGTTCCAAAAGAACAAGTAGTGATAAAGAGCTGTCTATTTCAATAGATGATGCTCCCCTTCTTATAGATGAGTATGGCGACTTGAGTTTCTGAAACCTGACCGGTGAGTACATGTCTGACTGACTACTGCACCCACATATCCACTCATAGGGTAAATTTTCGTGCGAATCCAGGCAGTAGCCTATCATTGTGTCTCAATTGCTATCGTCTGGAATGTCTGCCTAGCACGCCTGCAGGTAGCTACATGCTGACCTTGGCGCAGGCAGCAATGGCACAGCCACTTCCCGTTACACTCCAGACGCACGATAATTATTTTTCGTCAGTAAAAACCCAGTTCAAGAGCTGTACAACAAGGGCACGGCAGTAAAGATTAATTGAAAGTGTTTCATTGTGTCGCTCGTTGTTGCTGCCTAGAGGTGGCTAGCAGGGGACGAACAGTCGGAATCGAGCTTGGAGAGATATACTACAATACTACCATTATAGACTAGACATAACGACCTGCATGTTGCGCCATCCTGTATTTGTACCTGCAACATGCTCGTGGGCGTAAATGGGTGGTTGCTTAGTGTAGTAGGATATGTAGGCATGTGTCGAGAAGCTAGCCAGATTGGACCTGACGGCTTCCAATACCCGAATATCACGTGAGGGGACATCCACCTAGGTACATAGAGTCCGAACACCGTGTACTAGACGAAGAGCTTTTCCGGACCCTGATCCCCACATACGTGCAGGTGCTAGACATCCCTTCGAATGGACAAGCATGATGCCAAGGCTGCAGCCTTGCCGGTATCCACATATTCCTAAGCTGCATGAGCAAAAGAGGATGCCAATAATTCTATGAGCGGTCATGAAATATTTACGTCATGTAGTAAGATTCAGTATGTATGTGGGTATTATAACTCCTTGTGCGTTCCTGCTGCGCACACAAACTCAACGCTGCCTTCATGAACTCATCATCCCAGTGCGTCCAGGGCATACTTTGGCAGTTCTATATAACTCCAACGGTGCATCTATCCGATGACTCGTCTCCACTCCCTCTACTGCTCTTGATTGGCGGAGTGAAAGGTATGTATGTATCAGAGCGCCCGACGTGCGCTCTGGCTATTGTATGTGCGGATCATATCGTAAGCCAGCGGGTCCTGTCTATTCTAAACCCTTGGGTCGTCTAAGACGGATATCTTTATGCGAGAGAATCATCGGTGAGGCGGCTTGCTTGCAAGGCGTTTGTCTTGCTCTTCTTTCGAGAGGGTATCCCACTCTTCTACGTTCTTGTCCTGGTGCATGTTAGCAGAGTATCCAGTGAATGACGATACTAGTTACGATGCACTCACCCATTCGGCAACGCACTCTGGTTTCCAGTTGCACTTCTCTACCTCGCCGTACATGGGGTGGTTGCGACGTGGGTGGAGAGTCGGCCAGCCCGACGCATGGTAATGGTGTTTCACGAGCGCTCCCCGGGAGTCGTGGTTACCTGAGTCTGAATGGCCCTGGCCAGCGGCAAAAGCTTCGACGTTGAGCACGAGGATTCCGTTGACGAGTCTTGATTCTGCAAGGTTGTGGAAAGGGTCCCAAGTTACTTCTTTCCCGCCGTTTTGCGCTGTCATTTGCGCAAGCACTGCGTCGGTGAATGCAGACGGACCGGTTCCGCTAATCACCTCGTTGAAGTCAAGCTCGAGCTGTCCAACTGGAACGCCCTTCTCCTTGGCCAGCCCATGAATCCATTCTTGGATGTTCTCGATTAGCCTCATCATGACAGGCAGACGAGGTTTGGCTGCGAATGTCCATTGGCAAAAGGACTTGCATTTGGATCCTAGGATGGGATGGTCCGCAAAGGTGGGCTCGTCGATCTCTACACCAATGATCATGTCGACTTCCAGCTCGTCGTAGCGCTCAGGAATAAAGCGATGCACTGGTCTCAAGCACTCGACGTCGATATCGGCGTATACTCCGCCTTCCGCGTACATTATTAGATATCGGAGAAGGTCGGCTCGGATTATGGTGATGTTGAGCTCGCGGTACAACTCGACGATGTCCGGTCGGTTGAAACCGTGAACGCCATAGTGATCTTCGACATATTCAAGGGCATTGTCATCCGTCAACACCTCGTACCGGTAGTTCGGGTTCTTTGCCGGCCAGGTCTTTGCAGTATCGGAGTCTCGTTGCTCGAAGGTGAGCGGCCCTTGTTTCCACGTTTGCCAAATCTTCTTTGGGATTGTGGTAGTAGATGCTTGGAGTGGCTGCTGGTATCTCAACTCTCTTCGGTACTTGTGCGCGACTCGAATGGGTGTGGTGAAGAAGTGTGTGTTGGCGAAGAAGAGGATCAAGAACAGGGCAGCAAGGTACGCAGGCAGTACCCTTCGGACCTGAGTGGTCAGTCTGCTCCTGAAGTGGGAGGCAATAGGAGAGTGAGCCGGCATCTTTGTGTTAAGATGGAGCTTCAGCGGTGGAGGTCTAAAAGACCGCGTTCGCATGCTGGTGTCAAAGGATATTGCAGCTGTGCGGCTTTTGCCTACTACGAAGAGCTATGGGGGCGATACCCACAATGAGGTCCCTTGTACCTAAGCTCTCATCTCCACAATCCTTGGCCAGCACGATCCGCAGCTAGAGATTGTGAGCCTCGGCCAGCTGGTGACATGACGTCGAAGGCATAGGCCAATCAAACGATGATAGACACTCGAATCGTACGTGAAAGGCAGGTCAATATTGTAACGGTCAGGGAAGAGCTCGGGCACTGCATGTGCAATGCGGATACCTCGCAGGTCTCGCCGGGAAAACGAGCAGACTTGGATAGTACCACCGCCAAGCTAAAGCTTACATAGGTAGTCTCCGCGGTTGCAGCACACCATTTCACCGTTTTCGGGTGGCGGGTGGCAGCGCTGTCAGGGACCGCACTGACGATCCACTCACATGCCAGGATGAACTACGAGTCCGTGTCCCCGCATGTGAAGCCGGCTCAAAACTTTATCCCCACACATGCAGCTGACCCCTGTTCAAGAACTAGTCATAGACCAATCATCCCAATTCAGCTGCAACGTCCCGCTTTGAGTCCTCCGAGGTGCGGCGGTCTCCATGCATACGTGCGTTTCCCATTGTCGATGCCTTGATCTTGTCCCTGGTCAGTCGTGATTTCACCGATTTCGACTTTGTTCAGCATATTCTTTTTCTATCACAAATGCACCAGCATTTAGAAATACACTCCTAATTTTCGTTACTGCTACGTCCTACGCAATGCCCGAGAAGTACGAGGGTCTTCTGGACCAAGATCGTATGCATGAAGTCAGTTTGAACTCCGCGACACTCGCCTGGAAATCCGTACGACCTTCAAGATGGAGTCTCGACGTTGTTCGACCCCAGTTTCTAAATCAACGTTCTGGTAGTCCCAAAAAACGACTCAGACCAACAGCATGGCTCGACGGTCTCCGTGGATTCGCTGCTCTGATCGTCTGCATCCATCACAACCAACTTTGGGCGCATGGCGTGTTCGCAAACAAAGTGTACGAGATGTCTTTCGGCTTCGGAGGAAAGCATTACTTTGTTACTCTACCCTTCGTCCGGCATTTTTTCTCTGGTGGCCACTTTGCCGTGGCGATTTTCTTCGTCATCTCAGGATATGTCCTCTCGGTCAAGTCGCTCAGCTTGATTCATAAGGGACAGCACCAAGTTGCTGCAGACAGTGTAGGATCGGCTCTGTTCCGACGCTGGCTACGACTGTATATTCCGGTAATCGCAGTCAGCTTCATCTGTATGGTTTTAAGAAACTACCCTGGAATATATCTTGCGTATGGAGAGAAAAAAGAGACTTTCCGCGAGGACGTTTGGAATTACTACACCACCTTCAAGAATTACAGTTTCGTCTTTCTGACCGGCGATATGTACGAATTTCCGCTATCGTATCACCCACATTCATGGTCAATACCTATTGAGTTCAAAGGATCAATCATCATCTACACAGCCCTCTCTGCTCTTTCCAGATGCACAAGAAACGCCAGATTATGGATCGAAACAGGACTTATTTTTTACTTCCTGTACATTGTCGACGGATGGTATGGCGCCATGTTCATGGCTGGCATGCTACTGTGTGACCTCGAGCTGCTCGCGCTCAACGAAAAATTGCCGCGCGTTTTCTATGCGCTTGAAAATTTCAAGGAGTTCATCTTCTTCCATCTCTTCATCGCTGGAATGTACCTCGGCGGTGCTCCATCCTGGGACGGAGACGACTACATGGGCATACTGAGAAAATCACCAGGGTGGATATGGCTTTCCCACCTAAAGCCTCAGGCCGTGTTTGACGGCAAATGGTTCTATCTGTTCTGGGCCGCCTTATTCACGGTCTCCTCGGTCCCACGGCTCCCCTGGTTGAAACAGTTCTTCGAAACCCGCTTCTGCCAATACTTTGCGCGAATCTCCTTCGCCCTGTACCTGGTGCATGGCCCAATTCTTTGGCTTTTGGCGGATCGCCTGTATGCAGCCGTCGGTCTACCAAGAGACGAACACAAAGACAAGATCCCACAATGGGTAGACTTATTTCCGCTGTCAAGAAAAGGACCGATGGGCCTGGAATTAGCTTTTTGGGCGCCCCAGTTGATTATCATACCGGTCAACTTGTGGGCCGCAGAGATAGTGACGAGGCTGTTCGACGAGCCCAGCGTCAAGTTTGCAAACTGGGTGTACAGGAAGGCACTGGCACCGGCTTCTTCTCCGAAGCCATTAGCTTGATAGATGGCACTCGTGCGAATGAATGCTTATGTACATATGAATTGAACACAATTACTCCTTCCACCGTCCGTCCAGACCCTGATCTCTGACCCCCGAACTCTGGTTCCCGCTCCCAATCTCGCAGCCCCTCTCCCCACTCATACACATGGGTAACAACTCGCGGACATGCTCGCGTGTCATGCGTGTAACGTCCAACCAAACCTAAGCTGCCCAAGACGCCTCGGCCACACGTGGCCAGGCCTATCAGAGCGGGGCCGTGAACGACCAGCCAGACGGCAGCTCGGACAGGAGGAGCTTGCTGGGCTGCAATAATCCCGCAGCGTCGAAAGCAGCACGAATCCCTGCTACCAGCATGGTTGCGGGTATTGGCTATCTACAAACGGGGCTGCGTCCGGCACTAAGACATGGGGGCGACCCGCTAGTGGGGTTAAGTTCACGGTTGCACTGAGCCGTAAGATCGGTATTGGCGACGTCGGTAAGGCCAACCTCCAACGCCAAAGGAATAAAATTTAGATATACAGATCGGCTGCGAGGTGCAAGGATATGCTGATTTGATGCTGATTCGATGCTGATCCAATCAGTTGTACCGCGGCATATTGTGACATTCTCGTCATAACGCGGTGTGATTCAGACGCTTATCGCTACCTTACATAGCACGTCATTAATTTGTGTGCATGTCTTGTCGCACCTTACACTTACTCGTACCTAGACAGTCGATTCAGTGCATCATCGCTAATAACGTTCTTCCCGGACCAAACATCGTGGTTTGCTCGTGATAGACGAGACTGCCGGAGGGAACTGAGTCGCATATACTTGACTATGTGTTTGATTGATCCGAAGCGTGCGACATAGCCTTTGGTCGTCATTGTTTCCGTCTAGCTAGTATGCGACGATGGCGCGTAGTCGCATTGGCGACGCTCCTGTCGGGAACGTTCATCTACTATGCCGCACAGAATCAAGATAGATTGTCAGAAGTCTACATCTTTGGCACCCCAATCAAAGATCGCGAAAGAGATGAATTTGGCATTTACCTGCCGCAATCGATGTCTACGAAGGAAGGAAACTCGGATATTGTAAAGTCATCGCCTGATAAAGAACATCACGCGTCCTCACCATCACTGGACGAACATACTTCTCAGAATGAGACCCCACAATCACCACCCGGTGACATACCAGATCCCCCAGAGCCTCCACCTCCAAAAGACGTCCAATTACCTCCCGACACAGCACAAATCGGGTTTCAAGCCGAATTCAGCTTCCAAAAGGATCTCGATCTGGACCTTGCCGTGGACGTCCTCCGTAAATTCAGCAACAACAAACCCCACAACTACAACCCCAATGGGCCCAAGACACACGTGTATGCAACCTTCATGGCAACCAGAAGCCCCTCCCTAAAAGACCCCTACTACCTCGCCATCCACTCCCTCATATACCGCCTCCTCTGGTCCCCGCGGTCCCGCACCGACAAATACGCCCTCGTCGTCTTCGTCGCCGACTTCGTCACCCCGGAACAGCGCGAACTCCTCTCCGGCGCCGGGGCCATCGTCCGCGAGCTCGCGCCCCTGGAATGGAACCCCGCCGTGGAAGGCATCCAGAGCCGGTGGAAAGATCTCTTCGCCAAGCTCAACATGTGGAAGGAGACCGAGTTCTCCAAGATCGTCTTCCTCGACGCGGACGCGTTCCCCGTCGCTAATCCAGACGCCATGTTCGACCTCGCCGTCGAGCGCAAGTGCGATGAGTCTAAGCTCGCGCCCGAGGACAAACTTGCCGACGGGAAATCGGCGTGCGAACCGTACGTGTTTGCTGGGATCCCGCATAATCCCTTCAGCGGGGAGAACATCGAGGTCAACGGTGGGGTCCTCGTGTTCGCCCCCTCGCTCAACATGCACCAGCGCCTCTTACAAAATTACCTCAAGTACGACAAGTACGACGTCAAGACTGTGGAGCAAGGATTCCTGAACTGGCAGTTCAACATCAAGGGGGCGTTTCCGGCGACGGCGCTGGACAGGGAGTGGGGGGCTGTGTTTCCGAAGGATGAGGACGAGGGGAAGGTGAAGGTTGTGCACGAGAAGATTTGGAGCGAGGAGAGCGAGTGGATGAAGAAGGAGTGGGTGGAGGTGTGGGTGGAGATGTCGCAGTTTTATATGGGGGAGGAGTTTGGGAAGTTGAGGTTTTGGGATGGGGTGGCGGAGGGGTAGTGGCTGTGGGAGGGATGATGAATGGAAAGGAGGGAAGCAGAATACCAAGAATAATGAATGCATATGTTAACAATAGTGTTGTAATCTACGACTATGATAATGAAGCGAGCTATTTCAATACTAGAAAGCATTGACTTTATCATTGACCAGGCGTTCTTCTGTGACCAGAAGCTCCATTTCGTCGACAATCGACTGTTCAATTTATCTGTTGTGATATTATTTCTTGTAACGGAGATTCTCCCCAGCTCCTTGAGCCTACGAAGTTCCTCTAGTGCCGGCTTGGGAGCCCACCACGGATGATGCGGACTGCATATTTCGTCTGTGTGCATATTTACCCTACGAAAGACAAAGAGAAATCTGCTGCCTAATTCATGGTGAAATGCTACAAATAGTTAGCCACTCGATCGATTATGACAGACAGCTGTACACAATGGACTATTATAGGACATTTCAATTCACCTAGATATCTTAACACCTTTTATTGTATTTTTTTACTGTCACATCGTGACGCACGCAACAAGAATTTCTACACGCACTCGTTGCTCCTTTTCCTGTTGCTGGCGAACTTTCCATACGCGCCAGGGCGATTCTGGCCTATTCGATATCCAAAATACTGCATCAAGAGCGACATAAAGAACACTCAGCCCCGCACATCTAGGTGATTTAGTTAGATAGGAGGTATGGGAATGAGAGATTAGATGCGGTGAACTTGACGATAGGCGTTTTATTATATCTTCCCAGGAGCCTTTTTAGTGAGTTTACGACTATATGTTATTGTATTACAGCGTGTACATCTTATAGATCCGCATTATAGGTGTGTTTCTATTCCATAATCTACTTAAACTGAATGTGTACGAGAAAGAAACCACCCCCATCCAGCTCATCAAGAAAAAGCCTAGATTATAAACACATAATTATATATACCATCCCGCAACCCATTCGCTATGCAGTACTTGCAAACATACAAATCATGGGTATAAACTACATGAAGTCATCATCATCATTCCAACCCAATGCATCGTAAATAGAATCCTCACCCCCGCCCCCCACTGAATCTTTATCCGCCGGCAAAGGCGACTCCCCCACAATCTTCGTTTGTACCTGTGCTTGTGGCTGTTCAAGCCTAGGCGTCGCTTTCACCGGCGTGGCAAATAGCCTCCTTAAGACAGGCGACTCCTCCACGCCCTCTGTCTGCGCCTGTGTCTGCGCTTGCACAAGCCCGGGCGTTGCTTTCACCGGCGTAGCAAACAGCCTCCTTAAGACAGGCGTCTCCTCCGCAACCTCCGTCTGCCCCTGTGCCCGCGGCTGCGCCACCACAGGCGTAGCAAACAACGTCCTCCCCGCCGACGCCGTCCCAAACTCGAACCCTCCCACCGGCGACTCCGCCACCAGCACCGCGCCCCTCTTCAACGGCGTCGCAAACAGCGCCCTCGGCGTCGGCGCCAAGTTCCTACTTTTGATCCCGTTCTCGGGCGGCGAAGAAGCGACAGCCTTCGTTGGCGTGGCTTGCACACCCTGGGGCGGCGAATCGAGGGGTAGGTGGAGGGCCTTCGGTTTAGAAGGGGTTGTGAGGATTTTCCGGCCCGTGGGCGTGGGGATGGAAAACACCTTTGCGGCTCGGGGTTTTGAGGGCGTCTCGGCGACACCTTCTTGTGGGGCTGCGGTGCGGGTTGAGGCGGTACGTTGGACGGTTGCTGGGACGGCGGAGGAGGGAGGCGCGCAGCGGAGGAGGGGATGCAGAAGTCGCTTGAGGGAGGGGCGTCCTGGGGGCGGGAGCGGACGAAGGGGTTGTCTCTGTGCATTGGGGTTTGTTGTATCATGTCTTTTGTTTTGCGGCGGGCGCTTGGGGTTGCGGTGACTTGAATGTCTTTTTGGACTTTGCGGACGGTGGTTGCGGGTTTTCTTGAGCGGCTGGCGGATCCGAGGGAACCAAGGCCTCGTTTTTCGATGTCGTCCGCATAGCTTCCTGCGGCGAGACCTCGGTTTGGTTTCTTGAGAGCCGAGATTGCTTCTTGCAGATCTTCTTCTACTCTCTTTCTTTGCTTCGCTCGTGCCGCGGCGGCCTTGGACGTTGAGGCGAGGTCTATTTCACGTCCCTTTAGGAGCTTAAGGTGCGAAGCTGACTGTCTGGCGGCATTGGAAGGACTCCGTTGGAATGGAATGGCGGATAATGGGACCTCGCTTCCTTCTCGTTTGATGCCATTGAGAATAACGGAATCAGTTGCAGACCTAGCCAGAGACGGTGCTCGTGCAGAGCCAGTCCTTCCTACGGTGTCAGTGGCTACACGGGCTAGCGATCGCCGGGACTTCTTCGCATCTGGTTCTTTGGGTTCGCCAGACTTTCGGGAAACGGCAGGAGGTCTCATAGCCTTCCTTTTCGGTGGCGATAAAGGTGCCGGGCCGCCTAGTTTCTTGTTGACCATCCTTGCTTGTTCGGGCAATCTGTTCATATAGAACGGAACAATGACTTCAATACAGAAGCTTTGTAGACGGTCATTGGCAGCGGATCCGTCGTCCTCCTTGTTTACATCAAAATCCAGTACACCTTCCTGCTCGATGGATTGCCAAATGCAGAGCTTATCCAGTAGAAGATCAAGCAGCAACTTGACATCGTCCAGCTTTTTCTTGCGCTTTGGTTTTGCTTGGGACTCAGCCTGCGACTCACCGACCATTTGAGATTCATCTACTGCAGCATTTTGTCCTTCCGCTGGTATCTGGGGTGGTGACAGAGCTTCGAGAGCTATGATTTCAAGAATCAAAATCATTTGAAGTAAAGCTTCACGAACGCGGAGGTCGTTCAGCCGTCTCTTGACACGCTGGTCTAACGTTTCGTCTCGGGCCATTTCGGCGGTCGTGACTCCTCCAAACCACCATTTCTTCACGGATCCTGTCTCTTGAGGGTACATGCCATCTCGGCTAAGCTTTACCTTCTTCTTTGATTTCTTAGGCTTCGTCGAGCCATCGATTTGTTCGTCGTCTGAGTATGACCTCGGTGGAAAGTCTTTGATCACTTCAGGCAGCTTTTCTCTAAACTTCTTCTCCTCTGCCTTATGACTGAGGAGCATCGACCGAAGAAATGTCACTAGCTCGTGAGCCCCAGGCGCACCGTCATCGGGAGACGTGAAAACATTTCGTATGCGGGCGATGGGTCCTTTGGCAAAGTATGCGAGCGACATTTTGGAGATGTACAGAGCATCGAGGTATTGGTCCACCAGGTTATGCATTTGTTCCTGGGGGTAGGTATTGAGAGGGGCTCGATGAAGCTAGGTTGCGTGTCGACCTGGGCCACTTGGGCCTGACTTTCGTTCGGGGTTGGAATTTGGACTGGCTCAGAAAGTGAGGGTGCTTGCGTGGATTCCGTGGTAGGCCCTGGGCGCAACATTGACAGCCTGGCACGCTGTTCCGGCCTCTCTGTGGGCTGTGCATCCACCATCGCATGCTTCCACCACGTGCAGAAGTCATTGTCGCCAGTCTCAAGCTTTGGAAAAATAGGATAAGCTTGTATTCGCTCCGGATCCCACAGATCTGCTACATCCTTTTCCTTTAACCAGCCTGACAGCTTACAGAGACTATACACATGCGGCTGAACCCGTTCGATGGCGTATAGTGTTTTCTTTGCCTCATGGCGTGCAATAAGCAATTTTGGTATTTTTGTCTCAGATATTTGGACTCCCTCTGTTTTAACATTGTAGTCTTGCTCGAGTATGTCGATAGAAGCGGAGAACAGACGGTTGGTAGCCAAAGGATCCTTGGTTGCAATATCGAGGAATGAGAGCGGCAGTTGCGAGCGAGCAACAATGCGGACAGGTCTAAAGGTATGCGTTTCGTCGTACGGTGATTTGGGAGAGGGTCGGATCGTCAAGGGCTTGGTGAAGGTTCCCAGACCGCAGATTGAGTCTCGTGTTCGTTTCGAGGGCAGTCGCGGCTTCGGGTCGACGGCACGGTGTGCAATCAATTCAGACATGATATTTTTCTGCGGCGCATGGGAAAATATGAGCGGCGTTCATGGTCGTGGAGAGTATCCAAGCCAAGTGAGAGTAGGTGCAGTCTTCACTCGTCTGCGGTTCCACGCTTCGACGCGTCGGACTTACGCGAGGTCGCGTGGCTTGTGCTCCCTAAACACTTTACGCACGTCATCGGCAACACCTGCACTCAACGTCGGCAACTCTCCCATGTCCCATTTCTGCTATTCTTCCCTGGATATGTACTTGATGTGCATGTAAGTAAAATTTATTGTCATGCATGTTGGACAAGTATATATGCAGAAACACCTTTCAGGAAAGCTCTAACACAATTGTGCCTGCACTTTGACATCTTGATCCTTAACATTGCCACTTCTATCGACTAATTGGCAAGTGTCGCTAGTTGGAGAGAATGCAATCTGCTTCAATTGACTATTCGATCTCATCCTGCCAGGTAAACCCGAGCGAGATCCCAACAATACTTGGCCCTAGACGTACAACCCACCCACCACCAAGTATCTCTGCGTCTGCACTACAGATGCTAGTTGTCAAAAGATCTACGCTATCCTCCAGGGATGTCTGCCGTTGAACACGATTTGCAGCACATGACCCCGCCCTTTCCAAGGTTCCAAGGTTGCTATCCATTCCTGGAGATAGTTCGACTCTTCTCTCGACATACCCAAGCATGCATTGCCGCCAATTAGCACTTGCGGGTTCGAACCGGTCTCGTCCTGACATGCGGCATAACGCACTAATTTGTGGTTGCATTGCACGAGGGTGGAATGTGATCAAGATGACACTTCGATCAGCGCTAGGGAGGTGCAGCGGAATGGTAGAGCTGAGGCTTGGGGTTGATATATGGGTGCACCCCATGTCTTAGCATGGACACCACATTGCTGCAATTAAACACGCCTCATCTCTGGACGCCATGTTCTGTCAGTGTGAAACGTGGACCGGCCAGCCCTGTCGGCCAGAGGGCTCGCAGCACAGGATCGCCGACCCGTCCCCGTGCTTCTTCGACGACCCACAACGACCAAGACGAGCGTGACGAGGGATGGCAGGGCCAAAAATAGCAAGAGGTGGGTGTTGAATCAGGGCCGTCGCAGTCGCAGTGGCAGAGGCAGCACAGCGGCCGTTGATTCTGCGCTAGGCCCTACCACGGCGGGGCGATCCGTCGCCCACGGGATGGCGTTCGTGTGCCCGAGTCGTCGTTGATAAAGTTTTTTCCGGATGTCTTGCGGCGTGATGGTTTGTCTCCACGGCATGTATGCAGGTGCGACCCTGCCGCGTCGCGCCTGCCCGCACAACACAGGGCGGCAGGCGCCATGCGACAAGTGGCAGGTATGCACTTAAGATGCACTTAAGTCTTACGCAGCCACACTGCACGGCGGCGCGGTTGACTCTGGCGGCGACGTGTGCAGGTGTGCAATGTCTGGTACCGACGCGGCGAGCATGCAGCCAGCGCCCCGGTCGCCGGGCATGTTGCTAGCACCAGGTCATGACACTAGGCGTCCAATCGCGCGCCGGTTCCTCGACGGAAGACTGGCGGGCGAGCCAGACGGCAATCCGAGCGGACGGGGGATCGCTGTCGACGGCATCCCAATGCGGACATGCTAGGACAGCAGCAGTCAGTGCGGCCTTCATTTCACAGAGCTAATGTCCTTCTCCTTAGGCCGTAGACCTACCATAGAGAGCTCGCCGTTGGCTGGTGCACGCTCTCGCCGTGTCCAATTCCTCCAGGGCTCTCGTGCCCTCTCGTGCACCTCTTCTCGTGTTGCCCCAGACCGCAGCAAGACATTGTCGAGGGCGTCGGGATAGCGTGAACCATGTCCATTTCGAGCTACACACCACACCGCGATCCCCCATTATAATGGCTGCCGCTCCTATTCAGCGCTTGTCGGGCCAGCCGACGCCGCGCTCCCCAACCCTCAGCGTCCGCTCCTTCGACAGCTCAATGATCCTGCCCGGTGACGAGGTGCGCAGCATCTCTCCCCGCTGTTCGCTGAGCGCCCACCATCCCCTCCAAGCTTCTATGCGCATGCGAACCGCTCCACACACACCCTCACGCTGGCGACCGCGCCGCCTCGCCTGTCTCCACAACTCAAAACGTCTCCACCGCTCTCCTCCCAGAGCTCGCGCTCCACCTTGAAAAACATAAACATGTCCCAGCCGACTGTCATGAGTCCCGCCTTGACCGACGATACCCTGGCCTCGTCACCCACCGTCCAGGATGGCCTTTTGCACCCAACCTCCGCCGATGCGGACAGCCCCTCCCAACGACGCCTGAGCACAACATCGAGCTTGAACAGCGAGGATCTGGAAATCATCAGGAATAGGTGGCCTGGATTCGAGGGTCCAGGTTTTGACGACAGCGGTGTGGATCTGGAAGATGAGGAAAACCATGATCCATTTCCGGCCTCGATGCTAGACGGCCACGCGGCCAACGAACCATGGGGGCCTGGCTACCCCAACGACAAGGAGAACACATATTCATCGGATCTGTATGCACGTCGAGCGGAGATGATCCTGGCTGATGCGAAGAAACGGCTCAATGTACGGAACAAAATTTGAACACAAAGCCTGGAATACTGACCAAGGACAGGTTATGGAAAACAACATTAGAGGTGCGCGACAGTCGCTGGTCGTCTCTCCGACGTTCAACGGCTCCAAGATGGCGACCGAGCTGCAACATCAAATCAACGCCGCACGCGAACGAGATCGGAAGCTGTACGCTGGGATAGGGCCCATACCTCCTCGAAACAGGAACTATACATCTTCCCCGCTATCAACAACCGGCAGTGCCACACACACCCGTGGCATGAGCGAAACGTCCGTACCTTTGCCTTTCTCTTCACCCACATACATGGCCAAAGTACAGCAGTCTAAACGTTCATCGAGCGCCATGGGGCACGGGAGCGGACCTTGGTCACCTGAAGGGTACGGGAACGGTCGGTTTCCCATTAGAGAATCTCGTAGTTTCGAGGTCGGGCGCGACGCACGAGGAAACGGCTTTAATCAGGATGACAACCTGCACACACAATCCAGAGGTTCCACGCCCACGGTCTTGGAGACGCTACCCGAAGACGAATCGCCAAAACTCCATCGTTCCGCTTCGACTACGAGCAGCTTGCGCGACCAAGTACACGACCTCAAGCATAGAATATCAAACCTGAGGCTGAAGACGCAGGAGGAAAGCTTGAGGCGGCGAAGTCAACAAAGCTTGCGTGCGCCTAGTCCATTCACTTCTGCCGAGAACTGGTACTCCGGAGCAGAAGCCTACAAGACTCCGGGATCTCCAATCAACGCGGATGCTGGCGTGGGCTTCAAACTGGAGTCGCCGACCCGGAAAGCATTGTATGAAGACGAAGCTCGGGACTCAACGGCAAAGCAATCGGTCTCTTCCCCACAGTCAGGCCATTCGTACGCAGTGAAGGAAGTCGATCAAGAATACGAAGATTCGACACCGGAACCTGAAGAGGCATATGACTCATTTCACTACGACCAGCTTGGGGATCACAAGCCTGCTGAAGAAGACTCTCACACCGTCGGTCTTGGTCTGGATATGGATGAAACCGATGACGATTTCATATCACTAGCTGGGGATGAAGTTGACACAGGTTCCAGCATCTACGAAGACGCTGTCTACGAAATGCCCGTGACAGAGCGTCACGAAGATCGGATTGACGCTTTTGACTACGAAAACTTCTTTCTTCACAGCGCAATGGGTACCTACAGTGCTGCTCGCCCCAGCTCTTCTAGTAGCTCGAGCTCCATGAACTCAGTTGCTACGACCAGGCCAGTGACTTCGATTCCTCACACCCGAAACGTATCGACCGGCTCGGCTAAACGAGTTTCTATGCATGCACGCAATTCGAGTGTAGCTTCCGTGTCGACGGTAGCTTCATTCGCCACTGCCGCGGAAGGGCTGTCCGACGACGAAGAAGACAACCCGCAAATGGACCAGTTCTCCCAGCAAATACTGCCTAATGACTACCGTGCGTCGCAAGCTACCATAACAGCTTCCCCCGAGCCGATCTTGCACCCAATGTTTCCAAGGTTGGCGGCTCCAAGTCCCCCTCTCAAGGCTCAACGCCCACATTCTCCCGGGTTTCATCGCCCGGCATAGGTGACATGGTCACCGGTCTACAGACATCCAAAATCTTCTCGATCCTGCTCGAGTCACCCAGGAACGAGCCCCAGCTTTCGCTGAACCAGGAGGAGAAGCAGCTCATCTACAGCCTTGCAGCCAGCTTCCAGCAAGTCGTGGGCAGCCTGAAGAGTACGTCGGGCGACCAATACGAACGAAAGGAGTGGCGCCGCCGGCTGGACGAAGCGCGAAGGGTGCTCAATGGCGAAGAAATCGAGGGCCAACCCTTCTAATATCCCGCCATCCTGCCGATATCCTTCCATCATGATGTACCACCTATACTACTATACACACTGGTTGCTGCCGTACATTGACGCCAGCACATGTAATGTCTATTGACGACCTGCAGCGTCCTAGCGGTTTGCAAATGTTCGCGCACATATTTTCCCATGTCCTAGCGGTCAAGACTCATGACCTCTTATCTAGCCACCCTGCTTCGGCAGCATTCTACTTGACATGTTTTCTTTGTTCGATATCCTATAGACTCAGTGTCATCTGCGTGCATGTATGTATTGATACCCGGGGTGGGGGGAGGGGCGAGGGGCGAGGGCCGGTCGTGGGTGGTCTCTTCCTGTACGTATTATCCGTTATAGTAATAGTATTGCTAGTCTCAAGCAGCGCGGGACGTCGTGCAGTGCGGAATTGTTGAGAAGGGCGTGGAAACACGAGGGGCAGCGATGGGGACTGTAAGTACGGGACGCTACTCCACGGCGACCAGGTCCACCCAGGATGGGGAGCAGCACGGGGGTGGTCAGAGGGTGCGTGGTGGACAGGTGTCGGGGTTGGCCCACTTTTGACAGCATCATGGTGGATGCATTGTGTGTTGTCTGTCGAGTGTTTTGCCCTTCTCTCCCGGTGCTAATGCAACATGGAGACTACGTGCAGGTGGCCGGGCGGGCTAGCGCGCGCAACAGGCGTCGGGGGCGTGCGATTGGGTCGAGGGTGTTTCCTGAGGTAATTGGGGGTCGCGGAGCAGACTGGCGGTGAGGGCGAGGCTTGCCGTGTCGTGGCTGGGAGGTCGGTCGGGCAGCCAATTGCGGGGATGGGGGGCAAAAGGGCAAAAAGCTGCATCATTGATGGGAGCTGGATTGCGCGGCGGGAGCACCCTACGGCGCGTCTGGCGACTGGCGCAGGGAGACAACGCTCGGCTGTTCACGAGGGAGCCCCCTAGCCACATGGTGGGAGCCAGTAACTATGTATGCATGCACCCACACGGCTTCCACCCACACCAGTGCATGGCAGCGCGGCAGCTAGGCGGTCAAATTTTCGCCCTTGACCGGACTCTTTAACGCGCGCCGTCTCGTTGGAGCAGGGCCCAAAGTGCGGTTCCGTCCGCTTGTTGTTTACATGCCCATCCTGCAGACACATCCCGCAGTCGTCGTGTACACACTTGACACACCTCGACGCGGGCGTCACTGACCGTATACCAATATACCAACCCCTCACTTTTTTCCTCTCTGCCCGCATGCGAATTTGAACGCGGGGCCCCCAAGCGCAGTGCGTGAAACGCCAATCGTTATCAGGCGCCGCCAAATGGCCCATTCCTTGCCTCAATCCGAGCCTCTCTAAGCCTATTCGATCCGTGCGAACACACACAAACTCCAGTGCCCACACCCACACACACGCACACTCCCGCCGCCCTACCCTAGGCCAGCCCAGTGACGAGGGCGAGCCTTGTGACCACCCGGGAGGAGGACCCTGCGCTTTGCGACAAGCCGCTCCGCGCCCACGCGCCCGCAACCACAACCACCTGCATACGCCTACAGCTCGGCAACCTCGCTGAGCGCATCGCACTGCAGCGCACCTCAGCCTCCCGACTGCCCTTTCTGCTGGTGCTACCCGGCAGTGCACCGCCTGCATCACCGCGCATTTGTCCGTCGAAGAGTTGCAAGAGAGAACTTGGTCTGCCGCCTGTGCCACCGCTGCCGCTACGCGACCCCCAAAGCCAAAGCTCCACTCCACTGACTGCAGCATCGACCTGTTCCTTCCCCGCGCATTCGCGGCTTTTCAATCCTGCTAATGTGCCCGCCTGCTCCTGTGCCCTCTTCTTGTTTGCGCCCTTCAAGATACCCGGTTTCCTCGCACCATGTCTCCCTACGCCCGCTCGCGGCGCCCCGCCGCCGCCGCTCCATATGCGAGACCAAGGACCCGGCCGTCATCGAGGACTGGATCGGATGATAGCATGAGGAGCAGGATTTCGGGCTTCGGTGGGAAGACCGCGGTCAGCAGCGAGTGTGGGACCAGCATTCCTGAGTATGGACTTGAAGAGAGGGGCAAGTTTGCGGGCTTGCTGGGCGATATATTTCAGGCGCTGGATCGACTGGAGTACCGCAACGAGGAAGAATGTCACTTGAATAATCACGGAATTTCGGTACGGCACGTTTATTTGGACGATATCCCCCTGCTTTGTTTTGGTTTCTCGCACCCGCCTGGCGGTACTGTGAAGCGCACCGTGGTGGCCCAGGACATTATTTTTATTTTCAATTATCCTTATCATTCCGTTATGCTGACAGACGTAGATTCATAATCTTTCGACGCAACTTAATGCACTCCTACCACCCACATCTGCACCGTCGCGCGAACTCTGGCTGGAAACGCCGCAGAGCCACGATGGAACACCGCCTCCTTCCTACGACGACACTCTTGCCGATCTTCCACCCGACTATACCACCACGGATGCACTTGCCACAGCGCACACGCCCGAATATACGCCTTTCCCTTCTTTGAATGCTTCCATCTGTTCCGACGTCCCTAATTGCCTGCGTATTAGTCGCAACACATCACCGTCTTCTTCACTCTTCTTCGATGAGAAATCGCTCTACGCAGATATTGATTTTGGATTCCATGATGATGGAGTAAGGTCACATGGGAAGAAGAAGAACAACAAGAAAGCTGCACCATCGAAAAACCCCTTCGACGAGCCCGAGAAACCACCAGAGCCCCCGCAGAACCTCCACCTCCTGCTGATAATGGTGGCGGAGATCCACCAGCGGACGGTGGAGGCAGCGGTGGAGATGGCGGAGATGAGAAGAAAGATGATGATTGGGGTGATGACTGGGGCGCAGCGACGACTACCAAGAAGAAGAAAAAGAAGACGAAGAAACAGGAAGAGGAAGAGGAAGCAGAGCGCAAAAAGAAGGAAGAGGAAGAGGAAGCAGAGCGAAAGAAAAAAGAGGAGGAGGAAGCTGCGGCGGCGGCCGCCGCTGCAGCAGCAGCAGCAGCTCCAAGTGCAGGCGGCGATCTCAGCTGGGCCGATGGCAACGGAGGAGCGGCCGCCGAAGACGATGGATGGGGTTCGTTTGCGGCGCCGGGCAAGAAGAAGAAGGGGAAAAAGGGGAAGGTCCGTCATCTCGCTTGCTTAAATACTACGTATCAATGCGGCTAACTTCACGATAGGCGGCTGAACCTGCAGCACCTCCACCTCCTGACCCGCATGCAGCAGATCCCAACACGACCTTTGATAGTATTGATCTTGGAGACGATTCCGGTGCGCCCAAGATTGACATGAACTTTGGTGATATCGGCGCAAAAGCATCTTCATTCGGCCTAGGCGGTCTTGGCAGTTGGACTAGCAGTTGGGGATCTAAACCAACATCATCCTGGGGAGGATTGGGCGGCGAAAAAGAAGACACTGGCAAGAGTGATAATCCTTGGGGTTCCGGTGATACCCAAAAGAAGGATGACTTCGATTTCAATTTCGATGGGTTCGGAAAGGGAAGCACCCCTCCTGCTCCACCACCCGAAGAAGAAAAGCCCGCAGAAGACGATGGCTGGGGATTCAGCTTTGGAAAGAAGGTTGATAAGAAGGCGAAGAAGAAAAGCCCCATCTTGGCCATGCTAGCAGAGGCCAAAGCAGAACCGACTCCAGAGCCTGCCCCTGTTCCCGTTCCACCACCGCCTGCTGACGATGATTGGGGTTCCTTTTCTTTCGGCAACACCACGAAAGATAAGAAGAAAAAGAAGAAGGGCGGTGTGGTTGAGGAAGTCACTCCAGTACCTGAACCTGTCCCTGAACCTGCCCCTGAGCCTGTACCTGAGCCCCCGAAAGAGGACGAAGGATGGGGCGGTGGGTGGGGTGCTGCAGTGGGCACTACTAAGAAGAAAAAAGGGAAGAAGGGCGCAGTTGTTGAAGAACTGCCTCCACCAGAGCCTGAAGTTCCTGAACCCGCGCCTGAACCAGTAGTCGAAGAACCACCACCACCTCCGCCTCCAGAGGAGCCTGCCGTCGATCCTTTTGCTGGGCTCAGTAAGGGTCAGAGGAAGAAGTTGGAGAAGAAAATGAAAGAAGAGGCGGCAGCGAAAGCGATAGCCGACGAGGAAGAGGCCGAACGCAAAAGGAAAGAGGACGAGGAAGAGGCTGAGCGTATAAAGAAAGAACAGGAAGATGCTGCGGCTGCTGCAGCCGCCGCCGAGGCCGAGGCGGCGACAGCAGCTCCCGTTGCGCCCGTGAAGAGCCAGGATTCGTTGGATGGATGGGGCATGCCTGCTGCAACAACCAGCAAAAAGAAGAAGAGCAAGAGAAGTAAGGAGGAGCCCAAGCCCGTCGAACCACCGCCTCCCCCTCCGCCTGAGCCCGAACCTGAGCCCGAGCCAGCTGTCGAGGAAAAGAAAGACGACTGGGGCGATGACTGGGGCATGGCTGTAACCACCACCACCAAGAAGAAGAAAGGTAAGAAAGGCGCAGAAGAGCCCTTACCTGAACCACCAGCGCCGGAACCTGAAAAGGAGAAGGATGGTGACGAATGGAGTTTCGGCTCCATTTGGGGTAGCAAGAAGAAGAAAAAGGACCCCGTGGTTGTGGAGAGCGCCCAAGTTCAAGAAGCAGACGCCATCGAAGAGCCCAAGGCACCAGAGGAGGAGGAATGGGGCACTCCATCCTGGGGCAAGAAAATGAGCAAGAATTCGACAAAAGATGATCCTCTTGACGTTACGGACGAATTTGCTTCTGCTCCGATTCAAAAGCCTGATGAAGACGATCCATGGGGAAGCGCCCAATTCAACATTGGTAAGAAGACCAAGAAAGGCAAGAAGGGCGTCATCGGTGGCTTTCCTGGTGCTCCCACGCCGCCTGGTGAGATCGATCTTCTTGGTGAGCCACAATTGCCACCAATGAAGGAGATCGAGGCACCTCCGGTTGAAGACGATGGTTGGGATCTGGGTTTCTCGTCCTCTAAAAAGAAAAAGAAGAAGAAGGACGAAGAAGACAGCGGCAAGCTCAGCAAGACGACCACCAAGGATTCGGCTTCCAAGTCACCGAGAGACACATTCGAGGATCTCATCAGTCTTGATGACCCACCGAAGGAGGATCCAGTACCTGAAGCGCCACCCATTCCGGAAGCTCCTGTATGGGAAGACTACGTCCCTCCACCTCCTCCGAAAAAGGAGACTGCCACCGGGAAGAAGAAGAGGATTGCCCAGGAAAAGAAAGACAAGGAGAAGTGGGACAAGGAGCAACAGGCGAAGATGGACAAGTACGAAGCCGACCTTGCGGCCGCTAACGAAGCCGCCGAAAAAGCACGCATCGAGGCCGAAGAGGCTGAAGCCGAAAGACTCCGTCTGGAAGCTGAAGAAGCGGAGCGACTTCGAATTGAAGCTGAAGAAGCTGAGAAGGCCCGCCTCGAGGCAGAGGAGAAAGCTCGCATTGAGGCAGAGGAGGCTGAGGCTAAGAAAGAAGCCGAGGCGAGTTCTGGCTGGGGAGCTGCCATCTGGGGTTCCTCCAAGAAGAAAGAAACCGCCAAGCAGAAACGGGAGCGCGAAGCGAAGGAAAAGAAGGAGCGCGAGGAGAAGGAGCGAGCCGAGAAAGAAGAGCAGGAGCGGATCGAGAGAGAAGCCCGGGAGGAACAAGAGCGCTTGGAACGAGAGGAACAAGAGCGTTTAGAACAAGAGCGCTTAGAGGCTGAAATCAAGGCCGCCGAGGAAGAGATAAGAGCAGCCGAAGAGGCAGCTAAGGCGGCTGAGGAAGCCGAGAAAGCCGAGAAAGCTAGGAAGGAGGCTGAAGAGGCTGCGAAGGCGAAGAAGGAGGAAGAGTCCAGCGGCGGTTGGGGATCTGCCATCTGGGGTTCGTCCAAGAAGAAGGAGACGGCGAAGCAGAAGAGAGAACGCGAGGCCAAAGAAAAGAAGGAGCGCGAAGAACAGGAGCGTATCGAACGTGAAGCTGCGGAGGCCGCTGAAGCTGAAGCTGCAGCAGCTGCAGCAGCCGAAGCCGCAGCCGCAGCCGAAGCCGAAGCTGAAGCGCAAAGGTTGGCTGAAGAAGCCGAAGCCACACGTTTGGCAGAAGAAAAAGCAGCTCTTGCAGCTTCATCGTCCAAGAAAGACAAGAAGAAAAAGAAGAAGGGCGTTGTTGTTGAAGAGCCTGCACCTCCTCCACCGCCTCCCGTCGAACCAGCTCCTGCAATTGACGATGACCTTCTCGACCTTGTCAAAGACGTTCCCGCCGCCGATCTGCTCGCTGAGCTCGACAAGGACATCCCTCCCAAGAAGGAAGAGTCGAGTGGAGGTTGGGGCAGCGCATGGGGTATCTCTTTGCGCAAGATCACAAAGTCTGAGCCGAAACCCGACCCCCGAAAGTAACAGATTTCATGATCGATGACTCAGCCCCGACTTTTATGGACGAAGCGCCGAACCCACCAGAACCTCTGATTGCTGACGAACCCGCTCTTGAACCAGAACCCGAGCCGGAACCAGAACCCGAGCCGGTCATAGTCAAGTCATCTTCTAAACTCAAGAAGTCAAAGACTGATAAACATGAAAAATCTTCGAAGAAGAGCAAGTCCAAGGCCGTAGAACCGGAACCGGAACCTGAACCTGTGATTGTACCAGAGCCTGAACCTGAACCAGAGTTTGAAGACGCTCTTGATGATATCCCTGCTGAACCGCCTGTTGTCGAAGTGATAGAACCAACGCCTAAGAAACTTTCAAAGAAAGATAAGAAGGCTGCCGAGAAGGCTGCCTTGAAGGCATCCAAGTCTAAGAAGGCACCGCTGGTGATACCCGACCCTGAGCCTGTAATCGAAGCGCCTCCTAAGATCACTACGCCTGTTCCTGGAGGGTTCCCAATGGAAGAAGAGGCAGAGCTGATTGATTTTGGCGATCCTGAGCCCGAACCTGTCGTTGTCGAGAAGAAGTCAAAGAAAAAGAAGGACAAGAGCAGCAAATCTAGGGCTATACCAGTCGCAGAACCTGATCCTATTGTCGAGGCACCTCCACCGCCCCCGCCGGACCCACCACTCGACGACTTCATGGATGATCTACTTGACGATGAGCCTGCACCGTTCGAGGAGGAAGTTCCCCCTGCGCCTCCGACGCCGCCGCCTGAGCCCGAGGTCAAACAAGAATCGCCCAAGAAGGAGCGCGTCAAAGTTAGCCGAAACGGTGGTTCTGCATCATGGGGATTTTGGGGCGCTGCTGCTGGCGCGGCAGCAGCGTCCAAAACCAAGACAGCCAGGAAGCAGTCTACAGACGATGGCAGTATTGCTGCTGCACCACCAAAACCCAGCGTATCCCGCTCGAAATCTGCTCGTGTATCTTCATCGCGGGATAAAGATGTGATATCCAGATCGTCTGGATCAGACAAGATGAGCAAGACGCCTTCGCGCTCGAAATCTACACGCGCCACAGGTCTCGCCTCCTTGTTTGGGGCTGTTCCTCCGCCATCGACTCGTACAAAGACGCGACGCACTTCAGCTACACCTCGTACACTCTCGCGCCGACCGTCATTTGATCAGGATGCCGCGATGATGTCTCCGCCACAAACGGACACAGACGCACATGTGGCCTCCAAGGCTGCCAAGGTAATGGGCATGAGGGAGCGGGGTTCAGTCAGCAGACGTTCCAGTACTAGGGAAAAGGGCAAATCTCGAGGTAAGCTAGCCGCCCCCAAACGGCGGGGACATGTTCTAGGTTGTAAGCGGAGAAATGGAGCTAACCTGATTGGTGCAGCTGTGCCGGACCCGTATGCCTTGGACGACGAGCAGGACGTCGACATGGGCTTGGACGAAGAAGCGCCCCTCTCACCTTCTCCTGCGCCAAAGGTCAAGTCGCGTCGCAAACGCGAATCGAAACACGACTCGGTGTCTCCTATCGAACCACCGTTGACTGCTCCGCCCAGTGCCGAGGACCCTGTAGATATCGATCCGATGGATGTCGAGCCGGCCCCAGCTGAACCACCCCGCGAGCGCCGCGAGCGACATCGTCGTGAGCGCGGCAACTCTAGCGCTCGCGACACGTTTGCAGCTGCTGCCACCGGTGCTGTCGCCGCGACTGGATTAATGAGCATGTTTGGACTAGGCAAGAAGAAAGACAAGGCTGCGCCGCCGCCTGAAGACGACAGGCGCGAGCGTCGACGAGCTTACGAGACAGAAGAAGAGCGCAAGCGGCGCAAGCGATCCTCTGCGCGTGACGGACTCAACGATGACGAGGCGAAGCGTCTTCGACACGAGCGCCGAAGCGTGCGCCGTCCCTCACGTATGCGCGATGGCGACATGGAGGGTGCTGCTGAGCCTGGTGACGGCGCCAACGGCAGCACCGATGCGGATGCCGAGCGCGAAGCCAGACGCGCCGAGCGCAGGGCAAAGCGACAAGCAGAAAAGGAGGCACGTCGCGCCGAGCTCGAAGAGATTGAGGGCAAGGCCGAACGTCGCCGCGAGCGCGAACGCGATAACGAGCGCGCCGTCTTCGCCGAGAAGAAAGCCCGCCAGATGGCCGAGCTCGAACGCAGAAACAAGGAAGCCGAAGAGCAACTCCGCCGCATGAACGACAAGGACGCCCGCCGCGCCGCCCGCGACTCCCGCAAGGCCCCCGACGACCGCGAGCACCGCTCCTCCCGCCGCAAAGACAAGGACCGCGAGCGCTCCTCCCGTCCAGACAACGAACGCCGCAAAACCTACGTCGAAGGCGAGGACCCGGAGGAGCGCCGCCGCCGCCGCGAGGAACGCCGCGCCCAGCGCAGAAACTCAGAGTACCCGGCGCCCGCTCCCGAGCCCATCGCAGACTACTTCGACCCCCGCAACGGCGCGACCCACCAGTCGTCCCGCCATCGCTCCGCCCACCGCTCCCGCGAGGAGGAAAATATGCCCTACCTCACCAAGGGCGGCGACAAGACGTCCTCGTGGGTGGACTCCCTCTCCAACGAACCGCCGCTTGCGCCCCGCTGGCAGAAACGGTATTCGACCCCCCGCCCGGCATCCGCGACGGCGTCGGCGACGAGGAAACGGCGTCGGCCGATGAGGAGATACGGAATCGGATTCGCCACCCGAAGCGGAGTAAGCGCGAGAAGGAGGAGCGCGAGCGTAAAGAGGAGAGGGAGAGGGAGAGAGAGCGCGAGCGCGAGCGCGAGAGGAAGAGTGCGAGGAGGAGATCGCACTTTGAGGGGGGACGCGAGGACGAGGAGGCCGACAAGGATAGGGAGCGGAGGAGGAGGAGGCAGACGTATGCCGAGGCGTATGCGGAGGCGCCCCCCGTTAGGACGTGGGATGGGAGGCCGGCGGAGGGTGCGGCGGCGACGGGGAAGAGGGGGAGTTGGTTTAAGAAGATGGCGGGCTTTGTCTAGGGGGCAAAGACGTGGGTTTCAGATGAGTTAACTGAGTAATGTGGTGGTTGGGGAGGAGGGAATGGAGAGGGAAAGAAGGGGAACGGAGGCGTGGTGTTATGATTGATGATGATGATGGATTGATGGATTGATGGATTTGTGTTTTTTTTTTCTTCTTTTTCGTTTTTTTCCCCTACTACCTTACCTTGCCTTCTTGTGTGTTTCTAGCGGGTTGGGCTTGGTTGGTATTTCGATTGGTTGGATATGGGCAAGGAAAGGGGGATTAGGGTGGGGTGGGGGGGTTTACTTTTTCTCTCCTCTCCGATTACATGACATGCATTGCGATGGCGTTGGGTTGAGTTGACGGTTTGGAAGTCGGGTCGAGTCGGGTCGAGTCGAGTCGATATCCCGGTGCCGTAACTACTTACTATATATCCCCTCTTCTCTCTTGCTTCTTTTTCTTTTTTTCATCGTCCTTTTTTGGGGTTCTGCTTTTGTGTGTTCTTGCGCTGTGAGGGAGGGAGAGGAGGAGAGGGGAGGGTAATGCGTGGTTGGAGTGTGGAGTTGATAGAGGGCGTGGATAGATGGATAGATGGGTGGTTGAGTGTTTGCGTGGGGGGTGGAGGTATGAATAGAGAGGGAGGGGGGTTGTATAGAGCGCATATCATACACATACACGTAATACATACATACGCATTAGATCTACATTATCCCGGTATAAATACATACTCATCCAAACCCCAATCCCACCCACCCACCTTCCAAGATTCTCACATCCAGCCCATCATTCTGGTCCTTCTATCAGACAAACTAACTCACCGCGCCTGGCTTGCCAGTCTAGCACCAGCACCACGCATACATAGTCATGCAGTCCCCCCAACGACAACCAACCGCTCCACCTCAGCTTCAACGCCTCCGCATCTCCTCCCCCTCCCCCTTTCCCTCCTCCCTTTTCCCCTCCCCCCCCCCCCTCCCCCGGGCACCCAGTCCAGTCCACCCCACCCCATCACATAACCGCACAAAAATCCCACACCTCCGCCACAAACTTCCTATTATCAGCATCCTGCTCCCTGCCCCAGCGCTCGTTGTGCTCGCGCCGCCACTGCGTCGCCGGGCGGCCCGAGCTGTCGTAGCCGGTGCGCTGCTGCGTTTGGGCCGCGGATAGGCGTTGGGTTTGGGCCGCTTTGCGGGCGGCGTTTTCGGCGCGGAGGGAGGCCCAGAGGGAGGGTTTGGAGGGGTGGTGGTGCTGCTTTTGGGGGTGGGGGGGTCTGGGAGGGGTTAGCGAGGGAGGGAGGGAGGGGAGGTAGCTGGGATGCACGTGGGGTGGTGGAGGGGGAGGGGATATCTAGGGGGCGAGGGTGGAGGTGGATAGGGAGGATGGAGAAGAGAGGGGGAGGGAAGGGAGGGGCGGACCTTGAGCCATGCTTGGTAGACCTATATGTGGATATGTCTGTCTGTATGTGATGTGGAATACGCGTTTCAATCGAGAGCCTACACGACACTGCCGTTCTGAGAAATCTACGCAAATGCGGATTTACAAAAACATATGCGCTTTATCACGAACGCGACGGTCGCATTTCAAGACCGAGATCAGGCAAATCTATGCGCAGGCGATGCAAGGATTCAGAGCATGTCGGCCAAGACCTGTGACGTCGCGTGATGGGATAGATGAATGCCGAGACGGGATGGACGGCGCGCGAGAAGGAAGGTGGTCACATGGAGAAGGATTGTGTTATATATGTATGTCAAGGGCGTCACGCGTCGATGTATGTATTTATGGAGAAGGTGGGCTGGGAATGAGGACGCGTGATGTGGTGTGGTTGACCAACGACCTTTGTGATTGACTCCAAGTTGCTAGTTAGATAGCCAGCTAACTATATTGCTAAACAACAACATGTAAACAAGTACGTACTCGCTAATCCAAAAAGCAGATGATCGTCACCGTACCATAGACCTATACCCAAGTTGCAGTCCAAGCCCAACCCATACCCAGCCACCCATATCCCAAGTCATAATCCAAACCCTACCCTACCCAAAATTCATATATGTTTCCCAAACCCGTCTCTAATTCAAACCGCATCGTTGAATATATCCTGCAAAACAGGGCGTCCCTCCAACAAGTCCTTCCGCCCACCCCGACACACCTTCCCCGGCATCTTATACGCCGGATTCTTGTACGCCTTGGGGAGAAGTTCCGGACTCCCGCTCGGCGTCTTCTGCCTCTTCTCCCGCGCTCTAGAATTCATCTCTCCCCCGTCGTGATATCGCCCAACGCCTTGCGCTTCGTCCCTGCATTCGGTCTCGAACTCGTGCGCACATCCCCATCCACATCGACATCCACATCGACATCCACCCTCTCCGCCAGACCCCGCATCCTCACCGCATCCCCCTCCGTCCTCCCCGTCCCCTGCGTAAATCCCTCACTAAACGCATGCCCATCCAGCATCTCCCGCTCGACATCCAAAACCCACCCCTCCCCCTACACAACCCCACAATATCCCTCAGCAGCTCATTCCCACACAGCGTCTTCTCGCTGCCCACGATAATCAGCTTACTCCTCGCCCTCGTAAGCGCCACATTAACCCTCCTTCTATCCTTGAGCAAGTCGCCCACCACCCCCGCCTCGTTGCTCCGCACGCACGACACGAGCACAACCTCTTTGTCGCGCCCCTGGAACCGGTCCGCGGTGTGCAGCTCCACTGCTGCCGTGCTCGCGCCCGCGCTCGGGGCTGCGAGCTCGGAGCACTGTGTTTGCGTCATGGCTGAGGAGAGGGAGGCGCGCAGGAGGGCGAGCTGGCTGCGGTAGAGGGCGATGATGCCGAGTTCGGAGGGGGAGACGCCGAGGGCGAGGAGCGAGAGGGTGAGGTGCGTGATGAGGCGGGCTTCGGTTGTGTTGTTGATGCGGGGGCCGGAGGCGGATTCGAGGGTTGGGGAGATGGGGTCCGTGTTTATGAAGATGACGGGGGAGGAGGGGAGAGCGCGCGGGAGAGCCAGCAGGTGGGGGATGTGGGTCCGGGGCAGAATGCGGTATCCCTGGTAGGATGGGAGGAGTGAAGTTTGGCATTGTGATTGTGGTGGTGGTGGTGGTGGTGGTGGGCGGAGAGGCCGGTAGGGTTGGGCAGGGTGAGTTGGCGCGATGCTACGGACGGGGTCCCGCATTTGAGGCGGCCCGAGTAGATGAATGTGTTGGAGAGGAGCATGATGTCGGCGCACATGCGGTATTGGTGCTCTAGGCTGACGACAGCCTGGGGGTGCGCTTCGCAGAGCATTTTGAAGAGGGAGACGTCCAGGCCGCCTTCTGCTGCGTGTTTGTTCTGGACCAGAGGCGGAAGCTGATAGTGGTCTCCGACGAGGATGAACTTTTGCGACATACGGATGGGTCCTAGGCAGACTGGGAGTGTGATTTGGGAGGCTTCGTCGACGATGCAGTAATCGAAGATGCGCCGGTTGAATAGGGGGTGGTTGATAGAAAGACAGGTCGTGGCTACGACCGGTGGTTCCATCCAAGACTTCTCGAGCTCCTCCAAGCTGTTCTTCGTTTCGGCTGCCAGGGTAGCAAACTGGCGCACCTCAGGATGTATCTTCGCCGTGGCACCGATGCGCAAGACGCCAATGTTGTCCTTTTTTATCTTGAGCAGGATATTGTCGACTGCAGTATGAGTGTAAGAGGTAAGAAGAACACTCTTACCCCTGGCAACAAGCGTACGAATGATGTGCGCGATGGTAGTAGTCTTTCCCGTGCCAGGCATTCCCAGAACCAGAGCATAGTCTTTAGCCGACATGACTTTGGACACTGCTGCTTTCTGATCCGAGTTCATCGACATCTGTGAGGACTCGGGAAGGGATGCATCGCTAATATTGGTGAAAGCAGGCGCACGGTCACCAACGATAAGTGCGCGAAGGTCTCGCGCTTTGTAGACACTGTTATCCATGATTTGGATCAAGTTGTTGCGAGCAGCCGCCATGCCGTTGCTGAATTCATCCTTATCCAAACGATACAAAACTGGATCTTCGTCGCTTCGGTATTCTGGTACTGAGACTGGTTCGTCTTCTTTTGTCACTTCCATGATGCCAGTGAACGTCTGATTGTTTTGCGGGTGAAAGTTCGGGAGCTTGGTACGAGAGTTGTGCAAGCGGCGATCCACAGCCACGGTGATGCGACGCTTCTGTACGTTGGTGACATACCCATTGGCCAGCGCAAAGTGACCTTGCTCATCGGATACTACGACGGGCTCACCGACTAGCAGTTGAGATTCCGTGAAAGAAAACCCAGGTTTCGGTTGCGGCTTGACGAAGGCATAGCTGTAGCGGTTGATCTTCTGGCCGTTCTTCTCCTCATGGCCTGATCCCGGTTCCAGTACGACATTTGAGAAGCATCTGCCGAGTTTCTCTCTTTCGCTGCTCAGCATCGTCCACAGCTCTCGACGGAACTTCATCATGTCGGATTCTTCTTTCGTGAGCAAGTCATCCCACTTCTTCAAAAATTCCTGGTCAGAAGGTTTCAGGTCCTGGACCAATTCATCGTAGCGCTCTTTCGCCTTCTTGTTCAATCGCTCGCCGTTGCCGTCTTCGACCAGCTTGTGGTACAGAAAACATGCTTCTTGCGCGTAACACTTTCCGCACTTGTGGTCTTCTTTTAACATCTCAGGGAGCTCGATGCGATCCCGTACGTAGCATGCTAACTCATTGCGCTTTATGATCATGTGAATGATATCGTTGCGGATAGCAGGTATGCGGCTGGTGTCTGACGTCTCGAGATAATACAAAATACCGTATGCAACATCGACATCTATATCACTATGAGTCAGCAGTGATCCAAGCAAAACAGCATGAAGACTTACCATAACGATTAGACAATAACAAATTATACAAAGCGGTCTGGGCAACGTGTGCAGCGTTCGAGGAGTTCTTGCCGGTCTTGACTTCGAAAGGAACCGTGAGAGTGCGCTCGCCTTGGTCGTCTTGCATGGTCACTTGTACAGTAGCATCAATGTTGCCCTTCAAGCCGTACATCGGCGACCATACGTGCTCTTCAACATCGAGAAGCTTGTTGATGCTCATGATCGATTGCTTTCCGTTCATTTCGCGCACCAGAGCGTCCGCCCGGGGTCTCGCAGATACGAAGACCTTGGCCCAAGACTGCAATTCTGGGAGTTTGCTCTTCATGTGCTCTGTGACTTCTTCGCAAGTTGAGTTGATTTCGAGGATCGTCTCGAATTTGCTCGGCAGGAGTTTATCAATGGTTTCCAGAAGAAAATCCGTACCCCATTGATTGGCTTTTAAGGCCTCTTGAAACAGCTCGTGCAGGAGTGTGCCATACAGCATGGGGCTGTTCGCTCTGCTCGTTGCTTTGACCCGGTCCTGAAGAACAGCTCGGCGTAGACAGCCAAACGAGTCTGCAACTACGGTCGCGGAAATGAGATGGTCGGGATGGAGAATGAGCATGTTGTGATGGTTGTCAACGATGCATTGCCCTGATGTGGAGAACTTTCCGATGACGTGCACAAACGAGCCTGCTGTACAAGGCGTGTCGTACCAAGCTTGTCGGAGGGTAATGGTCTTGGATAGTTTCGTCTTTTCTTCTTCTACTAATAGAACCTTATAATTATTAGCAAGGTAGCTCATGGATTTGGGGTGTGGCAGCACTCGTACCTTCTCTGGCATTTGATGACCCTTATCATTCAAGAATTGACTTTCATCTACTTGTTTCACAAGATAACGCTGAATAGCTCTAGTGTCCTGTCCACTCTTCAAGATTCAGCATTCGTTCATTCATGGTTATGTCCATGGCCTACATACATTCGTTGCTAGCGCTTGCGTTGCAGCGATCTCAGCTGCGGCAAACTCATCAGCATCTATATCGTCGCCAAACTCATCATCCTCATCATCGTCAACTAGATTGACGACCGGAGGAGCCAGCGGCGCTTCCGGTATCCCTTGCACGTTTTCTGTCCCTTCCACTTCTAACGGTTGTTGTTCTGGAGAACGCTCAGCCCTTATATCGTAAAGCGACGCTACTTGCTCGAGATCATCTGCAAAGATATCCTCATCCAACCCAAACTCATCATCACTATCCGCTGCTGCAGCAGCCGGAGGTTCAGAAGGCACACGTGTGGAAGTTGCAGCAGCGCTGTTATCTGGATATGGTGGTTGAGAAGGCAGAGCTTCGGGAGCGGTGACAGCTTGTCCCGTAGCTTCAAGGACATCCGCCATGTCGTCGTCAAAGTCGGCGTCTCCAAACTCATCAGAGGAGCCCGAAGATCTATGGGCATTGTAACCCTCTTCTTCATACTCTTGTCCGACCGCCGCTCCATCAACGTCGTCGATCAAAGTGTCAGGGGCTACTTCGCCTTGGGCATGTTCCTGTCCACGACTGCGCGAAGGCGACTCGGCCGGAACGTGTCGTCGCTCAGGGGCAGGAAGTGGTGAGGAGCTAGATGGCGCAAACGTGTCATGTCTCGGTGCGGGCTTCGCTTTCGACTCCCGCATCTTCTCGAGCAGCTCGACCAAGTTGGTCTTGCCTCGTGGTGCGCCTTGGAAGTTCCCATCGGAGCTTGGCAGCTCGGAGATGTCTTCCGCCTGTTCTTTGAAGACGCTGACAGGCGCATGCGTTCTTCTCCGTTTCCGGGTAGATGTTGGAAACTCCACTCCGCAGCTGGCCCACCTCCGCAGTCCACTTACGCTCCCGGCGGTGGCAGACGATCGCGGTGAGGCTTCGCTAATGAGATGCGCGAATGATATGCTTTTCTTTCCAGTAGGCGTGTCTTTGTTGCTCGTGTACTGGTTCCAGAGCTCTGTCGCAGGATTGGCCTGGGGTGTTGTAAGTGGTCTCGCATCCTGAGGCTGTCCTTGCGGCTCGTCATCGTCCGGGGAAGGCGCAATAGGCGACGAGCTTCGCGCGCGCCTCCGCTTTCGTGGGAGAGGTGTATTAATATGCTGCGATCCACGCCAGCACAGTTGCTCCTCAGGCGATACCACAGCCTTCACAACATGGCGACTCGAATCGTCGACGTTGCCGACGAGCTCCGCGAGGGGCAGTCGTGTCCCGGGAGTCGAAGGAGGCGGGCATGATGTCTTGCTCGCTGGCTTTGGTGTCTGCGCTATCTTCTCGACTGCTGGTTCTGTGACGTCGGAGGTGTGGTGGGAGTCAATCCGTTGCTTCGCGGTGGCGGGCTTGTCCTCCTTCCGGGCGACGGCGTTCTCCTTCTCCTTCTCTGCCTCCATTCTTTTCCGGATAACCTCGGGGTCCGGGCTGCCCTCGATGAATTGGAACTTCTTGAGCTTGGTGCGGGTCTGGCTGGACGGCATGATGGGTGGGCCGGTGACGACTGGGCGGGGTGCAGCTGGGCTATCGTGGGCGGCGGCGTTCGCGTTGTGTGGACGATTAGGCCATCGATTAAAATACTGGCTAAGGATGAGTGCGCGGGAGCGAGTTGATTGAAGGAGGCAGCTACCTTGCGGTGGTGGGGCTTCTGGTCAAAGAAGGACTTCTGACGCGTCGACATGGGAGAGACGCGTCGGGTGGTGGAGAACAAGACGACGCGAAGGCGTGTCGTGCCAGGCCAATCAAGAGCCGCTCGGCTATTAGGATCACGTGCTATGCAGTTCGCCCGGCGGCGGCAGCGCCTTGTTCCCGGAGTCGCGGGTGGCAATGTGACATTCACGCTCGAGTGGCGGCTGCTGCGATTACGTCCAATGGACAGGCCATGGATTCACTCAGATAGCCGCATGGGGTTAATTGGTGCGAGGTGGCCCCGAGGGTGGAGCTTCTAGTTGCTTTTGCGGCCCCCCGTCTTCTGCCATGGCCCTGTTTATCGATTGGGAGCTAGGACGCATCCCACACGAACCGAACTCGCTCGCTCGGACCTCACGTTTCCCCAGGTCTCGTGCAGTCGGTGAGCCACTTCGGACCTTCACACCTCGACACTCATCCTTCCGTTCCTTCTATCCTTGTGAACGTCGACACCACAATGGCGGACCAACCGAAGCCTCTCCCGTTCGTCTACCAATTCGCCGCTGGTGAGTTGCAATTGCCCACACGAGCCCTCCCACCCGGTAGCTAACCCGTCTGCAGGTGCCGTGGCTGGTGTGTCTGAAGTGAGTGTCGCCGCATGTGGATTCGTCTAAAGCCTGCTGATCTGACGCGCATCTGTAGATTTTGATCATGTAGGGCGCCATGCCGAGGGGCAATTCGCATCGCGCTGACTCAACAACAGGTACCCGCTTGATGTCGTCAAAACCAGAGTGTAAGCGAATCGCGACCATACGGGCCCGTCCAGACTCTAAATATCCCCAGACAACTTCAGACCGGCAAGGGT
Organism: Pseudopithomyces maydicus; assembly: GCA_026873275.1. Lineage (NCBI taxonomy): Eukaryota > Fungi > Ascomycota > Dothideomycetes > Pleosporales > Didymosphaeriaceae > Pseudopithomyces > Pseudopithomyces maydicus. The sequence continues at coordinate 307,197 of JANTUC010000010.1, read as the reverse complement.
ACCGGCGAGGAGGCATACAATGGCATGGTCGACTGCTTCAGGAAGATCATCAAGAACGAAGGGTACGGTCGAGTGCCGAGCATCCGCGACTAGGACAAGACTGACGCCTCGCAGTGCCTCCAGACTGTACCGTGGTATCAGCGCGCCTATTCTCATGGAGGCGCCCAAGAGGTAGCTATTTCCAGAGACTCTACTCACCCACCGGTCCTAAAGCACACAGGGCCACCAAATTCGCCGCAAACGATTCCTGGGGTGCCTTCTACCGCAACCTCTTCGGCCAGCAGAAGATGAACCAGTCCCTTTCCATCCTCACCGGCGCCACCGCCGGTGCCACCGAAGCCTTCGTCGTCGTTCCCTTCGAGCTCGTCAAGATCCGTCTGCAGGACAGAGCCCAGGCTCACAAGTACAACGGCATGGTGGACTGCTTCACCAAGATCGTGAGGCAAGAGGGGCCCCTCACGCTGTACCAGGGTCTCGAGTCCACCATGTGGCGCCACATCCTCTGGAACGCTGGCTACTTCGGCTGCATCTTCCAGGTCCGCACCCTTTTGCCCGCCGCCACCACTAAGAAGGGCCAGATCACCAACGACCTTGTGTCCGGTGCCATCGGTGGCACCGTCGGTACTATTCTCAACACCCCCATGGACGTCGTCAAGTCGCGTATCCAGAACTCCACCAAGGTCGTCGGACAGGTGCCCAAGTACAACTGGGCGTGGCCCGCTCTCGGCACCGTCATGAAGGAGGAAGGCTTCGGTGCGCTTTACAAGGGTTTCCTGCCCAAGGTGCTCAGGTTGGGACCCGGTGGTGGTATCTTGCTGGTCGTCTTCACCGGTGTCATGGACTTCTTCCGTCAAATGCGTGGGGATATCTAAATTGGGAACACAACCTAGGGAACGCCTGTCATGAGTTTGGACCAAGATATGGCGTTGCGCGGTGGATGTCGGACTACCCCGGAAAACGTGAGCGTTGCAGCAGGCAGTTATCATCGATACCTTTCTTTTGCGTCTCAAGCTGAAGGGCACATAGATTGTACATTGATCGTCTCCTCGACTTGTAGAACAGGCAATCACGGCGTCATTGCCATCTTTTCATGTGGCGTCTTTTTCATACTATTACTGACCATTTCCCCTCATCTTTCCAGGCACAGAACCCTGTGTAAGTGAACCATCTCACACCCAACCAACTTTAGTCCCCCACATGCATCGCATCCCACGGCTCCACCCATCATCTCTCAAGATCCATTCAGACACCTTCCAAAACCTTGGAACCCGTCATACCGTACGTACATATCCCACCGACCCAGGTACCTACCGAATCCGGCTTAAAGATGCCGGAAGACCCACCCCAACTTCAAGTTTACATGGTTGCGCAAAAGCTTAGCGCCCACTAGGCCAGACAGATGGCATTCCGATTTAACCGTGGCGCATGCGTGGCGTAAAACGTGGCGCGGATTTATACTGATCCCATGGTCCACTGCTTTTCTTGCACGCGTTGATTCACTCCCGGGCTTCGATAGTCGTGTGCGAGGTTGCTTTCTTGCTGGTTGTTACTACGTTTCTTTAAAGAAGATTTTGTATTATACGCATCGTTTCTCATTAATCGTGTACGAAAGACGAGTCTATCATTAACATACTTTCCTATTCCATACCTACCTAACTACCTACCTATATTCTATACACAGATACCGCAACTCCCCTTCCTCCGCCGCACGCCTCTCATCGCCGCATCACCGATCCCTCCCAACTCACACCGCACCCTACATCACAACCCCATCACCATGGACCTCCGCAAATCCATCTCCACAGCCTGCACCTCCTTCCTCCTCACCAACCTCGACGACCTCTTCGTCCTCGTCACCTTCTTCGCCGAGTCCCCCTCCAGCGCCACCCTCTCCCCGCTCACCATCGCCCTGGGGCAGTACCTGGGCTTCTCCATCATAATCGCCATCAGCATGCTGGGGTACGGTCTCGCGCTCGTGCTGCCCGCGGAGCCTATTGGGTTTTTGGGGTTGCTGCCGATTCTGCTGGGGGTGTGGAAGGGGACTGGGCTGGTGTTTTCGGCGGCGGAGGAGGATGAGGCTGGGGATGGGGGAGGCGGAGACGGAGGTGGAGGTGGAGGTGGAGGTGGAGGTGGAGAAGCGCTGCCGGACAGCAACGACAACCACAACAACAACAAGAAGAAGAAAACATCTCTAAAAGCAGGGTTGAAGGGCACATCCAAAGTCCTCCTCATCACCGTCATGAACGGCGGCGACAACATCGGGACGTACACGCCGCTCTTCTCGCAGGCCAAAGGCGCCGACATCGCAGTCTACGTCGTCGTGTACTACCTCTTCCTGGGCGTGTGGCTGCTCGCCGCCTTTCTCATCATGCAGCAGAAGCATGTGTTGCGCGTGGCGCAGAAGTATGCGCGGCTGGTGATCCCGTTTTTGTATCTCGGGTTGGGGATTTATATTGTGGTGGGGTCGGGGTGCTATCCGTGGGCGGTGGAGCATATTGATGATGATGTTGGGTCGCGGCCGGGAAAGATTATTATGGGGGTGGTGACGGCGGTGTTGCTGTCAGTGGGTATTGGGGGGATTGTGTGGGTGAGGGTGAGGGGGAGGGGTGGGACGGAGGGTGCTGATGTGGGGGAAGTTGCGAAGATGGAGGAAGATTTATCTACCCGTCAGATGTCGGAGGTGAAGGCGGGTGAATTGCCCTGAGCCGGCTCTGGATATTCCTCGTCTCGGCGGACAGTCTTTGCTGCGGCAATCCTGATCATCTCCAACAAAAAAGCATCCAATAGTCTCATCGACGAACGACTTCCTGGTAGTGCGTGTTAAAGAAGCACCGAACGCAGACTGGCTGTGCGAGAGAGGGCACCATAATCACTATTGGGACGGGAGAGCGGGACAATGAGTACACGCCGAAGTACGACTAGGCACCTACGAGAGTCCTACTATGGCCAACCAGTGCCAACGCAAGCCGCCCTACAATGGCAGTACCGCCCAAGATGGACAAGCAGCCAACGCAAAAGACGATGAAGTAGAACAGCTCAAGCGGACGCTCGTAAGGCCACATACGCTCCCCATCCGGGCGATTATTCTTCTCACGACCCGTAATATTACCATCGGGGACGTACTTGAAGTCAAGCAGCGAACCACCCTGGAGACCGTACTTGGAGTGAATAATAGCGTTGTGCAGCGTGTCGCGGTAAAAATCAACGGACCACGCCTCAAAGGACGGAAACCACCGCTGAGCCATCGCAAGCATAACAACAAGCCAGCAGTGCCCTTGAAAGCACGCATACGGATACCATCCCGGCCTCCCCATCCCAAGCTGATCGCAGATCTCGTCCCCGTTCAGCCGACGACTCCCAGCCTCGATGAACCCCCCGGAGATATTCATAGGCGGGAGATCTTTCAGCGCTTGAACGAAGTTATGGCCAACAACAAGCGACGACGGCGTCACGAATAACTCGTTGTAACTCAGCGACTCCATCGTAACCTTCGCCCTAGCCGTCGTGCTGAAATACTCCTCCGGCGCCCCAATCACATATGCAATGTACCTCCACAGCGCAACAAAGTCGTCGACCTCCCCCTCCGCCGGACGGACCCCCATCTGAGGTAACTGTTGCCACGCATGGTTACATCCAAACGTCGCAATCGCATGTATCGAATCCAGCGTATTCAGCGGCACGCCGTACACCGCCGTATCGAAGTACTCCGCGCCCTTGATCTCCGCCACGCGCAGCATGCGTTGCCTCACCATGGAGTGCAACAGCCGCACGCGGACCGTCGTCTCGTGGCCTTTGCCCCCAGGCTTGACAAACGGCAACGAGTGCGTGACCTCCAGCACGAGCTGAAACGTCTCGAGTAGACGGCGCCGCAGCGCCCGCGTGCTGAACCCCCCGTCCGCAACAACACCTCCACCACGCTCGTAGACGCCGAGTTCTCCCCGACGAACCCCTGGAACGCGAACCCGATGATGTTGCCCAGCGCGTGGCGGTAGAAGAAGCGCTGGCCGCGCTCCAGCTGCGTCCAGTCGACCCATTCCGGCACCGTGGTGACGTGCGTCCAGAATGCGTGGAGGGTCTCGTCGTGCTCGTAGTTTGCCTTGAGGGTTTCATACATATCTAGCTTGGGAGACGGATCGCCTTGTTGCGTGCGGGCTTCTTGCTCGCGGCGCTGGATCTCTTGGATGCGGTTCACGGTTGCGGAGCCGAGTTCATCGTGCTCGAAGCGGAGGGGGTCGGTTTGCTCTTTGGGGAGGTGGTTTGGGGTCCAGTGGAAGGAGTAGTTACCGACTGTGCGGAGGGAGCTTTTGGTGGGAGAGGGGGTTTTGGACGAGACCATGGTGTTTGGATGTGTGAGGTGTGTATAGATTGTTGTGCGACGCCAGGGATTTTTTTGGGAGAAAGGCAGGGGGTTCTTGCTTGTGGGATTCGATTCGGATCGAAGGAGCAAGAGGACAGGGGATGGCGATGTAGTCCATCGTTGCTATTGTAAACATACGGAGATTTATGCAAGGAGCTCACATGCGAGATGATCAATACCCTGGGTCCGAACAGCCGAGTGTTGTGCTAGAAGACAACAAGATGGAAGGTGAAAAACCTTAAACCAAGCATGGGGTCTCTCGTACGACTCTACCCGTATCTTTATTGGGTACGCGCCTTCTCGTACTCGTTCAAGATGACTTGAGTACTAGTATGCGGCTAGTACGCGAAGGGGAAGATCTGGGGCCATCAATCAATTCGGTAATCCAGAAACCAACATTATCAGTAGGCGATCGGGGAGCCAAGCTTCTTGGGTTAATCTCTATACGTATTCGGCTGTCTGGCTGTCCCGAAATGGTTAACTATATGGGAGTTATGGAAAGGTGTGGTGACGAAATGTGTAAATGGTCTATAAACTAAGCGGATTCGTAGAAGCTGCTTGATTCATGGCAGCATGACCTACTGTGGAAAAAGAAAGCGATATCTTGTTATTTAAAAGTGTTCTCTGCGCTTATAGAATTGGATGTCTTGTTAGGATTTGTATCCATCACGTATAGACAAAGCAACAACCGAAAATCCTTAGCTATGGATGACAGAATTATTGTCACTATCCCTGATATGTTCAAATGTTTTGTGGTTCAGGAACCCAGGATAAATGATGGATATTGTGTAGCAAAGACCAAGTCAGAGAAATGGATTGCAGAGTAAGCAGTCTTCCCAACAGTGCAATTAGATATGTCGGTGGAGATGGCAAAAGTTTAGTCTGACAGGACGAAACAGAATGTGCGATTTTGAGCCCGTGATGCGAAAGAAGATCAACGCCTGCGACTTTTCATGGTTCATGTCCATCGCAGCGCCCGACGCCCCTGCAGATAGATTGAGAACAATGTGTGATTGGGGAAACTGGGTTTTCCCTTTTGACGATAGTAGGTACTCATTTACTCAGCTTATATGATAATTTGGGTTACGGTAAAACTGTATCCTTAGAATAACCATGTTATCGTTGCAGTGTTCGACTCTGGCGATCTTCGGTCCGATCTTCCTACATCTCGACTAGTCCTCGACAGCCTAATGGCCAACATGATGGGGGAAATCTTCACTGGTTCTAAACTTCCTATTGTCAAAGTACATGATGAGGTTTACAAGAGATTCCAAGAAAAAACCTCGTTGGGAACACAAAGGCGATTTACCCGTGCCATGCAACACTATACAGCAGGTGTGGCGGACCATGTTCAGCATTTTACTGCCGATCACATTCCTTCTATAGAGGAAATGCTGCAAACACGGCAGTTATCTGTTGGTGTAACACCGATCTTCCACTTCGTCGAGTATGCCCATAATATAGAGCTTCCGGACGAAGTTTTTGAGCACCCTATCATCCAGGCACTGGAGGGTCTTGGTGCCGACTTTGTCATTCTGTACGTCATTCATCCACATCCATCACTCAAGTTTTAATCATTGACTATCCCACGCAATAGTTCAAACGATATCCTCTCATATAGCAAAGAAGAGGTAGGCCAACACCACCGTTGCCTATCGTAGATTTCCTATCTACTAGCTGAAAATGCCAAAATCTAACTAATTCCATTCCTAGAGCGAGGATTGTCCCTTTAGCATGGTAGCTGCTTGCCGCCTAGCCGGACAGTCAGCCCAAGAAGCATTCGACACAGTGGGCGCCCTGCTCGAGCAGCGCTATTTGCAGTGGGACGATACCATCGCGCGCCTGCCAAGCTGGGGTGCCGATGTCGATGTTCAGGTCCGCCGGTATATCGAAGGCATTCAGAACGTTGTTCAGGCTAATATCAGCTGGAGGTAAGTGCACATGGACTTTCTTGCCGGTACAAAATGGCGAACTGACACCGATCGTTTAGCTTCCGCTCCAAGCGATACCTTGGGGAGAGAGCCCTGGAGGTTCGTCAAACCCGCAAGATCGATGTCATGGCTAGCCCGCCGTATCTTGGGACCATTGTTATGGGCCCATGACTGAGCTTGAGGTTGGTAGTGTAGTAGAGTGTATTGATGATTAGACATAGTATGGTATGACCTCATCCGTTCTCGGGACCTTGATCTATAGCTTATGTATCAATATGAACGAGAGATAGATAGCGGCGCAGATCATCAATAGAAACTTGTCAGAATAGATTCACCTGTAGGCAGTATACTTTCCGCTTTAGCTAAGTATACAGTTCGTTACAGCAATCTGCCACTGATTGTATCAACATTGATTGTTCGGCATGCTTTGATCACCTGAATCACGTACCAATGCACTGACATAATACGGTCGCTTGAAAGACGCACATGACATATCTACCACATCAGCATATCCGGATAGTTGAATCGAGAGAGCTTACGGTTGGCAATGTAGAATTACTTGTAATTTAAGAATACGAGGTAACTATGGGAGTATTGGTTTGGACACACGCAAAAGCAGCACAGATCTAGCCGAGATGAACCGTAGAAAAGCCTAGAGTTGCTTGATAGAAAGAGAAAGGAAGTGACAGGTTAACTGATTGGGTAGACATGCGATTGAGAAACGGTCTAGAATATCCGGAACCCAAAGAAAAATTTTCAATTATTTTTGTCACCGTGCTCAAAAATTGACAGATCACGCCACTTTGTGTGTTTATCCCCTTTATATCCTTCATCTCGCGCAAGATTTCCACGTCACTCTCGCGCGACCTGAGTGCTCACCTGGTGTATACGTAGACTCAAGAAGCACCTAAACCCTGAAAAGACAGAGAGTTCATAGAAAGAAAACATGATCATTCTAGTGGGTTCGGAGTCCGTGATAGTTCCACATGAAATCAAGTATAGTATACCCATGAACACATCAGTGTCGTCTGTCCAATGTCTTTTCACGCGTGATATCAGTTTCCATTCTGGAATGTTGCAAACTGGATGAACCCTAGCAAATAGTTCGTGACAATTATGTATTTATTGATGTGATCTCTCGCCTCCTAACGAAATAGAAGACAGTGGATTACAACACGAAGCACGCATCATCTAGCACTGACAGCCTGCAAGTAAAGACTATAACCCTACCAACATGCCGCATTAGTAATACGTTTCAAGAGTCAGGAATCCATGACACTGGAAGTTCATACATCGCCCGTCTCTTTCCCACAGCCATGGTACGCCGCCTCCAAGCTACACTATAAATTCACCACTTGACACCCTCCATCACTTCCATCCTACTCGCCCCAAGTAACTCAAGTACCCACCCCCCGCACAAGGAAAATGGACTTTCTCAAAGCAATAGCTTCAAGCTTCGTAGCGGCAACATTATGTATGGCCGCCACAATGTCGCACGCCGAAGAAACCATCGGCATCCCGGAATCCCTGCGCTTCTTCACGGTGGGAGCAGACCGAGAAACGACTTTCGCGGAAGCCATCATGTTCTGTATCGCTGCATTTCATGGACTCGTTACCCTCCCGCTAATCGACAAGTACTTGGCAAAGAAAGCTGCTAGGCCGTGGAAATACGACGTCCGTGAATGTGTGTTGAATTACCTTTCTGTTCTTGCTGCGTCTTGGATGATTACACTTTATGTGAGTGACACCGAGGACATTTGAGAGCGAAGTGAACTGATGCTTTGACAGGATCGCTATAGGGACTCAGGTTGAGGGGTTGCGAGTGTGACGATGACGGTGGGGCTTCTGAATTTGTTGTCCTCGCTGCATGGTATTCCGGGAGCACCGCCCACTATCAACTTCCTCGTCCAGAGATAATACAAATCATCCGATTTCTCACCTGGCTGGCAAGACTGAGGCGCTCCCATCACGGCGGGTCGGATACGCCAACAGCTTGCCCAACAGAACAGATCCAGCTGCTTGGAACCGCACCGGCGTTAGAGCACCTGACCGGGAAACTTCGCAAACATGACAATCATGAAATGTGACAGGATGATATGCATCCTTCGCGGACAAACTCTGTATGGTGGAAAGATTGATATTTGAAAGGTGGATACATACATGCAATCCTGGGTATCTTAACTACAACTACTATCCGAACTCCAATACGCCATTTGCACCAACCGTCGTATCTAGAATAAAAAGGTGGGTATATCGTCGTACTTTGGTTCATCCTTATCCTCTCGTTTCTTATCCACACTTCGTTTGTTTGACCGATCTTGTGGCCCGGCGACCATCGTAGTCTTGGCGGGTGGAAGTTCGACCTCATCATCCAATGTGCCGGTCTTTGAACGTTTTATCGACGTAGAAAATCCTGAGACTTTTCGATTTGGTGTTGTATGCGTGGACTGTTTAGGTGATGCTGCGCGTGGGGTTGAAACCGGCCTGGCTGACTTTGCGGGCGACCTGGTTCGCTGTGGTGTCTTTGAATGAGCATCAGACTTGGGAGGCGATGCTTTGGAATCAAAGGTCAGCTCGTCCCAGTCATCCCATAGATTGCGGCGCTGTCCCCGTGATGGTTTGTTCCGGGTGTGGGCCGGTGTTGTGGGGGTTTGAAACCCTCAGGCCGCTTCTCCTCAGATTGATCGCGTGGAAGTGGGGGTGGAAGGTCATATGTTTTACTGAAGAATTTCGGCTTGCTTGTTGCAGGCTTTGATGGCGCATCAAGGTCGTCGCTGTCCGATCCGTCTTTCTTAGACGATGAGATAACTTTGGAAGCAGGTAATGATTTGACAGAGTTCCATGATTTCTCCCTACTTGGTGGTATACCGGCCTTGACGGATGACACGAGTTTGCCTGGGAAAGCTCGTGGCGGCGGAGGCACCAGCAAAGGAGAAGAAGGCGGCGGCTCATCATCGCTGCTCTCATCCTGTGCTAATAATACCTCATTCATCGCCTTCTTCTGTTGAAAGGTTTGCTCTTTTGCCTTGGTCTTCATCTGCTTTTCGAAAGATAGTTTTGCGCCCGCGACTACAGGTCTTGGAGTTTCTATTTTTCTCTGTACTTCCATCTTTGCTTTGAGAGTTTCGTATTCAGCAAGGTGGAGGTGTTGGGTGAACAGCTTCGCAGTCTGGAGTAGCTCATCTTCAACCATCATCCATTCGTCGTCACGAAGATCGAACTTATCGATACCTGTGAGCATGTATCTAAAAAGTGTTAGATCAACTCGGGCATGTGCATGACGTAACTTACTCCGTCTTAGGGGGCGGAAGATCTGCAGCGATTGGTGGGGGCGAAGACGAGAGCATACGAGCACCCGGATCGGACTCTTTATCGTCACGTGGGGTCTTAGTCAAGCCGGATGAAAGATGGGGGAACTCATCATCAGAGAGCTGAGCAACTGGCGATGGTTAGGATCTGCAGAAGTTCAGTGGATAAGGCAGCCCACCTGCTCTCCGCTTGCTCTTTGGAGACCTTTCCAAAATGGTCCCTTCGAAAAAGTCATCGTCTATATTTTCTGGAATAGCGCGCTTCGCAGTCGGCTGCTTGACCGGGGTCTTGTTGCTGCTGGCTTTGCTGGCCCAAGGCAACTGGCGACGTGGAGGCATCACACGTGTTGAGTGATCAGCTCGGCAGGTGGTCAGCGTTACCCCAAGAGTCAACGTCTTGCGTAGACGACACGACTGTTCCAGGCGGTCGTCGTGGCGCGGTTACGCGTGTGCACGAGACCGGCGAGATGCGTGTTCACGGGTCCACGGCTTGTGTACGTCATCACGTGTATCATCAGCTAACCACACGTAGTCAAGAGCGCTCGCTTGCCGATGAACCCAGCGAACAGAACAGATCGGCTGTCGACTGCGCCCTTCGAGGTGAAGGCAGCATTGCAACTGAAAACGGACCACGTTGCGCTTCCACATGCTTCTGCTATGTTCCATTTTGTTTATTCACTGAACTCCATGGCAACCGTGGCTGCCCCGCGACCACGGGTAAAAATTCGTGCACCTGCTCCAGCGCGGTCCAAACAAAACACCACCTCGCAGACCGCGCGCTTTAAGCAGTCTTGATCTGCGGCTTGCGCTCGTAACTGCATGTTACGGTCTACTTCAACTGAACTCTACGACAAAGGTTTTCCGAAACTTGATATCAGAACATAATCTACAAGGCGTTTTGTGTACGCGCTATCGCTGCACCACGCTTTCATCACGACCAAAAAGTTTATTGGCTTTTATACTTACGTCTTCTGGTTTCAAGGAATTCTAAGCTGCCATTGGAGCCCAGGCTTTTCCACTACTACGCACCACAGGACCATCTGGTCGTCGTTATCAAAGGTCCATCCGAAAGCTTTGCTCGCCCGGAGTATTCTCTTCAACTTTGCAACTGTTTTGTTCTAAACTAAGTCTTGCCATCAAGGTTTAGTTGCTTATATTTCTTTTCTTCAACAAGACCGATATTGTGAAAGCCAAGCGGCTTCTTTCCGCAGCATGTCTCTTTTCCGGAAACCCGGAGAGAGCTCTTCCAGCGACGATGAGAAGTCCAACATCCAACAAGAGACAAGCATGGGTGCGGAGACCGACCCAATTTCGAGGGTCAACACTATAGAGTCAACTGCATCTGCGCCTTTGCCTCTAACGGCAGGGGGTCCTTCTTCTAGTCGCCCTGGCTTGCCACGCAGCATGACTGGCAACAATGTTAAGGACTTGTTACTGCACTCTCTGCTCGAGGAGAAGGCTCTTAGTGAGGCTGCAGAGCACCTTGGAAAGTGCAAGACTGATCCCCAAGTGGTAGCACTGGCCCAGCACACGTACCAAGGTCTGGCTCGAGACTTGTCAACTCAGATCAACTTCGATGGTGCATATGCCAGCGAAGAAAATCGCGCCCAACGCGAGGCCGCTCAAGAAGGACTTAGCAAGTACACTCGCTTGCATCTGACCGGTATTTCTGCGACCGACGTGACTGATACCACTGCAGCTGTGGGCACGTCTCAAGCTTTGGTCACCCATCCAGCCTTTCTTCGTGGGCCATCTGATAAGTCCCCGGTGTTTTCACGCGAGTTGGATGCGCTCCAGGACTACTACCATCGCCTTCCTTCATCTATCCAAGGTCACACGGCCCTGCACAACAACCGATATCTCCATGAATATGAAGAGGTCAAAATGGTAGGAAAAGGAGGCTACGGAAAAGTGTACAAGGTGAAACATAAGCTGGACAACGCGTTCTATGCTATCAAGCGCATAATCATTAGCCCCAACAAGTTGCAGAAGATCCGCGAGCGCGGTGATCAGGAGCTTCAGTCTATCCTTGAAGAAGTTCGGTCTCTTGCTCGCTTCGACCACAACAACATCGTTCGATACCATGGTGCCTGGATGGAATTTGCTTCGCACATCCCGGATGCTCCCGAGACTTCTAGCTCTAGGGTTACGCGTACCGACCGTCTCTTGGAGCACCCATCCCAAGCTTCTTTCGACGATAGTGTGGCAGGACCTCTGTGCGACAGCTTCAATAGCTTAGGCTTTGATCCCTTTGAGCGTAGCGCTGTTGAAGCCGCCGGAATTGAATTTGGTTATAGTGACACGGGTGCAGGTGCAGAAGAACTCACTGGAGCCTCCGCAATGCAGATGAAGACAGGACGCCCGCGCCGCACCAGCCAGGCGACAGTTGTGACCTTGTCATCCAATAAGTCACGTCGAAGTGTTGTCGAAGCTGATGAGCAGGGAACTCAGAACGCCTCTAGGACCTATGAATCCGCCGAGGAATCCGAGAGCATGATGTCAGATAGCGAGGCACCTAGCCAGCTCATCTCTTCCCGTTATACAGGTCCCATTCTAACACTCAATATCCAGATGTCGCTCTATGAGAAAGATTTGGCCGGCTTCCTTTCCATGGAGAACACCAGCGAGGATGCTCATTGCTTCCACCCTTGCATCTCCCTCGAGCTCCTGGACACCATCATCGGAGGAGTAGAGTATCTCCACGAGAACGGCGTCGTGCACCGCGACCTCAAGCCTGCCAACATCTTCCTGTCGTTCTCCACGAGCCGCGGCCCACCCACTGGATCCGTAAATCTGTCCAAGTGTTCCACTTGCCCGGAGCGCAAGTGCGTTCACGTTACGCCTAGGATCGGAGACTTCGGTTTGGTCGCCGAGATCAAGAGCCTGACCACCACCCACGTTGGAACTGAGTTCTACCGACCCGCTGTGCTGGGCAAGGTCGACGAGAAGCTGGATGTGTTTGCCCTTGGTGTCATTGGCTTTGAACTTCTGCAGCGTTTTGACACGAAATCTGAGCGGGCGCACGTCCTGGGCGACTTGAAGCGTGGTCGTATCGCGGACGATTTCGTTAGCGGCTGTTCCATGGAAGAGATGGTGAAGCGCTTGATCAAGGGCATGGTTGAGGAGGACGCCGATCAGCGTTGGACTTGCGAAGAGGTGAGCAAGGAGATTGGCAAGATTGTTGGTGGTTTGCGGGCTTAGGGTGATACCCCTTCATTTTGCGATTGCGGTGCTTTTTCCATAAGCAACGTGAGATGATTTTTCATAAGCGACATCGAACGATTTTCTATGAGCAGCACAGGATGATTTTCTATAAGCGACAATGGATCAATTTGTATCGAGGGCATGGTGGATAAGGGACCAGGTGGTCTTGCGAGGGGGAAATTGGCAAAATTGTTAGCGGTTTGTGGGCTTACGACGATACCCCTTCATTATTGCGGCTGCAATACTTTTCTTATAAGCGACATGGAATGATTTTATACCAAGGGAATGGTGGATCAAAATGGTGACTGGAGGTGGACTTGCGAGGGGAAGTTGGCAAAATTGTTACCGGTTTGCGGGCTTCGGGCGATACCCCTTCATCATCACGACTGGAATGCTTTTTCTATAAGCAGCACGGGATGGTTTGTAATAATAGCTTTTCATATGGGGCCCTGCCTAGATGCCGGTGAGCATCGAAGGCACAGTGGCAGTTTGTCAGACCAACCAGGGTAGGAGGTTCGGCTTCCCGAGCGCCGCTTTGTCGGGTTGGAGCGGCTAGCTAGATACCTAGGTAGGATGCAGAACGTCATGTTCACAATTCGGAACCTCTTTTTGACAAACGCCTTCAGCTACAACACCGCATCCTCCCCTCAGCCCAACACAATGCGCAATATATTGTCGCTCCATCTATCATAATTTCCTACAGTGTGACGGCGCGGAAATGTCCAATGGCTCAAAGCGCTCGTCGTCTTCCTGTACGTCTGCGTTGCAACGCTTGACAGCTCTCCATTGGAGCAATTGAGCACCCCACTACATTCCGGATAGCTTGCTGATGTTTGATTCTAGTTCATTTCTTTGCGGGTATGAGCTCGGGCATGCTCTCCGCCGTTCTGCTTCAACCTGCCGATCTGCTCAAGACCCGCGTCCAGCAGAGCCACCAGAATACGTTACTTGCGACGATTAAGACGATAGCGAGCGGGCCGAACCCTATACGACAGTTTTGGAGAGGTACCCTACCGAGTACACTGCGCACGGGATGCGGCTCCGCGATATACTTTTCGAGCTTGAATGCGCTGCGGCGGCGGGTCAATGAGCGCACAAGTTTGCTCGACCGTGCGAAGGTACGCAAATGACTTAGCCTAGAGCATTCGCGCTTGGAGTGAGAAATGGGCACGGCTACTCGCTATTCATATTGGATTTATGCTGATTCGTACTCGTGCATCTAGGCGGGAGACGGGCATTCAAGTACACTGCCCAAACTGAGCAACACGGCGAACTTAGCAACCGGTGCGGTGGCGCGTACATGGGCAGGCTTCCTCATGATGCCCATCACCGTGTTGAAAGTGCGATACGAGAGCAACCTCTACTCATACTCATCGCTCTTCAGCGCCTCAAGAGACATATTCAGGACCGAAGGACTCCGCGGCTTCTTCGCCGGATTCGGCGCAACGGCCGTCCGCGACGCACCCTACGCAGGCCTCTACGTCCTCTTCTACGAGCAGTCGAAGAAGCGCCTTTCTCGGCTGGCGACCACGATCGAAGAAAACTCGGGCCTGCCGACCACCACGGCAAGACTTTCGTCAAGCACGTCGGCGGGGATTAATTTCGTGTCGGGGGTCATGGCTGCGGGGTTGGGCACGACGTTTACGAACCCGTTCGATGCAATTAAGACGAGGATACAGCTCATGCCGAGTCACTACACGAATACGGTGCAGGCGGCGAAGAAGATGCTACGGGAGGACGGGGTGAAGAGCTTCTTCGATGGCCTCGGGATACGGATTGCGAGGAAGGCCATGAGTTCGGCGCTGGCGTGGACGGTGTACGAGGAGCTGATCAGGAGGGCGGAGGGCAGGTGGAGAGAGGGTATTGAGGAGAAGATGTAGGAAATATGTGTATGACTATGTGTAGCATATGAGTGGTTAACGTGGGCCCGACGAGGATTTTGGCATATAATTCTCTCCTCAGTGCGGTCGACTTTGCGCCGTAACTATGTATCTATCATATATATGAAGCTTGAAACTAACTACTCCCTGTGTATGTAGGTTTACGATTTCTGTACTCTAGTCTCCAGCCACACCATCACAAGCATGCCCAGTCTCCGCGAAGTTAGGTCCGCACAAGAAGAGCTTTTCAGCGGGACCAAGCCGCTACCCGCTACCGTCAGGCACCTGGCGCCCATGTGGCTCATCACAATCTGCGCAGTGCGTTCCGAGCATCTAGCGCCACCAGGCTCATGAGAGCAGGCAGTCGAGCTTGGTTCCGCGTGCAAGATGGATCCTGGGAGGAGAAGGGCGGCAGGGCCAGCGCCCGACCAATGGCGGGTGTCTGCGGCGCCGACGTCTCGCATGATGCAGGCCGGCTTCGTCATCCGGTGTCGATGCTGAGTTGGCGAGGTGCAGAGGACAACCTTGCAGCGAGGGGAGAAGGGCGCGGAAACAGGCGTGAGTGATGCCCAGCGTCACATAGACTAGATAGCTAGAGGGGCTGAGGGCACAGTGGTAGTGTGTTAGTGCTGGTGCTTGTCACCGTGATGCTACGCCAAAAGGGAGGCCCGGTGAGCGGCGTGAAGACTGCTGCAGGGCCCCGAGGCGGTGCAGTGCGCTTCCTGCCTCGACCGACGGTGAGCAGATGGATGCATACATGGGAAGCCCCAGGCCAGGCTCTGTCGGTCACGCCCTCTGTCGCCAGAGAGAGCCTCTCTTCTCTCTGCTCAGCCGCGCCAGTTGGGCTCGCAGGCTGGAGCCCGGGAGACGCCCTGGTCAGACGGCGGCTATGACGTAACCCGGCTCGACCAACCCGCTCCCAGCCTGCCCTCCTCCCCTCTGCTAACATCCACGCCACCCCACCAAACCAACCCAATGCCCAGCACCAAGCCTCCCATGACATGACAGTCATCGCCTTGCCCTGACGAACCCGCCCCGTAGATAAACCGCCCGCCCCGACCTGCCGCTGCAACGACAGACACTCCCCCCACCTTGTTTGTATACGTTGCTGGCACTCTTCTACCTACGACTCGTTGCGACTGTTCCTGCCCTGCCTGCTGCTTCTTGGCCAGGCTGCCACTGCTAGATTACCACCGTAGTCGGTACGCTACCAAAACCAAGCCTGCCCTGCTTTTGTGCGCATACTGACAGACCTGCCTGCAGACGACCGAACCCTCCCAGGACCTGCTTTGCTGCAAGAATCTCTGCTACCACCCGGCTTTACCTCTGCTGCGGGGTTGAAAACCTGCCTTTACCTCTACTCCGGGGCTGAACTCGTGCCATGTCCGAGTACAGCTACGACGACCGCCCGCGCCGTCGCGACCGCGTTCGGGAGCGGGAGCCCGAGTATGTCACCGAGACGACCTACATCGAGCGCGGTGTCCGCGGGGAGGGCACGCGCGACCTAGTCTACCGCCCCCGCCGCGAGGACAGCATCGAAGAAGTTGCCCGCGACTTCCCTCCACCCAACACCGAGTACAGACAGACCAAGTACCGCGAGACCTACGAGCCCCGTCGCACCCGCTCGGCCCACCGTGACTACGACTACGACGACTACTACCGCAACGACCGGGGACGGCGTCCGCGCGACTACGATGACTACTCCGACTACACCGATCGGCCCAAGCCGCAGCGTCGCAAGTCCATCGTCGACAACGTCAAGGACTTTGCTGAAGGCGCCGGTCTGGGCGGTATCATAGGAGCCGTCACGGGACGCAGCCGTTCTCGCTCGCGCAACCGCAAGGATCGTGACCGCGGCTATGATAGCGACCGCTACGACGATCGTTACTACGACGACCGTCGCAGCAGCCGCTATGGCTCGCGCAGCCCGGACCGCAAACGCAAGACCGAGGGCAAGTGGGAGCAGGCTGCCAAAGCGGCCATCGTCGCCGGTGCCGTCGAGGCCTTCCGCAGCCGCAAGGCACCCGGCCCCTGGACGGGCGAGAAGGGCCAGCGAATTGCCACTGCTGCCCTCGGTGCCGCAGGTATCGATGCTCTCGTCGACAAAGACCCCGACAAGCACGGCAAGAGACACGTCGCCGAATCAGCTCTCGGCGGTCTCATCGCCAACCGCGTTGCCAACGGTCCCCGTTCTCGGTCTCGCGGCCGTGACGGCTCTCGCTCTCCATCTCCAGGGCGCTCGAGGTCTAGGTCCAGGTCAATCTTCGGTCGCTCTCGGTCTCGCGGACGCTCTCGCTCGGGCTCTCGCGGTGGTGGTGACAACACCCTCGGTAAGGTAGTAGGCGGCGGAGCAGTTCTTGCAGCAGGTAAAGCCCTATACGACCGGGTGCGCTCCAAGTCGCGCTCCAGGCGCGAGCGCTCCCCCTCGTACGACAGCGCAGACGAATACGAACCACCATCCCGGAACCGTCGCTCTCGCGGCGGCTACGACCGGGGCCGCAGTATGGACGGTGCCTACTCAGAAGCCGGGCGCGCTAATTCAGACCGCAGACTAGCTACCACGGGGGCAGGCGCGGGCGCCGTCGTCGCCGCCCAGAACCGCGGCCGCAGAGACAGAGATAGAGACAGAGACAGCAGCTCGGGCTCCACCTCGACGACGGACATGGAGCAGAAGCGCAAGAAGATGCGCGGCAAGGAGTTTTTGACCGCCGGCCTGGCAACCGTGGCGACGATCCACGCCGCGCACGGCGTGTATTCCTCCATGGTGGCCTCGGAGAACCGCCGCAAGCTCGTGGCCGAGGGCGAAATGTCCGCCGAGGAGGCCCGCAAGCGCAAGTCCAAAAACATGCTGCAGGACGCGGCGGCCGTGGGCATCGCGGCGCTGGGCATCAAGTCGGCGTTCTCCGAGTGGAAGGAGATGAATGAGCAGCGGCACAGCGTGAAGGAGTTGGAGCAGCGGCGCCGCAAGCGCAGGAAGGCGAGGGAGCGCCGCGAGAAGGAGGCGAGGCTCAATGCGCTGGGGAGTGGTGGTGGAGGCGGCATGGCGAACCCGTATGCGTATCCTGTGCCGGTTCCCGTCAGCGGCGGGTATGGGCCGTCGACGTATGCGGATGCGAATCCGTATGGGGCGGGTGGTGCGTTGCCGCCGCCGCCGGTGGGGTCCGGCGGGGGAGGTATTGAGGGTTTTATCTTTTTTCTCTTTGTTAACTTTCTTATAGGGTGCTTTGTTAAGTTGAGAGTGGTTATTTATTTTTTCTTTCTCTCTTCGTTTTTTTCTTTCTTTCTATGAATGATGGTGGAAGGAGAGGAGAGGAGAGGAGATGTAGTGTGGTGTGGTGTGTTGTGGTGTGGTGGTTTATACACGTATACCCCCGTATACCCTGGGTGGAAGTGGGAGCTTGAGGGTGGGATGGGATGGGATGTATTGGTGATGGTGAATGGATGAATGAACGGATGGATGGATGGATGGATATGGGAAATGAAAGGCAAGATACATGGTTATGGACATGGCCATGTTGAGTTACGATGGTTATGACTTATGAAATGAAATAGAAATTCTCTAAGTTTTTGGAGACCCCCCCCCCTTTTTTTTGGTGATGTGGGTGTGGGTGTTAGGGGTAGTAAGGAGAGGTGAAGGGGAGGGGAGGGGTAAGAGCAAAGTGGGGTGTAAAGGGAGGTGTAATATGGATTAGAATTTTCTTTATTTTCTCAACCTCTTTTTTGTTTATGTTTATATTTGTGTTTTTAAATAGTGAGATAAAGTGAGGTAAGGTGTAAAAGGAGTAAAGGTAAAAGAAGGTAGGAAGAAAAAGGTATAAAGAGTAATTAAGTAGGAATAGATATAAGGTGGTAACAGTGAAAGTGAGGTGAAAGTGAAGGTGAAGGTGAAGACGAAAGTGAAGATAGGGGTGGGAGTTAAAGTAACAATAAGGTAAATAGAAGAGGTGAATGCATAAAACCTAAGGTGAGGTGAGGTGAGGTAAGGTAACGTGTATATATTTCATTATAAAGGGAGTAAGGAACAAGTAAGGGGTAAAAGTTAAATGAGATAATACATTCCTTTATTATTTACACTAGAGAGCTTAGCTGTATTTATCCTTCCTATTTATAGCTTAAAGAAATAGTACTGATATGAGGAAAGCATAAGCCGAGAAAAGAAAAGAGAAAAAAACATTAGTTATTCCTCTCATCCTCCCGAAACAAAGCCACGATCTTCGCATTTTCCTTCGCAACCGCAATATCAATCGCCGTCCTGCACTCATTATCCTCCATCCGCGGATCAAGACCCCTTCTCATCAGCTCCTTGATTATATCCTGCGTCTCTTGCTTCTGATCATAATCGTAATCTCTAAGATCGCTTCGCCCCGCCGTGAGATGCAGGAGCCCCTCCCCCTTATCATTGACCGTGAACAGATCAGCTCCAGCATCGAAGAACAAAGGAAGATATTCAATGTGGGTGGAGTGCGTGTCGAACTTGTAATCTGGGCTCTTCCAGCGCTCGAAGCGGTCTACAGGCCGGCGCTCTGTCTGCGCGATGAACAGGGCGAGAGGCGTGTTGCCGGCGGCGTCTCGGGCGTTGATGTCGACGTCGTGGGATAGGAAGGTTTTCATGCGCTCGGCGTTTTCTTCAGCAGAGGTTTTCCTGTCGAATAGCTTTGGGGCGAGCATGTGCAGTGCCGTACTGCCGTTCGGATCTGTGAACGTAACGTCTGCACCAAGGAGGACCAGCATGTCGATGGCGTATGTTTGGTTGGATGCCATGGCTAGCTGGAGGGGGTGCAGCCGTTCGAGTCTACGGCGTGCACTAGCGATGTAGACTTCTTCGTCATGGTGTTGAAGACGCGGCGGGTGGGAGTGTCGAAGGGTGCGGTCAGGGTGCAGAGCCAGTGGAGGGCGGTGCGGCCTTGGGAGTCGGTAGAGTTCACATTGACGCTGCGTTTTAGCAGTTTGAGGGCGATTTCAGGGAGGCATGTCGTAGGCTTGGGGCTGGATGATGCATCTTGGGTGTAGGGGTAGCATGCGGATATGAGCGGTGAGCGGCCACCTTTGCCCTTCCTTTCAAGGTCCAGTTTGGGAGAGGATAACAGTGCTGATGCGATTCCGTGCTCTTCAATGACCTTTTGTAGCACCGATGCGCCTTCTTCGTCGGTGGCCATAGGATCAGCATCGTGGTCTAGAAGAATGGAGATGATTTGTTTCTTCGCCGGCTCTCTGTCGTTCGAATAACGACCTGCACAGGCAGCCACGTAGAGTGGATAAGGAGTGGAGGGTTTAACATATCCGTTAGTGGCTTCATTAGGGTTCATTCCTGCTTCTAACAGGACTTTGACAGATTCAACTTGCAGATTGTTTGCGGCTGAATATAAGAGTGATGAGCCAACCAGTTTGGGGTCAGCTCCATGCTTCATCAGAAGGCGTATTGTATCCGCTGTATGTGCAAGAGCTAAGGGAAAAATTCCCCCTACACCAGGCTTGTTTGGATCGGCGCCGTGCTCCAGGAGAACCTCTACAATCTTGTCTTTCCACACCCCGGCTCGCGAAGACGCAGCGACTGAGATTAAGGGTGTTGTTCCTTTCTCACCATCTTCCATTCGTGCCCCGTGCTGTAGCATATACTTCAATGCTTCTATGTTCCAGAAATATTGCCCCTTTGCCAGAACGCGTAGTGCATTTTCTCCTTTGCACAGTCCGAAGCAAGCATTGACGTCGACCTTTCCTTTCTCAACGAGAACCTTGACAACCTCGAGGTTGGGCGTCTCGCTATTGCATGCCGCTCCAAGTAAAGTATGAGTTGTTATTTGATCATAGGCTTCGGTTTCAAAGGTGGTCTTTTGATCAATATCTTCTAGCCCTTGTAGCAGTTCTTCCAGCAAGAATGCATATCCTCGAGTCGCAAGCACATGGAGAGCCTCAACTCGTATCTTTTCGCTTCTCTTCACAAAACCGCGAAGCAGATCATGTTCGGCATTCATGAGGAGTCGTTCCACATTAGATCTCACAGCTGAGTCACTGGAGTGCCGAGTTCCTCGTTGTTGTAGAGCTCCCCGTTGTGGTTGAGTCCGGCGCTGTACTTGAGCATTTTCTTCCGCACTTTCCCCATCGTCTTCGCACAGTTTCAGCAGGATCTCGAGATCTGCCTCGGTGCGAGTGACCTCGCAAAGCTTCTCTATGAAAGGCTCATCAGAGGAAAACCCTCGCTTGCGCAACTCTTTGACCATCTCGACATTGCCGTGCGTTGCTGCAAAGTCTATCGGTAGAGATTTAATACTTGTCCATGCACCTGGTTCGTCCCCAGGATTGTAATCAAGTTTCGCCCCTGCCCGGGCCAGTATCTCGATCGTTTCTGACACACTGGTGTTCTGTTTCACACGGCTGTTTTTCACAGCGCTAGTGCATCCTCCAACAGGATCTCTCAAAGCCATACCCAAATGTCCTAGAATTGCTTTGGCTCGGTCACCGTGACTTGTATTGCGCAATATACAGTCCGCCTCGTTCTGTCTAAACTCTGCTAGGGCATAAATGGGTGGAAGCCCTCGCACATCCAATACGTTTGGATCTGCCCCAGCTTGTATCAAGTATCGGATACTTTCTACCCTACCAGAAACACATGCATAATGTAAAGCGGTTTGGTAAAGTCTGGCAGTTTGAAACAAGTTGATATGGTGATTGAGGCTTCCGCGGTCCTTGTACTCTTGTAGAAGGAGTCCTACTACATTCGGTTGGGCTGACCGTGCAGCAAGCATCAACGGAGAAAGGCCTCCTTCATAAGTGAGCGCTTGAGGATCTGCGCCAGCATCTAGAAGCTGCTTCGTAGTCGCTTCACATGTAATTGCAGCATAGTGAAGAGGCGTAGCGCCTTTGTAGTCTACCGCGTGGACGTCACTGCGAGGTATAAGCTCGCCTTTCAGGAATACACTGACGAAATTGTCATGCCAACCTGCAAGTCTCCAGATAGCACAGCTCAAATGAAGTGGTGTCTGGCCAGCTCGGTTCTTGGAGTCTGTCGGTACACCAAGGTCTTGTAACTTTTGCAAAACTTTCAGAAACGCGGAGAAGCCATGATCCTCGCCCGAGGAAGCGCTATGGCGCGAATTCTTAACAAGTTCGTGAATCAATGTGTTCCCATCATGGTCAACAGCGAGCGGGTCAACACCATGATGTACAAAGAAATCGATCATCTCGGAAGTTTTGGAGCTTTCGCGAATGACATGGTGCAATACCGTACCACCTTGATGGTCTCTTGCGAATGGGTCACAACCCATTTCTAGAAAAAGCTCTAGAGTCGATATTTTTCGATAATAACCTTCAATCAGGACGTGTAGGATTGTGCGGCCGGCCGGGTCGGTAGCGTTCATGTCCATGCCTGCATCCTTGAGAATTCCGAATATTTTCCGATAGGTTGCTACACTGAAATTGTCTTCTTTCCAGCCCTCTGAATATCTGATGTTCTCCAAAGTCAACAGAGGCGGTAGTCCTTTATGGTTTTTTGCATTCAGATCGAAGCCCACTTTACTGACTAATTTGAATGTTACTGGATCAGCGAACCTGGGCAGGTTACCCATGAGATCATGCACTGGTGTATTGCCATTTCTATGCCGAATGTTCGTTCGGTTGCTAAGCTGGAGCAATTTCTCAAAGGTGTCCGAATTATTTTCATCCACACCGGAACTGAGAAAGACGGCTAAAGGAGTGCGTCCGCTATTGTCCTCAATACTCGCATCTGCCCCGTGCGCGACTAGCATAGATACAACTTCTGATCGGTTAGTGATATGGAGAGGTGTTGATCCACTACGTGTTCGTGCATTCGGGTTCGCACCAGCTTCCAGTAGTGTCTTTACAAGATGGTCTTTGGAACCACGAAACCAAGACATATGGCTCCTTTCGGGCTCACAGGCACAATGCAGTGGTGTCCAACCATCTTTGTCCTGGGCATTGATATCGGCACCGGCTTCGACGAGCATCTTAAAACAATCTAGAGCTTGGTTATCCCTGCTATAGGAATTATGGTAGCGTTCATAGTTTGCCCACCCGTGCAAAACTGTCGGGCCATCAGGGTAGGTCGCCCCGTCAGTACAGGGCCAACCTTTGTGGAACCTCCCAGTATTGTCGCGCTTAACGCCACTGCGCACCATCGGATCCGCTCCATAGTTCAGAAGGAGTTTAACGGTGTCGACCGAAAATTTCTCAGCAGCTTTATAGAGTGGCGTGCGGCCATCGTTCACTTCATTAACAGAAATTCCTCCTGCTTGGAGTACAGCTTCAATGCTCTTGGTGTCGTTGGCCCAGCCGAAAGTTTTCTGTCTCCATTCACTGTCCAAAAATGGAAGGAACACTCGAATAATATCTGTATGATTTCGATGACATGCATATCTCAACGGAGTTTCGCCTTCGTCGGAGTCGAACTGTTCTGCGATATTTGATGGTGAATTCTTGGTCTTGATTGTTATAGGAGACACCCCACTTGCAAGAAGTAATTCGACTACACCCAAGTTATCGTTATCTGTTGCATAATGAAGCGGTTTCAATCCATCTCGATCGTCTGAGTCGGGATTCGCGCCATGTTGCAGGAGTAACTTTGCGATATCTGTGTGGCCTTTCTCAGCTGCATATGATAACGCAGTTCTCTCCTCTTCGTCCTCTAGATGCACGGATGCACCCCTTGCAATTATATGCTCGGCGTAACCATGCCATCCCACAAAACTTGCCACGTGCAAAGCTGTGACACCACCAGGTCGGTACTGCTCCCATTTGATAAGAATCCAGAGCAGAAAAGCAGGCGAGCTGACTACACTTGATCCCGAATAAGCCCATGCCAAGCATTCCCAGGGCTCGTATATATATGGCTTGAACATAACATCGAGAGTTGAAAACACGCTTGTATCGTTCTTGACGCTGGCCTTGGATACATGATGGTCAAGATTGTCGATTACATAATCGAGAAGAGGGTATTTGAGACGCAATTCCTGGATCAAAGCCTGTTTCCTCTCATCCTCGCTGCTTCGGCCGTCTGATGTATCAAGATCATCCCACTCGTCAGAGTATCCGGTATCATCATCGAATATGCTGTCCAGATAATCGGCGCTTTGGTACAATATGTCTTCGGTCACCTCGCATTTATTCAAGTATCGTAGTGAGATTTCGACTAGCATCTCGTGCGCTTTGTTCTTGTCCAGAATGGGAAATTGGCCATCGCCCGTCTCTCTTTCTCCATCTCGTAAGAATTCGGTAAAAGAGTGATGAATCACGCTAACGCTTTCGTCCTCTAGGATTTCTAGCAGACGTCCACAGCTTTGCCTTACCAGATCTTTACTCTCCTTGAGGCCCATACCAGTTTCAGAACGGATGACCATGATGAGACTTCCAAGTTCGATAAGCCTTAGTGGCCGGGACGAGTGAACAACGCACTGAAGTATCATGAATTGTTGCTCTTGCGTAATTCCCGATCTAAGAGAGTGTTCAGCAAGCATTCCAGTGTATAGTTCTCTTAGATTTCTCGGTAATCGCTCCAGGCTTGTTGGTAGAGTCTCCTCGACTATGGTTCCCTCGCATAGTCCGGTGGTCAGATTATCAGTCATGAGTCTAGCATGTAGGAACAGGCCTTTTGCTCGGTCGCATATAGCCTCCTTGACCTCTTGGTATTTTGAAACACTCAACTTGGGATCTAGAGTATCCAAGCGCACTTCAACATAGTGTGCTATGTCGGGGTACAGCATGGTTGGGTCCAGTTTGATCCCAGCAACGTTGTGGTCCCTTAACATCTCCTCGATTCTTGGTATAGGTCGAGAGGTTAGAAGGACTTTGGTTTGGCCTAAATCCTGGTTGATACCAAGATCTTTCAAGCTGTAGATGAAGTCGATATAGGTATCGTCCATTTCGTCGAGCCCATCTGCTATGCAGTAGACTGGAGTTTTGGACCGCTTCAAGGCCTCTAGTAATATTTCCCACAAATTCTTCAGCTCTTTCCCGTTCACTTCTTTGCTCTTTGAATGTTCGTCTAGTCGCCGGTGCAACCAGCGGTTATGGGGTAATAGTTGGGCCAGCCAATCTCGAACAAGGTATTTCGGATCATGATTCTTTGCAACTATCTGTCGGAAGAAGAAGAAAAGAACAATGTTTCCTGCGTCGCGCAGCTGT
The DNA here is from genome assembly GCA_026873275.1 of Pseudopithomyces maydicus. Taxonomy (NCBI): domain Eukaryota; kingdom Fungi; phylum Ascomycota; class Dothideomycetes; order Pleosporales; family Didymosphaeriaceae; genus Pseudopithomyces; species Pseudopithomyces maydicus. Next base: position 282,383 of record JANTUC010000010.1, on the reverse strand, counting down.
CTGGCGGTAGAAGCGGAGAAAACCGATTTGCCTGATCCGGGAACACCTTTGATCCAGATACAACTGTTCCTCGCCGCAGCATTTTCTTGAGTTGGACGCCTCCAATTGCTAAATACGTCAGATGAGCGCAGCCAATCTCCAGTTCCGGAAATATGTGAATGGATGTGTTTCATGTACTCGTTTCCCGGGGAAAGGTAGTCTGTTGGTTCGAGCCATGATTGTAATTCGGATATGGGGCTAATGTCTTTCGGCTCCACGAGGACAAACTCATCCACCTCTTCATCTTGGACATCGTAGTCTTCCTGCATCATTCTAGACTAAATAATTTGTTGTCAATTGGGAAATATCCTGTATAACAAAATCTGCAAGATGATGTTTTACGCCGTACAAATAGACGATATCAGCCGGTCACCGATTAAGAGACGAATTATTGGATAGGAAATGTAATGAGGATGGCATCACAAAGGTGCACGTAGTCCAGGTTAAGAGTCAAGGGAACATATGACTCTTCTGTAACTCCGGTCTGTCGAGAAAGCACGCTAAAGTATATTGCGATGTAAGATCGTTGTGAATATTGCGGCAAGGCTGCAGTCACATGTTCCGGTTCGGCTATATTCAACGTTCGTATAGCTCTAGCGCTACTTAAAAAAGACCAAGCTTACCTTGGAAAGTTTAGGCAGCAATCTTCCGAGGACTCCTCTCCGCCCTGCTATTTATACCGGGCGTGAAGTTGCAATGAGACCACAGCTGGAGATGTAACTTCGCGTATATGTATCCGCACCTATGCGGCGTCTATACAGCGTTCCCTTTTTCCCTCCAAGGCCCACTGACACCTTTTGCATCCTGCAATTGCTTCGCAGCATCCGCACTAGGGTGTTGTCGCTGTTTTTCGAATTCTTTAAACCCCTCGAAATACTTTCTTCGGAAGTTGTTCAGCTCGTCCGCTTTTATGCCTTTCTCATATTCCTTCTTAGACATCTCCAGCGTGCCAGCGGGGATTTCAGACTCCGTCTTTCTTCGATACGTCAAGAGTCTCCTCGACCATTTATTGAATGGCTGTACACACACTGAGACAATATCCAAACATGGGTGTGTGGGTATGACTAGTTCAATATCTTCGTCATTTGCGGTAGGCATCCACATACTGAGTCTACCGTTCTCCACCAGCGTTGCAACCGCAAATGCAAGGATGTCGTCTTGAATTGCCGTGAAGGAATAGGGCTTCTTGGGAGGTATGTAGCCCGCATCCTTGTATCGATTCTGATGCGTCGTGCGTTCTTGATCATTGAGGCTGTCGCGCGTTCCAAGCACCTTCAGTCCTTCCCGGATGCCGTATGGCGGGTCACAAACGATGCCATCGAGGTAACCTCCACGGCTTGCCTTGTTGCTATGCTGCAGTATGCGGAATGGCGTATTCGTGAGGTCTGAAACAAATGCTCCGAGATAGTTCGACTCTAGGCCGTACTGCTTGAAATTTCCATGGACGTCGAATTTACCGGTCTGCCCTTTGCGTGCGCTGCCTCCGGTTCCGCGGATGCTGCGGCCATCAATGTCACTACCACATACGATCGCACCGAAGTGAGCACATGCAATGGGAAAGCCACCTGTTCCCATGAAAGGGTCGTAGAATAGCTTCCCGGGAGCAGCAAGCGCCATGTTGGCTGTTACTAATGCGAGTTCGGCATCCATAGATGTAGTACTGATGTAGTGTCTCTTCTTCAGGTCATATGCAGTCTTTGCATCGCGACCTGAGGCAGCTACAAAACGTCCAAGGTATGCATACTTGGGCCCCGGAGCTTTCTCATCGTACTCTTCGAACACCTTGAAAGATGCGTCGGCGTCTCGCATTCGGATCGGCCCGTTGAATCCCAAGTAAGAAAATGACTCTATGATTTCCCGTTGCTGACTCTGGTCTCGCGTTCCACGGAAGCAATCTAGGGTGAAGCGAAAGGGAACTGATTCATATTGTGACCATTTGGCGCGGGATGTCTCTTTGACGGATTGGTGCAATTCTTCGTAAGTGGCACCCTGCCCCCAAAGTTCGTATATGCCTTGTGACAAAAGACTACGAGATATGACTGTTTTGGCTGCTGCGTCTGAGGGTAGACGGATGATGCAGAAAGGGGACTGGAGATATTAGATCGTACATAGCTATAGGGAAGTAATAATAGAGCAATAGTTGACTAGTACATCGATGTGTTGCAGCTAGTATCAGGAAACCTATCAACTCACCTCCTCATCATACTTGATGAGTTCAATAGGAACTTCAGCGACGTCTGCGAGAGCCTGGAGCTCCGCTTGGCGGAAGCTCTCGTGCATCTGCACGAGCCGCACAAGATAGTCAGGCATTTCCGGCGGAGGGCGTCTCCCTAGAATATGAAGGTGATGGTGTCAAGGTGGGAAGATGTTGGCAGTCAATCCGGGACTGGCATATTTCCTAGAGCGCTTTCGAAAAGGGTAAGCGTGCGAGGGTGGTGAAGGCGCAGGAGTCATGTAAGGCAATGTGCAAAATTGCGGGTCTAGTAGAACGGTTCTGATTGGGCAGCAGTGAGAGTTCTGCTGATTGGCCCCTCATTCTCTCTCCCCAACAACTCTACGGAGTGGACTAAGCGCGTATGAGTGCGATGCATTATTAATCCTAACCGAGAATATCTCTACAGGCCGGTTATATTGATTGGACAGTAAAGATGCAGTAGGCACATCAAGCCTGAAGTTCTGTTGCGACAATGTTACATGCATGTGCGTAGGTGACTCCCGAGGTCACTGAGTTCGTATACCTGTGTAAAGTCATGGCGTGAATCGCTTTTGATGTAGACGTATGTCAAGATCTAAAATATTTTTTGCATCTTGGCGAATGCAAGACCGAATCGATAGTCCTGGCTCTCTGTTTTAAACGCCCCGAACAATGCCACATATCAACACAGTTCACATGTGATACCCACTGAAAATTCATAGAATGTCAAGTCGTAGTACCTATAAAGCTGTAATGGTGAGTGATAAATAGCTAGGCTAAACTGGCATGTTTCCCCGGCAGCTCATTTCAAAGGTTCTTATCAGGGTTGAAATATCTTGGGCGTACAAGAATCATTATCCAATAGCTAAGCCACGAACATATCCCACCGATAGTAAGCGAATCTCTATGTACATAACCAATATCAAAAGCAAAGACATGCTGCCAATAATCTTACATCTGACTCGATGAGCACCTCATTCCTCCACCCGAAACTCGACCCCTCCATCAACTATATACCATTCAATTCCTGCAACCTGACCGTTTATTTCATTCGGATGTGGCTTATCTTTCTCATCTCCCCACCACCAAGGTACCTTATCTAGTTTATCCATCGCCATAGTAGCTTTGTACGTCTTTCCCGCTTCCAGGCCATCTACACCATGAACTACGCTCGGTCTTCTGATCGAAGTTTCTTTTCCATCTTGATCCAATATCCTGCCGTTGCGTACAATGTGCCACGGCTGTGGGCGAAAAGACAGGTCATATGATGCCCCGCGGCTGAACGCAACTTCAAACTTTTTCGATTGTTGTCCAGGTTGTAGTACGACGAGTTCATTGGGTGCTCCACGAGCCGATATATAGCCTGTCATATCTCCAATCTTTACCGCGGTAGGAGGCGAGGTGCTAAGGTCATAAATTGGATAGCCACCCATGTTCATGGATCGATTGATGGCCAAAGGGGAATGATGCGGAATGAGAATAGTCAAACAGTGTGATGCATGGGACGTTAGGGTAAAGCTGAGTGTTGGCGGCCTAGGAGAGGAAAAGTGATAGGTATCTGGCGACAGTTCCATCTCTATAATAATCCTCGGACGCTCCACTATAGATATTGGCATATTGCTTTATAGTGCTGCGTTGTCTAGTTGTTTGAGGATACGCTTTAGTTGGTACGTTGAACTAGTAGGCCTTTTTCCAATTGTGAGTGCATGTCAAATAAGCAGCTTCTGAAAATGACGTAATCAAGCTGACAATAATGCCTCAAGCGGCGCGGTGTTCCCAACTCGGATTGGGAAACAGCCTGAACCACGATTATGAATTGTAGGGACCACTAGTATCAGATTGTAGTAGTGTAAGAAAATGAGACTGGAAGCTGGATTGACTACTCTGAGGTGTTCTTTCCTGAACCAAAAACATTACACCCGTGAGGAATCAAACTCGTCAAAAATCAAATTCGCCAAATAACTGCTTTCCATATTCTTGTTGTTGTCCTGAACCTTGTATTTAGTTAGCTTTGGCGTTTGAGATTCTGTAAAGACGTCGAGTCAATCCACGATGACGTAAAGATGGTTGAAAAAAGGGACATCCCCCGGGAGACTTACTAGAGTCTGGCTAGCATTATTCCCGCTATGCGATACCCAGCGTATGCCGCAAACACGAATACAAAAATCCCGCATCCGACCTTTATTATGCCAGGTTCGACTGTAATTTCGCATGGGTTTCCCCGACAAAAGTAGATCCCCCAGTCGTCGTCTTGTGGCTCATCCTGGGTGTGACTGCTTTGGCTGTTTGTCGATGGAGCGACAAATTGTGTCATTTGAGGTTACTGAGTAGCTGTTGGGCCGGACGAAGGCGTTGTGTTGGATGATACACCAATAGGCATGACTTTGTGGTCACCATGATCTTCGTCGTTAATGTTGTAAGGTGGAGGGGGGTAGCAGGGGAATCTGTCTTTTTTGAAGCTCCCATGTTGACTGTGGTTCCCAAGTGGTTTGAAGTAACAGCGAGAGAGTGTGGGTGGGAATTTATGGAAGGTGAGGTGAGGGTTTATAGAATATAAAGTGTGACTGTACAGAAAGCGTGGTAGTACAAGCCTGTCAACAAAATTAAAGTGCCCACTTATTGGCCCTGCACGCCCAACAATTCCTGTGAATGTTTGGCTCGGATATTTATGCTTTCTTAATAGGAATCTAGTGTTTGCGGTCTAGTTTCTAGTAGAAAATAAGCGCTCAGTGTCAGTCATATCTGTGCACATTGCGTAGGGGCTTTTTGGGGTTTGTGTCTAATTTTCTACCCTTTATTCAGCCCACCTCATGATATCTATTTAACATCTCACAGAAAGAGTATAACTTAATAAAGCAGCATGTTTCATTGTCTATCGGAAACTGATGAATACTGTGAGCACGTCAGAGACATTACTCAGCACGAGTCCTTCAGATATTGTATACCACGACTTCAAGTATATCCTCGGCTTGAGATGTCTACTATGATTGAATTCTACTTGGAGATTGATACTGTACAACTACTATCTTTCACATGACCGCATTCCGCACAGTTGGAATAGATTGCAACTGGGTAAGGACCATCGCCACAATGACACTGTCATATTTAGTACGAGTTTCAGGACAAGCGATGGAAAATCATACACAATACCAAACCTGTTCAGGTGGACCATATACAACAGGCATCTAAGAGTTTAGCGTCAGTTTCGAGGGGGCCATCAAGCCTATCCACTTACACCTAATTTATTTTGGGGCCTGGCCAGTGATTGCAAACCAGCATCGTATGCCGAACCATAATTTTCTGTTTCTGGATAGGCGCAAGTTCTCGGTGTCGTGAGGTGCAGTCGATTATGTGGTACCGTCATCACGGCGAGCGTGAACTGTTTCCAGCGGTTAGCTTTGAACAAATGAGAAGGAAAACAGTCGTGTGGGCGATAGCAACAGATACACGGCGTTTCCTGTCGCATGTGCGGATGCATGTATACTTACATTTACAGGTAGGTTCTTGATTACACCCAATAAATTTTTTTGATGCGAGGAATGGTCTGTTCAGGTCCTCACGACGACAGTTGAGTGACTGTATGTACACTAGCGAAGCATGTGACAGTTTTGGGCTCACACGTGTACCCTGGTGCAACCACAGCGCGCTTGTCCAGATAAGGCTAGCTGATTTTGTCTTCAGATTGCCTGCAGAGATGGGAGTCAGCCTCGTGAAATCCTGATTTTTTACTCGCTATGCGGCCTCTTGTAATAGCTTGGCTCTGTCCTTGGATATCCAAGCGAGCGAAATGGGCAGCTGATTGCGACGTTGCGGGGTACGCTGATGATAGAGCTACGCGGCACACCATCTAGACATCTACAGACTTTAGTGAGACTGACAAAAAAAATGTCCATTGGGCCAAGAAACTCGCATCAGTTGTATTCTCATGATCCATGGCTCACGTACACTCAACGGCAAGAAGAGTCCTATGAGCAAGAAGACTTCTGTCTATGTGACCCACAAGTTCCGATCGGACAAGTGATAAAAAAATTCTCAAAGCACGGTATCAGGAACTTTGCTCGTTCGACACCAGTGAAACATCGGATAATCAAAGAGTTCATGAAATCGGGGCTGCGTATCGACCTTACTCGACCTATTAGTGAACAAATCCGCTATCTACCTGGCAATCCTGAAATCGCTGCACTACTGGAGGATCGTCATTATCACGAGCGATGCACCAGACTGGTCCATCAAACATGTGCTAGTGACAGCGTGTTTTCGAAGAATCTTTACATAAAAGACCTCTATGACAAATTACAAGAAAAGGTAAGCTAAAGTTGTGCAACATTTTTCAAACCATGTCAAGCAACTTACACAACATACCAGAGAGTTCCGCAACAGGCAGAAAGACGTATAATGTAAGGGAAACTAGTGTGAAACTGCTTCTACTAATCGGTATAGTTGCATCCCTGATCTGAAGCCTATCACGGCCCTCGTTCTGGCTTCGACTACAGCACCGAGATCCATAATTCCTGTTCGAGAGATGATGCATAGATATCTGGCAGGAGAATGCATGTTTTCGGTCGCATTGGTAAGCCGAATTTACTTGATTCCAAAGGCAAAGATCATATAACCGGCCGAGAGCTAGCTATTCTAAGCGGCACATGAAGCGAAAATTCAAGTGACCGTAGCGACGAGCTACTAAAACACATAATCTATATAGCATGAAGGTAGCTAACATGAACAGGGACCAAAGTCGTTTGGGTTCTTCCTAGAATTCCATTTACCGTACTATGCAATGCGACTTGGGCCTCTCGACACAACCAAAGATCACCGTTCTATAGGCGCAGTTTCTCTTCGGAAATCCGTTCTTCTTCCTCTTCAGCTTGAGGTGGACGACGAAAAGGAAATCTACTACCATGAGGCTCAGATATCGTCGCTTTGTTGGGGTCCTGACGAATGGTTCTGGACAGAACTATTTCTTGTCGAAACCTACTTTGGCTCGGAGCCTGACCTAAGTACCTACCTCAATCCACCCAGCGGAACAGCGACCCGTGATCCTACTACCAGACACTATAGTCATCCGTCTCCATGCTGGGATCCAAGACAATATTGGTTAGAGCAACTAGAAGTACGTCTAACTCAAGTGAATCACGAATATGTTGCTTTGATTCGAACTTTGACTAGACGCATGGAGGCGTATGTAAGTAATCAATTCTCTTATGTTACTGATTTCATCAACTCGCTGTGCAGCACACATATAAGTTCGATCAAGCTCTTTTCAGAACTAGCAAATGCACGTTTCTTGGATTTCGGACTAAAATCAAGCTAGGTTCGAAGACCTGAACCTGAGAATGAACGAAGTAAGCATACTCAGACTCTCAGCACTGTTCTTGAGACTATCCAGACCTTCATCGATACTATTAGCAGTACTCTCGATGCATGGGACACGTTCCAAAAGAACCAAATCTCAATCTTCACCTTGTACGTACACAACAAGGACACATATCCACAACTGCTCGAATCCATCTTCCGCAATATAGGTGAACTAGAACGATCCAGGAATCGTTTGGTAGCCCAGAGAGCGACTTTTAAAGCAAGAATAGAGAACGTAAGTTTAAATAGTCGATTCATCTGTACTGTCGCAATTACAGCATACCACCTATACTGATTAGATTCCATTCATGTTGACGTGTCTTCCAGTTCCATACTGTTTCTAGTCTCCGTCAAACCGAGATGGCTATAGCTCAGGGAGAAAATATCCGAACCCTGACCCAAATGACTGTGGTGAGTTCAGTGCTCCAGTTGCTCATGGTATTTTTCTCAAGGCATTATTCTAGTATGTCGCGTTTCCCCTACTTTTCACGGCTGCCATATTCAGCATGGACTTCACGCAATCGAAAGACCAAAAGAAAACCTGGGAACATTTCTTCGAAGTGCTCGCGGGGACGTCAGTGTTAAATGGTACAATTGCCTGGCTCTTGCACCATTCGTACATCCAGGGAGCGTATTACTTTGTCAAGTCCTGGGTCAAGAATTCCTCAGCTAGCCTCCGAGATCGTTTCGGGCACCGTTCCATCCCTTGAACCTTTGCGTAAATTCTATCATTTCTATATCTAATCAAAGCCACTTCGCACCACCTCTCCTCTCTCCGAACTAAACAACCCTCTCCCACTCCACCTCACTATCCTCCTTCCAATACCGCGTCCCACTCTCCCTAAACCCCATCTTCCCCAAAACCCTCCCACTCCTCACATTCGTCCTCTCCGTCTCCGCAATAAACCGCCTAACCCCCTCTCGCTCCCCGCCCACTGCATCACCGCCCTCGCCGCCTCCCCCGCAATCCCCTTCCCCCAATAATCACCACTCACCCCGTACCTCAGCTCCACCATCTCTTCCCACGGCGGCAGCGGCGCGTCGCCCTCTTCTGGCGCTGGAATCGACGTCGTGGTTGCGTCGCGGACACCTGCGTAGCCTACCCACGCGACGTCTTGCAGTTCCTTGGCGTAGAGATCTTTCTCTGAGTCCCCGGCGTCTATCATCGATACGGAATCCTGGCCGGGGAGATTCCGCCCCGTTTCACCAGCCGTTGGGAAAGCGAGCGATGCGTCGGTCTTCGCTCGCAGGGCGACCGCAAAGTCGCCCATTCCTCTTCCCTTCCAGCAGCGCCCTATGTCCCGCGTGACGATGACGTCGCGTGTTTCCTCGGGGCTCCAGGTTCGAGGTGGGAAGTGGGATCCGAAGGCCATGGAGCAGAAGGCCTCGTTGGCGTGGAGGCCGCCGTATAGAGCAATGTAGTTGGGGAAGTGGACGGCGATGGGGGTTGGGACGATGATTAGGCGGTCGGTGAGGAGGATGAAGGGTGTGAGGTGGGATTCAGATTGTGCCATGGTTGATTGTATGGTGTATAGTTGTAGGTAGTCAATTTGCGGTATATATTTGTAAAGATATGGATTGGTCTTAATTATATAGATAGATACTTGATAGTCGATTAGTGGTTAGACTAGCGCTAGTACTTCGGTGGTACTGAAAGCGGGATAATCGAGGCATGAGTCAGCTCTAGTTCTATGAGTCACATGGGGGCCGCTTGACTCTGGGACTCCAAGCCTATAGGCTCATTCGCCATTTTCTCAATACACTTCCTCTCTTTCAAACCTCCTTCCCTTTACAGCACTCCTCTTTGCGAACTTCGCCCCGTTTCTATATTTTCTTCGCCATGAATTCCCGAGATACCACCGGCTGGGGTATGGATGTAGTCTTAGGGTTCGGTTCTCGAGGTCTGAGATAAGTAGTGTGGCTAGGACGGGATTTTTCTTTTTGCGTGCGAATCTGCCCCTATGGGTACCGTAGCATGAGACTCGATGGTGATGTCTGGTTGATCCAGTCCAGTTTAGGGCGTATGCGGCTTCACTGAGACTGGAAAGCGCGACTCTGGAAGATGTCTACCTCGTTGGGGTATCTTTTGGCCAGCATGTCAAGTCGGAACATCAATCTCCAAATTGGGATTCGTTAGGTATCGAAGCTACCATTCTCGTTTGCGTCTTCTGCACATTCTCTTCTTCGGACTGTAAATTCTCAAGCACTCCCTTCGCGTTCGAATCTCGAGCAGTAACAGCGTCGGGCTCATTGAATAGACCTGGAGGCAGAGCTATAGGAGACGGTAATGGCCTACTTCCTGGATGTCGTGAAGCAAGTCTGGCATGCCGTAGGGCGTGGTCGTACAGGATCCCCCAAGGGATCGATGTAGCAGCCAAGGGTACCACATGGTGCAATTTCAGTATATACAAGATATCCGCGTGTTCTGGTAGTTCACAATCAAGCCGTATGTGCCTGGCCCTCACACAAAGTTTCTTCTTGGCCCAAGTTCTCCATTCCTTGTCGCACATCGATCCTGGAGTAGACGTAGATGAGATGGAGTCTGATGAGTTTGGGAGGGCTTGGGATTCTCCAGGATCTTTGATGGATGTATGCTTTCCAGATTGATACAAGTCATACCATGGGATTTTGTTCATGCCTTCAGGGATAATGTTCTCTTCAATAAGCCAACTCAACAATGAATGTTTGACTGACCAGCTTTGTTTGGCAAGTGCCATCTGTATTTTCCATTCACGCCACTTCCGGATCATCCAGGCGTGATATTCAAATTCGTTTGCGTCGATTTTCTAAAACCTTTGCTGGGAACTCCCAGCAGCGAGATCATCTTTCGTGTTACTCTTCTGAACTTTCTTTGACATGTTGTTCCCAACAAAGCTTTCTCTAGGAACATTTTGAGTCTTGGTCTCTCTATCCGAGGTCGTTTTGTTACGAAGCTTCCCCGTTGCTGTGTTTTGAAGTCTAGGCTTCCCCGCGGAACGACGTGCTTCATGCTCGTCCATTGCAACCTTCTCATTTGTTGCTTTTTGCTTGATTGAATTGGCCACACCATTCCCGGGCGCCAATTTCGATTTTTTCACTTCCACCGGTAGCTGATCTGCTTTGGTTGCATTGGCCAAATCCTTGCGATATCGCTGCAGAAGGTTTCTCTCATCTGGGTACAAAATCATCTCATCGAATCTTGAAAACATCGTGGGAAGCTTGCTTTCGTATTCGTGTAATGTCGCCGGAAGTTTTGCGAGATGGTCGTTCCAAGCGGATGCTTGTTTCGAATGCGGGTCTTTCTCCAGTTTGATTTTGAGATATTGGATATTTGCTGTCAATGAGCTCCACACTTCTAGTATTTCTTCCAGTTCTCTCTCAATGCTGTAACCTTTTTGACCTGCCCAAGACTCAAGATTTCTGAGTTCGACTTTTGAGAGTTTTTCAATCTGCTTGGAAATGAATATTGCCCTTTCGACACACCTTGCTTGTGTTGGAACAAATTCTGGTATAGTATTCTGGTGTTCAGTTTTTCCAAGGTCATCGCCAGTGACTGACGACGCTGCTGGCAGCTTGGTTTCGAATGGTTTGACTGCGGATTGCACTGCTTGCCGATCATCTCGCGAGATTTCTACCAGCGGCTCGACCGGCTCAGATCTATCAATGCCAGATTGCTGTCGGAAAACAATTCCGTTCTTTGCGTTTATGGCTTCCACATGAAGATAATTTTGGAGCCCGAATATTTCCATCAATCCTTCGATGACTCTAAAATCTCTGTCGCAATCCAGATACACTGCTCCTATGATTGACCGGACAGCTTCAGCTACCATCTGGTTCACTGGTTTATACTCATGGTAAGGTTTCAGTATATGTTTGTCCAGACCCAGATTTTTGCCGCGGTTTCCCAACCTTGGTCCAGTTGCGAGTTGGGCGCTCCATAATCGACCAAAGAAAGATGGTAATTTACTTTCCCACCAGAAGTTGCCAACGTACAAGCTTATTATTCGTTCGCCCAAAAGCACGAGGCGCTCATTATTTGTTGCAGCAGCATTGTGTGCATCAAGCTTCGGTGTGAGCGCCTCCAGACAAAGTGCCTTTTGCTTAAAATCATACCGAATGATATTTTCCACTTGAGAAACACGGCTAGCATCGTCAAACTCTGTTTCTGATCGGATCTCTCGCGTCTTCCAGGCTACTTGTGTTGGCGATTCGTGGGCATGGCGTGTATCATGACCTTGTGTTTTGGCCGAATGCTTTGCGAATATTCTCATGACTCGCCGACGATGTGAACTGACTCTCCTAATACCAAAATTCTCGCCCAAAGACGCATACCTTCTTGTCATATCGATCTCTTGTATACTCAAGATGCCATCTCGTAAGCACCGCTCGGCGGTGCTAAACCACCAAATCAGGTTTTTCCCATAAGAATCGAGAGGGTGCTCTGCACTCTGAGCTGTTAAATGTTCGACAACCTTTTTATAATTTTCAGCCCTCCAAAGTTCGGCGTCCCCCAAAGGTTTAGCAAAAGGTGCAGATGGTCGTGCTATATTCTTGAAGTTGGAACTGTTTGGCCAAGTATCAAACATAATTTCACGCGGCTGCAAGGGCTTCGATAAAGATGGACGCACCCCCGTGACGACAGGCGCGTGGGCACCGCTACGAATCCGGCCCCCGGTGGTGATGGTTCGCGTGATTCTCATTGCTAAAGACTAGGAGAGAATCTCGCACAACAAAGATTATGCGTTGTATGAAATAAACCCAGTATTCATCGACCTTGAGGCCTTGGGAGTCCGACAACACGTGAATAACGCGCAACCTGGGAACGGATGTAGAAGATCCACATACAAATCGCGCCGCCTGTCTTTAATTATCGTCGTTAAAAGCTGTAAATTGGTCTTTATGTTCACTTAGGAGCTATCTCGAGATGGAGGCTTCATTGTTGTGATGGATTGATTGGGCGGTAGTATGCTGATAGGACTGAGATCTCCTGCGTGTTCTGTGTGAATGCACTCTGAAGCACGAGCCACCCTCGACAAGGCCAGAGGCTTTTTTCAGATCAGTCTGCACCACACCACCGAATCAACATTGACCTAATCACGTCATTCTGATGTAGATTAAAGTTAGTGCTCTTCTCTAGAAGAATGGAAATGGTCTTAAATTGCGCTATTGGCTTTCCATAGTGTAGGATTCGAGTGTAAAGCTCCCACCTACCATTCAAGAAAGCCATCGCAATTTAATTCAGCTCATGGAAGGTTGCATAACTGGCTAAGTTTCCAATTTCATCACACGGTCTGGTAATACTGCAAACAAACCTAGATACCTCCGTCCATGTGAGCAATGGCAAACGACGGGACCCTAGCCACTTAGCCTAATGGATCCCTGACCCTGCATATCGCGGGGGCCAGGAACAAGAGGTGTGGCTCACCTGCCATGATAGCGGCTTGGAACAACAGCCATCATGTCCAACCCTACCCGTCGCATCCTCCACCCGATGCTGCCATCCGGTCAAGCTTCAGCCGGGACGACGCTCCCCCATCGCGCGACGATACCTAACATACAGTAGCACCATGGCGCGTTTCCGCACACGACACGTCGCCTTTTGCGCCCTGCTCCTCGTGTTCCTCTGGTACATACTCCCGGAGGATGAGCTCGGTATCCACCGTCGTCAGGCACGCGGCGGCGCACCGAACGCAGGAACGGCGGCCCTGGCGCGCTACATGAACGATGTGAAGCATATACCGCATATTGAGGCCAGCCAGAGCACTTTCGCTTGGAACACAGTCCAGTTCAAATACCCTCCCGAGCTCACGCCGAAGCTGCCAGCCCCGGTGACGAAGCGCCCGCAGATACAACACCACTTTCGTCCCGACTCGCATACTGTTGCTGCGGAACAGGAGGCACGTCGCCAGGAGGTGTTGCGGGTGTTCAAGAAGGCATGGGGAAGCTACAAGAGCAAAGCATGGATGAAGGACGCGCTGAAGCCATTGAGTGGAGGCTACGTGGACCAGTTCAGCGGATGGGCTGCCACGCTGGTGGACAGCCTGGATACCCTGTGGATGATGGGCCTGCGAGAGGATTTCTATGAAGCTGTCCAGGCAGTCGCGACCATCGATTTTGGCAAGAGCACGTCTGCGCGCGTGAATACGTTCGAAACGAACATACGGTATCTGGGAGGATTGATCGCGGCATATGACTTGAGTGGCCACGAAGTGCTCAAGGAGAAAGCAATCGAGGTGGGAGACTTGCTGTACGCGGGCTTCAATACCAAGAACCGCATGCCGGTCGACTTTATCAGCTTCCACGATGCAAAAGAGGGGACGCCTTTGGTTGTGGAGGATTCCGTCGTCAGCGCATCGCCCGGGACGATCACGCTCGAGTTCAGCCGATTGAGCCAGATCACGGGCGACAACAAGTACTACGCAGCTGTATCGCACGTTATGGACATGTTCCATGACCAGCAAAACAAGACCAAGCTTCCAGGCATGTGGCCCATGATGGTATCCATGGTCCGCGAGGACGCCACCTCAGGCTACCAGTTCACCATTGGCGGCAACGCAGACTCGCTCTACGAATACCTCCCCAAAGCCCACGCCCTCCTCGGATCTGCAGACGCAAGCTCTCGCAAGTACGAAGTCATGGCGAAAACCTTCATGGACACAGCCATCAACAATCTGTTCTTCCGCCCCATGACGCCCGACCAAGACGACATCCTGATATCAGGAAATTGCGACGTCCTCGCCGACGGGCCCCGTCTCGATCCCGAAAGCGAGCACCTCTCCTGCTTCATCGGCGGCCTGTACGCCCTAGGCGGTCGCCTCTTCGAGAACGCCACGTACCTCGACGTCGGGGCTAAGCTGGCCCGCGGCTGCGTCTACGCGTACAAATCGTTCCCCTCAGGCGTCATGCCCGAGCGCTACAACATGGTGAAGTGTCCCGGCCCCGACCCCGTAGCACCCTGCAAATGGGACGCCGAGCTCTACGCCGCCGAGAGCGAAAAGCGCCCCCAGTACCGCGAGGGTCTCCCCAAAGGCTTCACGACTGCGAAGGACCCGCGATACATACTGCGGCCGGAGGCCATAGAGAGCGTTTTCATCCTCTGGCGCATCACGGGCGATGAGTCGTTCAGGGAGGCAGCGTGGGACATGTTTCAAGCTGTGGTACGGGAGACGGAGACGGAGCTTGCGAACGCGGCGATCGACGACGTGAACGTGGTGGGCTCGAAGAAGACGGATTACATGGAGAGCTTCTGGCTGGCGGAGACGCTGAAATACTTCTACCTCGTGTTTGCGGACACGGATCTGATCAACTTGGATGATTTCGTGCTGAACACTGAGGCGCATCCGTTTAGGCTTTCGAGAGTCTAGTCTAGGGAGCGCGGTCGAGCAGTGGATATGTACGTGTTGGAGCTTTGAGCTCCGGGTATGCCGTTTTGATACTGCGAAGCTGGGCGTCTGGCTCGGGGTGAAGGCAGTGCATTTACAGAGGTCCCAGGGACCTTTGCAGAGCGAGCCACTGGTCAAGGGCAAGGACTCGGGAGTGACGGGCTTCGCTGTGGGGCTGTTTCGACGGACTTGAACGTGCTGGCGCTAAGTTCATGGCGGCCGGAGCGGGTGCTGATTGGGTGGTACCTGCATGGCTGCTGCGCTCGAAAACTGGGGAAAAGATGGCAACGTGATGAATTGTATGAGCGTGGGCTAAGGATTGACTGTATTCTATAGGCATGCTCGTGTTAAATTAGAGCATCGATGTTTATGATCATTCTCTGTGTCTTTGCCAGCGTCCTATCCGTGATGTTGATGGTGTTTGCAGGGTTTCCTAGTACAACCCTATCATACATAGATCACACTCCCATGCAAACAGCGTAATGGACCATGCAAACAATCGAACCACCAACAGTTCTTTATGAGCATAGCGAGAGTTGTTCGTCTTCGCAACCATCCATATCACCAACCGGCCATCCGATCCCCAGCGTCCTGCGACAAGGGGGCACAGCGGCCAAGCAATTCGGACCAGGGTCCGTCCAGTTAGGATCTCCGCCCCTTCATCTCACGCCGTCGCCGTCACCCCGACTCCTCCACTTACACTCTCTCCGTACATTTTCCTGTACAGCCATTCTTTCACCCCCGTGTTTCTATCATTTTTAAACCAGTCACTCTTTTACAACCGTACCACACCTCCCGCCTGCCCGCAAACCCTCCACACCCACCCAGCGCAGCCTCACCACAACCACAACCATGCGTCTCTCCTCCGCCGCGACCCTCGCCCTCGCCGCGGCGCCCGCCGTCGTCTCCGCCGCAAAGGGCAGCATGGGCTTCTCCCTCGGCATGAAGATGCCCAACGGCGACTGCAAGTCGCAATCCGACTACGAAGCCGACTTCGACGCCATCAAGGAGGCCTCTGGCGCGACCATCGTGCGCGGCTACGCCGTCTCCGAGTGCGAGGGCATGGGCAAGAACATCCTCTCCGCCGCGGAGAAGAAGGGCTTCAAGGTCGTCCTCGGCATCTGGCCCGACGCCAAGGGCTCGCCCAGCAACGACCTCAACGCCATCCTCGAGGTCGCGGACAAGTACAAGGACAACATCTACGCCGTCACCGTCGGCTCCGAGCACCTCTACCGCAAGGACTTTACCGGCGACCAGCTGAAGGATATCATCGTCAGCGTGAGGGAGAAGCTGCCCAAGGGGATCAAGGTCGGCACCGCAGACTCGTGGAACAAGTTCTACGATGGCACCGCGAACCCCATCCTCGACTCGGTGGATATCCTGCTCATCAATGCGTTTGCGTTCTGGCAGGGCGCTGGGGGCGCCAACGCGACGAGCGTCTACTTCGACGACATGTACAAGGCGATTACGCACATTGAGAAGCAGGTCGGTGGCAAGGACAAGATTGAGATTTGGAACGGAGAGACCGGGTGGCCTACTGCTGGTATGTGAAACTGTCCACCTACCCATCCACTTGTACATGTGTACTAACACAGCACAGTCGGCACCGACTACGGCGATGCCAAGGGCGGTCTCAAGAACGCCGAGACCTTCTACAAGAACGGCTTCTGCGCCCTTGTCGACTGGGGCTACAACGCCTTCTTCTTCGAGGCCTTCGACGAGCCCTGGAAGCCCGATGCCACCGGTGACAACGGCAAGGTTGCCAGCGAGAAGACGTGGGGCGCTATGACGGCCGACCGCAAGAAGAAGTACTCTCTTCAATGCTAGGCGGGGCGTGTGTGAGCGAGTTTATTCGGTGAGCCATGCATGTGGGTTTGTGTGTATAGCGAGGAAGCTAGCTAGCTGCTCGTGGAGAAAGCGGGTATGCGCCAGATGCTTGGGTAGGATATTGCGAACTAGATTCCCATATTTGCATTATAAATGTTAGTGTTTTTGGAGTTTAAAGGGCAATTGCGTTATCTGCTGGGGGTATTTGCCGTGTTGCTTGATTATACTCGCTTCGGAATTCTATATCACTTCGGAAGGATATCTGCTCTTCCAAGACAGACCTTGCTTGTTCTTTGAGCTCTATCGTGAGGTGTGAAAGGTTGGCAGGTTGTTATATGTCGTCCTTGGATCTGATGTAGACGTGGGTGATGGGGAGAGGTTGCTTGGGAGTTGGACATGTTTGTTAGCACTTGTGACGTAGTAACATCCATGGATAATACTGGTAAGATATTCTATACGACTTAAACCATGTAAATACTGAAGATATCATCAATCACCCATCCTCCCCACCAAGATCAAACATCCCGGGGATCAATAGTCGTACTCAAGTCCGGCACCACACCCAGCGAAAACTGAGCCGTCCTGAAACTCGTCTTCACAGCCTCACTCCCATACACACGCATCTCCTTCTCATACGCTGCCGTGACTCCCTCCTTCCACCCACCCGCCTCAGCAAGCAATCTACCCAACAGCTCCGAATCCCTGACCGCCGTATTCGCACCAATGCCCCCAGCTGGAGTCATGGAATGCACCGCGTCCCCAATGACAGTTACCCGCGGCTCGTTCGGCCACTCCGGCACACCCTCAGGCGACGAACAAGTGATCTTCCAAAACGCAGCTTCGTGCTCGATCATGTTGTCGAAGAGCGGCTTGAACCGCGGATGCCAGTTCCTGCTCAGGTGCTTCGCAATATCAGCAGCCGGCTTCCCCACCATTGTATAATTGTTGTTCGGCGGCTCGATCACCCCGGGCGAGCCCCCCATCGTCCACCCAAAAATCACATCCGGATCGTTCATATTCTCCGGCCGCACGTTCGTGATCAGCGTCACCTTCCCACCTGGCACCGTCTCGTCGTCGACCAGACGGAACACCCCCTCTCCCAGATCCTTAAACGCCGTCGTCGGCGCCTGCCCGTGGATACCGCGGGATCCCAGGTCATACACTTTGAGCCTGCCACCAGACAGCTGCTTCGCAACGTGCGAGTATATGCCCTCGCCCGCAACCAGCAAGCTCCCTTCCTCAGACTTGGATCCATCCGCAAACACAGCGCGCACCCCGTCATCCGTCACCTCGTAACTCCTCACATGACACCCCCACCGCACCCTATCCTCAATGCCCTCCAGGAAAACCCTCCTCATATCCCCCCGACTAATCCCCACCACCTTCCCGTCCCGCGAACTCAGCACCTCCTTCGGCGGCCCCGCATCCCCACTACCAGTACCACCATTACCAGTACTACCCCCACCATCCAGCTTCTCGCCCGTGATGGCGTTGAAAGCGACCAAATCCCCGCCCCCCGTCTTCCCGCACGTCGCCCAGAACTTGTCCCATTTCTGGGGCGGCAGCGCGCGCTCGATGGCGTCGAGCCCCTCGTTGGAGAGGCGCAGGCGGTAACCCTGGGCGCGGAAGGAGGGCGAGGCGTCGCGCTCGAAGACGAGGAAGGGGATGTGGTGGTGGTGGAGGGAGGAGGCGAGGAGGAGGGAGGAGATGCCGCCGCCGGAGATGAGGATTGGTTTTGTGGTGGGGGAGGTCATGGTTGTTGTAGTGTTGGGAGGGGAGGGGAGAGAGGATGGTGGCTATGTGGGACTGGAAGCTGCGAGGCTATTCATATGTAGGCATGTATATGTGTGCGTGTGTGTATGCATGGGTTATGCCTGCCCGCGGGCAAGGCGTGCGCATTGCGACATTGTGACCGTTTGTAAGCCACGGGATTTGGGGGAGCGAGGGCGAGTGCGGTGGGGAGAGGTGCATTAGTCGTGGTTGAGCGAGTTCCGCTCTCCGACACGCCGAGCTGGGAGTCTCGCCAACCATTGTAGCGACAGGAGGTCTTCGTCTTTACAAATGCTTATTTATTGAAGTGCACGGCGCTGACATATCCGTGTTTTGGCTTGAGAAGCTGGGGAGGTGGCGAATCACGTCTGCAGCTGGGGTGTGGCTGCATATGCACGCGGGCATATAATGGGGACGAAAGTGGTGGATGCCGCGCCTCAATCATCACCATTTGTTATTAATGTTCTTCTCAGGGCATTCGGATCGTATCCATGATGAGGAATGAGGGGTTGTTTTGCTTATAGAATTAGTTTGGTGGAGAAGCAACGAACAGCGTTCTTGCTCGCCACCATCCGGCACGGGGTCCCGGGCCCGGGGAAGGCCCAGCACGTGACAGGCAACTTCACGATGAGATATGTCCATATCGACTCAGCCATTGTAGTGCTAGAATTCTGGTTTCATTGAGAGTATATTCGCAAAGCTAATTTCCGTCTCTTTCCACATGGGGTTCCTGGAATTCACATCACACGTCATCAGTCAAGCTTGATAGTCTGGCAAAGGACCCACGTCGGCCTTTCGTCTTCCAAAAAGTGTGTCTCGTTGAAATTTGGGCCCCTGTGAAAAACTGCATCTCCTTTCCCTTTGCATTCCTCTTCAGTGCTGCGGTGCTATGTCAACAAGAGCATCTAAGCTGCAGGATCCACTTACCGGAAGAAAGCACATCCGCACTGCTGTCGGTCTATGCGATATATGACTGCTTCCTCATTCTGCCAGATGGGTTCACAGATAGCATGTGTCTGGAGTCCGACCGACCACCACGTATCGTCCTCGATGCGAACATAGCCGCACAAAGGAGTATTGTCAGAGACGTTTTTGGTGATTGGGACATCAGTAGTGTCGGTGGGAGCTGCAAGTGTAGTGCAGATAGCCACGGCGAGTGGAATAAAGGTCTTCATGGCGATGAAAAATCCGGTATCAACTTGAAGAGCTGACGAGATCTTGATTTAATAGACGGCTCTGTTCAAATGAACAACAGCAAGAGGGAAGTTTCAAGACCTCTAAATACTCTCTCGAAACTCGCCATCCGCCCCCCAGCCTCCTTCACAGACGCATGTACCTTCACCGACTCTCCTGGCAAAGCCACTTCGTACTCATGCTACGATATTCTAGTCTCCCCTAGCTGGCCGCTCATGTATGGCTACCATATCACGGCAGAGCCCATCCGTGAAACGAAAGTGCAACAGCGAAACGCGACTACCGGCTACCTCCGTACCACAGAATTCCTTCCATTGGTACATTGCACGTTACGGCGATACTATCTACCCTACCACGAAAGGTACCTGGAGTACGGAACTGGGCTCGTCGACGTGTTCCCAGCCATGCTTTCGATGCAGCATTCCGGTTTCTGTATACGGTTTGCTCACCGCTGGAGCCGAGGTAGCCATCGATTTCCCCCTCTGTGTATCACCCGTCGATCGGGAAGAACCTATCCATTCTCCGTTGTCGACCGTCGGTTTCAGTCAATAGTATTGTCCCCTCATTCTACCACGAGCCTGGTACTCTCAATACCTCGGTTTGCACACGAGTGGCACCACTATCATGCTACTCTACCATCGCCATCCCTCGTCATACGTATTGCTACCAGAGCCAGGATGGACGGATATCCAGTGTTTCCACGTCGAGGGTTTCTAGAGTGTTCGCCGTGAGTAGATGTCGTCCGAGGTACCGCATTGGGGAGTACATACCGAGGAGAAGATGGTGTGATCTGGATCGGGGCGTCACTCGATTGACACATGGCAGGCGTCTAATAATGGAACTGCGGGATCGCGGCTATAGCACTGGAACTGTATTATCTGCACCACTTCAGATCTGCTCGGGTTATGGCATGATTTTTGGGGCTTCACCGCATTTTTGACGCGTACGTTCGACGTTACTTCATGATTATTTGTTGGTGAATTGAAGTTCAACACAGACAGTTTTGGGTTTTGCCTATAATGCTGAATATATTCCGACTCCGGGCTTAACTAGAGACACTTTCCGTCCATTCTCACATCTGTAGTATCTCTCGTACGGCTTGTCGAGATACTTAACACCCAACTTGTACATTTCAGTTCCAGGATGCGACGGCACTGTAACATCGTCGATTGGGTTTGACTTATTCCAACAGTCTTGCTCCGTTCTACAGAAATTTGTTTGAACGTTATGTTTCTCGGCATTTGGAGGCGTTATTTAACCATACCCATAAAGCAAGCAATGAATACCTGTGTCAAAAACAGTCACGGTTCTCCAATCCGTGTGGTTGCCTGGGTGACCATGTTGGTTCACACGGGCGCAATGGCTGTTCTCAATGCCTAGGTAGAGGGGCATGGCATCCACACCCTCGCAAACATCTGGTAATATAGGGTTGTCGCAGGCTACTCCGGCCACATATGGCGAGGAGGATACCGTGTAAGGTAGAACAAAGTAGAGGATAAAAAGTATGGGAATAAGCATTTTGGACTGATGACCTCTTTGGAACGTAAAAGGTTTTTGGCTTTCAAGTAGAGGAGGCGTTGTTGAAAGAAAGGTGCAATATATGTCCTGGATTATACAATGTGAAACGACTTGTACGACTGTGATGTGAGTCATTCTGCAGTCACGCAGTTTGTACGACAGTGCGTTTGGAAAATAGTAGGGTGGTCGGATCATTGTATGTACCTACTCCATTTCTGAAACAAGTAACACATGTGGGGTTGTTCTATCACTCATAATAAAGACCAGTAGCAATTTTCATGGTGAAAAGATTTTCTATTAAGTTAAAGATACAGGCACATTCCCCACAAAGACTCTATTCATCCAACCAAGAACATCCTATTGGTTTGAGGAGGAAAATATGTGGATGAAAGGAGTGAATGATGAGGATGAACATTTCATCGTGTCCGGTCACTTCCCCTAACCTTTCTGACACCTATACGCAGTCACTGAAATATCTTCTGGAGTGTTCCATTTCTCTGAGCCTTCTTTCCCCGTTACGTACGGCGTATGACCGGCTGTACACAGATCTTCAACGCTATTTGTTACATTAGCACCACCCTTTTCCAAAGTTATAAGACGATGATACGAACATGAAGAACTCGCAGAACGACCCAGGGGAAACATCGAATGACATTATACGCTTCGAACCAATGCATTCATTGCAGGCGAAGAGTTTTTGATACTTATCAGCGCCCCATACTTCCATGGAGCCACTGACACGGGACTCGTCCTCACAATCAGCGAGAGTACCAAGAATCATGATGGAGATGAGGTTGAGGGTAGCGAGAAAAGATGGAGTGTAGAGGAAGCGCATGTTGATGCAACAGGTCGTAGTTTTGTTGGAGGTTGTTGAGTAGTGCAATGAAGTTTGAGAAGGAGTCGTACGTAATAATGGTAGCTGATGTCGCTGGAGGAAGCTTGAGGGTAGACGTAGAAGGAATACTGTGCGATATTTATATATGCTGTGTGGACAGTGAGTCAGGGAAAAGGTGCAGAGGTGAGTGTGAATCGAGCGGGCCGCTCTGACTGTGACACACGACACGCACGGTAGAGAAATATTCACATGGACTTCTTTGTGTAATATCATGATACTGTACTATGTGAGCTTGAGCCATTCACAGCTGACGAATGTGTCAATGCTGCTGGGTGACATGGCCATGAGCTGCATTCAACGCTTTCTTCACATTTCACAAACGAATCGAGCACCTTGATATCATTACTTACCCGAAATTCAATTTTCTATGTGAAAAGCGGAGTATTCCATGTGGACAATGTAGCTTGATCTGACTGAAAGATTGTCTCCACAGTCAGTCAAGAATTCATAGAGACAAGAAGGTCACGGGCACGAGAGGGGTGGATCGCACGCCTCGTATGATACTTTCAAAAATCTGACCCTATATTGCTGACATAGTATCTGGGATTCTGCTTGTCTATTCAGTGCCAGGGACATATGGAAAACCGTCCTTGCAAGTCTTGTTTCCTGCTGGAGGGAAACGCAAGCAGCCCACTTGAGACCCAGCCCTTTGAAATCCAATCGCCCCACTATCGCCGACGCTAGGCTTGTATTCAGAGATACTACGCTCTTCTCACCTACTGTACACTTGTCTTCCCTGCCCGGAAACGAGTTTGTCAGCTTTGAATGAATGCTGAAAAGTTTTCATCGCTGGCAGACTTACCTGTAGAAACAACACTGGCAATTGTCAGTGTCGATATAGAAATCCCCCAAGATAGCTTCTTGGATTGGAAAGCATGTATTGTTTGCGATGAGCGTGTCGCTGGGTGGCGTGTAGAACAACCAGGATGTGTTGTCCATTCTCTGGGTAACTTTGACTGTATACAACCATCCGCAGGGCCTACCACTGTTCATATAGGCTGGTAGTTCCTGTTCTTCATCTTCTCTTAAATCAAGAAGTGTCGCAGCTGCGATCAGAGCTGAGAACAGCGTGATGATCAGTTGTAGGTTCAGCATTGGTGAATATTCGATAGGGTCGGAAGAGGTGTAGGCTGTAGAATGCAGTGAATCGATTGATAAGGTATGATTGATAATGTAGTAGAGATGTGTATAGGGAGAACAGAAGAGGGGCATAGGAAAGAATATTTATAGTCAAGTATTCAGTTGCTGCCATGATTGAAACAGCTTGACTCTTCAGATTTTGTGCGAAGCATCGTCATAAAAGTTCTATGTGTAGTGCTGTTCGTCAACCTGTTGTAGCAGAGCAAATTTCTTAGTAGAGGTTCCTTGGTGCAATGACTTGACCAAGTAAAACGAAGATTATGACACCTTCGTTGAGATTTAAACGAAGTTTTCCTTTTACATTAATATGAGAAATCCCGACAAAGGAATCGTATGAATGTGTGAGGTTGATTTTACGGGAAGAGGCTTGGGCATGGGTACTACTGCCATCACGTTGTTCAATGCACGAAGAAGCATATGGCAGCAAAATTGAACAGCAATGGAAAAATCCTATACTGCAAAGATTAAATCTAGGATGATTCATCGTAAAAGTTTATGAATGTGTCATGGTGCAACAAGGATAGCCTTGAGTCACCGTGATACACTCAAGCGGCAAAAGCACAGACTTTCGAGTCACATCAAATTCCATAGGAACGCTGTTCTTTGTGATGGACTAAAACGGTCAGCTCTCCTTGATTCTCTCTCTATAGTGGAAATTTCTGAGGACTATCACGAACTGGGGTCTCACGCCTTATTGTAACAGCACGATATCATAATTCCCCCAACATTCTCTCTGCTCCCGCGTAGCGACGGCATCTTTCGGAAATTTCTCTGGGCTAAATCAAACGCAATGTTGCTCAAAGGTCCCGCATATATTTCTATTCGAGGCCGCTATATGCTCAGACATCAGTCTGAGAACCCCAGCCGTGCCGCCCGCACATACCAGCGGAGCCCAAACACGGATCACCATTCGTACTTCACCTGATTTTCTGAGTCAATAGCTTATTTTTTGCAGTACATTTGTAGTACTCAGACACATCTCCCACATCTTCCCGCAAAACGTCATAATCGACCGACAACGGCCACGCGATCGCCTCGCACTCCGCGTCTCTGTCACAAATTAGGTCGTGCACTTTTATCACAATCTTTCTGATTCTTTACTTGTAGAAGCTGCAATCACAGTCAGGATCTCGGTACATGTGTTTTACAGGCACCGCAGTTCCGAGAGTATAGCAGTCACCAGGGACAAAGTACGTGTGTTGTGACTCGTTCCGTCCGTCGCCGCGGTTGGCGAAGCCGCATATCATGCTTGCAACACTTTGATCCACGCGTTTTGTTGCCGCTACTGTAAGCGCACCAAAAACCAGGGCGACGAGAAGCTGGAAAACAAGGATGCGCATGCTTTTCGGCATGCTGCGATAATAGACTCTGGTAGCGATATCCTACATTGGCTTGCCAACAAGGGATATAAATACGCTTAAATGGTTGCTGCAGAAGTTGATGAATTAGAAATAGAGGATTCCTGGTGATGCACTGTATATGTGCTTTTCGACGCCGATTGAAGGCCACGCACGAGCTGTGAACGTACCAAGTTATCACCTCGTCACTTAGACTAACTTGTTTTGTTGACTGGTGTATCTTTAAAAGTTGTTGCTTGAGTTATCTATTTAGGGAGGTCAGACATTTGCGATGGAGGTCCTCTTTGATGTTTCGGTAGGTGCGTCGCATGAACCTTAAACAGGTTTGATGACGCGACCAGTCGGTGAAGTGTGCAAGGTAATCTCAAGACTTTGCCATAACAAGAACTTCATCACCCACGAAAGGTTTTATCGGAAATAAGTCGCACTTATAGTTTGCGGCCAGCGGACCGCGACGATACCATGCTACCCTAGCGCGCGTGGATGACGCGGCCTTCCCCCGCCTGCAGCGCGTCCGCTAGGGGAAGGTGTGCATTTCATGGAAATTTCACATATTTCTGAGACTAATGATCGGAGATATGTCTTCATCAGACAACGTGAAGACTAGAACGACCCAATTTCCGTGAACTGTTCCTATGAGGAGGGGGATCGAGCGGCAGTGAATCGAGTGAGCAATTCGAATGGTTGTGAATAACTCTACAGCTGAATAATTACTTGTAGAGAAATCAAAGAACCCATTGTGACAGTCCTGATTCCTCGCGGTCTGCACTTGAAGGCCTAAGCCGTAGGCCCAATCAGTCACGTGATCTTATGGAGACCGGGGGACCTGGACCTCCGGACGGGGGCTCCTGAATTCTAATCCGCGGACTTTGTTCTGAAAACAAAGAATATATGATACAGTACACTTCTGAAAGCTCTGATACCAGTCTACTTTACCCATCATACACCCTGCAACTTGCACTAGGCGGGTTCTCTGGGTCGCTTAGGCACAGACAAGAGGTCGTAGCGGGCGAAAGTTTACTGGCGACCTGTATGGCAAGTCTGTGTAACCTGCAGATCAAAAAGCAAGCTATATTCGCCTTTGCAATTGATTGTATCTTTTACGATTCCATGATTTACAAACCCCTCACAACATCATTCAAGGGTGACAGCACCGTTCCGCTTGTGATTCTGACACGCTAATTACTTAATGTTAATACACACTGAGACCAGGACATACATGATACAGCATAATACCTTGTCGTTTGAAAGCACATGCAGCTACGCAATGGTTTGTCATGGGCAGGTTCCAAAAACAAAAACAAGCGGGCAAATGCTTGATCTCTAGACCCCACCAGGGCACGAGATTCGCAGTCCAAGGTAGCAATCAACTGGCATTATTCTCAATCGCAAAAATCATGGCTGACCATCTTATGGTGCTATCTTGAAATCGTTTCTTAAGTAGCGATCAACCTATAAACAGACCTCGTAATGGCATAAACTATGACCTGAAATCGTTCTTCGAACGAATCCAGAATCATCCAGAAAACATACTCGCTAATCGTCTTAGCTTTACTCACAAGTTAAATATGTATGACATGATAACCGAAAGTTGAATTGACCGCTTGAAATCCGGCCAGTGCATAATAACCGCAGTAGCCGTAGCTACGACCATATGACCACTCATTCCCTTCCTATCCCATCTCATATCAAAGTCCCTTGTACTTTCCACCTCAGTTCATTTCCATACACCACATACCATCACCCCTTTCCTACTTTCCCGTAGCTCCCCTCTCCTCCATCATCGATCCCCTATCTCCATCCCCCTAAGGTGACGGTAAATGCAATACCAGCGCACAGTTCGCCTGGCATTTTCCAAACGTCGCATTGCAAGCTTTGATAGGAGCCGGAGCGGTAGCACCTGCGGTCTGGCCCCAGGGGTAACCAGCTGCGGCGTAGCATGCCTCGACAATTATGGCGCAACCGGATTGACAGATTCCGTAGCCGACCGGGCCTGCAGTAGCAAAGCTGGTGAGGGCGAGGAGGGTGGTGGCGGTGGTTGTGATGGTGGAAAGGCGCATTGTGGTGGGTGCTGAAGGGGTTAGTTGGTTGTTTTGGGTGGAGTGGTGTGGGTGTGCTTACCAGTGAGGAAGATTGTGTTGAGTGCTTGGTTCGGGGTTGATGTATGCAAGGTCGTGGAGTGTGTTGAAGAAGCTGTGGTGGTAGAGAGCTACTGTGGTGAGAGGTACTTTTATAACACCTTAAGTGAGTAACACGGTCCCCGACAGGAGCAACGGAGGCGTTCTTCAAGTTGCAATTACTACGGACAAGCCGCATGATTTCTCTACCAAGGCGCGAGAAGACTCCACGTGAGGATCACGCGCTCGTTCTGAAGTCGTGGTAGAGAGCCTCGCCTATAGAATGTTTGCTTGAATGTTTGAATGGCAAGATCAAAGCTATACGTCACGCTTTGGGGGACGGCATGGAAAGAGACATTGTATGTGTTTTTGTTTCTTTGAAAAAGCAGCAGCTAAGTATGGAGCTAACTAGATGTAAATGGTTGGTTGGAGAAAAAGCTGTCGCCCTTCTTATGACGGTATAAAAACTGGCGTGAGACATTGTATAACAGACAATCGGGAAGAGAAGCAGGACAAAGGCGATGGAAAGATGTTAAGGGAAACCTCACGTTCCTTCCCACCCTGACGTATATGGTAAGCGTACCTTCTCGATATCTAGTTGATAGTAATGAACATGAGCTATCTCCATATAAGTACGGATAATTCTACCCATATGAATGAACTACGTAGAAACCAAATCCCATAGGCAAGATGGATCTCTGGCAATCGATTCCAACACCACCAGAGATTTCGTTTGCACCACGCAAATCATAACACGAAAACAGCACGGATCACATGAGTTCAGCAGTAAATTTCCATCCCAACACTCATACACCCCACTACTCCTCACACTCCCAAACCAACGTCTCCCTCCCCGCCCACTGCATAACGGTCCACGCCTTCCTGCCCCCAAACGCCGCCGCCTGCCACGCCACCCACCTCTCCTCGTCCTCACTCTCCTCCCCCTTCCCCACCCTCAACCCCGCCCCCCTCACCAAAAGAAACACCCCCCTCACAAACCCCTCCGTAACCAACCCCCTCCACCTCACCCGCACCATCTCCCTCCCCACGACCTCGACCTGCCCATTCAAATCCGGGACCTCATACCGACTCAGATGCGGATCGATCCGATCCCCGACCCTCACCCTCTGACTCCCCATCCCAAGCATCGCAACGTACTCCTGCAACGCCAACGCGTCCTCCCCCTCCGCCTCGCCCTCCCCAGAGCACACCCTCGATATACACCCCGGCGTCACCCTCGGCACGCGCGTCAGCCCCAACCGCGTAACCTCAGGCAGCACATCGCAGACGCTAGGATGGTGTCTCGACAGCGGCTCGCGTCCGTCCCTCAAGCTCTCGCCCGCGGAAGGGTTCGCGTTGTGGAACAGCCACGAGAGCGACTCGTTCAGGACGTTTCTGGCTGCGTATTGCAGGCGGGCGAAGCCCTTTTTGCCCGGGGTCATGCTGGGCGAGCGCAGGTCGAAGGAGGTGCGGTAGAGGTTTTTTGTGCTTTGCGCCGCCGTTTTCGAGGGGGTGCCGGGGAGGCCGGTGCGTTCGAAGGTGGGGCGGGGGAGGGTGAGGGTGAGGGTTCCGTTGTGGAGGGTGATTGGGGGGGTGAGGGGGTGCGCGAGGAGAGGAGGGATATGTTGCCTGTGGAGGGTGGTGAGCTGTGTGGTGGATGGGGGAGGGATGGCGGGTTGAGGAGAGGGTGGGATGGGGCTGTGAGGGAGGAATGGAATGGAATGGCGGGGGATGGGCGTACCTTGCTTGATGTAGGGCTCGAGAAAGTCTGGCTCGAGGATGTCGCTGAGCGTCATGAAGACCTTTGCGTAGACGGTTCGGGCTTCTTCCTCGAGCTTGGAGCGGACGAGCTCGTAGATTTCTTCCGGGAGGATCAGGTCCAGCTACCAATTCATTAGCCCAATTGATCTCTCAGCTTCCGTTTCCCGTTGCTCCTCGTAGAACATATATGACTGTTGCGTACGTACCGTGTGCGAAAATGGCTGCGCATTGAACGTGGAAAACGGCTTCTTTTTCGTCGACACATTCTGCGGATCGATGTAGTTCGGCAGGGTGCTGTGCGAGAAGTATATCTTCGCGTCGGGCCCGTCGTCGCGATGGATGTCGAGCATGGTGGGCTATGCGGCTGCGAGGCTGTGTGTAGGAGGTTTCGGCGCGTGAAATCGTCTTTGCGGTCGTCGCGTTCGCGACTTTGGTGGAGTAGGGTGGGGCTACCTGCTTGCGCTCGTGGGGACCTGCATGTGCGGTGGCGCTAAAAAGCTTAGCTTTGGGGATGGGTGGATGGATGGTCGTGGAGGACATGGGTTTGTTTGCTTGCCAGGCATGTCTACAGTGTATGATCACGGAGTTATGGACTCCAGCTAATTTTTTCCGTAAGACTTGAAAACATTCATTCTCGCAACAGGCCAGATATAAAAGCGTCAAAGAAATTAGTCTATATACATTCGTCCCTCCGTCGTCCAGCTGCCCGCAACGCCTCATGTCGTATACCAAAGCGTCAAGCCATTACCAATCCACTCCCACCCAGCCACACGTATGCATCATGCGTACACAGCCATACCGTATGCGTGCCGCTCAAGTCAATATCAAATAGGAAAGTCGTGTAAACCCAGCCAGGTACACCTCCAAATGCCACTCAAAACGCCGTGGTATCTTACTAAGTCCGAAAAAGCGGGAAAAAGACCTTTGCAACGGTCTATGAACACGCTGACACCTTATAAGTATGCTCGGCTTCGTCGATGGTCGTCACTTCTATCTGCTGGTTCTTGGGTATCATGGAATGTTTGAAGTCCCAACCTGCTCGGCGGGCCAGCTCAGCGACGACAACGTCGCAGTCGCCGAGCAGGTTGATGTCGAAGGCAATGTGATGGATCGGCTATGGTATTGTTAGCTGGGGTACATTGAATACAAGGGAGGGGATACGCACATCTCGAGAAATATAAATCTGGGGTACGTCGCGGGGTACGAAATGGGGAATCTCGCACACAGGCTGCACCTTCATGCTGGTACCAATCACGATGATGAGATCGACCTTCTCCCGATCGTGCTCCTTGAGCCGCACGAAGAATCGATTCGGCAGCTGCTCGCCAAAGAAGGTGATATCAGGCTTCATGATTCCGGGTTCTGGAATGTCGAATGCACCATCTGAATCGTCGTCGTCGAAATCGCCGGGCCCACGACGTTTCTTGGACCCATTCGAACTCCGCTTCCTCTTCATGCCTGCCTTGGCAGCATGTATCGCACGCGTACACTGCTCGCACTGGGCCGGCTCTCGCTCGCGGACAGCGTCGAAGATCTCCTCGCCCTTGACCTTGTATCCGCATTTTCGGCACGTAGCATAGGCCCACGATCCGTGACACTGGATCAGTTTGTCCTCGGCTATGCCAGCGTGCTCCTCAACGTTATCGATGTTCTGCGTATAGTTGGTGAGCAACTTGTCCTTGTCCTGCAACACCTTGATGAACTCGTGCGTGGGAGACCACTTCTTCAGGTCGGGAACAATCCTGCCTGCAAGCTTGTAGAAGATCTTCGGGTTCTCGTCGAAGTTGTCGATGTTAAAGACTTCCTCTGGATCCTCGTAGCCCATCTCCCGCAGCTCGGAGTAGAAACCGGTGTTCTTGGAGCGAAAGTCGGGGATGCCGAGACTCGTCGAGATGCCCGCGCCCGTAATCACCATGATGTTCTTGCGCTCACGGAGCAGCTTGGCCGCATCATCGATGTTCCTGTATTGCTCTAGCCGCGTGCGCTTCTGGAGTTCTCGGCAGATAGCGCGTCCCAGAAGTTCATAGAAGGACTCATCCGAGTCATCGGCCATGAAATGGGTCGGCAGTCGGATGTTGAAGGCGGACAGCAGCTTGCGCGCCGTATAGCGCTCGCTGGTGATGTACTCCCGCACGAACATGTCGGCACCCATCTTGTGGAGGTCGGCGCGGATCTGGTGTCTCTCGGGGGCGGTACAGTAATTATCCCCTGGACATGTCAGTCAGGACGACGGCAGTTCGTTCAGGAGCGCACAACATACCTTCGAGCGAGGTGGAGTCCTCCTCGGCGGCCTCGATAAGGGCGTCCCAGACATCTGTATCGCTGTCGCTGTCGTCCTCGGTCTTTGGGTGGGCGGCCGCGCTGTTTCCGTTCTCGGCCGTCTTGGAGTACGCGCCCGCGGGGACGCTCGCCTCGTCGACTGGGGGTGCGGCTGCGGGCGCCGCTTCTTGCACCATGACGGGCCCAGCCTGCGTGTGCGCCATGTTGACCCGTCGCTGGCAGTGTCCCTTGTGGTCTGCGCAGTCGGGCAGGCAATTGGTTTGCTGCTGTTTGTTAAGAACGGTTGAATGGCCTCTATTATTTATACGGGCGCTAGTGCCCTTGTGGCAAAGTGCATTCACAGGCGCCCTTGCCAAGCAGGGCTCAGCATGGGTCACGTGTGGCGCGATCTCCGTGGACCCACGCACTCCACCTGCTCTCTGCCGCAAGCAGTTCATTAGTTCGCGGAAAAGAGCGCAGCCAGCTTGCCGCTTCTCAATGGACCGCTGGCTCTTGGTGGCTTGATGCGATGCGCCTTTTGCTGCATCGCCGACCTCCATGCCAGGTGACTTGTCGGCACCAATACGATCCGCTATTATGCATGCTAGATTCCTGCAGGCAGAGATTGCAGGCGCTATTACTATCTTACCGTACGTACAGTCTTACATATAGTCTTTAGCCGAGTCATGTGCCGGCTAAGCGCTGAGCGATATTACTAGTGTCTCTTATTAACATGTCTTACTGCTTCGATAATACTATATATAATATTCTATGATATGCGCCTACAATCTTGGTTAAAATAGGAATAGATGTTTGAAGAAAGATCATTGCTATTATGTACTCCTATCATCATCTTTGTCTTCTGTTTGCAAATTACCGTGCGTTTTGTGTCTTACAAATTCCTTGCGCTTGATTTGCTACGAGCCTCAAACATGATGATGGCCATCTCTACGAAGTGGTGATGCTGTATATCATCACTATTTTTGCGAAGACCCGAGTTCCCCTCAGTGCATAGTACTTCCGAGTTTGAATATATAATGCATATGATGATGCTTATATGGAGGTTTGGATCATGGCTCTTTCCTGCCATAGTGCGAACGTCGCCTTCTTTGCTTTACGGGTATGTCACCCTTCTCCACCAGTCCACATTCGAGGTTTTCTCATTCTTCACCAAACCAATGCAACGAACCGCGGTAGGTCTACAGGCGAGTCGCATTGAACGTCGTAACTTTATCTTTTAGTCGGTAGATGGAATTTCAGATCCGAGATTTGAAACCAGAAAGGCCATCTCTGGAGCGCAGGAGACAGAACATGGATCATGTTGAATTGTCCTTTGGACAGATGTTTATGCATTGAAAGAGAGGGAACTCTCCATGGACAGCTATCTCCCGGAGTTTAAATGCAACTTTTAGAGCCGAGCCTCAAGCGAAACATATCCAATTCCAGTCTGGTCTTCAGTACTAGGTGTCCAGACACATGATTATTCTCGTAAGCGATTTTAGACAACTGACCCATGAAGGGTTTAGCACTTTCTTTCAGTCCACCAGGTCGAGGGCATTGAACCTAGGATCTGGATTTTAAAGACCTTCTGTCTGGGTTTAAAATTGCAATCTGGATTCCGGGGTCACATTTTCTCGCTTGTTAAGCTATTTTATTCTCCACGAGAACATGACGGTCCTTTATGGTCTTTTGGGGAAAGGATAGGCTCCACAAGGTGGAAAGAGCATCGACTTTTCGCTGCGCTGTTTGAGAGTGCTCGCACCAACAGCGGCAGACTCATCAATGTTTGTTCTAATGTTTTTATAAGACGGCGAAAGCAGCAGCACATTTCGTGGTGTAGTTAGTTATTCGAAGTTCTTTTAGAGGTTGATGTTCGAAATAGAGAGACATTCTTCATCCACCTGCTTCACCACCTCTTCTTCCATGGTTCTTGAAGTATAGCTCTTGATACACCCGCCATGCGGTTCAAGTGTTCCTTTTTGGTTCCCTCCATGAAGGTCTCATCAGTCTCTTTCGTACAGCTTTAGGCCCAGGTTCTTCTCAAAAGAATCCACTGCGATCTCATTCCGATTATGTCCGCAGTTTTTTTAGAGTTGCCATATCCTCCCATACAGCTCTTGGTTCTGTATTTTTGTTCGGATTTTATAGACAATGCTTTTTTACCAAGCTCCTCATGGTTATACTGCGTGTGTAGTTTGCTTCCATTGTCTTGTACTTGGGCGAATAATGGAAGGACCTCCCTGGAACCGCATGTTTTGATAGACACCTGATTTTGAGTTCGCTTCAAAGCCACCTGCCCAAGCTCTCATTGGTGTGAAACTTTGAGGTTCATCAGAGCGAAAGTACGTATAGCAAGAGTTCTGCACGGTTCCCATCTTGAGATATTCGTCTATTTTTGAACGGCCGCCATAGGTCTTTTTTCTGTCCATTTTATTCGGTGCTGCAGATTTTTTTAACAAGTTACCAGTACCTGGCTTCTCATGTATTTTTCATGCGTCCTCTTTTAGTCGATTGGTACACATGACTTTAAGCCCAGGCCTCGTCCCATGGAAGAATTCAGCATAGCCTTCAATCAAAATAACAAGTTCATCCCTCGCATATAATATATCTTTCTTGGTTTTACGGTCCGCAGCTGACACCCAAAGCCTTCCAGTATTGCGGAGGCAGTTTATTTGAGCCATGGAACGTCCAGATGCCGGATTATTTCTTGCGGATCCACCAAGTCTCCTCCCATACAAGTGCATTGGAATGTTTTATGTTCCGCCACAACAAAGTCGGTGTTCTCCATCGCTTTAGATGGTTCGCTTTTTTATATCCCTCCACAGTCCCAAGAAACTCCCCACATCCGCTCGGTTCTTTTTTTTAGTCCACCAAAGCCCTCCCACCCACATACATGCCAAAATTTTCCATTTTCTGATTTTCCTATTGAAAAGATTTCACTCAGTCCCAGTCCCCATACCGCGAGGTCGTCCAATTTTTCATACTCGCCCACCCCATAAGCTTTCCCAGTTATCTTTTTTCTCCCGCTCCACCTCCACCCATGAAAGATATGTTGGTAAATTTTACTTAACTCCATATCGCGTCCTTTGCACTCGCATATGACCTTCACCAGCGGAATGTATTCGCGCTGCGAGAAATTTTCAAAGTCCGTCCACAAACCACCAAACCATTTTGTATTTGCCTGTGGATTTTTTTAAAGCCTGAAATTCTGCCCACCGCACCCACCCATATCGTGATATAGCAAGGTGTTTTAGTCCACCTCCCATGCTGTTCTCCTGGGGGAATTTTAGTTCTCAGCTTCCTCTCATAACATTGCGTCCTTCAGATTTCGAGTCCCGAGACTCACCTCCCATATTTACGGCCCTCGAAGCGTTGATTCCCCTACCATACGTGATAGGTCGGGGAAGTGAGGTAACATATCTTGTTGGTATCGGGATTCGGGGTAATCATGAATAGAGACGCTTCCATGTTTTAGTGTTCGCCACCAACTGGGCCTACGTCCAAGCATGGGGGGCTTTTGCGCAAAATTTTAAATATTCTTGAGGCAAGCACTCCATGTGTACTCCGTCGATTAGCTTTTTTCTTCTGTTCCATGATTCGCCGCTTGGCACATGGCCTTGGACTCTATATATTTTGTTTGATTTTAGTCCCCAGGTCTCTCTCATGGGCTCCAGTCTTCTATAGTTTGAGTCCCTGAGGGCTTCCCCCATGCCATCGGAAAATACTCTTTTTCACCAATCCGCAGTCCGCTGCTCCGTAAATGAACTAATATTGTTTGTTTTAGACTCCAGAGTCCCTCTCGAATAACAAGTCTTGCGGGTTTTGAATTTCCGAGGTCCTCCTCCCATGGCACCGAATGATGCTCTTTTTTTTTTGCAATCCGCGGCCCACCCGTAAGGTATATATCTTCTTTTACTTGTCTCCTGTTTTTATTTTAGTTACCGGGCTCTTCTCATCACATAAGATTCCAAAAATTTCAGTCCCCGAGGTCCTTCTCCCATGGCACCGGATGATACTCTTTTTTCGGTATATAGTCCGCTGCCTGCTATGAGGGACATATCCTCTTATTGCATTTCTTTTTATTTTCGTCCCAGGCTCTTCTCATAGTACCAAATACTGTCCAATTTGAGTCCCCGAGGTCCTCCTCCCATGGCACCAAATAATGCTCTTTTTTTCGATCCATAGTCCGCTGCCCGCTGCGAGAGACATACCTCTTAATTACTGCTCCTTTTTGATTTTAGTCCTAAGACTCTTCTCATAATATTGAATCCTTGAGGTTTTAGTTCCAGGGGCTCTCCTCCCATATATCTGTTGGTGTTACGTTTTTAATCCACAGCCCGCCGCTCGAGGCATATACTTTAATGGTTATTAGTTGATTTTAGTCCCCGGGTTCCTCTCATAGTTCCATTGTTCGAATAATTTAGATTTGAGCCCCCAAGGTCCTCCTCCCATGGTATCTTATCCTTTCATTTTTTTAGTCCGCTTTCCACCGCTCGGGACATAACATCTAGTGCATGTCTTTTGATTTGAAAACCCCAAGTTCCTCTCATAACGTTAAATGTTTGTCGTTTTAGATCCAAGTCCCTGAGGTCCACCTCCCATAGTCCCAAACAGTCACGTTTTCGATCCGCGGCCCGCCGCTCAGAACATATCTTTTAATTTTTTCTATTTGATTCCAGTCTCCGAGTCCCTCTCATAACCCCAAAGGATGTTTCTTTTAGATTAAGTCCTCAAGGTCGTTCTCCCATCGCCTCTCTTGGTATTAATTTGTTTTTCTAAGTCTGCGATCCGCCGCGAAGAACACGCCATCAAGCCTTCAGCTTTACAATTTTAGTCCCTGGGAAGAGGGAGCAAAGTGCGTGCAGGATAATCAGGTTGCGAAGAAGATGGGGGTTTATATAGACGGTAGGAGGGGAATTACTCAGCTTAATTTACTAGGGTTGGGAGTGGTGGTCGTGATTATATTGATGATGATGATTATGGTGGTGATGGTGGTGGCGAGATGCATTATTACGGATTGTTGCCCGAGGTGTGGGAGAGGTGTGTGAAGTGGGACTGTTTGAACTAACTATGTGGTATGAGCATGTGAGTTGTTATTTTAGACAAGCGTGTTTGTTCATGAAGGATAACGCATTCGAACCACCTACACAGTACAGGACTGTGCAGACTTTGTCTATAGCATGTACCTCGAGCCGTGGATCTTCCTGTTCGATCTTGCCTCTTCCCCGCACTCGCGTTCACGAGTGCCCCATCACCCACCTACCACCTCCCCCACCCTCTTCAAGTTTTCCCTGAAGCCCTGCCGTCGCGGCGCCTCCTTCTGTGCGCGACCCTTCCACAACCGTGCTAGTCATGCGCCCTCTCCCCCACGCCCATCTCCATCATCCAAATCCGTCGCCGTGCTCCTCTTCCTCGGTGGCGTTGGCGCCCCCACGTCCATGGAGATGTTATATCCATGCGACGCAGTCATTGGCCCTGGAGCTCGCTCATCGCCATCTTCGCTCTCCCTCTCCTCAATACTCCGCCTCGAAGCAGGATGATCACGAAAAGATACAACATGATCTACGCCCGCATACTGGCGGTTCGGCGACGTGGGCGTCTGCACTAGCGAGCTCCGCTGGCCGCTTAGCAGCTCATTGGTATGCGGCGTCCCTGCGCGGGAACCTGGCGCCACGCGCGCAAGTCCAGAGTTCACTTTGCCCATTCGAAGATCTTCCTCCAGCGATGCACGGTTGCGGTTTGGCGTCTGGCGGCGCGAGTAGGGCCTTTCTGATGCACTGGAGCCCTCGCGTCGGAGATAGTCTGTATAGAGCTTAGTGGTCGAGAACCTTGCGGCGCTGTTGCCACCCCCAACTATAGGTCTTCCGGGCCACGTCTCTCTTGTCAGGTCCACGCTACGCACTACGGGTATCGTAGAAAGACGAGCGTTGAGAGAGCCTGTGATTTCTTCTTTGTCGACCATGACAATCATGTAGACGCCAGGTTTGGAGTCGGAACCTAGCAAAGGCGTGCAGTGAATCCAACGGGGACGGCTTTCGATATGAGATTCCGGCTCTTGCAAAGCAGTCGGGGATGCTTCTCCTGAGTGACCGTTTTGGCTTGAATGTGAACTCTGCGTTAGCCAGGAAACTTTTGCGGTGACGCTGGAGCCCTGGGCGAAAGCATCTAAAAGACCTTCGCGGATATGTTGAGGGCCGCCAATGCGATTCATGAGCTTCGATTGTGGAAGACCGGGTATTCGGAGGGCAGGAGAGGTGAAAATAATGCGGAGAGAGGGGTAAGGTCGAACAAGAATATACTATGCTGGATCAGTAACGATCATAATTAGAGCTTGTAATTCTCACATTCTGGTATACACCTGGGAGTCTGCCGTGAGGACCAAACTTGGCAGGTGGCCATGTGTTATCCTCGGACGGCTCATCCGTACCGATATACCTTCTACCTATAGGCGAACCGCGGGCGGATATACTTTCGATGGAGCTCAGGGAACCCGGAAATCGTCTTCTACTAGGTCGTCTAACAATGTTTGTCTCTTCATCGTCAAGGAGACCTCCAAGCTCGTGTAGCATCTTCAGTGATTGTTTGTTATCTGCTATCCCATCACCCTGTTCTTTCAGGCTGGCTTCTTTTTGTTGATCAAGAAGTTGCTTGAAAGACTCCAAGCCTTTTCCACCCTCAAGAAGGCGAGTGATCTCGATCTGCGCACCGATGAAGTAGCGCACCTTTCCGTTGTGGTCCATCAATGGTGCCATCATTACAAGATTGAGGAAAGGGTTTCCATCACGTCTACTGTTGAACAGTGAGCTATGTCAAGAACCAAGGTCAAATTCACTAACTTACTAATTTAATATGATCTCGTTGATTTCTTGTCCATTCCTCAACGCGTTGGAGATCCGTCTTACTGTAGCGGTAGAAGTACATGGGCCTTGTAAGAATCTACAATTCCTTCCGATTGCATACTCGTGATTGTACTGTGTAGTGTTGAAGAATTCTACATTCCCACGTTAGCTGAGCAGCTACAGAGAGGAATACAATCTAACCTTCGGATGCAAAAACTAAAGGATTGTCAGGTTGATTGGGATCAGACATGCAGTATACTTCAGCAAGACCCTCAACCAGGTCGCGCATAAAAGGAGAGTTTTTCCCTGTTATATCTTTCACCAGGCATTCGGTTACGAGAGTGACCATGCGATATGAAATGTATGCAGGGAGTGCTTCCGTCACCAACTCGTCCATGGCTTTTCGAGAGAACTTTTCGAAATGTGTATCTACAACCGCGGCATCATTCTTCACAGATGGCGATCGAGGTGACTGGTGTTCTGTCTCTGTCGTTGACGACAAAGCGGCGGCTAACGCATTCGCATAGCGTATTGCTGCAAGAGCTTTCTGCGCTTCAAGATACCGTGTAAGTGTTGTTGCAAGATGAGGATGATAGCTCTTCAGAAACGATCGAAAGCTTTGAGAATGCCGTGAGTCCTTTAAAATCACATCCAAATGCTCTGATGACCAAAGTTTTGAGGCAAGCACCTCCGCATTTGATTCCGAAATGGTAGGTGGCGGTGGGTGTAAGTCATATGCAGTCAACTCATCTACCGAGTAACGATTTAAGTCGTTTGTCGAGAAGCGCTGCCTAGTAGCATTGTGCTCGAAGCCATCCTCATGGCTCAGGCTATCCGCTTTGACATGGTGCTGGAAATCTTTGATCGAGTTCGCAGAGTCGATCTGGGAAAGATTGTTGGTAGTATACTCCTCCGGGCCCGGTTCACCCATTGCCTCTTCTTCGTTTGATGGAAAGGAGTGTACGTATAGCCCTAAACATGTTGCAGGTGAAAGAGTAGGACTGGAAGGCTTTTGTCTTGTGTGGCCGAACTTAACGTTCATGGTGCAAGCGTACCCGTGCTGTGGCTGGACTGTACATGCACGATGACGCATAGACTATTGGCGTGGGTGAAACACGAGCTATCAAACGCTGACAAAACCCTGTATTTGTTAGTTATATCAATTGTCATCAAATTCGATAGAGCTTTGCCTTATACCCTTGGCTTGAAAAACTTGT
Source organism: Pseudopithomyces maydicus (assembly GCA_026873275.1). Classification (NCBI taxonomy): domain Eukaryota; kingdom Fungi; phylum Ascomycota; class Dothideomycetes; order Pleosporales; family Didymosphaeriaceae; genus Pseudopithomyces; species Pseudopithomyces maydicus. The sequence continues at coordinate 243,539 of JANTUC010000010.1, read as the reverse complement.
GCGAGTCCAGCTTGGTGTTGAATGAAAGAAAAAGGAACGTTGAAGTTGCACTCGAAATGGAAAGCCGGGGCAGCTAGAGGATAACTAAATAACGGCATCTTGACAAAAAAACGGTCACTAAGACACCTAGAATAACGGGCCACGTGAGGTCAGTGCGGATCCATGCGTATTAGCCATGGGAAAAGGACAGCAGACACGCAAGGACTTTCCGTCCTATCATACGGGGCGCGGAAGTAATCCAGGATGAAGAAGATAAGTAAATCAACCGAAGCGCGGAAAAGCTGGCAGGGTGGGCCAGCAATGGCAAAGAACAGGTGGGGATCAAGGATGTTACTTGAAGGTGTTGTGGGGTCGCGATATCAAGAACCAGATGTGACTTCCACGCGTCTGTTGCCTCCCAAGAGTTAGGAGAGTCCAGATGGCCTAGTCGTTCATAAATTTGAGCATAGCGGCTCCTTCTCAGACATGGCGCCTGTAGGGTACCAAACAAACAGTTGCCGAAGTGAATGCCTTGGATGGCAGGAAGCAGGTCCTTGAATTGTAGGCCGCCACTCAATGGACACTTTCACCATGGATGTCTTTCGAACATGATCTTTTGCAAGGCTAGTTTCGTAGTTCTTCAACCATGTTCTTCATGGTCTTTCGGATGAGGACTCGCGGTCGGATGGCATGTCCAGCCGATCTACCTATCAAAGCAAGGAAAAAAACAACTAGCAAGATCACTAGATGCACTAGCAGAGCGAGTGTGAATGTGCGCTTGTGGTGATGTAAGAGCTATTAAACGTGTCGGGTCGGTCGAGACCGCTTCTAGAGCTGAGGTTGGGGAGCGGAAGCGGCTTCCCTCGGAAGTGGAGCAACGTTTCTCCGGGCCACCCCGCGTTGCGCGCCAAGCATCCCTCTTCATTCACACTGCGCATTGTTTATGTCAGGCACCGGCCAGGGCGGAGCTGCTTTAACGCGCGAACAAGAGGTTCGCAAATTGCTCCCTAACTTGCTTAATCTTCAGATCGACCCTGCGACCTATTTCCGCGGAGCGCACGTGCCCATGGACGACTTCAACAGCGAAACCGACAGTGACTATACGAGCTACTGGCGGGACTGGGTACGTACAGGAGCCCCAAAACTGGCATAGCTCCGACTGGGAGATGCGCTGTCTATGGCACTATTCGTCTTTGCCAGTCGGTTGGCCAGAGAGGCCCCGTGGGGGTGTTCAAAGGCCAACACATTTGGGGCCACTGACCCCTGGCCTGCTCCGCTTTCTACGCCTTCTACGAAACATAACTGACATGTCACCCAGTTCATATCCTCCAGGGGCAATGAGTACTTCTGCGAAATAGACGAGGAATACCTCACCGACCGCTTCAATCTCACGGGACTCAACGCCGAGGTCCAGTACTACCAATATGCCCTCGACCTCGTCACAGATGTCTTCGACTTCGACTGCGACGATGACATGCGGGAACAAATAGAAAAGTCCGCACGGCACCTATACGGTCTCGTCCACGCGCGCTACATCGTCACGACTAGGGGTCTGGCTAAGATGGTACGTCTACCACAATCCCGCGACGCGAAATACCTAGCCCAGCACTAACACCGCCCAGCTCGAGAAGTTCAAGAAATCAGACTTCGGGAAATGCCCCCGCGTCATGTGCGAATCACAACCGCTGCTCCCCATGGGCCAGAACGACATCGCAAATTCCTCCCCCGTCAAGCTCTACTGCGCCCGCTGCGAAGACCTATATAACCCCAAGTCCTCGCGCCACGCCATCATCGACGGCGCCTACTTCGGCACGTCGTTCCACAACATCCTGTTCCAGGTGTATCCCAACATGCTGCCGCCCAAGAGCCAGCGCAGGTACGAGCCCAAGGTGTTCGGCTTCAAGGTGCATGCCGCGGCGGCGCTTGCGCGGTGGCAAGCGGATGAGCGGGAGAAACTCAAGGATAGGCTGCGAACTGCCAGGATTGAGAGCGGGTTTGAGGAGGAGGATGACGAGGCGGAAGAGGAAGAGGAAGATGAGGAGATGGAGGGTGATGGGTTTGAGGGCGCGGTGGTCCAGCAGTAGGGTTGCATCAACGGCATCCACCGCGGCGCGATAAGCGATGGCTGGAATAAAGGGTTCCTCCCACAACGAAGGGTTGGGAGAGCATGGTACGGCGTCAGGCGTATGTGAGCCGCATGGCTCGCTTAGTGTTATATTGCATAGACGATCAAAGATACCTCTTTACGATGCGGGTGGAGTCACATGCTTTCCAACGTGAAGTTTGACGAGATTACTCAGTACGCGATGGATAATGTACGACTCATGTTCAGGGTGGTGATGGAAAATTGCGAATGACTCGGGTCGGTTTCATTGAGGACTTGAAACTCATGTTTTGGCTTGGCATACCCCTGCGCATTGTGAGAATTAATACGATGTCTGGGGGTGCTGATCACATGCAAACTTTAAATGGATATCCTAATGCAGGAATCTACAGAGCCGAGGATACGGCCGGGTATCAAGCGGGCTGTTGGCGGGTGCTTTGAGGACGGTGAAGTCGACGACAGATCCAACGACAGTGAATTGCAAGCCAATCCAGGTTGTTGTCTAGCTAAATTTACTTTTAGAACCAGGAGTCCATCTTTTACGATGATGTTGCCTGTCAATTGTCGTTCTATAGATGCTGTCTGATATACATGATAAATGCTAGAGGCTGTGTTCGCTAAGAGCTATCCTTACAGATCAAGATATCGAAAGCAGTTGACGAGAGCACAGATGATCGATTTACAATGCAGTGACAACGAAACAGGTGCTATAAAGTACTGTAAGCAGCGCATGTATGTGTATGTAACGAAGATTTAAAAACACCACGAATGAAACCTGCATTCTATCGACATCCAAGCTTTTCTCCAAACACAACTAAGAATAATAACGCTAAAGCATGAAATGCCAGGAACAAGAAGGGTAGCTGGATTACAAACTATTACTGGTAAAATAGATGACAATAATAATACATCCCCTTATTACTCGTTACTCAAGAGGGGCAAGAGGCTTCCGCGGTATCGACATCCGCTTCACCGATCGAGGCGTTGAAACAGAACTCCCAGTAGGTGGTCTTGATGCAGACGAAGCACTCCCATCAGTCGATGTACGAAGCTCAGGTAGCGCCTCGGAAAGCTCGTCCATCGCAAACCGGCGATCGTCAGCATGGCCATCAAGCCCTTTACCCGTCTTCTCTGGAGCCTGCACAGGGTGATGAAGAAACTCTATCGGCAGCACCGGGCCATCGTAATTCGACATATCCTCTAGCTCCGGCGGGTGCAAAATAGTAGTCTCCCTGCGCTCGTACCCCTCCGGTGTGATATACCTTTTATCGGATATTATCCTAGGCACCCGGGGTGGAGGCGGGCTGGTCACAACGTGCTTATCGTGTTTCTTCTCCCTGTCGCCTCGGATGACGGACCATCGTTGGTTGGCACCGGTGCATTCAGGGAGTTTGTCCGCGGGGACTTCGACAAGCTCGCCGTTTGCGTTGTGGACCCAGTGGCGGGCGGGCAGGATTTCGGTTTGGTAGACGGGCTGGATGTAGTGGTAGACGTCGTGGTTGTGGATCTCGCGGTAGATGCGCTCTTGGATGATTTCGTGCTCGTGGGGTTTGACGGTCTCGTGGACGACTTCTGTTTGTGTGTTAGAAGAGGAATATATATGTGAGGGGATGAAATCACTGACCGGGTGCCCATGTTGTCTCCTTGTCCATATCTTCTGTGTTGTTGAGGTCGATTATGCCGTCTAGATCGGCTTGCACCCGTTTTTTGTATTCATCTGGTCCTTCTCTGATAGCTTGCTGAAAATCAACAAAGCCGCTGTTCTTCTTTTCGCTTCTACGCCCGGACTGCTCATGTTGTACCTTGCCCGAATTATCATCACCACCGGTTACGGAGGGTTTGCGCCTTTGTAGATGAAGATGAGATTCATCGCGTGGCTTTCTAACAGGCCAATTCTTGCGATCGGAAGATGGAGGTTGTTTTTCTTCGTTATAAGGAAGTATACCATCAATAAGACCACCTTCGGTGGGCACGCCCGTGCCTAAAGTGTACCTCTGAAGAGAAGACGTCGAAGATCCACCGACAGAATTAGGTGATCCCAGCGACACGATGGATGCTGCGATAGACATGCGATGTGCTAAGGAGAGTCAGTCGTGTTTTGCGACAACTTACGGGTAGTGAACAACGCTGATACGTGTGGTCGCACACGGCCACTTTGTAGATATCATGCATTGTAAAGCGATTGGGTTGCTCATACCTTGGCGACCCTGTGCAGCTTGATTCATTTGCTGCATCTGATCCGCGAAAGAACCGTTTCGACTGTGTGAAGAAGATCCAGAGCCATACTGATCTATGTTCCTGTCGGCGACATCTTCGCTGTGTTTCATTTCACTTGCGCCCGTACGTAACCTGCTATCCCCACTAAGGCTCATGAAACCTGCGTCGCTGCTAGGAAAGGGATTTCTGGTGCCCGGAGTAGCTGGTGAGGATTCAGCTGACATGTATGCACGATAGTCGTCTGCAATGGAGTCTTCCACCTCAGGGGGGCTTCTGCGGAAGGCGATATATCTTCCGAGTCTACTGTGTAGTCTGTATTGGAACTATTATGACGCTGCTCTGGCGGCCTGCTGTTTGTGTGCTTGTTGCCGCTCTGCGGACTGGAAGGTTCGCTTGATGGTGAAAACCCATCTTGATCTCCATACTGATCCGAACCTGATTTTCTTGCCTGCCTTCTTCGCTGTTCAAGTAGCTGCGCCGGACCGGGACGGGGTTCTTGGTGCGGCGGTGAAGCCTTTATCGAATCCTTGCTGTGCGATTTCTTGAACAAAGACTTCAGGTTCCGCTTCATTGGAGCAGAGTGAGACGCACTAGAGAAGTATCGTAGGGAGTCTAAGTGTAGGGGAGAGGATAAGCGACAATATATCTTTATTGCCTCAGAATTTAGGAATGGTTGTACTGTGAGTGCTTTGTCGCTCTAGGCAATCACCAAGATTTCCGCCTCGTTGCTCCTGCGGCAAAGACTACGAGGCAGGAACTTCTAAAGACCAATCTAGAAGCCGCTGCAAAGCTAGCAAAGAGTGTGGCGAAACTCGCAAAAGCCACACTGACGTATCACTTGGAAACCGTTGGATTGTGGGGGGATACCTCTGCCTATTGTGGACATCTAGACTCACCCATTCACACTATACCGTTCGGACGCCTGATTTCTCAAAGCTTGTATGATTCGATTCTCATCTAGATCTAGCCTTTGCTCAATACTTGGAAAACTCGCATCTCTTCTGAGGGCTAGCAGTAGCGAATTCAGTTTCCCCATCCGGTGGCTCAACGCTTCTACTAGGATCTCCATGATGACGTGGAAAAAGCATAGCGGGTACATGGACAACTCAGCCAAATCGCTTGAGAGCACAAGTACCGCGGACATCAACAAACGCGTCGCGTTTCCAGTTGGTCCGATCCCAATCGGGGATGACGTTGGGAGGCGTCGAAGGGCGGGACCCATGCGCGGCAGCGCCGCATATCGTGCAGTAGGGTCGGATTCTGACGCTTGTCATCCGCAGCTTTGGGATGGTCAAATCAGCCGCTTCGAAGCGAGACACGCCGATTCGCTCTGCATCAATGGAGGCGCGGAGCAAATGAATCCCTTCGAGGGGCGCGCACAGATCACTCGGCAATAATGCATCGGGACATGTCGATCATAACCCTTCGATCAATTACGCATCCTGGTGCACATCAAATCCCCTTTCTGAGACATTTCTATTCGCAATCTACTAGCGTGTGGGATTAGACGAGACATGCGTTGTTCAAGCAAAGAAGCAAAGAAGTTCGAGGGATGGATTGTCTGTTGTCCTGTAAACTTCTAATGATTCGTTGATCCCTGAGCCGATGATATGTCATAACAGGACTCTGGGCTGCAGACAGTTCTATAATCCCACTTGTCATCTCACCTAGTGAATCGCCAGTGTACCGTGATGATAAGTGGAGAAGGAGATCTAGTGTATCCTTGACGTAAATCCAGCGAGCCAGCCATGAACCATGGGGACTCTCTCCGCGGCGGAAGGGCTCCAACCCCACTACGGCAAAGGACTATCGGCCAATCGACCTATCCACTTGCCAAATCTAGACGAACCTAGTATGTCACAGTACTTACTTGAGTGCCTTAGGCGTAAGATCGAGAACAGGCATAGACGATGAAGCTCGAGCTTCCAGCTTCCAGCATTACGTCGTTGTTTGCTTGCATCATAAGCATGGTCATTCGAAATAAATATTTAACAGATCAATGAGTTCACTTTGAGTCACATCACACAATCACCTCATTCTTCATATACCCATCTAGCACTTCAGCCGTTTGATTACTCCAACTCATATACTACATCACACACACCAACTCATATCCAACAACATCAACAACAATGGACAAAGCTAAGGCAGCAATCAGCGACTTTATGAGCAACTCTGGTCACCATGACACTACAGTTCACGAGACAGTTGCTCCTGCAGTGAAGGAGGAGACCGTCAAGCCTCATGTTCACGAGGAGATCCTCACTGCTGTTGATAAGGAGGTCCACCAAGATCACTACCACCGCACTGTTCAGCCGATCAAGGATCGTGAGGTCCTTCCTGAACAACACACTGCTCAGCTCGGTGCTGTACAACACCGTGAATTCGACCACAGAGATGCCGATACTACCAAGCGGAACCTAGCTGCTGAGCAGGCTGCTTTCAAGGACCAGCGCATTGTTGAGGATACCACTCACAGCCAAAGTGCCGCAGCCGCCGTTGGTGGTGAGCATATCCACCACCACATCCACGAAACCATTCAGCCCGTTGTTCACAAGGAAACCATCCAGCCCAACGTCATCCACACCACTGTACCTATTCATGAGGTCCATCACAACGCTGCTACCCACCACGAGTCATCTGAGCTCCCTACCATGACTATGGAGGAATTCAAGCAGAAGGGCGGTGTCCTTGGCGGCCGCGGTGAGCGCTATGATGGCTTTGAAGGCGAGCCCAAGCACATCGGCGGAACCATTGGGTAAGTGCTACTTTGCCTTCTATAACATTACTCAAAGCTAATATCACCCAGACACATGATGGAGGGCAAGCACAGCAAGCGTGACTCCGGCCACCACGAGGTCGAGACCCTCCGTCAAGGCGCCATGCATGGCGACTTCGACCCTCTTGACGGCGGCAAGCACAACACCGCAGCCGGCCGCCTGGGCGGTACCACCGCCGAGGAAGCCAACCAGCGCGCGACCATGGCCGAGCGCGAACACGCGGGCGGGCTTGGCGGAAAGACCGCCGCCGCCGCGGGAGCTGCAGGCGTCGCAGGGAAGACGCGCTCTTCCGGCAATGTACGTGGCGTTGATGAGAGCGGCGCGCTCGGTAGCGAGAAGAAGCTGTCTGACCGACATGATAGGCACTCTAGCTCTTCGTCGGGGAATTCGGGGGCTGCGCTCGAGAAGAAGCCTTCGTTGATGGATAGGATTAACCCGATGAAGGATGCGGATGGTGATGGGAAGAAGGGTTTCATGAAATAGATAGTTGGGCTTACGATATCTTATGACTTTATGCACTATATTATTAAATAATCAAAGGTTTACCAAACATTATGATACATCTTCCCGTCCATCGTGGGTGAACTTTTTCATCATGTTTCCGTGGATGTCATACGTTCACGAGATTCGATCGCTGCCGTCAATGATCGCGCGGTCTATTCTATTATCCACTATATATATATCTTTTGAGTTTTTTTATCCCATCATACCATATTACTCACCACCCTTCCACCATACAAATATTCTTGAGGCGCACTCCAAGTGGCCTTCATCATCCCCCATCCAACTATGCAACCAGTGTCACCATCTCACACCCTCCAGGTATGCTCACCAGTCCTCTTCTCGCAGTATGTCCAATCCTTCTTATAGCGTTCTTTCAGCAACCACCACCCACTCCTCAATCGGCTTGAACGTCTCCACCAACACCACCCTCCCCCATTCCACGTATCCTCTCCCAATTTCACCCCATTCCCCTCCAACAACTTCTCCACCTCCTTAATCTTCTCCTCTCCCACAACCGGGCAATCATGACTAGCACCCTGTCAGCATCCGCTCTATCATCTCCAAGAAATGTTCGTATGTATATATATATACACATGTATAAATACACTTACTACAACAACGAAAGATGCGGACTATACTCCTCCTCCAGCCACGCTTCAACACGGGGGTTCTCCTCTTCGGCAGTTTTCGACACAGATGGCGTGACTACCTCGCGGGCTACGCGTGCGGGGGGTATGACGCCGAGTTTCTCGACGCGGATGTAGAGTTTGCGGACGTAGGCGGGGTCGCTGGCGAGGGTCTTGAGGGCCACGCGGGTGGTGAGGGAGGAGGGGAAGGGAGGGAGTCGAGCCAGGCTTGGGGGGAGGATTCGTAGCTGGGGTGGGGGGTCAGCGGGTTGGAGATTGAAGATTGGGTATGGGGGAGGGAGGAGGGATGGTGAATGGAGTGGGTGGCTTGATTGGAAAATACAAATGGGAATAGGAATAGAAAATGAAGAAAAGGAAATCTATACATGGATGGACTCTACTGGACTATGATCCCATGCATACATACACAGATACTCCGGTATCCATTTTCGTAAACAATGCAGGCCATGTGCGTACGTCTCGAAGCTCATGGATCGAAACACAAACACATACACCCCCAAGGAACCAACACCAACACCACCAACAATACATAACTCCCCCACCCCTCACCCTAACACCTAAAAAAGTTCCCAATCCCAAACCCCAAAAAAACACAAACAGATAGAGAAAAAAAGAGCACACTCACATCTCCCTCCCCACCCCACTCGCCAGCGTAACATGCGGCGCAAACCCCCCATGCACGCTCCCAAACGCCCCCGCCACCTCCCGTATCACCGCCTCCAGCTTCCCCTCCAGCGGGTGCCCGCGCGGGGGCAGGAGCCAGAGCGAGGATCCTGGCATACCTACCTACCTAGGTACTGTACGTACGGGAGGGCGCGGACGGGGACCGGGGGAGGGAGGGGAGGGGTAGGTAGACTGGGTAGACTAGATAGACTAGGTACTAGGTACTTGGTTAAGGTGCGGGGTGGCACGGGATGACGAGGCGGAAAGGACGGCCGGGGTGAGATGTGCTACCGGTAGGTAGCTAGGGAGGCGCGGGTCGTAGGTTGGGATGGGATGGGATGGGGTGTTGGAACAGTGGTACGCGATGGGGTGTTGCGGGGTGGTGTGATGACGTTTCAGAGGTCGGCGAGGAGGGGGTGGGGCAAGCGGTGGGAACATTCCAAGGTTGGATGGAGCGCACGTGGGGATTTGGATTATTTGGAGTATTTGAAATTATGGGAGGGGAGGGGGAAGACGAGATGAAACGGGTGAGTTCACGATGGATGGACATGGGTTATTGGGAGGCTGCGTGGTGACGTTGATGTGGTTATTGTGGTATGCTATGGTATGTTGATGGCTACCCAGGTACCGACCGTAAACTACAGATGCTGTCGATTGCATGCAGCGCAGCTATATTTCCACCCAATCTCGTTCCCAAGAGACTAAATCAACGCCGTTCTGTAGATGCATGGAATACACACGCCCGTGTGTTGGGCTGAACAAGAGGAATTCAAGAACGCCAGATTATGCAATGGGATTCAATGAAACAACAACGATCTTCGCCATGTCACCGCATGGCTGGAGCGTCGCGAGTGGTTCATTTGATGTTGATGTTATCTTTCTTCTGCCACACGTCAGGCAATACCTTTACCAAGCTTGCAGCTGCGGCCAGACCGGGACGTGCCTCGGGCGTATTTGGCTGGGCATGTGGGATGCGATTTGGAAGGTCGATGGTGGCTCGTCGGAGCACCGCCATGGCCGCTACGCCGTACGTCATGATGAACTTTCTCACGTTATCTCGAAGCAGACCCTGCAGGACGAGGAAGTGGCCGGGATAAAGTGCTTCGGCAGGAGTGTTGCAGATGAGAACTACAGTCCGCCAGTACTCTGAGATAGGGATCGCGGGTGCCTTCTTGCCAAACTTCTTGTGGGTAATTGCTGCATATCCGGCTCCTACTCCGGTCATGAGCTGAGAGTAGCGATTCATATCCGATTCATTAGGGTGGATCTTGTCGAGACCAAGACCCGCGCGGTTGGCGCGCAAGTCACCGCGGATGCCGAAAAGAATGGGACAAATTCGGTGGAGCTTTGCCAACAGCGTGTCGATCATGGATATCGTACCATTACACATGAAATTGACGTCCAGGTACAGGCTGGCAGCAATGAGAGAAAGCTGTCCGATGATCCTTCCGTCTTCTTTGGATGCTTCGTTGTACCATTGCTTGACCAGAGCCTTCTCGAAACAAATCCAGGCATAGAGAAGTAGTTGTGGGTATTGTGCAGCGCCCTCATTCTCTACTTGGTGTGACACAAGGAAGGGTCGGATATCTACCATGGGACCGCCGGCGTCAATCGCCTTTTGGAAGCATTCAGCCCGTATGGAGGTGATGGCATTGCGACTGTCGTTCACATCGATTGTGATCTGGCCCATGCGTTTGTTCATATTCCGTCGTATGTCGCCCACCACCGGTTTAAGGGGGTTGCTCTTGTCCTTTGCCCATTCCTGCATGCTCTTGCGGAATTGCTTCATTGTGCCGTGGAGCGCGAGATACTTGTTGTGTACCTGAATTATGTCGGCCGAGGGTTGAGAGGAAGCAGTTTGTGTCGATGGTGGGGGTACCGCAGCGACTGTGGATGTTGCCGCTGGGGCGACGGACGAAGCCGCCACGGACGGTGCAGGCTGTGATTGTTGGGCGGGAGGTGGAGGCGGTGGTGCGGCAGCCGCCTCTCTTGCTTTCCGCTCATCCTCTTCTCTCTTCTTTCGAGCTGCCTCTTCGCGTTCCTTCTCGGCTCTGGCCCGAGCTACGGCCTCCTGCTGTCTCTTCTGGTTCTCGGCGGCTTCCCTAGCAATTTGCTCTTCGCGGAGTTTCGCTTCCAGCTGGCGTTGTTGAGCTGCGGCTTCCTCCTTCATCTTCTGTTCCTTCAACCGTTGGAGTTCTTTCTCCTGCGCCATCTTCTTGCGCAATTGGTCCGTTTCTTCTTCGAGTCTGATGCGTGCCAACTCGCGTTCAGCCTCTTCCATGACCCGTTTGTGTTCAGCCGCGGCCTTTGCGAGCTGTTCCTGGTGGATACTCGCACGTCTAGCTGCATCATCGTCCAGCTTCTTATGGAACTCGCGGTCTGAATTGGTGAGCACCTGGCTGTACTCGAGCGTGATTTGTTTCGATGGGCTTTCATAGAGCTCTCGGATGATTTTGGCCGGGGGTGAGCGAATGCTACTGCGGTGTGGTGATTGCCGTGACGGGGATTGGCGGGAAGGCGAGTTTCCGCCGAGCCAACTTGACGAATAATTAGTCGAGGTATTCATGCTGACCGAGGAGGAGCCCGATCGTGTGTGCATGGCGGAGGGACGCTGAGGTGGAGATCTAAAGTTGCGCGTCGATACATAAAAGGCGCGGTTGGTTCGCGCGTCGACTGCTAGCGTCTATAAACGGAGACGGGAAAACCTCGAACCGGCGCAGGCCAAGGATATCACGTGATTACCCCAGATCTAGTCCACGGGTCTGCTGGACCCACATGGCTGTCCTGGGATGAAGCTGAATAGACTCGTCGGAAGCGTGGTCCGAACGCCTGCAGAGCTGTCAACAGGCAACTGGCGGTGAGAGAGAGTGTGTGTGCGTGCTCTACCGAAAAGGCGCAGTGGTGTACTGAACACATTGCAGGCCTGGAGCAGAGCAGGCTGTGGAGCATCATGACACGAGATGAGGCAGGTCGAGGCGAACTTCAGAAACAGAAGGGCGGCACGGCTGCGCTAGGGAGGAAACAGCCGCCCCTTGCGGTTGACGAACGCATCCTGGTGGAGGTTCGTGAATGAGAGGGACGTGTTTTGACACAGTCGACCAACGTTTTCTTGCGCGCTGCACACGCACGTACTTTTTGGATTGCCAGTGTGCCGTCGCTAGCAGTGGCACAAGCTCGTGCTGCCCGCAGCGTGGCACAGTCAGTCTTCGATCCGCCCGGTGCCACCCCAGCTCGACGAGTAGGTTCGCCGGCACGTAAGTCAGTACAGTAAGCAGCAGCCCCGACTGCGGATCTGGGGCAACCGGGCATCGTCCAGGGCCCTGCTGAACTGTAAGAGCAGCAGCAGCAGCAGCAGCAGAAGCCAGACGTGCAGTTTTCGCCTGCGAGGCTCCGAGGCTGCTGCTGCCGCTCGGTCTAGTAGCAAAGCGACTAGCATGGGCCGTGAAACACAGCACTCGAGGGACGACAGTCTGAAGTGCCTCACCACGCCTCCTCAAACCTAGCAGCCCGCGCATCCGCGGTGCGGCGAGTCGTGGCTTATATCAAGGCCCAGTGGCCGGCGTCTGGCGTCTGGCATCTGGCATCAGCACATCTGCGCGGGCGCTCTCTGCAAGCTGTCGACATCGTACGCTGTGACGTACGCCGGCAAAGTGGGTCGCAGGTCGTTTGCGGACAAGCTGAGGCTAGCCGATCCCTTCCCTAGGAGCTGGGGCGCACCCATCACATCCATCACCTCTCGTTCGCACCCTCTGACGTCTCCCACTCCTCCGTCTTGAAAGTCGTTCTCTGGCGAGTTCCGCTGTCCTGGCTGCTCCTGCCTGCCCTCCTTCGCGCACTCTCTCCTGCCCTTTGGATCAACCCACCGCCCGCCCCAGGGAAAGCACCACCCAGTCCGCTACGAGGGACAGAACACTCTCTACGCCCGCCCCTGTACGCTATCTACTTATCACGCACCAGACTCTGCAACATATGAAGCCACAAACTCGCAACATTTGAAGCATCGATCCATCCAGCATCCTCTTGGACTGTGCCTGAGCACCACTTTTCCATCCAGTGTGAGTCTCCCTCCCCGCCCGCCAAAGTGTCCGCCCATCCCACTCTCCTCCCGCCCAACACAACACCGCCCGCGAGCCACCCGCGAGCGTCGCCCTCCCCGCCTGCCTCTCACCCGCGCCCTCGCCCTCGCTGCCTGCTTCACCGCTGCAAGCGCCGCACACGCCCGCCCGTCGAGAGCCCCGCTGACAGACGCCAGATCTTCTGTTGATACTCTTTTCGCTCGTCTCGACTGCTCGCTATCAACCGAGTCGACTCCGCTTATCAACCCTGCAGGCACAGGCTGTGAACACGCTTCACACACAGTCCTCGCCATGGATCAACAAGGCCAGCCCGGCCCATTGAACCCCAATGGCCGTCGTCTGCACATCGCTCATCGACGTAGCCCGTCTGAGCTGACTCCGCTGATGAGTGCGCCTGCCCCCTCCCCCTGGCCATCCGCCCGCCTGCTGACAGTCTTTGCAGTGGAACAACTGGCCATCGCCCAGCAGATCGAAGTTTTACAGCAGCAGCAGCAGCAGATCGCTGCAACCCACCAACAATATGTTAACATGGGTATGATCCAGCCCCAGCAGCACCTGCCCGGCAATTTCCAGATGCAAGGACAGATGCCTAATGTTTCTCCCAACCCGAACCAGTTCCAGTTCCAGCAACAGATGCCCCAGCAGGCCCACCTCGCCGTCCCCATGAATGCTCCCTCGCAGCCATCTGCCCACCGCCGCAACCAGTCGGCCTTGCCCAACGTCATGGGTGGCCCCCTCCCGCACCTTCTTCGGGCGCCTCTGGCTTCGGTGAATATGGCGGACAAGGAAACCAAGGCAGGGAGAACGTCAACCCTCGCGGTCGCGGTGGCGGTGGTGCCGGATCGGGACACACGCGCCGACACTCTCTCGCCCTACCCGAGGCAAAGAAGGCTGCTGAGCTGGCAGAGCAGAAGAGAAAGACTTCTGGCTTCCAGTTCCCCATCCCTACCTCTGCCGGTGGCTCCAGCAACCGCGACGCTAGTCCTGGCGGAAACACCCCGACTGATCAGTCCGCTGGTCGCGGTGGTCGCGGCGCACATGGCCGCAGCCAGAGTATGGCTGTTGGTCGCGGTGGTGGCAGCGCTGGCCGCGGTGGACCAGCCTTTTCGTTCCCTGCTGCCCCTGCCCCTACTGATGGCAACAACAACAGCAGCGGTGCGCAGACCGGCCAGTCTGACTTCCAACGCCGTGGCAGCTCAGGACACGGCAGGAGCCAGTCTCGCAACTTCGAGGGCAACTGGAGGCAGCCCCAGCCCCAGCCTCAACAGCAGCCTGACCAAAATAACCAAGCCCAAAACATGGGTAATTTCAACATGAACCAGACCGCAAATGCCGCTCCTTTCCAGCCCGGCCATCGCACCCGTGGCTCAGTTAACCAGTCTGTAGGCTCTATTGGAAACTTCCAGTATCAAGGCCAGCCGCAGCTTATGCAGCTTCCTCAGGGACAAATGCTCCTTCAACAGCAGATGCTTGGTGGTCAGGGTCTGAACCCGCTTCAGATTGCTCACCTCCAGGCTCTTCAAGCCGCGCAAATGAATGGAGGAGGCTTTGGAGGCATGCCCGGCCAGCACGGCCAGCCTCAGATGATGCAACAGCAACAGCAGCAGCGCAAGACGCTTTTCACTCCTTACCTACCACAAGCAACTCTGCCGGCCCTCCTCAGTGATGGGCAGCTTGTTGCGGGTATCTTGCGCGTCAACAAGAAGAACCGTAGTGACGCCTATGTTACCACCACTGACCTTGACGCCGATATCTTCATTTGCGGTAGCAAAGACAGGAACCGAGCACTAGAGGGTGACTTGGTGGCCGTCGAACTGCTCGACGTCGACGAGGTGTGGGGACAGAAGCGTGAGAAGGAAGAGAAGAAGAAGAGGAAAGACAATGCTGGCCCTAGTGGGAGCAACATTGCTGTGAACGACGCCACGACTCAGCCTGAAACTAGTGGCGAGGGCGGTATTCGACGCCGCGGAAGTCTGCGCCAGCGTCCTACACAGAAGAAGAACGACGACGTTGAAGTTGAAGGCCAGAGCTTGCTTCTGATGGAGGAGGAAGAGATTAACGACGAGCAGAAGCCTCTGTACGCTGGTCACATTGTTGCTGTGATCGAGCGCGTTGCTGGTCAGATGTTTTCTGGGTAAGCATCAATACCTTCGCCGTCTAGATTTTGGCTAACCCATGATTAGTACATTGGGACTGTTGCGCCCTAGCAGCCAAGCTACGAAGGAGAAGCAGGAAGCTGAGCGTGCCGCTCGTGAGGGTGGTAACTCCCGTCCCCAGGAGAACCGTCAACAAGACAAGCCTAAGATTGTCTGGTTCAAGCCCACCGACAAGCGTGTACCTTTGATCGCCATCCCAACCGAACAAGCCCCCCGTGACTTCGTCGAGAAGCACCAAGACTATGCGAACCGCATCTTTGTCGCCTGCATTAAGCGATGGCCGATCACATCTTTGCACCCCTTCGGAACGCTTGTTGAACAGCTCGGAGAGATGGGTGACCTTAAGGTGGAAACCGATGCTCTTTTGCGAGACAACAACTTTGGTCCCGATGACTTTTCGGATGCTGTTATCAAGAACGTTGGTTTTGAAGATTGGTCCGTTGCTAATGACGGAGAGACAGCACTCGAGAACCGCCGCGACTTCCGTACTGAGCAGACCTTTACTATTGATCCCAATGGATCCAAGGAGTTGGATGATGCGCTCCACTTCAAGTACTTGGACGATGGCCGTGTCGAGATCGGCTTCCACGTTGCGGATGTGGCTCACTTTATCAAAGCCAACTCGCTTGTCGACCGTGAAGCGAAGAAGCGCGGCACAGCGGTTTACCTTATGAACCGCACCGTCAACATGCTTCCCCCACGTCTTTCTCAGGAGATCTGCTGCCTGAGCCCTGGCGAGGAGCGCTACACTGTCAGTGTGGTGTTCAAGGTTGACCCCAACACTGGACGTGTTCAAGAAGATGAGACCTGGATCGGCAAGTCCATCATCAAGAGCTCTGGCAAACTCTCGTACGAAGAGGTCGATGCCGTTATCAACGGTAACGCTTCGGAAGTGTCCGAGGATAGGGCCAAGGACATCAAGATGCTCCACCACATCACCCAGAAGTTCCGAGAGGCTCGTTTTGGCGATCGTAGCACGGATGTCCCGTCTCTTCGGTTGATGCATCAGCTCGATGATGAGAACGTGCCCGTTGAGGCCAACATCTTTGACTCCTCTCCTTCGCACGAATGCATCGAAGAGTTGAGCCACATGACGAATGCCTTCGTCGCGAAGCAGATCATTGCCGGCCTACCTGAGAAGGCTCTCCTTCGACGACAGGCTCCCCCAACCCTCGTCGCCTTCAGACCATCTCTGAGCGTATGAGTGCCATCGGCTATCCCATCGACACCACTAGCAGTGGTAGCGTGCAGAACAGCCTGTTCCAGGTTGAGGATCCCGATATCCGAAAGGGTCTGGAGACATTGGTCATCAAGTCGATGAACCGTGCTAAGTATATTGTTGCTGGCAAGCAAACCGAAGATCAGCGTGCTCACTATGCCCTGAACCTTCCCCTGTACACCCACTTCACCAACCCCTCCCGACGCTATGCAGACATCGTTGTCCACCGCCAGCTTGAAGCTGCACTGTCCAATGGCGCTATCGAGTTCACCGAAGACATTGAAGTCCTGGCAAAGACAGCAGAGATGTGCAACACCAAGAAGGATTCCGCTCACGCTGCCCAGGAGCAGAGCGTGCACATCGAATCTTGCCGCAGCATGGACAAGACACGACAAGAACTTGGTGGCGATCTGATCAGCGAGGGCATCGTCCTCTGCGTGTACGAATCGGCATTCGATGTCCTTATTCCCGAATTTGGTTTCGAGAAGCGCGTGCACTGCGATCAGCTGCCATTGAAGAAGGCCGAATTCGACAAGAACAAGCGTCTCCTTGAACTTTACTGGGAGAAGGGCGTTCCCTCTTCTGCATACATTCCGGAAGACGAGAGGCCGAAGCACGGTTCGACTCGCGCTGCGCATGCGGCTGCTGCTGCTCGCGATGCTGAAGCTGCTAAGCAGCGTGCGAAGGAGCAGGAGGAAGCCCAGCGCAGGCAGATGGACACTGGAGCTCGTGATGACGATGCTCTCTTCGATGATGACGACGACGATGATTCTGGCGAACTTACTGGTGCAATGGCCGGTGTCTCGCTGAATACCGGTGCAGACCGCCCCACGCAGAGCATGCCTCCTTCGCCAACCAGGAATGGTCTGCAATCCAGCCGCTATGCACCTCACCGTGTCAAGTCCGACTCGAAGCTTGCCCAGAGCGCTAGCGAGTCTCCCGAAGCTAAGCTTACCAACAAGGAGAAGTATCTGAGCTGGTTCACCCTCCGCGAGGAGAATGGAGACTACATTCAGGATGTCCGGGAGATGACTCGTGTTCCTATCATCCTTAAGACGGATCTGTCCAAGAGCCCTCCGTAAGTAAATTCCCATGTTGATATATCCACGATGCTAACCTCATCGCAGATGCTTGACCATCCGTTCTCTGAACCCTTACGCGCTCTAAGGGCTGGAACAACTAGGCCTGCTCGATTTTCTTGATTGACAACGCTGTCCCCATCGCACTACTGAGCTTTGCCAATCGTTGCGCTCGAAATCCACTTGCGCTACACGGTCCATGGGTTCTGTTTCTCCCATTGTTTGTTCCATTGATTGGTTGCTATGATGTTAGCTCTCGGAGGATTTGTGTAGGCAGAAATTGCATGGCTCAGAACATATTAGCGTGGGCGGCGTGGGCCGGGAGATGAACACATGTATTGTTTTGTGTGTAGTGGTTAAAAGTGGCGAGCTTGAATATTTTAGTTAAGTAGCCAGTCCCGCAAGGCAGTAGTTGGGGGATGGTATATTAATGCTTAGTTGATGAGCAAGACGCCTTTGATAGAAGTCAACATTGCCGTTATCCATTTACACTTGCGTAGAGTTGCCGGAAATGCAACAACGTTCATCCTCTCGTCAATCCTCACATGAATTCCCTCATCGATCGTCTCATCGATTCTTCGTGTCGCCTGGCACGGGCATCTTCGGAGGATGAAGGAGCGCTCATCCGTCCGCATTTTGTATCAACAGATATCGACAGATGTGCGTGGCTGATACGTTTCTCAATGGACGGATTGGACCACAGCCGTTGAAACAACAGACTGGATGATGTGCGTTCCGCTAAATCTGGCCTCATCTTGGATCGAAGCGCAATAGCGTGTTTATCCGCTTTGTGCCAGTCGCATGTAGTAGAAACACTTGCCGGTATCCGGGCAAGGAGGCTCAATGCGTGGGACAGAGGTCTTAGTGCGGTTCGGCGGACACATCTGTGACCTTTTGTAAACCATTAGGAGAGGCAGAGCCCCTGCCCCTGCCGGCAACTAGCTGCATGGGAGGAACAGGGCCCTGGCTATACGGCAGAACAGGTGGGCCGTGGTGCACAAGCAGCCGCTAGGAGCAACTTGGTGATGTGCGCTCGTGGCAGTGCGCAGTGTGCCCGTCCTGTCCATGTCCAACGTACCTCGACAAGACCACGCGCAGCATAGACTCGTGGGCGACTACATACAACGACGCGAGTGCTTGGCCATGCGGCTGCTTTCGAGATGATTATTGAAACATTGTTCGAAGCATCGAAGCCTTGAGACTGGTCGGACTAGGGTGAAGCGTTTCCTGAGGCGCGTGAGGACCGACGCGTGAAGCCAGCCGGAAGCACATCGAGCCGTCACTTCAGTGCCATGCGACAATAATATGAACCAAGAAGACTGTGGCTTGACCGGTAGCGCCTCCTCCGAGTAGCATACTGGGCGTCGTTGCGACCTGTACGGTTTCGAATGAGGCCTAAGCGTCGCAGCACCCCAGACTTGCTACACTTAGCGCACCTAATACCCCTGCCACCGGCAACAACACGAACTCCATCAGCGGTTGCTCCAGCGTTCTCAGGGCTGCCCACGTTAATCAGGATGGCCCAAGGGCCTGGTCAAAAAGCTTGAGTGGACACACATCCGGTAAGTGGACCAAGCGTGGCCGGGATTGCTGCAGTCCGTCACTTTCCCACACCCTTCATCCGTCCTCCGAATTTGCTCTGGCGTCTCAGGTGTAGCCTTCGAGTCGCAGGGAGGCTATAAGGACCATTGGCGCCCACCTTGTTTCTACAATCGTTTTCTAGTAGTCATCCGCTGGCAGAGAACCCTTCGCTGTACCTAATACTCCCTTCACATTCCTTCACGTTCTCTTCTCCGTCCCTGGTTGGACTTTAAGGAAATTTATAATTAATCAAAGCGAGTCTTTGCTGGTTCCGAGAACTTTCCACTTACGTTTTTAACGACAACTTCCGACGACAACACTTAATTCGACAAGATGCCTAGCGTACGATCAATCATCAGTGGCCTCGTTGCCCTGGCTCCTCTTGCGGCTGCCGCCCCGGCTGGTATCATCGCCCGTCAAGAAGCTTCGTCTTCTGCTGCTGCCTCAGCAACCTCTTCAGCGGCACCGGCTGCCAGCTCCTCAGCTGCTGCGGCACCCCCAGCAGCAGCCCCTGGTGGCGGCTTGAGCGATGTTGACATCCTCCAATTGTAAGTTACCAGTTTCCCCCTACGCTCCTCAGAACAAGCCAACTAACCACCATCAGTGCCCTCACCGCCGAGCACCTCGAGTCCACCTTCTACTCCCAGGGCTTCGCCAAGTTCCCCATGAGCGACTTCACCGCCCTCGGCCTCTCAGAATCCCAAATCAAGTCCCTCATGGGCGTCGGCCAAACCGAAGCCACGCACGTAACCACCCTCCAGGCCGCCATCGCCGGCGCAGGAGCCAAGCCCGTCGAGCCCTGCACCTACAACTTCGACGCCGCCCTCGCCGACGCAAAGACCATGGTCGCCACCGCCCGCGTCCTCGAGGCCGTCGGCGTCTCCGCCTACCTCGGTGCCGCGCCCCTCGTCAACTCCTCCGACGTCCTCACCGCCGCGGCCACCATCGTCACCGTCGAGGCCCGCCACCAGGCTTTCATCCGCACCGCCTCGGGCGCTGAACCCGTCCCCGCTGCCTTCGACACCCCGCTTGGTCCCCGCGCCGTCTTCACCCTCGCCGCCCAGTTCATCAAGAGCTGCCCCGAGGGCTCAAACCTCAACATCCAGGCCTTCCCCTCCATCGCCCTGCAGAACCCCGAGCAGGCCGCCGTGGGCTCCAACCTCAAGCTTGCGGATGCCCAGAACCCCGCTGGTGCGCAGTTCTGCGCTTTCGTCGCTCCGTAAGTTTTTTCCTCCTGTATCGCGATTGTACATGTAGGCCAGTGGCTAATTATGCATCACAGTGGCGGCAACCAGTTCTCCCAGATCACCGACGGCAACTGCGTGGTTCCCCAGAACCTCAGCGGCGAGGTCTACATGATGATCGTCAAGTCAAAGTCGGTTGCCGACTCGGAGGTGCTTGCCGGTCCCTCGGTCATCCAGCCTTCATAAGCGCGCGGCTGAGTGCTTGATGCATGGGCTGCTGGCGTGGCGATGGCTGGCTGGCTGACTGACCAAAAGACCGAAAGACTGACTGACTAAGGCGGTGTCGTGAAATCTGATCTGTGCGCGAGTTGTGCGTGGTGAGGAGAGAAACAGGGGAGGTCACCGAAGAAAACAAGAACAAGAACAAGAACAAGCGTCGAGTGGAGCGAGCGAGCGAGCAAGCAAATTTTTGTGGGAGCGAAATGGAAATGGGGGACGGGAGCAGATGATATGGTCGACGGTGCGTTCATTGTACGCAAAGCATCATTCTCTCCATTTTCATCTGATCTCGTTTCCTATTTTTTTCCTTCTCACACTCATCTCCACTAAGTCGCTGCAATAATAAACAAGTGTTGATCTCAAGCATGTCTTCTCCTTCTTCTCTGTCCTCCCCCTCTACCTCCCCACCTACCTACCTACCCTCCTACCTACCTATCTCCAACGTCCTGTTTTCCGTTCTCAACCTGTTTTATTTACGTAGTCACGTTTACCACATTTTTTTCTCTCTATTTCCTTATGTTTACTTTTTTGGCGGTCGATCGATGTATGTACATGTGGGTTGCTCGGTGCGAGCACGATACAGATACCCCGGAGCTGCGTTTATCAGATAGTGTTTTTATAGCATTGCGAAGGCGAAGGTGGAGGGTGGGCCCTGACGAGGTGTATAATTGGGCGAAAGGGGAGAGAAATAGCGAAATGAATCAAATCGAATCGATGACATATTGTTCTACATGGTGCGGTGTTGTGTGTGCTGTGCAGGTTTCAACATGGGGCGAGGGGGCACGTGAGAGAGAGCCCTGGAGCCCGAGAGAGCCCTAGGGGTGGTAAGCTTCGTGTGTGAATTTTTCGGAATCACGAAGAATTTTTTCCTGCGCCGCCGGGAAAAGAGATGTGGCACGTGGAAGGTGAGGGGCCGAAATGAAGGGGTTGCGTGATGTGGGATGAGGTGGTGGGGTCAGACTTTGGGGGTTTCGCATGCGTGTGGCGTGCTTGGTAATATTTCCAGTTGCCCTGCGGGTACTATATGCGACTATATGATATAGGTGGTATCATATAAGCTAGGCATTATCATAAGGGAAAATTGAGGATTAGCGTTCGTCCACAACTCGGAAAATTTTCACTGAAGTCAACTTCGAGTCGTGATGCACTGATTTCGGAATCAAGTGCGTATTACACAGGACTAACGAAATTTTTGCTGCGGGTTAAAAGTAGCCGAGCATTTCCTTCTGATCCGGTGAAGCTTTCGTGAGTAAGAGGTTGCATCATAGGCCGTAGCTAATTGGAATGCCATGGAAGACACCAAGAAGCCATTTGGGTCAAAGAATCCAGACAATATGATACAACAGCTCCCTCTAGATATGCACCCATCTTGTACGAGCACAAGATAAGGTAATTTTTCCAGGCTATTGGCTTGTGCAAGCAACGATAAAGCGCTGACAATCGTTTGGTGGAGTTGCGCGCAAAACCGGTACACGAAATTTATCTCATGTACCCTCAGACCCGTTGGGCGATACCCCGCGCGTAGAACTGGAAGGTAGTACGCCATTCATCTCAGCTGTACGATTTTCGTACGAACGTTGTGGACATGGCGATGTTCTGAAATTATACTCTTGATGGGAAGGGACTCGTATGTCTCGCAGCAACTCCACCTGTCAAAAACCTTCTAGGAATCGAATCGAGAAGCGGGAGGAAATTGAACAATATCCTTGGATAATAGCGCTGAGCATCTTTTTGGCATATGACTTATACACGTTGCAAGAGTAGCCATAAAGAACAAATTACGGCCCATCCCAGTGTTTCCAAACAACGCACTAGGTATCCACGACTGAAGCCATTGAGCTGGACGGTCTAGAATATCCAAGTTAGCACATCACCGCATTAGTCTCTGCTGTCGTATTACCAGCTGGAGGGGGCTGTAATTTAAACCTATGCAGTGTACTCAAGCATGTATCACGTTTACGACCAACACGTCACAGTAACGGTGACGTTCGGGGATCGACTTCCAGAAACGGCCCGATGTTTCCGGTACTCTTCCTTTCATATATTCCAAGCTCTGTGTCCATGCTAATACCCACTCGTATCTTCGAAATTTTGCGACGAAAGACTGAAATACTCCGAGTCGCCACTTTGGCGTCACATTTCCTTCCACCAATTGTGCTATGTAGCGACGAGCGTTTTGAGAAATTTCTTATGGGATGGAACAACCTTCGCATTCTCAAGATGCATCGTTCAAGCCTGGAACGTTTGGCGCGTTAGGACTTGAACCAGGTAGAGATCTTAGGACTATAGTACTCGCTGATTACTAATTTATTAAGAAGAACTCCGCTTTTTTCATCCTAAATCCCGAAACAATAAGCTGTTGGAGAACGCTTTGATTGAAATCAACCAAGAATTAAAAGCGTTTAAGCATCAGTCCCAGAATGACACCTCTCCCACAGCTTTGGACATTCGAAAATTCATCAAAGAGCAGCGCTACTCTCCACATGGTAACGGCCCGCATGATATATCAACCATCCATCACATTAAAAAAGCTGAAGATTTGGTTGTTTACTACATGATTGAGCAGATCAACCAGAGTAACAACCCTCACGATGCTTTAGAGATTTTCAAGCATACAGAGGTTGGTAACACTCCATTGTTTCTGGATATATTCGATAAATATCTATGGAGGAGCGTGGCATTGATGGTAGTTAGCGGGATTGATCCAAGTGATTATGGTCGCACACTGCATGATATCGCAAAAGGTTGCCATACCTTGAGCGCTATTAATGATGATGATGGAGATATGTATCGCATACTGGATCTCTGCGCTTTTTCTTCCGCGTGTCTCGAACAATACTTCACATTCTCATTCAGAGATCTAAATGAGTACAGAGATGAGGCCAGATCTGCTCGTGAATTGACCAAATATCTTCTTGAGCGTACAACTGAGTCTGGCTTAATTCGCTTATATGAATCAAAAGAGGAATGGGCAACGTCCAATTTTAATGATGAATGTGTAAGATGGTACCATATACCTTTCCCCAATGTAAGTATAAAGAACGTTTACGTGGATCATGTTAATCAATACGTTAGTCATTGATAGTGGAGGTACAGCAATTCAGATTCGAATCAATCTCTTCATCTCACAGTGTGCAGTCACTCTTGTCCATATTCGATCATATCCAGGCGACACGCATATTCCACAAACAGTTTCGTCTTTCAGCAGTCACTCCAGGGAATTCATACTTGACGTTTAGGGAGCACATGTATTGGTCATCTCGAGAACTTGGAGACTCAAAGTTAATATATTCACCAATTAATACGCCTCAGTTGCCTAACGCTCAGCAAGACGGTTCATCGATTGGTGATGGTCCAGTCATTGTGGTACGCTTAAAACACCTTTGTGCCTTCCTTACTCACAGCTCCTAGATTCCTACGCTAATGTTGACTACATTATTACAACACAATGAAAAAAGAAAAGAATACGTTGCTATGATGGAAAAAGTGACGAAATTAAGAAGTAAGTGGCTCTATAGCTACAGCCTCCACCCAGAGCGCACTTTAGACGAAGCGTATTTTCCAGGACTTGATGAAAAAGAACTTCTTGAGCGGAACAAGGATCAAATCGTATCTCGAGAATATCCTAGCAACTACGCGGATAAGCCTATCGTTATAGTCACTCAGCTATGGCTCTGGAGATTCGGTAGTGTCATTATCTCTGCACATGGGATTCCTCGCATATCAGAAGGTTTTCATCGTGGAGATTCTCCGATGTATAAAATGATAAATAAAATCAACGAGGATTGGGTACAGTTCTTCCCTGCTACTCATAAATTTTTTTCCAGTACTCGCTACAGTAGATACCAAATGGTTCACCTTATTTCACAGCACATCACTTCTTTTGGTAATACAGGCATTACTTCACTGGAATCTGCTCTCTCAGGGTGTCCCTCTATAGATGAGAAAATGACCAAGGACGATATCTCTTCAAACACTGAATTACCACGGAAAGGCCTGCCAATACTTGATTATTTCGAAAGACATGTTGTCCGGACTCTGTCTAGAGTAAAGCAATACATGGGACGCGCAGAAAGCACCCAGATTGATTTTGAAAAAGAAAAGCAATTCCATCATGACTTGTCCGACTGTCGAAGTGAACTTGCCATGATACGACATGTACTGAAACAACAGAGGGAGGTTATCAATGCTTTCCGTATCGATGTCGAGAAAGACTCCAAGCTGGATCAATGCAAGGCAGAGCAGAAGGCTACAGATACAAGATCTTTGCGACTACTTGACGAATGCCTCTTTAACCTGGACAAATACGAAGACAAGGCACTCAAAATCGACGGTGACGCTGAAAGAGTCGAGAAAATTGTCCAGGATCTACTCAATCTCAAACGAACCTACACTAGCGCTCAGGATTCGCATGCTGGCGTGCTCCTAGGGGTCGCAGCGGGTGCATTCGCCATTATTACCATCTTCTTTGCGCCTCTTGCCTTTCTCACGGCCCTTTTTGCACTCAAGATTCAAGGCTTCGAACGGTTGATGGTCACGAACAGCCCTAAGGAACTGAATGCGGATGCAGATGGCTCAGATCCAATCTACAGCGGGGGCAAGATAGCAGGCATTCTTAGTATGTTACATAAGTAGAGAACATGCTGATAGACGCTAACCATGACATAGTTAGTTCGGTAATCTTGACGTTCATGATCACCGGCTCGCTGATGTTTGCTGCTATGAAATGGCTCAATATCGACATGAAAGATCTGAAATTCAGACAAAATAATTCTGAAGAGGGGAAAGATAATCCCACAGAAGATCAGGTTGACAAAAATTCGGTCAAAGTCCCAGCTAGTACTACGGATCATGAAAAAGACACCGGCGCACCTGAGACAAGCTCGGTGAAGACGAACAAAGTCTTTCTGGCTACAGCTTTTTCAGCAGTACGGAAGCGATTATCTAAGAAGAACGACCTCGAAGCTCAATAGTGATATAAGGTTGAGAAGTTTTGGCGAGGTCACAGGAGCGATGTTATGAGTAGCGTCTCCGTTTTCTCTTTACAGTATATGCTAGCAAAAGTATTCTATATAATATACTAGTCTAGTATTGCCTAGTAGTATATATCAAAACTGAATTGCGTGTTTCTTTGTCGTCCGCGACCCTCTTTAACATTATCTGGGTCCATTTACTATGTCTATTGTTGTTTTCCTGGGACACCAGCATCTCCCCAGACATATCTATGCACATCATTG
This sequence comes from Pseudopithomyces maydicus, assembly GCA_026873275.1. Taxonomy (NCBI): domain Eukaryota; kingdom Fungi; phylum Ascomycota; class Dothideomycetes; order Pleosporales; family Didymosphaeriaceae; genus Pseudopithomyces; species Pseudopithomyces maydicus. Next base: position 217,834 of record JANTUC010000010.1, on the reverse strand, counting down.
ACACGGTTTCAAACCAACAAGCATGCGCAGAACTATAAAGCTGATGCTTGAACGAAAAGTGAATGACGAATTTGTCCAAGCATCAGCAGAACTGTAGTTCACCAGAGTAGCCTACTGAGAATTGACTTAGAATGCACAACTTATCTGCTCTTTGTCAAAGTGGTCTAACATCAGCATGTCTTGATTCGATGAAGGTTATACACGCTGACTGGTGTATTCTTTGTTAGTGATGAAATCAGAAAACGGTAAAGCTTACCACCCAAAGTGGCAGACCTTGCGAGACTTCCTCAATTCGATTTGACGGATGTCGGGCCGATATCGCACTTGCGTAAAAGCGTCCTCAAAACGTTAGGCTAACGAGGATACTAGACTAAAAGGTTGGAATACTTGGTGATCGAATTCGAATGTAGTGAGGCTCTTTTTGCAAGCTTTCACAATGAGAATAACAAGGCCAATCGCTATGCAGTATGGTGAGTCGAAGAGTGTATTAACAATCACACAATAGCCCGTTGTCAGACGTGCATGCTTGAAAGTCGATCCTCCGCCCTTTTCCCACGAACAACGATAAACAATCCGGGTAATTCTTGGCTGCTCTGCACGTGCTAATACTTCCCGAAGTTCCCCCAGATGCAGGACCATCGCTTGTGACGCACGCGAGGTGGACTTTACCCCGTTTGTGGGGTTAAATCGTTGATCAGTTGTTCGTCATAGGTCTGCAATGCATCTCCTTCATCCTTTACCGAGACCCGGATACCTGGCGACTGCGTGGCGTTTTGTGAGTCACTTGTATGCAGCGGTTTTACCATCCCATCGACTCAAAACGGATATAAAGTGTGGTAAAGACGCTCGTGGCGTTGACCAAGGCTATTGTGGAGAAAAGTTGGGGAAATTACCGCGAACAGTTTAGACTGGATAATGGTGCGCTTGCTATTACAAGATCAAAAGCGCAGATAGGAACGCATCCTTTACACTCTTCTCTGTATTCAACTTTCGAGCTCCGGTCGCAACGATGACAGTTCATCAGAATGGCGGTTCGTCGACATACGTTATGGAGGCACCAGCTGTCGAGCTTAACGACGTATCGCATTACATCTCCAAGCCCGCGGATGCGAAGTTGGCCACAGCCCAACCGAACAGCATAAATACCGACAAAGTGAAAGAAATCGATGATCCGGTCGAGAGTTTGCCTTCGCCGACGACTCAAGCTGATGCGCCGTTGGAACGGTGGAATTCACCAAGAATCAATCTCTATAAGACGTCCGCAGCGTTCTGGAGCTTCATCGTCATGGGTGCAAATGATGCTGCTTACGGTGTATGTAATCAAGGATTTACTGAGCGAGAAAGCACAGGGCTAATTTATCCATAGGCTTTGATTCCTTATGTACGATTTCACTGACTTCAGTTTGCGAATACAGAATGTTGACAATATGTGTAGCTTCAAGAATATTACAACCTTACCTTTGTAATCATCTCGCTGGTCTTCCTCTCACCGCTGGTTGGTACGTGCACCGCCTGAATGCTCTACTTTCAAACCAATGTCTAACATGTGCTGCAATCCAGGCTACACTGCGTCGGCGCTGCTCAATAACACCATTCATCTCAAATTCGGACAAAGAGGCGTTGCATTTCTCTCGCCAGGATGCCACATCATTGCATATGTGATTATTGCTGTTCACCCTCCGTACCCCGTTCTCGTCATCGTATTCATGATTGCTGGTTTTGGTAACGGACTTGCGGATGCAGCGTGGAACGCTTGTGAGTGAATTCTTCTTTGAACCTGCAATATGTTTCCCCACAACAACTAACACAATCAAAGGGATTGGAAACATGGCCAATGCCAACGAGGTACTTGGTTTTCTACATGGCTTTTACGGTTTGGGCGCCGTGCTGTCGCCGCTAATTGCCACGACTATGATCACGAAAGGACAACGGCTGCCGTGGTACACGTTTTACTATGTCATGGTAAGTCAAGTTCTGCGCCATCCACTCAAGGGTATCATTAGCTTAATTGTAACAACAGATTGGTCTGGCAGTCCTAGAACTCGCTACTTCAGTTGCCGCTTTCTGGTCCGCGACGGGCGCCGTTTTCAGAGAGAAGAATGAGCGCACGACTAATAGCAAAGACAGTCGCATGAAAGAAGCATTGATTCGCATGCCTTTTGCGCGTATTACTTGGATCTGTGCCATCTTTTTGCTCGGCTACGTTGGTATCGAGGTTGCCCTCGGTGGCTGGATCGTCAAGTTCATGCTCGAAGTTCGCAAAGGAGGTGATTTCGCGAGCGGCATGGTGGCTACCGGCTATTGGATGGGCATCACAGTTGGACGAGTCATTCTCGGATTCGTCACACCAAGAATCGGCGAGAAATTGGCGATCATCGTATGCGCCATCCCTTTTTTCGTTTACGCATGCTTACGTGACTTCAGATTTATCTTGCTCTCACTATGGCTCTTGAGCTTATCTTCTGGCTTGTGCCACAGTTCTACGTCTCAGCTGTTGCAGTGGCCTTTCAAGGTTTTCTTATGGGGCCCCTGTTTCCAGCGGCTATTGTCGTGGCTACAAAGTTACTCCCTAGACATCTGCACGTAAGTGCGATTGGGTTCGCCGCTGCATTTGGAGGCTCCGGCGCTGCTATCTTCCCATTTGCGGTAGGAGCAATTGCCCAGGCGAAAGGCGTAACGGTGCTTCAACCTATTGTATTAGCTTTACTAGCAGCTATTCTAGTGCTGTGGATGTGTCTGCCAAGGACCAGGAACAAGACGGAGTGAGAGGCTCAATCGTTCGCAACGGTCGGTACAAGATGTCTGCACAGATACGACTCTTAAGTCGAATCAGTAATTAGGTATAGAAATCGGGGTAATATGGTATTTTAATCTCGAAATAAATAGGTGTTCACCACCCATGAGCTGCCAAGCCCGAAGGTGCACGGATCTTCCGCGTTTGTTTATATATCACTTCGCATCCTTCATCCTTAATACATTCACGTTACATACTCGGCACCATTGGGGATGGTCATCCCGAGATCGGCTTCTTGCATTCTTTCCAGAAAAAGCTAGAACGGTATCAAATAGAATGCTCAACAGCTTTGTCCAGCTGCATGTATCCGCATCATGGACAAGCTCCGCAGACATTGCAGCTTGCTCATAGTTCGAATCACTGCATTCGACCGTCCCACGATCGGTAATATTTCGCGCTGCGGAGCTTTCTTCCTAACCACGAAGAGAAAGTTGCCTGGTAGAGAATGGAACGATGAAGAATTCGACAAGCTGAGAGATCTCGTGAAACAACACCCCTCCATATACGTTGTTCCCAATATAGAAGCCGAATTCCCTGGTCGGACTCGAAATGAAATCTTTTGGAAGTTCGCTGAGAAAACTCCTAAACATTGGCATTGGACAGCTGAAGAGGTGCGAACTCTCAAAGAGTCCAGACTTGCTGGCGAGAGCTGGATTAGCATTCAGAAGAAGATACCGGACCGCTCCATAAAATCAATAAGAGCTCGCTTTTCATTTCTTTTGCGACAACCAGGCCGGACCAGAGCGCAGCATCCGCCTCTACAGGCTGAAAATTCCAGGAAGCCTTGGAGCACTGATGACATTGCCGAGGTTGTACGACTACGAGAACATGACAGGCTTGAATGGCACGACATTGGAAAAAGACTTGGTAGATCCCTGCAATCAGTATACGAAGTGTTTAGACGAAATGTGGTATCCCAAACACGTCCGTGGTCAAAAGAAGAAGAATCTGTTCTAAAAGAGCTTGTCGAGGCCAGAAAAACTTACTCTGAGATCAGCAAAATTCTCGATCGCACGCTGTGGTCTGTTGGAAGCAAGGTAGATTCCTCAATTTTGCAGAACTCGCTCAGGAAAACGATCCGGCCGTGGACTCAGGTAGAAACTGACATCCTCGAGGGAGCAATTCGACAGGATGTAGAACTGGCACATTTGCAGTCTCATCTCCCTCACCGCACCCGAGAAGCCATAAGGGTAAAGCTGTGGAAGTTGCAATTGAAAAATCAGGGGCAGGGCTTAGTAAGAGGACGTCCTAAGCACTCTCATCGTCATCATTGGACTGCGTCTGATCACGCTATATTCGAAGCAGCGTGGCATGAAGGTCTTTCGGAACAACAGATCGAAGCTAAACTTCCTCACGTGCCTCTATCAAGCATAAAAGCCCGGTCGCGGAAGACCAGGCAACCTCATGTCAGGACTCACTGGAAACCAGAAGAGGATGATATCATTTCAAATGCCTTGAGAGAGGAGTGGATTTAAATCAACTACAAGCTCAGCTACCTATGAGATCGCTATCGTCTGTCAAAAAACGCCTCGATGTTAAAAGGAAAGAAATCTACAAAGAAGAAGGGGTTTACCTAGGCCGTATAGGCACGTGGAGTCCGGATGAACAGAACATAATTTCAAAAGCGAATGATGAGGGTCTGAAACTGAAAGATCTCACACAAATGTTACCTGGTAGAACAAAGTCAATGATCCGCTCAAAATTGTATAACATCCGCCTGTCCAAAAAATCATCCGAGTGATGCAATAAGCGACTCTCAAGATATTGTGATTGGGTCTATTTAAAGAGTCTATTCATGGTTGTTTGACATATCTGTCGCGTGTACGAGGTCAAGAAAAGGGTGATATCGGTATTTAGGTATGGGGTTTCCCACGTGTTCCGTGTCATTCAAGGCGACCTTAGTACCACTCTATCGTTGTATCACCTGTAGTATCACGGCTTGGATGCTGAAATCCACTTATACGCGAAGAGCAAAGCGTTTACAATTCTATCATGCTGCGACCTTGATTTCGACGAAGTTTGTGACGTAGGAGACTCATGGACATCGTTTCGAGTGTGAAGACCAAAGACAACTTAATGGTGAGGTGCAATGGATACCACAGCTTGGGTTCGCTGGTTGAGTGCATATACTCACTCCTACGATTCATCTAAGTACATATCATCACCAACTATGCACGATCTACCTACACTCTCAAAGGCACAAATGTACCTCCGTCCCAACGGCCATTACCGCCCTCATATCCCACCTCCCGCACCCTCCCCAAATCCCTCACAACAACCACCAACCCCCACTCACCTAAGCCCTCCCTCCAAGAAAAAATCCCGTTACATACAAATCTCACCATCTTACGCCCACCCGCATCTAGGTACGCATGTACCCACGCATGTCACCCCAACCCACCCACGCCTAGCGCCTCCCCCACACGACCAGACCTCCGTGCCGCAACCCGAAACCCTCACCTCTCACCCCTCCCCAAACAAACCCACCTCCCCACCACCAGAACTCACTCTCACTCGCACCCTAGCCATACACAGACCCAGCCCACGATCCTTGGGCTCAAGACCCGTAGCGCGACAAGCAAGTGCAAGCACAGAGAAGCCCAACCCGGCGCCCAGCGGCCGCCAAGCGGTGACGACTCGGCGTGCATCGCGGATCGGTCATTGGGAGTGCGGCTGGGCGAGAGGGTCGAGGGGAGGGTTCGGGGATGGCCGAGGGGCACGCGCTTGGGGGAGAATTTTCGTGAGGTAGTATATTTTGAGAGATATCCGCGGGACTACCTAGGGTGGATGGTGTGGAATTTGGTGGTGGGGACGGGTGGAGAAGTGGGGGTGTACTTATGGAGGGACATCTGAATTGAGATGGATCGTGAGAAAAGAGGAGGGAAGAGGACCGAATGCCGCGTCTCAGGTGAGCTTGGAGAGTTCAATTGCTTAGTGGATGGGATTGTCGAATGTGTGTGCTCGCGCGACTGTGTGCCGTCGTAGGATTGACCCAAGCGACATGTCGTATCAAGGCGTCTGGCGTCCAGCCTCCAGCCCAGCCCGCAACGCAACCAAGCTCGGACAAGGCGAAGAGGCAAGGCCCCGGTGTTCTACACGTTGCGCGCACGCGCAATCAGGGTTGTAAGTATGCGCTTCGCATCCCAGCGCCGCGGGATGCGGGTGACGGCCAAGGGTTCTGGCCTTGGGACACTGCAGCGCTCCACTGATTGTGAGAGGCCCTCGGCCTATTACCATGCGCTAAACCCCACAGATACACACGCCTTTTATCAACCGTACCGAACGTACGTAGGATGCGCGGTTTCTCTGCATGCGAATGTCCCGCCCCGGCTATCTTATAGGATCGCCGTCCGCGTGCTTTCGTTTCTCGTGCGTTGCACAACCTTGGCTGAGGTTGTTCCACAAACACCTGGATTTCATACATATACACGTATATCTATCTATACACATACTGGTAGCTAGATATATATCTACATACATATCTTCCGCATCACATGCACTCCATTGCGCCCTCCTCCCACCTCCCCCTCGAAAACCTCCACTGAGGCACCCCTCCGCGCCATGGCCTCGTCCGGAATCGATTATGGCGGCGCGCGACCCTACGAGGAAAAAACAGTAACGCTGGATCCGGAAAAGAACGGAACCAATGATCACCGCCGTAGCTCTGTCACCGTCTCCGTGAAGACGGTGCGCGACTCGACGCACCGCAAGCTGAAGCCGCGCCATATCCAACTCATTGGTATTGGAGGCACTATCGGTACAGCGCTGTATGTGCAGATAGGAAGAGGATTGATGAATGGGGGGCCAGCTTCCTTGTTTCTTGCTTTCTCGATATGGTATGTTGTAATCCATCTATGTACATATATTTATATATATGTGTATATGCCAAAGTATACATGCGTACGAATGTGTGAAGCTAAACTTTGCAATTCTACAGGTGCACTTTCATCCTCGCCGTCACACTATGTGAGCTCTTTTTCTCCATCTCCCACATGCGCCATCCACATACAAACCTACCTATCTACCAACCAACCACCAAAAAAATCCCATGCACCATCATCCATCCCCAACGCAAAAATCTACTTTCAAAAACCCAACCCAACCCAATGCATCCATCCACCCATCCATCCTCTCCCTCTCTCCCTCCCCAACATCAAACCCCCCAACTAACAACTAACCTCCCCCAGGCATGGCCGAAATGGTCTCGTACCTCCCCATCTCCTCACCCTTCATCCGGTTTGCGGGGCGCTACATCGACGAAGCCTTCGGTTTCGCCGCAGGGTGGAACTTCTTCATCTTCGAGGCGGCCCTCGTGCCGTTCGAGATTGTGGCTTGTAATCTGATCATTCATTTTTGGTCGGACGTCGTGCCGACGGGGGCGATTATCGCTATAATCTTGTTTTTGTATGGGTGAGTGTAATCAATAAAATTTTGGAAGGGGATAGGGATGGGGAGAAAGAGGAGGAGGAGGCAGGGAGGGAGTGATCAGTTGATTCTTCTCCTTTGTTCCTGATTCATCTTCCTCCTCTTCCTCCTCTTGCTGTTACCATTGCTCTTGCTAACAAGTTCAAGGTTGATCAACCTCCTAGCCGTAAAATGGTACGGAGAAACCGAATTCTGGGCCGCGCTGGGAAAAGGTAAGTAGTTTTCCCCTTCCCCCTTCCATACCCCTCAACTGCCTCCTCTCTCAACCCCCTTCCCCTTCCCCCTACCCCTAACACCCCCCACAGTCCTCCTCATAATCGGCCTCATCCTCTTCACCTTCATCTCCATGCTCGGCGGCAACCCCGCCCACGACCGCTACGGCTTCCGCTACTGGAAATCCCCCGGCGCCTTCGCACCGCTCTACCGCCCCGGCTCCCTGGGGCGCTTCCTCGGCTTCCTCCAATGCCTCATCCAAGCCTCGTTCACCATCGCCGGCCCCGACTACGTCTCCATGGCCGCCGGCGAAGCCGAGAACCCGCGCAAAATCATGCCGCGCGCCTACAAAGCCGTATTCTACCGCCTCACCGCCTTCTTCGTGCTCGGCAGCCTCTGCGTCGGCATCAACGTGCCCTACGACGACCCGGAGCTAAAAGCCGCCTTCAAGGAAGGCAAGCCCGGGGCGGCCGCGAGCCCGTACGTAGTCGCCATGAACAGGCTGGGCGTAGAAGGGCTACCTCACATCGTGAACGCGATGGTGCTGGGCGCTGCGTTCTCGGCGGGGAATTCCTACGTGTACTGCGCGTCGCGGTCGCTGTATGGGCTTGCGCTGGAGGGCAAGGCGCCCAAGTTCCTGACGCGCTGCACGGGGAACGGGGTCCCGTTTTACTGCGTGGGCGTCGTGCTCGTGTTCGCGTGCCTGGCGTTTCTCAACCTGGGGAACAATTCTGCGGTGGTGCTGGACTGGTTTGTGGCGCTTGTGACGGCGAGTCAGCTGATTAATTTCAGCGTCATGTGCGTTACGTTTCTGGCGTTTTACAAGGCGTGCAGGGTGCAGGGGTTGGATAGGAGGAGGTTGCCGTTCCGCGCGCCGGGGATGCCGTATTTGGCGTGGTATGGGTTGGTGGGGACGTTTGTGATGGCGTTTGTGGGGGGTATACGGTGTTTTTGGATGATAATTGGAATGTGCCGGATTTTTTGTTTGCGTGAGTATATTTCATTTTTGCTGCTTTTCTCGATGGTTATAAGAGAGGGGATGAGAGGAGAGAAAGAGGATAGAGAGGAGAAGAGAAAGAGAAAGAAATAGTAAAAAAGAGGAGAAAGAAAGAGCGAGGAATAACAAGAGAAGAAGAACAGAGAAAACAAGAAAAAAAGAGAGAGGTAGAGACGCAAACATGTAAAGAGGAAGAAAAAAAGTTTAATTGATCTTCTAACTAACAAACCCCCCAGATACATGATGATCTTCATCTTCCCCGTCCTCTACGGCGGTTGGAAGCTCGTCAAGAAGACGAAGCAAAAGAAGCCGCACGAGGTCGATCTCCAGGAGGACCTCGAAGAGATCGAAGAGTACACCAGGAACTTTGTTGAGGTTGATGATCAGAATAAGTTCAATAAGTGGATGGATAGGATATTTGGGTAGATGGGAGAGGGGGCGGGAAGAAGAGGGAGAGGGAGAATGAGGAGGAGAAGGAGAAGGATAAGGAGAAGGAGAAGGCATACATACATATATATACATATACGTTGCTATAAATGGCGCGGAGCTGTGAGTACGGGGTATACGTATATCATTCTATCATTCGCACATGCATGCATACATGATACATGCACAGTAACAGTATAAGTACAAATTCTACTCGCTACACGACGCTGAATTCTCCACTTCGCAATCCATCCATACTCATAGCAACGTTTTCAAAACCTCATACCCACCATCCCATCTCCCCCAAGCCTACCCCCGCTACAACCAACAAAGAAAACATCAAACCTCCACATTAACACTCCAAACATCCCTCCCCCTCCCCCTCCCCCTCCTCCTCATCCCAAATGTAAATATTGCCACACACATCAAGCATCACCCCTCTCCATCTCACCTCACCCCACCTCACCTCACCCCCTAACACTCTTCTTCCGTGCCCGCATCCCCCCAAGCGCCCCCTCCTCCCCTCCCTCCTCCCCGTCTCCCTCACCACAAACCTCACAAAATCCCTATGAATCCAATAACTACTGTGCGCACCCAGCATCGTGATATACTGACTCACGCCGCCCCCATAATTGAGGTAAAAATCCACCTGCCCGTTATCATTCAGCGCGTAGGCACGTTTCTCCGCAATCTCCTCGCGCGAGAAGTCGTGCGTCTCGAGCTCCACGTTGGAGGGAGGCGGATGGTAGCTGGGCGGTCTGGGTCGGTGTCTGGGTCTGTGTCTGTGTGTGGGAAGTTGTGGGGGGTTTGGAGCGGGAGAAGGGGTTGGGCAGGGAGGAGAAGAGGGAGGTTGTTGCGGGGGGATGAGGGCTGGTTTGAGGCTTGCGGCGTAGGCGACGTCGACGGCGGCGTTGAGGGTGAAGGCGACGGGGTCGTAGCCGTTGACGACGTTGTAGATGTTGTCGACGGCGATGCAGCCGTAGGTGCCCTGGGTGCCTGCGACGCCGGGGGTGGAGTACGAGTCGGTGCCGGGCTTGGACTTGTCGTGGCGGGGTAGGAGGGTGGCGTTGCGGAGGTAGAGGAAGAATCCTACGGGGCTGCCGCAGACGAAGAGGTTTGATGTGTTGAAGATGAAGTGGTTGGTTGGGAGGGATTCTTCGGGGTAGGTGGGATCTGCGAAGCGTGGGTCTACTTCTGTAGGTTGATCGGAAAGGATGTCCATGGCCTGTATGCAGTCACAAAGTTAGCTAGGTTACATCTCATTGTGTTGTTCCTGGAAGAATATTGCAAAGGCTAATTGGACCCATCTGTAGTGTCTGCGGATTACCTACCATAACAGATCCAAGCGAATGGGCGATGATATGAACACGGCCCCATTCCGAAAACCCAGGATTATTTTGACACCATAAGCGGTATATTCGATTTGCTTCCTGAATGCATGCCGCCAGCATTTTTGGGTGATGTTCCTGTGAGAGATAGTACGGGATATCCAACATGACGTCGGACACGATTCCACGGACGGATGGAAGTGTGTCCGGTGTGATATCCTTCAGACTGTACTTGTTGACAGCTGGGTCTTCTGCCTCGGCAGGGCCGCTCACTTCGTTTTCAAGAGAGATACGTAGGCGCCAATTCACCTGATCAGATTGTCAGCATGAGGTCGAACTAGCCCCCTTTCCCATACATACCGGCAGCACCATAATCCCTCCCATTCCCCTCCTCAGCCCCCGTTTCACCTCGTTGTCCCCCAGTTCCACATTAACCTCCCTCCTAAACGCATTAATCGCATGTGTAAAATGGAACGTCTCCATCCGCTCCGACAGCTTCTGCCCAATCCCATGAATCACAAGCACCAGATCAGTCACCTGCGGGCGATCCGAAAGCGCGAGCGCAGGATCCGACCTCTGCCGTTGGAACGGCGGAGCACCAGCTTGCGAAGACGACACGCCGTGCTGCGCCATGTGTGCCGTTGCTGTCTTCTTCGGGGGGTACAATTTGTTCCATGCGGCTTGGTCGAAACCGCGCACGACGGGGATGCCGATGGAGCGTCCTTTGCGGATGTAGTTGGCTAACGGTCGTCGGCCGTAGTAGTTGGAGGGTTGGAGGTTCGGGCGGAGAATGAAGGCCTCGTTCTCGGACGCGTAGATAACGCCTGCGGAACGGTACATGTTCTTGCGTCCGCCGTGACCGTACTCGCAGTCGCCAGCAGCTTTATTATCCGGTCCTTCGGGCCCGGTGGAGATGTCGATCATGTCGCACGCGTGCTCTACGATAGTGCGGTGTTCCTTCTCGATGTCCAAAGGTTCCTCGGGCAGAGTGCTTTGGATCAGGCCGGTGGTAGTTACCATCTGATTAGACGTCGATGGTCTACTGTCCACCTGTCTTGGTTTCTCCGGCCAGAGCCTATGGAGAATCTTCATTTCACCGAGTGCGCCGACCTCGACAGCACTATTCAATTCATCTGCCCACGTCTCCGTCCACGGCTTCAGCTCTAGATAGCCCACCTCGAGCATGTTCGCGACCTCAACTTCCACAGGCATCATCGTATCCTTGTAGAACCATGTCCCTCGCAAGACTTTAGCTACATCGTTGACAGGTGCCCAGTAAGTCGGCTCCATGCGTATCGACTCCGCGTCCATGGCGACATGATGCAGCCTCGACACTCCGACGGGCACTTTCGCCGAAGGCCCAGCGGGCTTCTGGCGTCTACGGGGCGGCGCCTTATCCTTGATACCAGGCAGCGCAGGCTCCATCTCCTCATCCCACTTGTAGCTATCCGTCAGCTGTGGTGCTGCGGGCCTGTGAGCATCCAACGAGCTAGCCCCACGCGGCCCCGAGCCAGTCCCCCGTGAAGGTAGTCGCGTAAAGGGCATTCCGGTCGTCGCGGTTTCGGAGCGTGGTGACCCTTCGGTGGGATCCAGCGTCATGGCACGCAGCGAGCCGGTCAGGGTAACTGCATGTGGCCCGCTGCTGGAGCTCCCGCTGCGGCTCTCTCCCATATCCAGAGAGCGCGAGACGCCGCCCATGCTCGACGACCGTGCGGGTATATCCTTTCCCCTCGAGGCGCCCATACGTTCCTCCCCCGTCGCGCTTTCGCCCCGTTTACGCTTCAGTCGCATGACGGCGGGATACGTCGGCGTCTCTGTGGCGGGTGTTCCGGGATCGTCGACGCTCCGCCTCTTCTCGCCCAGCTCTTCATTGTGTCTCAGGATCTTCTTCCGAAGGTCCAGCCACGTCTGGTTTATGGCGTCATTGTCGTACTCGGAGAAGGGCCTCGGCGGTTGTTTCCGCGCGGTCGAGGCGCCCGTTGCAGGCGGCGGAAGCGGTGACAGCGGGTCATCGATAGCGAGCGGAGATGTGTAGAAATATCGCACGGGGATTGCAGGCGGGGCTTCGTTGGTGTGAAGCACTTCACGGATGTACTGGTTCGCAGCGGACGACATGACGATGGAGGGACGTGATGTCTCGACAGGAACGGATCTTCTATGGCAGGGGTCTATTTAAGTCACAGAGCCTCATTTTATACTTCTGTCGTAGAGCAGGTGAAAATGTGTCTCCATGCTGAGCGTCGAGGGTGCAGGCGGGCAGAACAGACGGTGGCAGCCTGGTGTTCCACGGTTGAAGACGCCCTCGACGGGAAACTGGAGCGACCTGTGCTTGAGCTCTGACGCAACACGCCTGCCTTTCGCTTAAACCTGCCACCTGCTGTGCATGTGAGCCGCCATTTCACCCTGGTCACCTGGGCGCCATCAAGCCCTAGGGAGATTCCAGAATCACACACACGAGGGAAGAGGAGAGGTTGCGAGATTTTACGTTCATTTCAATTCGTACCTAATTCGTACAGAGTAATGATTTAATCCGCCGCATGTCCACCCCAAGCTTTCCATTTTGCTTCAGTCATTACACTTCGGACTCCTTTCCGCCGAACGCCAGCCCTCCTCCAACCCCCACGCACGCAAAGTACCTAGCTTAACCGAATAGCGCATCACCTAGACGGATAGACACAGTCTTAGTCTGGGAGTAGTTCTCGAGCGCAGCCTCGCCCAGCTCGCGACCGATGCCCGACTCCTTGTAGCCACCGAACGGCAGCTGCCAGTGGAGCATGTTGTACGCGTTGACCCACACGGTTCCTGCGCGGAGAGCGTTCGACACCTCGATGGCGGTGTTGAGGTTCTTAGTGTGGACGGCCGCGGCGAGACCGTAGGTGGTGTTGTTGCCAATCTTGATGATTTCCTCCTTGGTCTTGAACTTGGAGATGGTGCACACGGGGCCGAAGATCTCCTCCTGGACGATCTTCATGTCCTCGGTGACGTTGGAGAAGATGGTAGGCTCGATGAAGAAACCCTTGTCGCCCTTGCGCTTGCCACCAGTCTCGACAGTTGCACCAGCCTTCTTGCCGTCCTCGATGTAGCCCATGATGCGGTCAAACTGCAATTGAGATACCTGAGGGCCCTGGAAAGTGTCCTTGTGGAATGGGTCGCCGACATTGTTCGCTGCCGCCCGCTCCTTGAAGCGCTGGATGAACTTGTCGTAGATAGTGTCCTGGACGTAGATACGCGAACCAGCGCAGCAGCATTGTCCGTGGTTGAAGAAGATACCGAAGTTGACCCATGAGATGGCGTTGTCAATGTCTGCATCCTCAAAGACGATGTTAGGGCTCTTGCCTCCGAGCTCGAGTGTGACCTTCTTGAGGTTGGAGCCAGCAGCTGCCTTCATGATCTGTCGGCCGACGACGGTAGAGCCAGTGAAGGCGACCTTGTCAATATCCATGTGCGATGCAATGGCGGCACCCGCGACCTTTCCGAAACCAGAGATGATGTTGATGACACCTGGAGGGAAACCAGCCTCCTTAACTAGGCGAGCGGCGACAAGACCGGAAAGAGGAGTCTGTTCGGCAGTCTTGAGGACAACTGTGTTACCGCAAGCAATGGCAGGACCAATCTTCCATGACCACATGAGCAGGGGGAAGTTCCAGGGGATGATCTGACCGCAAACACCGATCTTGCGAGATGTTAGTATATGTTTCGGCGCAAAGGATCAAAGCTCTTACCGGCTCCTTCTTGATGTAGTTGAAAGTGTCGGGTGTGGTATCAACAACCTTGCCCTCGATCTTGTCTGCCCAGCCACCATAGTACTACATGAACATTAGCCACATGATCACATGAGACGTATCCAGCGCAACGTTGCAACTCACTCTTAAGCAGCCGGCAGAAGCACCGACATCGCCCTTGGCCATGCTGACGGCCTTGCCGTTGTCCAGAGACTCAACCGCAGCCAGGAGATCGATGTTCGCCTCGAAGAGATCGGCAAGCTTTGTGAGCATGCGTCCTCGGTCTCCCGGTGTCACCTTCCTCCAGTCGCCCTCGAAGGCCTTGCGGGCGGCAGATACCGCAATGTCGACATCCTTCTCGGTGGCTTCGTGGACGGAGCAGATGACGCTCTCGTCGGAAGGGTTGATGACCTCGAAGGTCTTGCCGTCTACACCTTTCACGAACTCGTTGTTGATGAAGCTGGCGGCCGTCAGTGGGTGCTTTGCGCTAGCTGGTCGTCCAGTAAAGAGCTCACTCACAGTCCGGTGGGCTGCTCGTACTCGCCCGTGTGCGGCGTCTTGAGCTTCTGGGTCGTCATGTTTGCTTGCAAATGGAATCTAAAATCAATCGAAAGGGTATCAAGTGGAGCAGGAAAGTCGTAGCAAAGCAGGTGGCTTTGTAGTAGATGAGGGGTAAGGACCCCTTAAGTAGTGCACCTATGATAGCATAGACGGAGGGCGGGTCCGCTTCGTGGCGGCACAAACGAGCATTGTGAGGCAACGCCAGCAGCCTCGGCCAGGAGGAGTCCCGTCATAACATGGCCAAGCAGCCTATCGCCGTCGCCATTGAGCATCGGTCGGTGGCGTCAGCGAGTGCCTTGCCCCGCACCAGCCCACCAGTAGCTGCTACCCCTCTCCCCACAGTAGCTACCCAGACGGCGCCTTGCCCGGTCCATTTTCGGAACGGTCCCGCCGCCCATTTCTAATCGCCTACCTATTCCGCATGAGCGATTCATTCATCTAACCTACCCGTCGCCTGGATCTCTTGCGTCTCAGCGAATCCCTGTGATCGTAGCTGCATCCGTCCCCTGTGTCCTCTCACCGTGGCACAAAAAAAATGGACATACATACATCACCCCCCCAACCCCAACGTGCCGCTCAAACAAGCCGCGTTTGGAGAAGTGGACAGCAAAGCTCAGGTATCCACCACACTAGCAGGATCTTAGTCCACCCCTGCCGTCTTTCGGCTTCCATTCGAGCGAGAGCCGGCCCGTCCTCAAGCTTCCAATCGCACAGAATAGGCAAATCCGCATGCCGAATAACTAATCTCCTTGCGAGCGAAACCTCCAGGCTAGCCCTGCCTGCGCAAACCATAGCGCACAGAGTCCCATGCGGCGGCCACCAGCGATCAGGTGAGATCCCAACTATGCGTCCATCCGAGCCACACAGCATCGTCGGAGTGCCCATCGGATGGACGCTTCCATTAGTCCACGTAGGTAGTTGCCTGTGGAAAGAGGAGGGGCCGGTGAGTCTGGTCCTGGGCAGCTACCCGCAGTCCAACCATCCTGGCCTAACTTCTCCGCATCAAGGGATGACTGCCACGCGCAACCACATCTGGGGAAGGCCGAGGAGTCGTGGTAGCGAATCCGGACCGTCCGAACCCTGAGACTAGTCTGTTCGTGTACCGGTAGGGCCCCATTTGACACTAAAGCTACAACTCTTTTTGCTGCAACCGCGACATAGTCCATCTCGAACAATTGAGCTTGTCATTGCTTCTTTGCCGTGTTTTGCTGTCCTCCAGAGCACACTTTCTTTCTAGGTGAACCTTGAGTTTGGGTAAGAGTCAGTAGCAGTAGGCCGTCATTCGAGGTGATGATTCAAGTTGCACGATTACAAAGAGTCCATGATTGATAGCCATTCCATCCATTTGGGGCTATCTACTGTGATTAACGAGCAGCTTTAGAGACTAAAGAGCTTCATCATATCGGTACTGTACATGCCGCCGGTCCTTTGTCGTTAAAAGAAACTTTCCCGGAAAACAAACGCCATGTGATTAAGGAACAAGGGTGCAATTTGTTGGGCTGAAAAACCGAATTGCCCTAACAAGGAGTCGTACCGGTCGAAACCGAATTGCCCTGATAAGGAGTCGTACTTGTCGAAACCTCATCGCAAAATACGAAAGGGAAAAAGCCGAAGGTAGCAGAGTGGTAGAATGGAAACATGGACTAGTTGTCCAGAGCATCTGATCTGTCGGCCTAAGTTCAGAGCATCTGATCCTCGTCCATGGTGTCTCCGCCGGCGGCCTGAGGAGCGTCGCCGTTGGTGACCATGGCGTCGTTGCCACCCTCAGCGGCCGGGAAGTAGTCCTCCATCTCTTGATCCAGCTCCTCCTGAGTCTTCTTCTTCTGGCGCTCAGGGCGTCCACCACGGCCACGGCCACGAGTAGCACCACGTCCACGGCCACGATCGCGACCAGCGGGGGCAGCCTTGGCGGTAGCGGGCTTGGGCTTATCACCCTTCTTTGGTTGCCTGGAATGATCAGTTTCGTTAATTCAAGTCAAGTCTTTCTAGACTTACGTAACGCGATCCGCGAAAGAGGACTGGGGCTGAGCAGCAACCGTGGTAGCACTAATCAACATCTCGACCCTAATGGGCTTGTTGTCAATCTTGACACCCTGCAAAGCGCTGGTGGCCTTGACGGCTTGCTCGGCCTTGTTGAAGATGACAGTGGCACTTCCCAGGCTCTTGCCGTTGGGTCCATACTGGACCAAGACCCGACGGGGCTTGCCGACGTTGACAGCTGTGTTGAAGTAGTCCTACAAGAGGTATTAGTCGTCGTCGCAGTAAACGGTTTCGAGCATGAAAAGCAAAGTGAGTGAGTCCGATTTGGGCGGTTGGGCGGGTTGGGCGGGTTGGGTCGTTCGTAGGTAGCGGCCCCGATTCTGGCCGAAGCCGTGTGGCTCTAAAGCAGATTGTATGTTCCGGATTACAGTGAATTGCTTAGCCTTTGTATGTGCGATAGCGAATTTGCTGTTAATCTATCACGCCGCCTGCCCAGCTCGGCTGTAGATTGGTTGCAAAAATCGCTGTTGGCCTCGCTGAATTCAACTGCATCGATGGAATATACGTTCCGACTTTCGTCCTCGCAACACGTGCAGGCGCCTCATGCTGCCAAGTCGTTATACCTATTGTGCCCGCCAAACACAAGTTGGGTATGACTTTTACAGGCAAGCATGACGTGGGCATGCCCGTTTTCGTACCGGAGCAAAGTGCAGTGCTCAAATTGTCGGACTCGTGTTCGCTCGTCATTGCGACGAAATGCAGGCTCAAAGGCCTTCGTCGATCTTACATACCTTGAGCTGGTTCTCCTCTACGTCAAACGGCTGCGCAGAGTTAGCAGTTGTAAAATCAAAGCCATTGCAGCGACTTACAAGATTCGAAATCATGATCTTGGTCTCGCCGCCAGTTGGGCCAGCGGGAACGGCAGGCGCGGCCTTGTTCGGCTTGGTCTGCTTGGTGGGCTTGGTAACGCCTCCGACGGGTGCCTCTACGCGACGACCGGGACCAGTGCGGCGGTTGCCACGTCCGCGACGGGTGCTGCTGCGGGGGTTGGCCTTGAGGATGTCATCGAGAGAGGAGTTGAGCTTGTCGGCCATTGTGAAGGGTTGGATGATGGCAGTTGACAGAGAAGCGGCTGGTGCGGGTGACTGAGGCGCAAAGAGACCGAGAGGTGTTTGCTTTGGGCGCGCTTTTGGCTGCGTGGATGCGCACAGGTGGATCGGTCGCGACAACAAGCGCACGGTTGACGCGCAGTGATGCGATGAGGTAGTAGGGTGCTTGAAGAAGCGGATATAGAAGCGGATATAGAAGCGGGATGTACGCTGTATAACTGCGCACTGTGAAAATTAGCTCTGATCAGGAGTTGGGCGGCGGCGGTGGGAGGGCCGGGGATGTATGGGATCAAGAGAGGCAATGATGGGAAGGGGCAGAAGTAGACAGGCAACAAAAGGGCACGGACCTCCGCGCTCAGCCACGGCTTGGCGGCAGGCGTGAGTTTGGGGCACGTCATTGGCTGCTGCGTGGGAGGCCCGTGCGTTCACCGCATCACACCTGCCGGTGGTGAAGCAGGACCACGGTAGCTCCTGCCCTCTCCTAGCTCCAGGGCGCGCGATGGGCCGATAGCAACATGGCGGTGACTCCGGTAGGCGCCCATCATGGTAGCGCTGGATATGGATTTGCTGACACCAAGCCAGTGGCAGTTCAAGTTCTTCGACGTCGCCCAGGTCAAGCTCCCGGACGACGAGAGCTCATTCCTCTCCGAGGTATGAGGCAGCCCCTCCCTCACATACACCTTCTCACCCTGCCCAGCCTGGGAACATCACCTCTGTGGTATCCGGCTCAGAGAGCATTTTCTTCGGCAGCGCAGATGGCGTCGTGCGCATCGTCTCGCAGGCCTTCAAGGTCGTGCGCTCGTTCAAGGCGCATGACACGGGCGCAATCACACACATGAAACAGATCCAAGGGACCTCGCTGCTGGTTACCATAGCCGAGGATCTCTCGAGCGAACCCGTCCTGAAGGTGTGGGCTTTGGACAAACTTGAGAAGAAGACTGGGATACCCCGCTGCCAGAGCACGCTCACGGTACACAACGGACGCAAACAGTTTCCCATATCTGCCTTTGCTGCCCTAGATGATCTTTCTCAGTTGGCTGTAGGCTTTGCCAATGGCGCCGTCACCGTCGTCCGTGGCGACCTCATCCACGACCGGGGCGCGCGCCAACGAACCGTGTTCGAATCCGAAGAGCCCATTACTGGCATAGAGTTCCGCGAGGGCAACATCACAACGCTATACATTGCAACCACTGGCCGCATAATGACCTTGATAATATCGGGTAGGGGGCAAGGCCAGCCTGCCAAGTCGCTGGATGATCACGGCTGCGGTGTAGGATGCATGGCGGTAGACAAATCCACACGCGATGTCGTGGTGGCGCGGGACGATGCCATATACTATTACAGTCAGCACGGGCGAGGCCCGCCTTACACATACGAAGGCGAGAAAAAGATCATCACCATGTTCAAAGACTACGTCGTGATCGTGTCGCCGCCAAAGTCGAATGTCATGCCACGCTCCAATCCCCTCAGAGCGCTCGGTATAGGTGCAGCCGATGATGCTTTCAACACATCGAGCTTCACCCTCCTCAACACAGAGCTCAGGTTTGTCGCTCACCAAGAGCAGATCACATCACAGGTCAAGGCACTCATCGTAGAATGGGGCGATCTTTTTGTACTCACAATGGACGGCAAGATTTTCCGATACCATGAGAAGCCATTCGCCCAGAAATTGGACATACTGTATCAACGCAATCTCTACGTTCTGGCCATCAACATGGCGCAGAAGGCTGGGCTAGATGCCTCGCAGCAGAACGTGATACTGCGCAAGTATGGTGATTACCTGTATCAAAAGCAGGACTACGATACGGCAATGCAGCAGTACCTCAAAGCCATCGATAACACCGAGCCCTCGCAAGTGATTCGAAAGTTCTTGGACACCCAGAGAATACACAACCTCATAGAATATCTTGAAGAGTTGCACGACCATCACAAGGCCACGTCCGATCATACAACCCTTTTGCTGAATTGTTATGCAAAGTTGAAGGATGTAGAGAAACTTGAAGAATTCATCAAGTCGCCCGGCGATGACCTAAAATTCGACCTGGACACAGCAATCTCCATGTGTCGGCAAGGTGGATATTTCGATCAAGCGGCGTATCTCGCACGGAAACACGGCGAACACGAGTTGGTAGTCGACGTTCTGATTGAGGACTCGAAGCGATACGCTGAAGCGCTCGCCTACATATGGCGGTTAGAGCCAGAGGTGGCATATTTCAACCTGATGCAATATGCTACCGTGCTGCTGGAACAGTGTCCGAAAGATGCTACGCAGATTTTCATCGACTACTACACGGGTAACTTCAGGCCCAAGAAAGACGCTATTGTCATCCCGAATGCGCCAGCAACTTCAGGCATGGGCATGGGCTTGGGTGTCGCATCTAGCGCCGTGCAGAATCTCGCCGCTCTGCTACCGCTTCCATACATGAATACCAGTGCAGTCGCCACGCCTCCCTCAGGCGAATCAAAGTCAACATTAAGCCAGGCTCAGGTCATCGAGACCAGTACAGACGAACCACCGCCAGAGTACTCCATACCCAAGCCCCGAACGGCGTTTTCCGCCTTCGTCGACCACCCCCAGGAGTTTATCATATTCCTCGAGGCATGCATAAAATCGGAGAACCTCCGTGAAGACGACAAAGTCGACCTTTACACCACCCTCTTCGAGATGTACCTACACACCGCGTCGTCAAAGAAAGACGCCGAGCGCAAAGAGTGGGAGGACAAGGCCAAAAAGCTCGTAGAAGGCAACAACATCCCCATCGACACCTCCAACGTCCTCCTCCTCTCCCACCTCTCCAACTTCCGCGCCGGCACCATCCTCGTCCGCGAACAGCAAGGCCTCCACTTCGACATCTTCCGCTCCTACACCGCCGCCCACGACACCCAAGGCGCCATCCGCGCCCTCCGCAAATACGGCCCCGAGGAGCCCGCCCTCTACCCCGCCGCCCTCGCCTACTTCACCTCCTCCCCGGACATCCTCGCAGACGCCGGCCCAGAGCTCGACTCGGTCCTCAAGAAAATCGACGACGACGGCCTCATGGCGCCCCTCCAGGTCATACAGACACTCTCCGCAAACGGCGTCGCTACAATGGGCATGATCAAGTCCTACCTCGCTACCACAATCGCCCGCGAGCGCGCTGAGATCGCGACAAACCGCCACACTATCGACACCTTCCGCGCGGACACCGCGGCTAAGAAAATAGAGCTCGCGGATCTGGCGTCCAAGCCGGTGACTTTCCAGGCGACGCGGTGCAGGGTGTGCGACCGCGCGCTGGACCTGCCCGTTGTGCATTTCCTGTGCAAGCATAGCTTTCATCAAAGGTGCTTGAGCTTGGATGAGGATGTCGAGGATGGCGGGGTCGAGTGTCCGTTGTGTGGGGTGCAGAATCAGACGGTGAGGGCGATCCGCAAGGCGCAGGTGGAGAGTGCGGAGAGGCATGATTTGTTTGCTGAGGCGTTGAGGAGGGGGAGGGATGGGTTTGCGGTTGTGAGCGAGTGGTTTGGGAGGGGGTTATGGGTGGGGGGCGGTGGAGTAGGGTGGTGCGTGTGTGGTTGGTGGAATGTGTGTTGGAGGAGGGGAGGTTGGGAATTGGAAGGTGGAGGTGGAAATTAGAAGATGGACTGTAGATGGGGATGGGGAGATCATCTCTATCACGCAGTTTGGGTTTATGAACAATGCATATTCAAGTCTACAACCTCGTCCAGCGCAAAACGCATTGATAAATGGTACTCTCCATGCGCGATCCAGCCAATTTGAAAACAAATAAATGAACAACATTGCTCCGCACATGCTGGTATACGCTGGGTCAGTGTCGTGGTGATCGTGGGAAGATTTTCGGGGGTGAATGTGACAAAAGGGGTACCTGCTACGAATATATTTCGCTACGAATTAAAAGAAAAAATGTCACTGGTGAATAAAGCAGCCATCGCGCGACATTGATGAGCACACGTTCTGCCAAAAATTGTGCGATTTGCATTTGTTTCTCCACGAGATTGTACGTCGCATCCTTGCCCCTGAACACACTCTTCAAACCGCAACCCAAGCCGCCCAACCAATCCACCTCCCCCTCAAAACCCTAACCCTACCCCAAAATGCCAGTCATCCCAGTATGTCGTGGTCCAGACGTCGCATCGGTGTCACCCGTGCGGGGTGGTGTGGTTTTCCGAAAACATGACCAAGGTGTTTGACACGGTCATGTTTTTGCGCGCCCACGGACAATGCAGCAAATGAGCGCCCCAAAGCCTCATGCCCAATCCTTAGCTCTTTGCACTGGTTTTGGCGATCAGGGTGCTCCGCTTATCACGTCGCGCCGTGGTGCCTACATGGTTGGTGACACCTCAACAGGGCGATCGACGGACGCGGGATGCTGGTAATAGTCCGATGGTACATGGCGCAGATCTGCGGGCGCGCCCTCCTGCAGAAGGGATGGATGTATAAATGCAGGGCTGGAACCCTTTCCCAGAGAGCAAGCAAGCAGCGACACTGGACTTCAACAATCTCCAGACCATTGCCTTGCTCACTCACAAGAACACGCCTTCTTCTGCTTCTGCTTCTGCTTCTGCTACTTCCCCACCACCCACATCCCGCGGACCATTCATCTGTTCCCCAGCCTGTGGCCTTTCCCCCCATCACCATCCTCGCCAATGACACCATTCGTCCTCCTGCCATTCCCGCTGGCCCCAGAGCGCTCGCACACCTCCGTCGACCTCTCGCTCAAGGGATCCACCCAGGGCGCGCCCCTCACCTCGGCGACCTCCCTCTTCACCAGCAATATCCGCTCTTCCATCCGCTTTATCACCTCGCGGTTGTCGACGATCGCAGCGTAGAGCTCGGTGTCTGGATCAGTGCGGAGGTACTCTTCTAGCTCGGCGTTGGATTTTTGGAGGTGGATGATGGAGTTTTGGAGCTCGGCGGCTTTGGCGTGGAGGGAGGAGGTGGAGAGGGAGGAGAGCGCGGCGGCGAAGCGCGTCGGGGAGATGGGGAGGGAGGAGGAGGACATGTCGGCGGCGAGGGAGACGGGGCTGTTGGGGTTGAGCGGGGTGAGGATTGAGGTTGTGGAGGTGGAGGGCGAAGAGAAGGAGGAGAGGCGGCTGGTTTTCCGCGAGAGTAAGAAGGTGGTGAGTTGGTTGGAGTATCAGGAGAGTTTGGAGGCGAAGGAGGAAGAGGAGGAAAAGTCTAAGGGTGGGAAGCGCGGGGTTGCGCGGGCGGTGGAGAAGGCGGGCGCGTGGTGGCGGAGGACGTGGGAGAGTAACAAGGCGGCGACGGGAGCGGGGGGCTTATGTGAGGCGGATCTTCTGGCGATGGCGATTCAAGTTTATACACACCACGGGGGGTCAATGTACATAGTGTGTATGTATGTATGTAATGTGGGTTGGGGGAGCTGAGCTGTGAACGACCCAGCAGCACCTGGCTGGCCCGAGCTCACTTCCGGCCGAACTTTTAGAAAGACGATCAATCTCATGGCGTCCATCGAGTCTCCGAGTGCCCATTTGCCCGTCCATGGCCCCTTGCTATACACATTAAGGCCTCCCGAGCCCAGTCCCTCGTTGCGACTGCCATGAGCAACGCCATTCCCCTGGCCCTGCGGCCCGCCTCGCGCGTCGCCAGCCAGTGGACCATCGCAACCTCCGCCTTCGCCCGCCGACAGCACGCCGCCAGGCCGTCATGCTTCGCCCTCTCCTCCCCGTCTCCCATCCTCTCCCAGCTCAAATCTTCGACCCCGTCCCGCGTCCTTCGCGCGTTCTCTACGAGCCCCCGCGCTCCCGCAAAAGTCAACGGTCCCACATTGACACACCAAGATATCATTCCCCCCAGCAAGGTCTCCCGCAGCGGAAACGAACCGTGCAGATCGGACACCTCCCCGGCGGACAAGTCTCTGACAGCGAAATACGGCACATCTTCGGCGGAAGGGTCTCCCCCCACGATGGCAACAACGTCCTCCGCGTGCTGCACCACCGCCGCACATCGGGCTCCCTCGCCGACTACGGCGTCGACAACCTCGGCGGCAGATACAATGTGAATCGCGCGCAGGCCATCAAGGCCCTCGACTGGCTGCGCGACCGGTTCCCCATCGACGAGGCGCGCGCCGCAGAGGCGTGGGCGGAAAAGGAGGCAAACCGCATCGCGTACGAGCTGTGGCTGGCGGACCCGGAGAACGACAGCAAGTACAAGGACCCCGCGCGGGCGTTTAGAGACCAGCAGAAGAAGGAGGCGGCGGAGCGCGCGGCGCAGGAGGAGGCGGAGGAGAGGCAGCAGTTTGGCATCCTGCGCGCGGGCAAGTCGCAGTTTGAGCTGAAGATTGAGGAGGAGCGGAGGAAGCGGTTGGAGGAGGTGACGCGGAAGGCGGAGGAGAAGGAGGCCAAGGCGGTGGAGGAGGAGAAGATGCTGGCGACGGGGGAATGGGTAAGGACGCCGCGGGGGACCCAGCTTATGAAGCCGGGACAAGACACATATGTCGATGTGTTTGGGCGCGAGCAGGTTAGTCGGAGGAAGGAAATGCTGGAGAAGTACCAGAAGAAGTCGGAGACGGAGTTCAAGGATGAGGAGGACATGTTGTCAGCAACCACACTGGTATGTTCCCCTTCCCTTCCTCCCTCATCCCACCCACCTACTAACCCCTCCCCCCACAGTCCCAACGCCTCTACCCCATGACCGCCTTCGTCCTCGCCATCTGCCTCTCCGCCTACGCCTTCGCCCACTACTACTCCCCCCGTCCCCCTCGTACCGGCTCTTCCCCTCGCTCGACCCCTCGACCGCGACCCTCACCGCCCTCATCGCAGCCAACACCCTCATCTGCATCGCCTGGCGGATCGGGCCCCTCTGGCCGTTCCTAACCCGCTACTTCATGCACGTCCCAGGGTACCCGCGCGCGGTGCAAGCCCTGGGCAACATCTTCTCGCACGTGCAATACGAGCACCTCTTCGGCAACATGATGATGCTGGCGCTCCTGGCGCCCGCCGCGCACGAGCTCGTCGACCGCGGCGTGTTCCTTGGCACCTACGTTGCGGGCGGCGCCGTCGGCACGCTCGCGAGCTTGTACTGGGCGAATCTGGGGCGGGGCAGCATAACGGCGCACTCGGTTGGGGCGTCGGCCGCGATTTGGGCGGTTGCTGTGCTGTTTTGCCTGCTTACTGATAAGGAGAGCGTCAAGGTGCCGTTTGTGAAGGATACCGAGGTGGCGTTTTGGCCCAAGTCGTTGATTGCGGCGTTTGTGGTTTGGGAGGTGTTGATGGCGAGGAGGAAGGGGGTTAGTAGTATGGATCATGCGAGTCATTTTGGGGGCATGGCGGTTGGGGGTGCGGTGGCGGGGTGGATGTATGTTGGGGGGTTCCATCAGAGGAGGGCCGGGTTGAAGGCGAAGGAGGAGGTTTTGGATGTTGGGGGGATGGTGAGTAAGGAGGTGGGAGAGGTAAAGGGGGTGGTGGAGAAGGTTGTGAAGGGTGAGTAAATAAGGGGATGAGAAGTGGTATGTATGATAGATGGGATGGGACGGGATGGGATGGGATGCATAGGGTACGATGTTGTACATGTACATACACTTAACTTCGGGAAATGTAGTTCTAGAGCTGAGCTGAGCACCGCTTCCAACGCCGCTCACCCAAGTGTCTCCTCAGTACCCCTCCCCCACCGTATTATTCCACAAACTCCTCACCGTCACCCCCTCCCTCCACTCGCCTCCCTCCCCCCACTCTTAACCTTGACCCCGACCTCCCTCTCCTCCCCAGCCCCCAGCCAAAACCCATTATCCTCAAAGCTCACCACCACCCCGCTCGGGTAATCGATCCACACGAAAGCCGCCACGCCCTCCGTGGCCTTGACCACGAACTTGTCGTCGACCGTCCTCAGCTCGAGACCCGGATCGACGAGGTCCGCACGAGAAAGAGGTGCAGGGTGAAACCAGTTTGTGTGCGTGAACGTTTGGGATGCATTGGAATTGGGCAGGGAGCCCTGCGCTTCGACGTGCATGCGGAGGAGGGCGTTGGCTGGGTTGATACCAGCGAGTGCGATATCAAGGTTTGTAGATATGATTTTCGTGCCGTTGATTGCGCCGACATGGATATCGTGTGGAGCTTCCATGCTCACGTTGAGCGGATTTCCCTCCCAGTCAACCCACGTCAGGTTAACAGTTGCGGAAATTCCATCCCACAGGTCGGAGATGACCCAAATCTCCATATCTTCATTGGTAACGTTTCGAAACGCAGAGATGATGACGGGCGAGTATATGTCCTTCGCAACGTAGTGCACCACCTTCCACCTCCCGTCGTACTCGATGCTCGCCCACGTAGGTGCCTGCCACTGGTCCTCCAACTGCCAGTACAAGCTCCCCAACTGACGCTCCGGCAACGCGCTGCCCCTACGATAAAACTCGATCTGGCTTTTGTAAAATTCTGCCTGGAACAGCTGTGTCGTGTGGCACCAGGCGGAGAAGTTGGCTAGGGAATCCGTCTTGTTGGGGACGGGGTACCATTGCTGGGCCGCGAGCGTCATTTGCCCTTGGCCGATAGAGGCGTTGAGGAGGTTAGAGGTTGACATGCCGCCAGCCGGGGGGTGGTGGTTGCGGAGGGCGACGGTGGTGGAGTTGAATGTTAGATCCTCAAGGGGGACGGCTTGGGACCAAGTTTGGAGTGAGGGCATGGAGTGGTAGCCGAATTCGTTGGCAAAGCGACCGACAGGGTAGCGGGAGAGGTTGTCTAGTTGAGTGGAGTTGTAGTTGTAGAAGTCTAGGAGAGGTTAGCCTTGATACGTGATGGAGGTAGTGGATGTTTTAGAAGTGCATAGGAAGGGAATTGGGGTACGAAGAGCGGCAGGCACGGCTTCGAAATATACCACGCTGTTTCCATGTCGATAGAGTCAATAAGAGGACATATACCACATACCTGTGTTCCCATATATCGCCCCCTCGGTAACATTCTCATACCGCTGCGTAATCGGCTGCGCCTTCTCAAAATCCAAACTCAACCACCCATTCGTCGTACTAGACGGCGAATACGAGATACTCCTCGTGTTCCCCAGCACAATGGGAACAATCGTATCGAGGAAAAGCGTCTCATACTCCGCCAGGTATCTCGGAAAGTCTCTCGGCGCCGCCCGACTCGCCAGCGGCAACTCCAAGTTCTCCAGCTCGTTGCCCCCAGCCCAGTACGTCAACGAGGGGTGGTGGTTCACGCGCCGCACCTGGTACTCCACCTCATGCGCGACGTTTTCGAGAAATTCCTCGCCGACGGGGTATAGCGCGCATCCGAACTCGAATTCGCTCCAGAGTAGGATGCCCATTTCGTCGGCGAGATCGTACAGGAAGTCTGGGGAGTACGCACCCGATGCCCAGACGCGTAGCATGTTTTGGTTGCCGTCGATGACGCTGTCGAAGAGCACTCGTAGGCGGGACTCCGTCACAGTCGGCCAGAACGGATCCGGAGGAATGAAATTGGAGCCTTTTGCATACAGTTCCTTCCCATTGATCTCGAAATGCCAATTATTGCCCGGGGCTACGCCTCGGTCTATTTGCTCTTGTGAAACAGGCGTCTGGTTATTGAAAATAGTGCGGAAACCGATGCGTTTTGTTACGGTGACGATGGTCGTATTGCGGGTATCGACGACGTTCAGTGTCAGATTGTAAAGTTGCTGTTTCCCATAGCCTACGGGCCACCATAGCTCCATAGAACCATCAGGTACGGGCGCACTACCTGTGATTCGGCCATCCTCGGAAGTAACATCTGAAAGCCTCCCACTTTGCAGTGCGTCGCCTTCCACATTAGAAATCGTATATCCCACAGCCGCCCCAGACGGTAACGACCCCAGATAATCAATACTCGCATTCAAAACCCAGTCCTTGGTCTGATCCGGCGGGAAGAAATTGTGTTGCCCCTCTCGGTAGATATCCACGAGGGTATTCCGAACATAGACATCCTGTGGCGGAAGTTGAACGACATACGCCGGCTGCCAGATGCCGCACGGCGCAAAAGCCGGACCCCAATCCCACCCAAAATCACTCTGCTCCTTGCGGATATACTCACGGTTCGGAAACTCAAACAATTGCTGGACGCCAAACGGCCATGTGTACTGGTCAGGAATCTCCCGCGTGGCATTCGCGATGATGGGCGCACTCCCGAAATGCACGCTCAGAACCGGACTATCGCAAGACGCCAGGAGCTCGGAGACGTCAAAGTAGTACTGGCGGAATTGGTTGTTGGTCGCTGCAACGTGGTGGCCGCAGAACTCGATACTGGCGAACGTATCGAGGCCGTTGAATACCAGCCAGGTAGAGCTAGCATTGTTGTGCCTGTGCTCGTCAGCGGTCACACCCCATGTGATGGGGGAGCTATGTAGAGTCCCACAGTGAGTCCAGCGGAGCCGACGTATACGTCCAATTCGAAAACGCGATCCACCTCAAATTGAACTCGTTCAACGCATACAGCGGGTCGCCGATAACCTTTCCTCCCAAGTCAGCACATGCTCCCCAATCGCAAATCACCACATACCTGCGCAGCCTGCAGATCAAGATGCACCTGCGAAGGCACCTTCCCCGGCACCGAAATGTACGAAAAATTAGGACTCGTAAGCGTCCAGTCCACGGTGCTCAAATCCAGCACCTGGTGCCCGTACACCACACCCGCCAACGAGGCGGTCGCTAGCACAGTTTGAATGCCTCTTCGCAGCATTCTTGGAGCTCTGTTCACGGTGCCGATCTCGGAAAGTGGAAGAACATTGGCGAGCAGCAGTGCGGTCACGGCAACAAAGCTCACGATATATAACGCCAAACGCGCTCTTTCCCCATTGCCCCCCATGGTCCTAGCGCTTTCCTTCCTATGATGTAATGTGATGGATCGGAAAGAGCATAGCAGCGCTACAGTGACATGGCTACAGTATGTAACATAGCTAACAGCGACGGTTGTGCCGTGTACGTAGGCTTGATCAGCGGCAGAAGAGGGGAACCCGAATGATCGCCACGGCAACTACTGTACGTAGGAAAGCCGGCACGCGCATGTATATTTGTGGGGCGTGCGTGGTGCGTGCCTACCTACTTACTGTTTGTAGGTACGTTGGGGGGGTTGGGGTAAACTAGACTAACGGCTTTGCTGGGCTATTGTGGGGTTGGGCGTGGGTGTGTTTATAGTACCTAGATACTTCGGGCAAAGTCAACCGTACTACCACCGAGTAATATGGCTACTAACAAGTCAAATATTTTGGGCGCTTATAAAGGAGTTCAATTGATACATACCTAGGTACATGGTCGTTGAAATGGCTTTTTTCCGCACAAATGCCTGGATGTCGTGTTATTGAACGTGATAACATAGACTCGGGTAACGCGTTGTTGTCACTTACTGTACTACATCAACTGGGGAAATAAACAATTTAAAGATCGATCCAATTAGTGGATCGGGCACCTGAGTTACCTGCACCTGATGCGACCGATCATGTGATCAAAACGAGACCTCCAAGGCGGGGTGTCCAAACACACGACCCATAGGATGACCTATTCCTAGCACGCAATCTAAAATATAGATCTTGATACGAAATTTGAATTTCTTTTGCAGAGCAGGAGGTCTAGTAGTAAACGTTTACTTTTGTCCACCGAGACCACTGGCTCACGGCTCCATAGCTAGGCTTAGATGAGAAGATTAAAGGTAGATATAGACGTGCAGGGTTCGGAGCAGCGGAGAACAAACATCGTGGGCTTGAGAAGGGGGCAAAATACGTATGATTTATATAATACTGAATGGCAGGTCAGGGCGCCAAAGTGGAAGTGCCTGAGGGGGATATATATAAGCTGCGCTATACGTATCCCACGTCAGTTTCAAACCAC
The DNA here is from genome assembly GCA_026873275.1 of Pseudopithomyces maydicus. Lineage (NCBI taxonomy): Eukaryota > Fungi > Ascomycota > Dothideomycetes > Pleosporales > Didymosphaeriaceae > Pseudopithomyces > Pseudopithomyces maydicus. The sequence continues at coordinate 188,475 of JANTUC010000010.1, read as the reverse complement.
GCAATGCAATCAAATATGCACGACGAATACGTATACGTATAATCCACTTGAATACGACACCTCTCCCTACTACTGTAACCTACTCTACACTACACTACAACACTACAACACCACATCCCCTCCCCTCCCCTCCCCTTCCCACCTTCTCACCATCCTATATACAATACAATACAACCCTCCCTCCCCTCTCACTCGATGAAAGTAAGTAACCAAACAACCCCCCTCTCCTCTCCTTCCCTTCCCTTCCCTTCCCTTCTCGAATCCCCATCCCCCCGCCTCCAGGCAGTCTAGGATATCGAAAAAGGCGCAAGCGAACGGAAAATTGAGATATTTTCAGAAAAAAAAAGAACGATCGAAAGGGATAACGCAACATAACGTAACGTGTACATTTCTTCCCTCTTGAACTCGGGTATAGAACGAAACGGAACGGAACGGAACGAACGAACGAACGGCACGACGCGACGCGCTCGACGCGCAGGAATGCTTGGACGGACGATCCGCGCGAGATGTGTTGGTCCCGGCGTGGTGGTGGTGTGTGTATGTGTGTATGTATATAGGTGGGTGGGTAGTTAGGTAGGTAGGTATGTAGACAAGTATGTATGCATGCATGTAGATATGTGGATAGCCCTGTGTGTCGACGTTTGCTTCCTAGGCAAGCAAAGCAGGCCGGCAGCCAAGTCGGAGGACGGGACGGAACAGGACGTGACAGGACAAGTGTTTAAGATGAAAGTCGCGACATTAGCGATTAGAAGCGATCGTGTTGCGCAATGAATGCCAAGAACAAAAGAGTGAACGAAGCCCGCCGCCCCCGTCTCTATTTTCCGGAACGAAAGAGAAAAGCAGGGAAAGAGAGGAAAAAAACAAAGAGGTCGTTAACGTCGGAGGTGAGGTATTGTTTCGGAGGTATTATGATTACGTTTCGAGATCCCATCGGATGCCATGCCGTGAAAGCGTGCTGGAAGAGAGATGCAATGCGAAGTCCCCAATGGGAATGCGATCCGTAACGGGTATCAAGAAGCCTCAGGTATGAAATCGGAAATCGGAAATCGAAAATCGGAAATCGGGTCCAAATCGGAATCCATCATCGTATCGCATTAAATTCTGGGTGGCGAATTGACCAGCGTGCTCGAGCCGGACGAAATTAGACGCGTAAGAGGGGTCCTTGGACATGACGCGGCGCTTTGAGGTTGTGGTTTAAGTGGTATGGATGGCCGAGAAGAAAGCGGCTCCACTGAAATGAGCTCGACGAGTGGCGTCGGAGACACTGAAGCTGACGACACAACTATGTCTGTCAACAAGCTACGAAACAGGTATTAGGGGCTGGGAGGATATCGGTCACCTCCACTGCCTCCACCTGTGTCCGTGCTGTCGCCTTCAATAGTCTTTCGCCAATGCTGCGGCATACACACGCACACCAATGGGAACGCTTTGATGTCGCTGTCGCTTTCGGCGCGCGATTCCCGTCGGGGGCCGTTGCTCACGCCCGAGTCGCGCTGGACTGCTCTTCGTGCCTCCCACTCTTCAGCCGACTCGGTAAGTCTCACACCCGTAGCCCACCCATCGTCCCAGATGCCGACGACTTTGAGCATGTCTCCTCGCTCTAGCTCGAACTCATCGTTGGCCCGGGGCTGGTATGCCCAAAGCACAGCAACGGTATCATTCGGATGTATGTCGTCTTGGGAGTAATAATCTTTGAAGAATTGAAGCTGCTCAGATTGGCCCGAAGCGACTCCGTCGGGGCTTGAAAGGTTTCGGTCTGGATCTGACCCAGAATGTGGTGATGTGTGTTGGCTGAGTGCACCCAGCGCAGAATGGCTGGAAAGGGAGCCTTCGCGTTTGGGTAGATTTGCGGCGCGAAGATACGCGCGATGTGATTCTGGTGAATCGTACGGGTCGAGTCTGTCGTGGTAACCTCCCGCGTGGGAGTAGCCTCCAGTGTGGGAGCTTTGACGACCTGAAGAGCTGGAACCTTCGAGGGCCGACATGCGGGCGACGCGAGCACCGGGTATAATGGTGGGTGGGGGCGAGTGACCGTCCCCTCCGTATGTCATCGATGGTCTAACAGGCATTTGGCGGGTAGGCGATGGGGTATTGAGTATGCTATTCTGTTGACTCTGTTGACGCTTCCGGGCGAAGATGCAGCTAGCAATGATGAGTCCAAGGAGAAGAGCCGCGCCAAGAAGAGAACCGACGACAATGCCTGCGATGGCTCCTCCAGACAACCCCGAACTGGCGCCCCCAGCTCCTGCGCCCGTAGTCGATCCCGTAGGCGCGGCAGTGGTAGTGGTGGTGAAAAGGGGCGGCATCGTAGTGGTAGTAGGCAATTGGACACCGACACAGCGCGACTCGACGTCAGAGTTTACGCAGCATGAATCGGTCGAGTTCTGGGAGCTGGTTGCACAGAAGGCACAAAGTCCGGCGAGATTGTTAGAGAAACCGCATTCCAATGGCTCGTTGTCGACGGCCGGGGTGCATTTGCCGGTCAGCGCTTTGGCTGAGTGCTGGCACCGATCGGAATCGGCTCGAATCTGGTCGTTGGCATTTTTCCCTGGAGTGCCGCAGAAGGATGGTGTGGAGATTATGTCTTGCTCACTGATAGCGAATTGAGCCTGGCAGGAGTTAGCAATGGGAGCGCTTGGGAGCCAATGCTAGGGGGCATACGCAAGAATCGGCACACAAAGTCGGGACCTGGCTAGCGTTCTGGTTGCAGGTCGAAAGCGAGGCCTGGACCATAGCATTGCAGAGGAACGTGGTCGTGTAACGGGCATAGAGATTTGTCGTGTTGGTCAGGTTCACGTCGGAGCAGCCGAGGATGTTGATATATCTATAGTGGGTCAATGTTTGGGTCCGTGGAGAGGGTCACGGCGCGCGTACTTGTCTCGCACATAGTTTGTTTTGATGTAGTCCAGCGTCCGGTTGTCGAAGCTCCCTACGTCTGTTACGAAGGAGAGAAAGCCGCTGGGGTAGCTTCGGTTAGCAGATGGACGGATGATCCGAGTGAGGTTACACATACAAATCGGGTAGGTCGGTGCTCACGGAGGCATCGGCAAAGGCTGGACAGATGGTCGAGTTTTCCAGCGAGATGCACGTCTGGGCAGCGGCGGTGGCAGGCAGGGTGGTCGCGGCGAGCAGGGAGAGGACAAGCGACGTTTTGGTGATGCGAGGTTGCTTTTGGCGCTGGTTCCAGGGTTCGCGACGGACGGCGGACGGTTGGACCCTAGTGCAACGGTCCTTGGGCGCGCAGCTGTCCATCTGCGAGAAAGTCGGGACTGTCGGTGGGGGAGTCGACGAGGGCGAGGGCGCAATGGCAGTCGAGCGCGGGATCCGGCGGCCAGCAGCAGCAGAAGCGCGAGGTTCACGAGGCCATGCGAGGCGGCGGAGGTACGTCGGGGGCGGGCGTGGTATATAGCTTGGATTGAAACCTGGGCCCGAAGTGCTTGTCCGGCGGGCTTACAGGCGATTAGGATTGGTGGGCGGCGTGCAAGAAAGAACGACTCCGGGGTAAGAAGCTGCAACGCTGGCCGTGGAGGAGAGGGAAGAGAGCATGGGTGGATGCGCGAAGAGGGTGTCTCGGCAGGCCCTCTCTCAGCGAGGAAGGACGAAATAGCTGCAGCAGGGGTTTGCAGAGGCGGCCGGGGTGGTGATTGGCCGCTCGCGCCGCAGGGAAATGAGGGCGAGGGCCTAAAATTATCGTCGATAGTCGCCAGCGTCCCTGCGAAGGGCGTTTCAGGCATGCCCAGCGCTTTCGCTGCTTCATACCCTGCGCGGCTCTCATGGGCCGTCGCTGCTGGGGACGCGCGTGCCCGTCGTGGGCGCTGGTCACCGCCGGCGAGCATAGCAGACGCGCAGTATCGCCAGCGATGGCGGATGCGCGCGAGTCGTCTAGCTGTGCCTGATTCAGCGCCTGTGTGCCTCCATCTCACCCTCTAAACGAACACGGCGCCTCTAGCCACTTGACATCCGATGCCTATCTGACTTGTATCTGACTTGAATGTACATGTCTGACCTGCATCTGGCCAGCTGCAGTCCACGGCAGATGGTCGGCCCTCTGCTCGCAGCTTGCAAGGGAGACGCCGGCTGCAGCACGCAATCGCCCATCCATCCTTGCTCCGAGCTTGCATAGGCGCTCGTCGTGCTCCGGAAAGAAGGTATACCGTATGGAGTCGAATATAGAGAGTCCACCGCGGTGGGTCGCCAGCGTTTCCTCCAGAGTCCTAGGACTCCTGCGTACTTGCGGTACTGCAAAGCACGCGATAACAAATCTCCCGAATGGGAAGAGAGGGAAGTCGCTAGCGGAGCACCAATGACGAAGCCGCTAGCTCGCAACGAGCCGAAGCCGCCCGTCGATCTGGGGCCTGCGAAGCCATGCCATGTGGATATCGAGCTGGCCTCCCGAAATGCAGACCCATTTGGAAATTTTTTCTGGTCCTCGCAGACATCAGGCACCTGGTTGCGTCGTGTGCATCCAAACAGACTCTTGCTACGTACATATGTACATGGACATGCTGCTGCCCGCACACAAGGGTGTCCAGTGCCAGGCGAGGCTATCCCGCTCCCAGCTCTTTCTGGGTATTTGGAACTCTGGACACGGAAGCATGTTTGCCTCATCGGCCGGGCGGGAAAGGCTGAGATTCACATGGTGGGTAGGGTGGGTATGATTTGCGTTTGTAAGTAGCTCTGGATTCTCCAATGCATTCCAGCTGCGGATCCCTGTCACCTAAGCGAGCGACTACCATGCGAACACCCGTCGACCTCACGTCTGGCCAGGACCTCCATTAGGGCGCCCTGCTACCGTGCTACCCAGGTACGTCTCAGCTGCGACGCAAATGTCACCGCCGTCCATTTCAGCCGAACTGCTGTTCTGCCCATTGTCTTTGACATCTTGACACTGCTTGCTTGGAGTCGACTGCTCGAACGAGTCGCCGCTGCTCTCTCCAGTTTACCCGCATTGTCAAGATTCACCGACTGCTGAGCGCATGCGCAAGCTCTTTGAATCTGCATCCTCAGGTTTTGTCAGCGTGTCAATAGCTCCAGGCCTACTATACCTGTCACTTGCTACCCCGCCGTGGTGCTTGTCGCTTTTACGTGCCCGATCGGTCGGTGTCGTCTCAGACGTGATCCGTTTGACCTTCCAACCAACTGCCACATCATACTCTAGCAAGCCAGAAAACAGCCTCGCACGAACACACAGGATCAACTCCGTCAGCGTTCACCATCCTGCTTCTGGATGCCGACTCGGCCTTACTCCAAGGTCTCGAGGCCTTGCGGATACGGCCCACGTACACCGATTATGCAAACGCTCACGAAGCCACTGCTGCCCAACCACCATCAACCGGAGCACATCCCCTCTAAGACAATGCACGCTCTTCCTCCCCTTCCAAGACCTCCGCCAAGTATGTGTATATGTATCCATCCTACCGCTAGCGTCCCCGACGCCAGGTACCACCGACTCGTTTATCAATCTCGCGTTGTCACGATAGCGCCAGATGGATGCATCGCCGCTATCCGATCAAGCTGAAACGCCTCCAACGCCCAAAGGAAGCATCCGCCCCCATCAGCATCAGGTACCCCACCCCACCCGGCCACCACCACCACCCACGTGCAAATGTCTCGCCGACCACCGCTGCTGAAACCTTTTCTGGACCACACTCCGTCCGCGGTGGGTAGCGTCTTCCGGCCTGACGTATGTATGTAGACGTGCCTCGTATCGCACGACGCACAACGTGTGAATGTATGTATGTATCTATGTGTGTATGTTTGTATGTATGTACATCAGCAGCGTGCCAAACCGCGAGATTCCGTTCTCCTGCTCGTCCTAGTCTTGAACCTGCATTCTGCACATACATGCACGCGCACCTTCCCACGACCCCTACATACTACGCACCAAAATAGAATCCACAATACATCCATCCATCATTACCACACCACGTGCTTGTCCATACCACCTCCACCTTTAAGCTCCAGGGCTCTAGCTCCATACCAAATTCCCCGACGACCACCTAACCACCACCACCACCCGGAAATCGAAACACCTCCTCTACTCTACCCAACACACAACTCCCCCCAAACACATGTGCATACCCACCTTTTAAACACAAACCCACCTCTTAGCTCTTAGCAAAACAAGCACTCCAGTACAAAACTTTTTGCGCCCGCCCCGGATCGACACCAACCTGCGTTCCCGCGCCGCCCGGTGCGCTGCGTAGCCGCTGCCAAGACCGGATGGGGAGCGTTCCGGGCGGGTGTGCACATGTGTGTGTGTGTGGATATAGGTACAACTAACCAAGTCACCACTAATAACATACGATTTATTTTTTTCTACGGGTAGCTGGGTTTTGCGTTTTTGGGTTTGTGTCTATATTTGGGGGGGTTTTTTTCTTAATAGTGGTGGTGGTGGTTAGTGGATGTGTGGTGTGGTGTGGTGTGGTGGTTTAGTCTCTTCTTGGACAGAAAGACAAAAAAAGAAAAAAATAGATTAATTTTGAATGGTGTGAGGGTTGGATTAGAATTTCTAGATAGTGGTGGATGGTAGATTGAGGGTAGGAGATGCATTGGATAGAGGTGCAGCGGGGAGATATGAGATATGCCATGGGATGAAGGGACGTGAAGAGAAGTGCGGGACCATGTACACGCTGTATGTCGAAACGGTGGTATCAGCGGGTCCTGAGAAGTAAGCTTGCCAATGAACTTGTCTTATTACCTTACCTAGTAAGTATTACGCAGGCTGTCGTTAGAAAGATGAGCCCTATTGGAATGATGGTGTACGCATTTTATCTCAGGTCACTACGATGTAGCACACATACATTTCCACTCACGGAAAATAGATACCATGCAGCCTACTACCTCGCATGGTAAATCACTTTCACCCTCTCATGTTTGGTATGTTGCTCTGCTACTCATCATTGTTGGATTCGTTGCGTCTAGTTTGCCGTTGGCTGGAGTCGGCATGACCCGTACTGATCCTCACGACGTTAACTGAAAACATGAAAACATACCTCGCATGAAGATATAGGCAACATGGTCCCGAGCTTGTATGTGCTGGGAATGCATTTGTTTAAAGAAATTACTACACAGGAAGTTATTCGTGGCTTGTACGAAATATGTATATATATATCTCGTTTCTACGTATAGACCCACAACGCCTTTGGAAAGAACGAGATGATTTGTACTTTGTTGGCTCGATACAGAACTTTTCTTATTATCTGAAGGCAAATTCATGTTCACGTTCACGTTCATGGCGAGAATCATCGTTGCGATGTAACATATTGAATAGTTTTTCTTCCAGTACGTGAAATAATGCGAGACTGGTCATCAGTCCACATTCGAGAATCTATGGGCTGGTGGGAATACGGAAAAGTGTGTTTTTCCTCCTCGGACGTTCAGGGACAACGCTCAGAAATGAAAATGACGATATCGAGTCCGCCAGTGGGGTATGGCATGCATGCATCGATAACCAACTCGATTTATGCGAAACGATCACATCTTCGAGAAGCTGAAGTAGCGGTCGTGTGTACGATGATGGGAAGAGCCTCTGGTTGATCTGAACATCTGGTGCAAAGAAGGTGGTTGAGATTAACCTTGGTACCCGCCAAGAAGACTTGAGCCGAGTGATCCGGCTGTGATCCGGCTGTGATCCGGCTGTCTTCCGAGATGTCGTGGCTGCGAGCGAGCAACTGCTCAGTTCCAGTTTCGCGTCTCGGCGTTGGAATCAGCATTGCGATGCGCCAGGTTCTCGCGCGCAGCCTGTTGCAGCGTCTGGCTGTGCGTCTGCTTCTTCTGCTCTTCAAGCTTCTTGGCCAGGTCTCCAGTCACGGGCTTGTTGAAGCGGGCCTGGTGGTGATGACACCCGTTAGCCAACTCTTGCGGTCTACATCCAGGCCGTGGTCACCATGGGCCTGACCGCAGGCTTCCCGCTCTTGGACTCGACGCTACGCACCTCTGCTGCCGCTGCGGCCGCTGCACGGGGATCGTTCCCCCCATCGTTGCTGCTCCCACCTCCAACGGTGCGCCCGGGACCCGTGACTTTGGGCTTCGCGCTGCTCGGGCCGCCCTCGTTCGCAACTCGTGCTGGCACGGATGCTTTGGTCGCGGGCGCAGGAGCGGAGCCCAGCGTTCGGCCTGGGCCCTGGAAGTTCTCGTCCTTGGAGGACTTGCCGCAAAGGTTGCCCATGGGGATGGTGAATGGATGTCGAGTGGAGTGTGGAGTCGGCGAATGGGCGAGACGCGGAGGTGACAGGCCCACGGGCTGGGCGCGGGGGTCCGTTTGCTGCAGAGGCGGCACATGGACGTGCAGGCGCGAAGGGTTACATAACGTCGGGGCCTGGGCGACCCTTATTCACATGGTGTTGGTGTGCACGCCTGCAGCCACTGCCGGAGCCTCAAAACGGCGCGGGCTACGTCTGGAAGGCGAGTGTCTGGGAAACTCATCGCAAGCAGAGGAAATAGTGATACAGCTGGCGCGCAATGACGGCAGCGCATCAAACGGCCAATGAATGCAGGAAGTATGCCGATTAGTCAGGTCGGGCTAACGAAATGCGATCTCTCCGCCGCAGTGTCCGAACATGCCTACGAAACAACCATCACCGCAGGCAAGATCATTTTTCTCGAGCTATTTTCATGAGGAACTGGCGGGACACCAGTTCCAGTGCTGCAGAACCAGAAATCCGTTTACTTTAGCGTTTGGTCGGGAAGGTGCGTCGCACTGTGTCGTTTTGTGCACGCGAGCACCTTGATGTCCGGGACTCAGCCTGTATGACCTCCAAAATTTCAGACCTTCAATCTGCCCCAGACTTCTCAGATCGAGCCAGCATGGCTTACACGTTTCAAGGAAGCGACTGCGACTCTGCTTACGGCGGTGACGACCACTCCTCCCCCTGGATCCTATGCTCGCCTTGCCCACGCCGCTGGCTGGTTCAAAGCGCAATGCGAACGATGTCATATTGAGTGATTTCAAACCCACCGCCCCGGGAGCAGCCGCGGGGACACCTTCTTGGGCTGAGCATGGTGACCCAAGTGCCCCTAGTGCTCGTAAACCCAAGCCCGCCTGTCACTCCTGCGAAGACAGTCGCCCTTCCAAGCGCAAGGCTTCGGCTGTCAAAGTAGGCGAGTACCACAATGTTACTGCCGATCAACCTGTCTCGACCTCGGACCAACAGTTTCCGGATCTTTGTTTCGAGCAGTTCTGCCAAGGGTGCGATCTGGATACCGCCTCCTGCGACTCCCCTTGCGCGCTGCCGTGCCCGGGCGACGAACAGTGCTCCGAAGAAGATGTTTGCTGGGACCCTCACTGCGCAGAAGTTGCCTGCGAGGACCCGTGTGCCGACCCGGAGTGCACCAAATCGACCGACGTTGATGATCCATGTTTCTGCCAAAAGTGCGACGCTCAGCCGTGTCCGCTAGGGGACCCGGACAGCGAATGCCACTTCGCCCACTCGGCTCCCACTTCAGCAGGCACAATCTTCTGCTATGACGATACTCGGTGCCACTTCCAAGAGAGGCAGCATGGTTTCGATCCTCGTCTGTCGGGATATGAGACCTATCCCTGCTACTCTCAAGCTCACGACACAGTGAGCCATGGTCATGGGACTACCATTGCCTCCAGCGCAGCCACGCCTGCATTGTCTCCGGGTAACTACACTTCTATTGAAAGTGCATTCAGCAGTCATCCCTCTCCTATGCCAAACCTCCCGGCCAGTGCACAGTGCTACCTTAACATTCCCGGGGACCACTGTCACATCGATAACTCATGCTGCCACGGAGAGACCCGGGCCTGTGGCGACTGTCCTACCGCTCCCCAGGAACACCTCGATGTCTGGAATGCGTCCGTTGCAGAAGGCAACGGGTTGGCGAGCAACTTCCTGAACTTTGGGTTGCAATCCGGCCAACCTGGAACGTCTTTATCCGCTGCGCCTACTCATCCCGGCATGAACTTCTTCGACCACGGTATTAACGATCCTCTATACGGCTTCAATGATACCACATGGCTCCTTCCGCAATCTCACTACTCGGATGCCTTCCAGAGCGCGGGAGCCAAAAGTCCCAAGCCGGCTTTCGACATACCGACCACCCAGCTTGAGCTCAAACCCGACATACCCCTTCCCACCAGCGCGATTCCACTCAGCGCTGAACTCCATCCTGACCTCAGCCCACGGTCCTCGGCCATCTCTTCAGTCATCTCAGACCCTTCCAACCCCTGCATCTGCAAATGGCAACACGCCCCAGGAATCCTCTGCCTCGCCGCATTCTCAACCCCTGAAGCCCTCCACAAGCACATCAAAACCACGCACGTCGACCACTGCGCCCACTGCACCTGCCACTGGGAAGGTTGCGACGCCGCGACCAAGGATTTCAAGCAGCGCTCCAAGCTCGCGCGGCACCTCCTCGCGCACGCAGGCCACCGTCCCTACGCCTGCAGCTTCGCGGGTTGCACCAAGACGTTCGCCACCAACCAGGCGAAGGACAACCACGAGCGCACTCACACCGGGGAACGCCCGTATGTCTGCGACCGCTGCGGCTACACGACGACCACGCACACGCAGCTGCAGACGCACATTAGCGCCCTGCACGAGGGCAAGAAGCCGCATAAGTGTCGGTTCTGCGACTTCTCCTGCGCCGATAGTTCGAATCTTAGTAAGCACGAGAGGACTCATCAGGTATGTAACCGGATGGTACTTTTCCTCATCCTAACCTATACTTTCCGGACCTCGCCACCTGCCGATTCCCCATCTCTATATTTTGTTCTCTTATCCTCCTGGGGAGGTCCTTCCCTCATCCGATCTCGACCGTGATGTGATGTGATGTGACATGGCGACTAACGCACGACTAGACCCTGCGTCCTTACAGGTGCCCCCACCCTGGCTGCACCTTCAAGCCTGACTGCCGTTGGGAGAATTTAAAGAGGCATCTTCGACGCTCGGGACACTGTCCGGGGCTCCTGGTCGACGGCAGCGACGAGGCGAGGATGTATCGCGAGGGGGTGCGCCGCGAGACGGACGAGTGGAATAAGCGTGCGGGCGAGGGCGATCTGATTAGGTTAGGGAGGAGGAAGCGTGGGATGTGAGGGGTGTGTGTGTATATATAGGAGGAAGAGGTGATTGGTATGGTCGAATTGGGAGGGTTTCTTGTTTCTTGGATCAGCGAGCGAGTGCGTTGTGAGATAGATGGAGCTGGAATGATGGAATGATGGAACGATGGATGAATAGGACGGGAGATACCCTTGATTGACTGAGCGACTAGATTATTTAGCAGGGTCGTGCGGTTGTACAGTTGTACTGTTATACGGTCGGATGCACATGAACTTATACATACTTGTATATACGTCTCATATGAATACACATATTCACATATATCAATTTTCAAATTTAACACCAGGCCCCCACTTCAGTTCACGTCTCACCATACTTCATTCACTACCTCATTCCGTCTCCTCTGACACAAACTTTTTTCCGCCCAGCACGATACACCTCCGCAAACATACCTGAGAAGTGGGCATCTCACAGCTAGGCATCCGACGCTGAGCGACAGTGCCTAATTCCTTTCGTTGAGAATACCTAACACTTCACCCGCGCCCAGGCCTCGTGACGTCGCGTCCCCCGGGGCCGGCCACCGCGCTAGCTCGCGTCCCCGGCGCGTGAGCGCGTTCTCACTCGCACGTGTGCCCGCATCCGCCCTTGACATAAAGCCCAATCGGAGCCTTAGTGTCGCTCGTACCTAGATAAACTTCGCCCTCTCAGACGCAGCTTCACGCTGCTTGCTTGGCTACCCCTCTGGATTGGCCGTTTGCGAAGGCAGCTGTTGCAGCCTAGAGATCGACAGTCTACATACTCGTTATAGCTACATATCTTCAAGGGTCTGGTCCTTTGCACTGGAGACTGCGTCGGTTGGGGACTACGTGGTGCACGACTAGTTGGATATATACCTTCGTACGGGTTTGTATAGCACGGCGGCCTGTAGTCTCGGTTTGTACTGCATATATCCTACCACCCGCCTGTGCAAATACATAGGACCGCATTCCGCACCGGATAGCCGCAACGTGGGAAGCACCCAGCAGCAGAATAAGACACGACAAGGAAGCCATGTACGAGGAATCCGTGAGCGAGCCCGAGGACGTGCGCATGGCCAGACTGCACTCGCTACTCACCAAGACCAAGACTCCCCTGCTACCCGTACAAAACAAGAATCCACGACGCAAGCCAATTGTTTGCTCGCAGACAGAAGATTCCAGCCGTAAGCAGGTAACACCTCGCAAGCCCTGGGTGCTCGACACTCCCTTTCGCACCTCTCGTCCCATCAAGGATGCCACCATCTCAACGTCGGACCCTCCAATCGGACAGCGCGAGGAATCTCCCTCACCCGCCCCCCAGTTCATCAGTACGTATACATACATGCATACATACATACATATCCACACCTCGCTAACGCCACCAGAACCACCCTCCTCCCTCCCCCTCCGAATGGCGCACCGCCGCCCTCCTCAACTACCACCACCACCAAACCTCCCTCCCCACCACCCACCCCCTCCCACCCCCAAGCCCCGCCCCGCCTTCCCCCTCCTCTCCCTCCCCCCGAGCTCCGCTCCACAATCTACCACCACCTCCTCGTCTCCTCCGACCGCCTCCTCCCCACCTGGCGCGGCCCCCAAAGAGCCACCCGCCAGCAGGCCAAAATGCACACCGCCATCCTGCTCACGTGTCGGCTCGTGCACGCCGAGGCCACGCAGGTGCTGTACGGCGAGAACGTGTTTGACTTTGGGGAGCTGTGCAATCGGCCGGACAACTTCTCGGGGCGGTTTTTGGGCAAGATCGGAGCGAGAAATGCGGGGTTGATTCGGGTTGTGGTGGCGGAGTATGGGGCTGCGGCGGAGGAGGTGTGGATGGTGATGGAGAGGAGGAAGAAGGCGAAGGCAAAGGCGAAGGCGATGGAGGAAGGAGGGGAGGAGGAGAACGGCGGAGACGCTCAGAGCGACACACCACCCCGCGACCTCAAAGCCGGCGCCCACCTAACCGTCTCCTACGTGCGCACCTTCCTGGGCAAATGCGGCATCGCGCTGAAAAGCCTCCGCGTGCTCGCCGTCAGCCTGGCGCCGTACGGGTGCGACCAGGCGACGGGGGAGCTGCTGCGGCTCGAGGACGAGGCTGTGCGGTCGAACGCGGGGATGAGGGGGAAGTGGTTGGAGGGGAAGAACGAGGCGGGGAGGTTGGCGCGGATGGCGGAGGGGATTTGCGAGAGGGAGGGGGGTTCGCGAGGGCGAGGTATTGGGAGGATGTTGATGGGTGGATTGGCGTGGATTTTAGCCCGCCGTCGTCGGGGAGGGAGTGGCTTGTGTATAAGGGGGTGAGGGGGAAGGAGGATGGGTTGGTGGAAGAGGGGATGGGGAAGGGGAAGGGGAAGGTGGATGAGGGGGAGGAGGGGGAGATGATGGGGTTTTAGGGGAGGGGGAGGAGGAGGCGGATGGTGGGAAGGAACCTGATGCTGAGTAGGCTCGACGTCGGGTGCTGAGAGGGGTAGTGTGTCGAGGACTTATACATACTACGATGTGGATGTATGACTTTTTGGGTGCGGAGAGAAGGACTACGTTGGGAGCTTGCGTTCTTCACGGCGTGGATACACAGCGTTGTGCTTCTAAGGCACCTACAATCTTTTTTACCTTTGCAGAGTATAATCATTATGCCGGTGATAAATGATTCTTCCAGTTGTGAAAGAGTGACGACCATATCAAGCTGTTATGCGAAGCAAGTAACTGCCATGCCCAACATTCCGCCATCGAGGATGCATCTGATTACGCACTCCTCATTTAGCACAAGCAGGCTATCAGCAACCAATACCCGAATAAGAAGTTTTGTTCCAGAAGTAACTGCCCATTTCAACACAGCACAGGTTTCCTTTCTGGTGATATCCAAGTCAATACTATAACGTCGCAGCAGTGCGTCAACTACCCGACCTGCCCACCATCACTCGTTTAGCGTATAGTGGATCCAGAGCTTTTATTGAGTGGGCATGTAACCATGTAGAGGGAGATGTCTTCGGTGAAAACAGCGAGGATTCGAAGAAGTTCTTTCACTAGAAGTGGTCTTTGAGAATGGAATTACTGTTTGAGAATGCCCCGAGATAGATCTCACTTTCTAGCCTGGGTCTCATCGATTATCGCAATAGTCTGATTAGAGATCCTATGAGGGAGAGGGGAGAATGTCTTTTGTAGGTCTATTGTTCGCGGCTCACCAGTTCAAGAATCCTCATGTAGACAAACGAACAAGGAGAAGTCTGAAACTCCACCAGATGCAGTATCTCTCGAGGAAAGAAACACTCAATTTCCATATCTAACACCGAGAATCGACAACTTCACGGCACTCTGAGTCCCGTACACTCTCCAATACCTTTAATAAGAAACTCATGCATTCAGTTATCAAGACATGCTTCGATGTCCTTCTAAGCACTCGTCTCCTTCCTGAGTCAACATCGCATTTCAGCAGTACTATGCGCACCATTGTACCTCCATCTACCCAATGTAGCACCAGATTGTATCTATCTATCTATCCATCTACACATCTACACATCACCAGTAAAGCAAACTCACCACTCACACCCTCACACCAAATTAGACACCATATTTCCTACGCTTCATAGCCCCAAACTGAACTACAGTATAAACGAACAAAACACACCACCCATTCCCCTTACCTCGATCAATAAAGCACGCAAATGCATGGCATGTATCATACAGGCTGCCAATGTTCACACGAGAAGCGATATAGAGGTGGAATATACGTATATTACATGCCCCGTTCACTTCACCGCTTATGGTTTGGTTTGGGAGTGGGACGATGAGAGGTGGAGTAGTGCGGTATAGACGTGGTTTTACATATATATAAAGGGTAGAAAGATAGAATGAGGGGGGTGGAGTGGTCATTCCGTGGGGTAGATGCTGGAGTGTGAATCTAAATCTGAATCTGGGTCTGGGTCACGATAGCGGTGTTTCTTTCTACGGGCGTGGTCTGGATGACCGTATATGTCTCTTTCAGACATTATGGAAGGAGTGTGGGTTGTAAAAGAAAAGAGAAAGTATATATATTTTGGCGGGCTATGCGGTGGGTAAACGGCGTGGAGTATGAGGAACGAAAACGCGTATGTATGATAATCAGAGAGAAGAGAGACATGGCTCACCGAAACCAGCACCACCGCAATGAGAAGAACCTGTTTGTAGCCATCTCACTTTCGACTCCTGGCCTCTTTGCTATCCTACCTGGATTCAAAACCCCAGCCGCCGCACCGCCCTCGCGTTTCGCGAGAATGACTCACTCTCCCCACACAGGGCTGGATTCGCGCTCCTCGCGCCCAGCACGTAAGAAGCGTCGTCGAGATGGGATGGATTGCCCTCTGAAACGCGGCTGCCTACGTACATGCCGTCTATATACGTATGTACACCAACCGCGTTGCCAGCCAGCCACGCGCTCACGGGGTACTATCATCGCATTCGACGCATCGCGCCTCTGACTCTAGGCAGCAGTGCACCGACGCCCGGTCGAGGCACGGATGGAAAAGCTCGAACAGTACACACACGTATTCCTTGCGCGACCCGGGCCATATGGAGATATGTATACGAGGGAGGAAGGAAGAAAGAAAGAAAGGCAGAGATTACGCGTGAGCTGGGCGGTGAGGCCTCCTCTCGTCTAGACTCGACGTACGCTCACACGGCATCCGGGACGAGGGGACCGCGGGGACGAGGGATGAGGGAATGAGCTGGCTGTTGGGTGTGGCAGGAGTGAGGGACAGACGGACGGGGGGCAAGATAGGACGGATGGATAGACAGAGCAAGCTGGCATCCTGCCGGACAGACAGAAAAGTTGTACTTGGTTTTTGCGCCGGGAAAAAAAATTTATAAAAAACCCCTGTATCAAAACAAACACCGGTATGTATCATATGGAGGGTTTAGCTGTAACGCTGCCGTACCGTGCGCTGCGCTGCCATGCCCTGCCATGCGCTGCCCTGCTCTGCCAGCAAACAGGTAGGCAGACAGGTAGGCAGATAACGAGAGCCTGGCGCGGATGGTGCAAAATACAGGGCGCCTTGCCAGCGACGTGGTCGTGGAGCCACGGTGAAGCTATTCTGGCGGGCGGCTATGGCCAGAATTGCGCCCACAGCATTGGGGGAAACAGGTACGGGATGACGCACGAGGCTCCGCCCGCTTGCATGCTGCGTGTTTGCTGCGCCAGTCGTGTTGCTGGGAAAAAGCCTGTTGCCGTGGTGCTCGCTAACTAACTGAGCAGGCATTCGGACTCCTGAGCCATGAGTCACCCACATTGTATTTTTGACCGCCTACCGCCTACCGCCTACCGCCTGCCACCTCCCTGCCTTGCGCAAGAATTGGCCTCCTGGTGTTTATTTTGCCTTCTCTTTCCATGGATCATGGCAGGATGGGAGGACACAGCCAGCTGGCGATTGCCACCGCCCGTGGATGCGATTTGCTTGGTCCCGGGGCGAGCATTGTGGGAGTCATAGCTGGAGCTGGAGGGGCACGAGGCCGGGATCCAGGTCTCTGCGTTGGCGACAGCGTTTCGTCGCGCATGAGGTCCAGGCGCTTGATATGGAATCGCAGTGGCATTGGTCACATGTTTTGGACCGAATTGAATGGGCAGCACCCCAACAGATTGTCTGACACGGCGGACGTTGAGAGGGACGCGCCGCCCGGACTAAAGCGGATCTATCGGACTTCCGCGATGCTGTTCAAGTGACATGTCAGGAAACGGAGGAGATGCCAGATGGGATGTTCAGGTGAGAGAGGGAGAGGTCCGCGTCGTCCGAAGGGTTCGCCACGGGAAGCGCGATTCAAGGAGTCGCCGTCGTGGTCCAGCCGTCAAATAGGTAGATGATATTGATATCATGTGATGACGGTAGACCCGTCTGCACCGCCACAGACCCTGACGCGTAGCGTCTTGAGCGGAGCGTAGCCCAAAGCACACTAGATGATGCGACTTGGCAGAATATTTTAGGATTGCAGTTATGCAGCTAGAGCGGCATTGCATATGTATGCTCTCAGCGACTCAGCCAACACATCAAACGTGGCTTCCCGGTCGATATGTGAAAGCTGCAAACGCTCGCTAAGGCTGCAAAAGCGATACGTACTGCGTGAACCCGAGTAGGGCTGCGTCTTGGCTTGGCCAGGCCAGAGGAAGGGCATGTATCCCGAGAGAAAAAAGCACTATCTGGTACCGTCGGAGCAACGTTCCGCCCGGTAAAGTTTCTGTGGATGCAATTCAAACGTTGACGCGGCCATTGCGCATCCGTTGAGGAGGATCGCAACAGTGCGTGCGGGACGCGCTCTCCAGATAACAAGTTGCGATATCGCGGTGAGACGGAGCCAATCGCGCTACTACGGGTAGTGGAGCAAACAAAAGGCGAGGAACCACAACCCGTCAGCTCATGTTGATCGACCAGTGCACTGCTTTACAAATGCCAATGTCAATTTCGTTGGCTGATCCGAAGCCAGTCAAACGATGATGAAACGAAGGCACATGTCGTTGAAGCCCACGGAGCCCATGTCAAAAGCATATTTTGGTATTGTATTTGGTCCCTAGGCATCCAACAATGCACAAGGCAGCGGTGCCGAAGAGTCAGAGGAGGGCCCTCTAGGCAAGATGAGCTGTCGAGGCAGAGCGTACGTGCTGTAGGGGAATTTTGGCGTTGAGCCTGTGTGGGCTCGGTAGGCTGGAGTCCGTCGAGCGCCACAGGGATAGAGATGAGACGGGGGCCAATAGGGGAACCCGGAAGGGTGGAAATTCGCAATGATTGTGCGCCAAGATTTCGAAGAGAGATTGCAAGGGTGGAAATGGCGGCAGAAACACAGTCAAGCAGGAAGGCTTCATGCAGATTGCGGGTCATGGCGCTCCGTATTAACCAGTGGTCGATTCGACGTCGGTCGAGGAAACCTGCTTCGAGACAAGCCTGGCGGCGCACTGGGGATGGCAACTGGGGATGGAGGCCTGTCCGCTGTGTTGTTCGCTACCTGTGGTCGAATCAGGGGCGCGTGGCTGCTGGAAGCTGCAGCAGCGGGGCCCATGTCGTCCAGCGACGAAGCGGAGTGGAATGACTGCTCATCATGTTCAGAGTAGCGGTAAGTAACGGTGCGGGCCAGCGACAGCAGCATGACCCAGGTAGCGACTTCTGAGACATTATCGAAGAGAAAAATTTTTCCCTGTGCGGAGATTGCTGCGCGATCCAACCGCAGTACTCGGGGAGGCTCACGGTGAGCCCCAAGCGGGCTCAGACATGGAGTGCGGCTCTTGTCGCGAGGGCGAGCGTTTGGCAGGGCATCCCGGCGGTGGCAGGCCAGCCGTTGGGAGGGCGAGTCTGGTACGCTACGCTGCCTTCCGCCGGCAAGACTCCAGATTCCACCCCTCCGCGACGCCGGCCCAGCTGTTTGCGAAGCTAGCGACGTCGCGCTGGCGCAAGCGCTGATGGGAATGTTGGCCGAGTTGGGGGACATTGGGACATTGGGACATTGGGCTCTGGTCTTCGGCGGCCGAATGAGTCCTCGAGCCCGTCCCGCGTGGAAGGAGTGCCGCCGGGGCCAGCGGGCAGCCTTTGACGACACGGCAGGTCGGTTGCATTCGGTGCGCACAGAGCGCATTGACGAGTAGCCACGCTGCCTGACGTTGGATCTCCCTCGAGAGTGGAGCGCGAGGTCCTGTTACTTGGGAGACGCAACGATAGCACGGTGCCGGGGCAGCTGAGCAAGGAACACAGGAGAGCGTAGCCCAAGCGTGGCACAGCGCCCGGGAGGAGGGCAGTGTGGGCAGCGGGCAGTGGGCGATGGGCCACGACGCAAGACGGTGCTTACACAGACCTGCCCAGTCTGTCCAGTGTGTCCAGGGCCGGATATTTGGGAGGCAGAATGGCAGCAGTGGGCGTTTTGGAGGCTAATATTACCGCGGCCATACATACATCACATAACAAAAACAGACGAGCCGTACGAATGGGACACGCACGGCGAGTGACGGCGCTGCCCTCCGGTTCGCATCCGATGCCTACTGCACATGGCCGTATCTATGTACCTGCTGTAGGTACGTACTGGCCAGTATGCGTGTGCCCAGTCGCTTTGGGCACCCATGGGAGGCGAGCAGCGAGCAACGAGCAGCGAGCAGCAGCAGCGCCCACGCCCGCCGCCGCGCGACCAGCCACTCGACAGGTGCCGCAGGGAGGCTGAGGCGCCAGAAATACACGCTCGGGGTCGCAGCACTGAGCACTGGCTAGGGGGGAAGGTACGGTAAGTCAGACCCATGGAGGAGGACAGGCGATCGGGGGGCGGGCAGGGGAGGGGGCTCCTCTAGTGTACAAGGGGGAACATGCAGGCAGGTCCTTGTCAGGCTGCCGTCGCTTTCGCCCGCGGGCGGAACCCAATACAATGCGTCTGAGTACATAACCTAGCCGGGCCCGCCGCTTCGCGCACACTCTCCGGGCCACTCTGTACCAACACGATATTACCAAGCACCTCACCACACCGCGACCCAGGATCCTGAATCTGGATCCTTCTGGCATTTTCGAGTAAAAGAAAACCACAGAGCTCAATGTTTTGTCGACAGACCGCCTTTTCTTTCTCTCCTGCCGTCGAGCTTTCCTTCCCATTCACACACACCACCCGACAACGACACACGGACGGATTCCGCCAACGGTGAGGCCGCTTCGTAAATCCCCAGCTGTGCGCGCCTGCTCCTCCCTCTACATCCACCCGTCTACCTACCTCAATCACCCACAATCGCCATGAACTTCGCCCCGCCGTACACCAGCGCCGCCCCGCCGGGCTACATGCCCTACGACAGCTACCCGCACGGTCGTACGCCCCCAATGTCGCCTGGTCCCGGCTACTACTCCCCCGCTACGGCGCCCAGGGCACCTCGCCATCGCCGCACGCCTCGCCAAAAGTCCAGGGCCACTCGCGACGCGCCTCGCACGCCGTCCCGCCCCAGTACAACACGTACGCCTCGCCGCGCGCCGGTGCCATGCCCTCTTACAACTCGCCGCGCTACTACCCGACGCCGCAGCGCACGCCCGAATTTGTAAGTGGTTTTTATGATTACGCTCGGACGAGCCGGCCACGCCGCGACTCGGACGCGACGCCCCTCAAACGCTCTCATCGTGAGAAGGCTCGTCGTCCGTCGGTATCAGCGCGCTACGTGCACACCAAAGACGTCTATGGCGATTTCGACCACGAATACGCGCGCGATCCACCGCCGCCGTACTCACGCCATGCCACGTACGGTTATGCTGATTACCATGTTCGCCACCAGGTCCCAATCTATGAATCAGAGCCAAAGGCGAGCCGTCCACGACGTGCGTCTCACACTCAAAGCCGTCCGCAGCCGCAGCCAACCCCGAAGCGGCCCGCACCAGCCACCAAGACGGCAGCAAAAGCAACCGAAGAAGACGCGCGCCGCGCCGGTATCCCCGCTGGCTATTCGTACAAGAATTGGGACCCGACTGAAGAGCCCATCATGCTGTTGGGCAGCGTCTTCGACGCAAACTCCCTCGGCAAGTGGATCTACGACTGGACTGTGTTCCACTATGGACCAGCAACCCCCTTGGCTGAGATGGCGGGCGAGCTCTGGCTCCTCCTCATCCAGCTCGCCGGCAAGGTCAAGCGTGCCGAAGAGACCATGCCCAAGATCCGTAAGAAGGAGAACCACGAGATGGTCGAGGACTTCCTCGAGAGCGGTGAGCGTCTATGGATCCGCTTCGCCAAGCTCCTCAAAGTATGCGAGGACTACATGTGGAAGGCGGCCAAGAAAGAGACGGGAGAGAAGAAGCCTCTTGCTATGGGCAAGAACAGCGGCTGCGAGTTCGTCGACTCCATCTTCGGTCGCGACCGCGAGCTCGAGAAGACGGAGAAGCTTATGACTGGCATGCGCCTTTGGAGCATGCGCTTTGATGCGAACTGCGAAGAGATCCTTCGCTACCCTTCTGCCTAGACGCTTTTGCGCCGGCGTTTTGTCTGGGTGAGGACCATGTTATGGCCTTCCGATTGTTTACTGCTCCTGTTCTGTTTGCGTGCACTTGTCTTTGCTCTTACTGCGAGATACCCGTGCGTCATTTTCTTGTTTTTAATGTAATTCTGGCACTGCATTTTCTGGACGATCCCACTGTACTATTAGGAGGAAAGCATTGGGCGGGTCACCGGAAAAGTCTTCGTTTACGATTCCCCCTTCCTTTCAATCGTTATGGTTTTCACTGGTTTCTTTTCTGTCTGGCTGGCATCAGAGCGGTCCTCTGGGTGCTACTTAGATACACGGGCTTAGAACAGCTCATTGCGGCGACTGCAAGGTCAAAACGATACCACATTTTTTTATCTATCAATTCAGCAACTATTCTACACCATTCAAAACTTGATCGTCTTCAGATTGACCCTGCTCTGCTCCCCACGGAACGCACTTGCCTCCTTGGCCTGCACCTTCCACATGGCATGTGAAACATCGGCAGGAACGGTACCTCACATTGGTCTCATGCCACGGTTCCTTTTTCGCCATCTTGCTTCTTCTGTGTCACCACACTTTACAAATTACAGCTGCCCCCTCGCTGCGATAAAAAAAACGATGCCCGAGCTGCGGACGACTCATAGCCCGGCTACGCCTCGTGCCGTGAATGCCGCACCCTCATACGCCTCTGCGCGATGTCATCACAGTCATCCATGGCCGTCGTGAGCCAACGGGCGCTTGCATATCCGTTTTCGCATCGCTATTGGCGAACACCCTGCCCTCTGCCTTGCTTTCAGCGCGCGGCGCGTACGTATGACACTTCGCATCAGCCTTACGCACTGCATGGAAGGCTGCGGCGAAAGAAAACGTGGGCATCCTTCGAGATTGGTCTTCAGCTTCACCCATCTTGCTTCTTCCCGTGGTGGGCGGATGACGAGAGCGCGGTGATGCGGGCCGCAGGACACCAATCGCATGCTGGCCGTTGGCATCTGAGGGTGTGCGACGCACAAATGGCCCGTCGCTGCCATTCGACGCTTACTTGCGCCTGCTGATGCCATCTATCGATGCGAGTGCTCTGCAATCTACCACACCAGGATAATGCGACAAAATTAGGCGCGACTTCTACCTTTGGGCACAGCGAACGCAAGATGCGGGCGCATCGTGTGCTTGGGAAGCGCCACTATTGGTGTGATGTAGGTAAGATATCATCCCGTGTCATTGGTAACCCGAGACGGGCATCAACAGAGGAAGATGGTGTATGGCTCGTCTTACGCTCGCCTTGGTCTCAGCCTCGCCTCTGATATTATTTGGGACCCCAATCTCTTCCAATCTATAGCTCTTACCCCTAAGACGGGATCGCACGGATAACCAGCTAGGCGTTGAGGCTCTATAGGGCGTCCAAGGTGATCCATGGCAATATCACGCACTTGCTTCTTTGAATCCCGAATGGGGTGGTCGATATGATGCGGCAAATGATCCTTCGACCCAGTAACGGTCCGATACGGACAGCCCCTTACGCATTTCCAGGCAACAGTGTTTGGGATGCTGCATGTGAACGCGGTTCCTGCTTCGAACGGCAGCCCCCACCGCACGAAAAGCAGAAGGCTGGAACGGACGAGCGGGATTATCGTCACACAGAGGCCGTCAAGACCGACCCGCCGGCAAGGGTATTCGACTCCGTGGGTAATAGGGAGTCGAAAGCGAGGGGTGTACCAGCTGATCTGACGAACGCCTCTTACCAACAGGACTCTGTACGCGCAGCGGCAATTGCCACTGACGCTTCGAGGTACATCTCCGAGGTCCATATCAATGCCGGGATTGAGCTCGTCCAAGCATTGCTGCTGGAAGCTGTGCGACGACATCTTGTGCTCCGCAGATGACCTCCCCATTCCTCGCTGGCTCCCACGATTCGGAAGATGCGCGACGCTGGGTCCATTACGTACGACAATTGGGCGCGAATACAGAAATCAGTGCTACTTTGCTAGAATGGCGTGGATTCTCCAGATGGTTACACTTCGGACACTTGTCCATCTATCATGTTTCGCAGGGATAATGGCGGTCCCACGCGACATGGTTCGCATATGGAGTTGGAGCGTTCACGCACGGGACAAGCCAATACCTACAGACGGGCCGGTGGCCAATGTTTCGAAACGTTCTTGCTTAGCATCCGTGCGTTCGCAGCTCCACGGACCATGACGAAAGCCAACCGTACGCCCACTTTTACCCCGCAGAGGGTTCCTGTTTGCTCAGCGCTCGACGACCTCATCGCGACGCGATGCGATACGATGCTCAGACCTGGGGGTGAATCGATGATGTAACAGTCACGCGCAACATCATGCTCTCCGCATTCCCAGCCCTCTCATGTTTGCATTCAGACTCCATTCCTCGGTCCCAGCCGGTGCATCTTGACAGCGGAGGAACGCGAACCAATCCCGCCGGATTCGTGCGGGCCGCATAATGGGTCACCAGGCCATGCAGGGCATCTTCCTGGCATGGGTGTTGGGAGTGCGCCTATTCCTGCTCTTTACGTTGACGGAGGACTCCGTAAGCGCTTTGCCTTGCTCCACACGATCGAGCGATAGGCGTGATAACTCAGGATAGATGGACTGTAAACGGTGGAGATGTGATTTGGGAAGCTTTCATGCATTGCGCGGTCGGCACCCCTACACAGCATCACCTGCGCAGTCTCGAAACGCTGTGTCGCATCTCCCCTCCACCCAGCCACAAGATTGCAAAACCCTCGGCAAGCAGACGAAGCATTTTATTATGGTTACGCGTAGGTACACGAAGCCATTCTGGTTGATACAAATCTCGCATATTCTGTTACGACCGCTACGGCGATCTGTCCGTCGTGTCTCAATGGGGCAACCCAACCTCACCCTTCGAAGCGGGGTACCTGTCAAACTTTCCACGTGCCGGATGATCGTCTCCGTCCTGTCAAAAGATAGGCGCCGGCGGCTGAAAACACGCTCGTGCATGACTTGGACCCGCGAATAAACGTGCGCCGAATCAGTCGCTGCATTGCACTGGGGGGTTGCCAAATAGTCTACCTACCGGTACATACTTCCCGACCCAGCAGATGCGTGGATGCATACCTACATACATGCCGTAGTTAATTTCATCCACGGCGAGGGTGGCCTGCACCGCCGCTATACTTACATACCGTACATACATACATACATACATACCACACCTCGTGGGTGCACAGCGCCCCAGCGCCCTAGCGCCCAGCTCGCGGCACCGTTTTCTTAATATAGAGGTTATGTATGCTGCGCGCGCGACGACGACAGGGTTGCCCACGTACGTACCGTACGTACTTGGACTAGGTAGTCTACGCACTTACTTACATGCAGCTGACACAGCACTCGGCGAAGCAGCGCTGCACCTGCAAAGGGAAAACGTGTGGGTGCACGGCAGCGCGGCGCTGAGCTGAGCTCAGCACATGTGTGGATATAGGTATGGATGTATGGATGTGTGTGTAGGTGTGTACGTTTCGGAACGATGGAGCAATGTACCTGGTACCGTCTTACCCGACGCGACACGATCCTTTTATTCACTCAGCGCTGTGCCTGAATAGAGTGGAGTGGAGAGGGAGGGGAGGGGAGGGAGGGAGGGGAAGGGTGGAGAGTAGAGCACGGCGTCGAGGTAGTCTAGTGGGGATATTCATCCATCCATCCATCGCATCGTATCGCTTCGCTTCGCTGGACTACCTATCTACTTACGTACATATATATCATCTGTACCGTCTGTGCCAGTCAGGTGCACGCAACATAACACAGCATAACACAGCACAACCTTGGAATCTCCGAGGGATGTCGGATGCAGATCACGGGATCAGCAGCGTACATATGTATATATATACAAACATATATATACACGTAAAGTAAAGTAAAGTAAAGTAAATACTCTACATAAATGCGCAGTCCTTTAAACGCTTTCAAGACAGGCCGATCAAACCCCCTTGCACCGCACCATTCACGCGCCGACAACAAGCAAAGTGCGACGAGACTAGACTAGACTAGACTAGACTAGACCGTTGGAAGTGAGTGCAAATCTGCGCCCGAGGGGGTGGGTAGGGGGTATCTTCGTCTGGGCATGTATATATATACTCACATATGGATGGATGGATGGCGTTGATGCGGTTGGTGCGTTTTATCGCTTTTGACAAGATAAGACAAGATAAGATAGATCCTTTGAGCGTTGGGGGTGGGGTAAGTAAGCTGTAGGGGGGCTGGCGGGTGGATGGGATGGGGTGGGATGGTTGGACGTTTGTATATATGTATGTACAGGTTGATCGATGTGCGAGGGCAGAGGGCGGGTTGTTAGTGAATTTGCTGGATTTGCTGGAATGGTGGATAGTGGCTATATATATTCTTCTCTTTCAGCTCCCCGGATATATATGTATGCATGTTAATATTAATGTCAATGTTAGTGTCAATCGCTATATATATCTATATATATATACACATGCAGCAAGCAGGTGAGTAAGTAAGTAAATAAGTAAGTAAGTAAGTATATAAGTAACTACATACTTTTACCCACAGGATCTATATACCCTATAAGGTAGGTTCGCTGTGCTGTGCCATGCCATGCCATATCATGTAATACACGTGCCTACCTTATTTTATCTTGCCTTGCCTTGTCTTGTTGCCTAAGGTTTCGATTTAATTTATTCGCTTGTGTATAGACGAGACGTGGTGGTGAGTGGCTAACAGGGAGGT
Source organism: Pseudopithomyces maydicus (assembly GCA_026873275.1). Lineage (NCBI taxonomy): Eukaryota > Fungi > Ascomycota > Dothideomycetes > Pleosporales > Didymosphaeriaceae > Pseudopithomyces > Pseudopithomyces maydicus. The sequence continues at coordinate 162,794 of JANTUC010000010.1, read as the reverse complement.
GAGAATATATATCTCAGGTGTGGTGTTAGGGGTATATTGGGGGTTGTTGTTTAGTGGTGAGTATATATTGTTATTATTTAGTGTTTTGAGAAAAAGCAGCAGCTGAGCAGGGGCTGACTGACTAAATGAAAATGCTTAGTAGGAAGTGGTGAGTATAATGGATATAATATAGCGTGTAAAATACATAACTAAGAGCGGAAAAAGAAAAGAAAAGAAAAATCCAGGATTATAGTTATGTTTTGGTTTTAAGAACAGATATTAAAAGCGATTAAGATGGCCGTTTTAATTGCAGTAGTGGGGGAGGCAGATAAGGACTGGATACGAGGAGGGGATAGACTAAAGTTAGGTATAGAGAGTGTATAATAAGTAAAGGTAGATATGAATAGTTTAATAGATCTTAGCCATATAGTATATATTAGTTATAGATATATCTCTTCCAGTAGAAAGTTTTTTTCTCTAGATAGTTTAGGTATCCTATGTAGTTTCTATATCTCTGAGGAGCTGTTGACTTTATAATAAGTTGTAGTACTTAGTTAGTCTATAGGACTATGGGATCATTAAAAGAGAAGATTTTACTAGATAGGATATATATAACGAGTCAATAGGTTTTTAGTAGTTACAAGGATAGAAGATTATTAGTGTGTTTTTATAAGAGAGTGCTTGTAGATTTTTAACGTGTTCATATGAACGATGTAGGTTACGCATCTACCTATAACCATGTGTATAGAATTGATTTACTTTCTATCATGTAAGACATCGATGGTGTAGCTAGAATGGAAGGTGTATGCCGTTCGGGAGATGCCTATTTTTTGGGTTTATCTTTTACCTACCGTGAATGAAGAACCAGAAGGATTTATCAAAACTGTTTTTTTTTTGGTCTTTGGACAGAGTCTCGGTTACTTGGTGAGAGGAGTAAGTTCTGGGATGTAGTTCTCGGTGCTGATGGGTGTATACACGTACTGGAGATGAAGAGTTGTTGTGAGGGGTCAAGTGTGGGTTTGGGTGGTTATTTGATTGATGGTGGAGGGTTGAGGTTGAGATTAATTGAAGCTAGAGATGGTAAGGATGAACCACTAGCAAGTGAATTAGGACTTTCCTATGTCCCTTGGTAGAAGGGTTGAGACACCTTCATGATGTACATCAAATTGCAGTTTGATCAATACCAGTCTTCCATTTTCACGACATCACCGCGCAATTCGAACCGTCACCTCACAACCGCAGCATACCAACAACTGCCCAAAAAATCATCATATCATTCCGCATAACCCATTCCATCCCATCCCATCCATCCATCTATATAACCCATCTTTTCCACATCTACACCCCGCCATATCCTCTCATCTTGTAATCTCTACCTCCCCGCCTTCTCCGCAGCCCTCAACTCGGCCTCCACCTCCGCAACAACCACCTTCCTAATCCCCTCAAACCCATCCGCCTTCCTCACCAAGCTCACCCTCCTCGGCTTATCCTCCAACCCCTTAAACTCCTCCGGCAGCACCTTCTCCGCGAAATACGCCCTCTCCTCCGGCAACGCCTGCTCCACCGCGTTGCTAAACTTGGCCGGGTGCGCCGTCGCCAGCGAAACGTGGTGGGTCGACGGCGGGCCCTCGACCTCGACATCGCGCAGCGCGGCCGCGATGCCGATGGCCGAGTGCGGATCCAGGACGTACCCCTTGGACTGGGGCGCGTGGAAGATGGCCTTTATGGTCGCCAGGGTGTCTGCGTCGCTGACGCGGTACGAGGAGAAGTCGTGCTGGGCGGCGGTCAGGATCTCGGCGGCGACGGCGAAGCCGCCCTTGGCCTTGAGGTCGTTCAGCCAGTTGCGCACGTGGTCGCCCGCTTGGGCGCGCCGCTGCGACACCGCGTCCGCCGAGGTGCTGTATACCTCGTAGGCGAGGAACCAGAGGAGGCGCTCGAAGTTGGACGACACGAGGATGTCCATGGCGGGGCTGAGCGTCTCTTTGACGCCGGCCTCGTGTGCCTTGACGCCGTCTGCGGGGAGCCCGCCCTGGGCCTCTTGTCCAAATACGGGGTGCTTCTCGTAGGCGCCGGATTCCCAGAAGCGGTGCAGGATGTCGTTTTCGTTGGTGGCGATGACGAGCTTCTCCGCGGGCAGCCCCATGCGCTTTGCGAAGTAGCCGGCGAGGATGTCGCCGAAGTTGCCGGTTGGCACGACGAAGCGGACCTTGGAGGCGGGCAGGAAGCTGGGCTGGCGGATGAGGGTGAAGTAGGCGTGGAAGTAGTAGGTGATTTGAGCGAGGATGCGCGCCCAGTTGATGGAGTTGACCGCGGCGAGCTTGTGGGTGCTGTTGATTTCGGGGTCGGCGAAGAGCGCTTTGACGAAGTCCTGTGGGGGAGGGGTTAGTTATCGTCTAAGGGTAGGAATGGTGGTGGTGATGGGCGGCATACCTGGCAGTCGTCAAAGGTGCCGTCTACGGCGAGGTTGTGCACGTTGGCGTCCAGGACGGTGGTCATTTGTGCTTCTTGGATGGCGCTGACTTTGCCGTGGGGGTGCATGATGAAGACGGAGACATCTTTCTTTCCCCTCAGGCCGTAGATGGCAGCAGAACCAGTGTCTCCGCTGGTGGCGCCGATGACCGTCAAGTGTTCCCTATCCCTTCCGCTCTTGCCCTCGTTCCTGCGGACGAGGAAGTACTCGAACAGGTTGCCCAGGAACTGCAGGGCAACATCCTTGAAAGCGAAGGTCGGGCCGTGGAACAGCTCCAGCAGATGTACGTTCTTTTCCTTGTCGAGTGTCACGGTCGGGGTGACGTCTTTGGTGCGGAAGGTAGCGTAGCTCCGGCGGATGATGTCTTTGAGGTCGGCGGAGGGGATCTCAGACGGGGAGATGTACAGCGAGAAGATCTCGTATGCGAGGTCCTCGAAGGAGAGGTTGTGCCACTTGCTCGCCCAGTCACTCGGGAGCACTGGGATTTCCTCTGGGATGAACAGGCCCCCGTCGGAGGCGAGTCCCTTGAGCACGACGTCTTCAAAGGAGAACTGCGAGGTACGTCAGTGGGGCTGTCGGCGCTGAGTCTGTATGCGGACGCGGCTCACGTCGTAGGAGCCTCCCCGTGTGCTCAGGTAGCGCTGGGACGCGGTATGTGTGGACATTGCGACGGCTTCTTCGGGTCGAACAATCAATTGCAATGAGAGCGCGAAGAGAGACTTCACAGATGCCAATGATGTGTTGCGCGTTGTGGTTTACAACGTAGAGTCCCCCGTGGGGCAATGAGTCGGACCGCTATCGCAGCAGCTCCCAAAAATTATTGGCAGCAGCGCAGCTACGGGTGGTCTCTCCGGGGACTGGATCCATGGTGCCTATTGCCGTGGCAAACGCCTAGAGGAAGCCTCAAGAGCTAGAAGGCCTCGTACCAGACCCATTGGCCATGTGCGTCTACACAACTACTGTACATCTCCCAGGACGTTTCGGCGTTGGAACGGTGAAGCCCCGCGGTTGCGCTGCATCAGCCCCGCCAGCGTTCCTGCGTCCTCCGACCGGCGAAGTCGGCCACTGGTCGGCAAAACCACGGACCACCACCTCGAGAAATTTTTCGCACTACACCACTTGCAGTAACGCTAGCAGCGCAAAATCACATGACAGCGCTAATTTCGCTGCCCCGTGCGCGCTCCCAACGTCTATAAAAGACCAGCTGCCCTCGGCCTCTCATTCTCTCATCATGTCGACTTTACTTCATAGAATCTTTTCTATAGTAAACGTCCTGTGAGTCTCCCTCAGCGCAGCGCATCTTCCGATTGATGTGACCATCTTGCTAACGATTTTTTCCAGCTTCTGAGTTTTCCTCGAAAGCTACAGATTCGCAACCCTGGCTGATGAGATAGAGCCTCGATGTCCCGGAGTGAGGCCTTATTACGCGTGCTTCGGCGCGCGTGGCGATGATCTTCAGCTGACCGGATGTCGGGCTTCGGCCGGTCTGGAAGGCAGGACGTTGAGTGCAATCTGACAGGTGTTTCTTTTTCATTGTGGGCTCTGGCGCTGCCGAGACTTCGAGGAAGAAGATTGGGGTGTTTGCTGGAGGACAGGGGTCAGCAATCGCGCATTGCCTATCGACCAACGCCTGCCATCAGTGCATATTAATATGGAATGGGGAGATATCAAGATGGTCCACTCGTTTTGGATGGGGCGGGGCGGGGCGGCATCACGACACTAGAGCGTTTGTTGAGTTTGCATCAGTTTTCTATTCTTTTTTTTCCTTACAGCCTTATCTAGCACCATCCATACTTTTCATTGCCAATCCAGTCGATCGACTCCGCTACAGGCCCGTCATGCTCCGGGTACCATCTCAAGCTCGCTATGCTCTCTGTGTCTCGATCCACCAGCTTGGCGTCCGGATCCAGCCTCTGCACAGCTGCCAACGTCGCCGATGACGGGTTCCACGCCTCCACGTTCTCCATCTTCCACTCCTCTGCCTGCTGCTTCGCCATGTAGAACAGCGCCGCGACTGCAGCATCGTACGAATGGTCATTTGAAGCTTGGTCGGCATGGACGGTCCCGCTCCCTCCCAGCTCGAATGGCCTTGGTCTTCAATCACCACTCTCAGAATGTGTAGCGTGTTGCCTTTTGCCTGCTTGGGATCCGGGTTATACCACATGCGCGTCCAGTAGCACCATACGCGCTTGCCTTTCTCCGTGCCTATGATGGCGCCCTTCACCTTTGGTGCTTTCCCATGCAGTTCGACGCCGACAAAATCCTCACGGGCGTGATGCCATTTGATATTTGCAACGTTAGGCACCAGCGCAACAGCCGTGTTGCTACCCTTTGGCCGCGACTGCATGCTCTTTCGAATGAGCTCCTCGTCGATGCCGCAAAGCTCTGCAAGGTCCTCTTCGTACAGCGGCCGCGCAGACGGGAGATCGCCGGCATCCCTGACGTTGACCGTGCCCGCAGGTAGCGAGACGTGTGTCGACCGGAACGCCTCCCAGCCAAAGTTGGCATAGAATTTCTGCGCTTGTTAGCAATCCCGCTTACGTGCATCGATGTTCCATACGGACCCTGCCGATGTCCGAAAAAAGCACCGAGAACATGCAGTCTGTCTTTTCGTCCGTCTGATAGGTTCTCAGCGCCTCCCCCAGCTCCTGCATCATCCGCTGAGCATACTTCCTCCCCGAAGATGCGGCGCGCAGAACACGCTCCCGATGCCGTGGCATATCGTCTCTTTCAATTCGCCGTCTTGCCATACGAGCGCTTTCTTGCGGTAGGTTTCACAGCTCGCGAGGGGCAGCCGTGCCGATGACGTAGGGTCCAGAGGATTGTGCTTTGCGCTCTTGTCAATCAAGATCCAGTACGAGATGCCCCCGTCTTTTGTTTGGTCTTGTTGACCTAGGTGGCTCTCTCGGCGGAGGTAGGCTTCCTGTGACAGGGCACCGCGCCATTCTACGGCGTTGAGGTTGAACTGGATCAGCTCCTCCTCACGTGTGGGATGTACGAGAGCAAGGTCGGGGTTGGAGCCGTGGGGGAGATCGGGTAGAGAGCCCATGATGTAGGCGTTGTGTTTCTGACGTAGTTGGACAATGCTGCCGACTCTTTAAATTTCCGAGGTCTAGGTAGATTGCGTTTTGTTCAATGTTAACAATGCTGTGGTTCCAACGTTTGTGTGTGTGTGTGTGCAAGCGGGGTCCCCAGCTTTGTGGAGAAGTTGGATCAGTCTAATTGTCCCTTAAATACTCTAACAAAGGTTTTACGCAACGCGAACCTGAGCTGCTGCATCCGACGAAGGCCGTGGGAAACCGCACCTGTCTCACTGCGGCTGGCTGGTCATGCGGAGAATAGTGGAAGCTGGTTCGTAGTTTGCTTCCAGGCTATTACACAACGAGTCCAGTGTGGAGTTGATAATCGAGTTATCGGCTGTTAAGACGCCCGACCTTCCTCTTCCCTCTCGTAGCCGTTACATGCTATCTCTCATCGTCGTCCGGGTGCGGTCTGTGCGTCGCTCACCAATGTATTAGTCCACGATAGGCATAGTTGCATTACTGCGAGAGAAGTCGCGACCGGTGACTATCGTGAACACCTCTCCTGACCGCCGTCGTAGATGGCAAGAAGACTCGACTCGAAGCGTCATGGCGCCCAGCTTTCCGTTCGTGATGTTGTGTAACCGTCGTGCCGCTCGCCCCACCAAATATCCAGCAGAGCGAGCTCTCGCTCTCTGCTTCTCTCTCTCAGGCTGTGGCGCCCAATTAAACACTTGCTCCTGTCTCTCGTTTTGACGCCTTACTGCCTTGCGCGCTCTGAGGCCGCTCGGACGAGGCTGTCGTGATACTGCCTCTCCACGGCATCTCACAGCTCCAACCACTCCTTCCGCTGTTTGCACCACTGTCGCTCTCTCTTCCAAATAGACATAGACCATGGCCTTCACCTGCCTTGAGACCCCCGTCCGCCTTTAAGTACCCGTCTTCACCACCCTCGCTCTTCGAACTCCTCAAACCAGCGGAGCAAACCCGCAAGTGAATATCAAACAGCAAAGACCTAGCGTGGCACCCACCTCAACACATGGACGCGCTTCCGCAGCCGCCCGAGGTCATTGACCTTTGCGGTGAAGACGACGACCTGGACTTTCACCCGTACCACGACTACCTTGGCAACGCCTTCCCCGATCGCGACTTCCCCAACGTCAGTGGGGCCAATCACGTCCACGCCGCTCAACCATACATTGACGAGTTGCACCGCAACTTCATCGACCTGACCGGCCTCGACCCACCTGATCCTACACCTGCAGCTGGCCCACTCACCCCGGGCAGCTCCGCATCAGAAGTTGTCATGGATCCAGATGTTGATCTTCCTGATGTATGTTTGTCTTTGGACAGGCCAAACAACGGCCGCCTTTACTAACCTTTTCCCAAGTCCGGGCGGGTCACCACGGCCGCATGCCTGCAGATGGTCCTGGAAGTGCTGCCGGACATTTCGGTCGAGCATGTGCTCCAGCTTATCGCGGATCAGACTCAAGACGAGACGCGGACGCCAGAGGCTTGTCAGCGTATCGTTACCGATATTCTAGACGGTGGAGAATACCCGAAAGAAGAAGAAGAAGCTAGCAAAAGCGAAAGCGCGAGCGAAGTATCAGCGAGTTCGAGGAGGACGACGGGGAGGATCGGGATGTGCAATATACAGATGATGCGTAAGTTCACTTTCCTTCCTTGTCTCGAGCCGTTGCGCTGGCGCAGAATACTCGGCCAGTGTATCGGATCTAAAGCACAGGTGACACTTCTGGCGGCATTCTTGTCACTACTCGATGAAGAGCGCTACTTGCTGGCTGCCGTCACCGTTGCCACGTCGGTTGCGCCTATGAAGATGTCCACAACTACATCTGCATTTTTAAAGCACTGTGGCCTCGTCCACTACATATATCTCTCGATCAACTCCACTGTTAATACAAGTTGGTAAGCGAACCGTGCGACTGACTATTTCTAGTGTCAATTTACTTAGAGACGAGTTTCTTCGAGTCCCTGTTCGGCACATTGAACGTGTCATTAAAGAACAGAAGACATTTTTCAAGTCATATTGCACAATCTGGGAAGAGCTAAACAACGGCTCCAGCCACCCAGGGTTTACCAAAATTAATAGACCACGACTCAAGCGAGGGATCGAACCTGCTCTTATCGAACGGGGTAGCCAAGTGCCAAAAGAACTACAAGCTGCACAGAAAAAGTGTGAAGCGGTAGCTGCCAAGCGCCAAAAAGCCGAAGAACACGAGCGGGAGGAGGCTGACAATGTCGAGAAAGCAAAACTCGCTGGGCAGATGCAAGAGTGCCAGTGCTGTTTCGATGATTTTCCTCTCAACCGAATGTATAGTTGTGGGGGAACGAGTGCACATTTCTTCTGTAAGACATGCATCAAGAATTACGTCGAGAACGAAATGGGAAGCTCGCGATGCCGGCCAGTTTGCTTCGCAGATTCAAGCTGCGGTGGTACATTTACGCGCACGCAGCTCGAAGCTTGTCTCGGCGAGATAACCTTCGAGCGCCTCGAGCACATGCAACAGATGCAGGACCTTGACAACGCTGGGCTGGATCTTGACGAGTGTCCGTTTTGCGACTTCAGGCAAGAGTGCCCCCTGCAGAAGAAGACAAAGAGTTCCGCTGTTTGAACCCGAAGTGCAGGAAGGTAAGCTGTCGTTTCTGCCAGAAAAGCACTCACGTGCCTTTGAGCTGTGAAGAAGTCAAGAGGAACAAGACAATCACTGTCCGACACATTGTCGAGGAAGCCATGACGGCGGCTCTGATACGCAATTGCAATAAATGCAAGCACCCGTTCGTCAAGGATTTTGGTTGCAACAAAATGACTTGCTCCCATTGTAGGAATGTACAATGGTAAGCAGGATGTCTATTAACTAGCACATGAAGCGCTAAATGACCTATCAGTTACGTGTGTTCCGAGAACATAAAGGACTACCAGCACTTTTCCGACCGCAACCTAGAAGGACAGGGCTGCCCGTTGCACGATAACATCGAGCAACGTCACGAGCAGGAAGTCAAGAAGGCTGCCGATGAGGCAATGGCTAAGATCAAAGCTGATAATCCCGAGGTTTCAGAGGTAAGGCGCAAGCTTCTATTTCCCAGTCACGTAGATGTCAGATGTCGATTCCAAGTGACAAATCCCATGGTTCTTGCTTATCGTGCATATAGGCCGACCTTATGATCAAGGTCTCGGACAAAATCAAGACATCTGAACAGCGACGGTTTCACGCGGCTCAAGCAGTTATCCGCGGATTCGATTGGCCGGCGGATGAACGAGCGCCTCGACCAGTCGTTCAGGGAGGGGACCGAGTTTTTCTTCCATTTGGTCCAATGGCCGTCCCGGCTGCTCCAGCAGCGGCCCCAGCGGCTCCAGTAGCCCCGGCACAACAAGAGTACGTACAACTACCACAGCAGCCTGTCCAAATCGTTCCGCCGCATTTTGTTGTTCATCAACAACGACCTATCCCACGACGATATTTTGATTTTGATCCACATTACCCACAGCATGTGAACCCTTTCTTGGGACATGGGCCGCCAGTAGGTGTGGTCCCACCACAACATGGTCAAGCACCAGAGCTGCCCTGGCAGCCTCAACAGCCCTTGCAGCCTCTGCGTGGACCACGCCTACAACAAGTTATTTTTCCTCCTCATATAATTGCACAACAGAACTTGAATTTCCCCCCACAGCAGCAACCCCCTTCTGACTAAATCAAGTGGACAGAATCTCGTTGGGTATCGTAGGTTCTATGCGGGGGTCCTCGTCGAGAACAGCGCAGGTATGAACTAGCCCATCAAGCCATGGCCGAGGCCCGAGCCGAAGAAGAAGCCGTAGAACGGGCCCGAGAAGAAGCCATAAGACGAGCCGTAGAAGGAGCCCGAGAACGAGAAAGAGCCCGAGAACGAGCCCGAGAACGATCCCGAGAGCGAGCCCGAGAGCGAGCCCGAGAACAAGCACAGGCACAGGCACAGGCACAACCTCAACCTGTACTTCAACCTGTACCGTATCGTCGGCTACTTCCACAATCTGGAAGGATGCACGATCGGGATGAAGCTCAGAATGACTGGTGGCGTATGGAAAGGGAAGTAGAGGACGTGTTGGGAGTGCGGGAACGGCCGCGAGGGGATTACTTTCGACCACCGCCACCACGGGGGCGTGACCGGCGTCCACGGGAGGAGAATGACCGGCGGCCACGGGAGGAGAATGACCGGCGTCCACGAGAGGAGGTTCTCCGTCGACGAGAGATGGGTTATGACATAGGACGATTCCGTCGACGGTACCAGGAGGATGACCGATTGCCACAGGAGGAGGATTTCCGACGACCACAGCAGGAGGATGATCGGCCACCACAGTATGAGCATGATCGGCCACCACAGTATGAGCATGATCGGCCACCACGATATGAGCATGATCGGCCGCCACAGTATGAGAATATCCGTCAAGCGCGCCAGGAGCATGACCGCCGACTACAGGTGGAGAACCTCCGTGAGGAACACGAGGAAGACTTTCGAAGACTGCTGCAGATGTTAGATGATGCGCGTGCTGAACGCAATCAGCGAGATCAATCCCCTGGACCGCATCGGGCCGACTAGGTGTACAAGCATGTGGTCTTTCCAGACTTGGGCGTTTTGATGGGCTCGTAGCCTAGAATTTCATGGATACGGCGGGCGGGTTATGTATGGCACTTGGTTTTTGATACCCCCTATGGTACAAACGAATGGCATGGGCCAATGGCATGGATGGATTGTATGGCTGATTCAGAGGATGGACTTGTGCCTTTGGACAGTGAAGTGATACACTTCACTTTAGTATGATCCGTCCAAACGATGATACCAGGAAGCAAGCTTGTAGCTTTCTACACAAATCCAATACAATATCTTAATAAAAAGTTCTATAAACGCTCTGTATTCAAGAGCACCCTCTATCTAAATATACCACACTCAACACTCCCTTTCCTCCCTACCAATCATCATAAGCCTCGCTATCGAAACTACTCGGCACCGGCCAGTCCGTCTCGAACTTTGCCTTCCCCTCCTCAATCCACGTCTCAAAACGAAAAACACCCGCCTCCACCGTCCGTATCGGCGTCACCCTCGCACCGCCCAGATCGCCCCCTCGGGCCTCCCATAATCCTCCAACACCTCGCCCCTCCTCCCCCTCTTCTGCAAACTCGGCTGACTCGGCATCCACTTCTGCGGATGCTCCCCAGGCGGCTCCACCTCCTCATCATCCCGCAACTCCACACTCACATTAAACGAGCACCCACGCGGCAAGTCCGCCAACTGGCTCGCCCTCGCCGTCAACATGATAAACGCCGCGCGGAACTGCTCGCTCAGATCCGGCGCAACCAGCTCGTCCACGGGCACCGGGCCCACGCGCCGCTTCGGCTTCGGCTTCCCCAGGGACATGGCCTCCTCCTCGGCAGCGAGCTGCCGCGCAAACGCCTCGTCCTCGGCCGCCTGCCGCTCGCGCTCCGCCCGCAGGTCGTCCTCCGTCTTCTCCCACGCGATGTCCATGAAGCGCTGTGCGCGCCCCAGCCGCGGGAACCCGGATACGTCCAGCATGTAGCGCTCGAGTATCTTGAGCTCGCCCGAGGGACTGGCGCCGTACGGGTCGTCGTAGGGGCGTCGCGGCGAGAATCCCGGGTGGAAGATGACGATGGCGAGCCGTGCGACGGTGCCCTTTTCTAGCTCTTCTTTGACGGCCGCGACGGCGTCGACGATCCAGGTGCAGACGTCCGGGTGCCGCGATTGGTACACAGGCGTGTTGTGGAAGCGCGTGCGCGCGAAGGAGGCCGCGGGGTACAGGTGCCGGTAGTGGCAGATGGTGTGGATGTAGGCGGTGAGGAAGTGCGTGAAGGCGGTGAGGGTGGTGTTGAAGCTGGGGGGCATGGCGGGCGGGGCGAGTATGTAGGGGCGAGCAATGGGTAATGGTGGTAGAGGGGTGGGATGGGCTTGCTGGGTGTGGCTGCCCGACGTGGGGAGAGACGGTGGGAGGGATGGATTGACTTGGGGTTGTTAGGGTGTGGCTGCCCGACGCGTCGACGCGGTAGGGACTTGTTCGACGGTGGCTATGGCGGCGGCGAGGGGCACGGGGTGGCGGCGGGCGTGGGCGAGGGCGCGGGCGCGGAGCAAAGACACGGGAGGGACATGATGTGGTGCAGTGCGGTGCGGTGCGGGCGGTGCGGCATGTCGGTGAGGTCGTGTGTGGTGGAGAGCAGAGCCCTGGGAGGGGCTACGCTGCCGGGAAGAGCTCTCTTCGCAAGGCCACGGCCACGGCCACGGCCACACAATTGTTTGTCCGGTAGGTACTTGGGTATTGGCTGTAGATTAGCCGTGTCGCCTTCCTGCCCTGCCTGTCGCCCCCCCGCTGCCCAAACACACGCGCGCCTGTGGCTCCCGTGCGCGTCTCCCCTCCAGTGCTCCGTCGCATTGCAGACCATTGCTCACCCCGGGCGTACAGTACATCGATACATTGCAGTCTACAGCGCAGCACACAGCACAGCATCGAATTGTCGCGCCCTGCGCCCTCTCACTCTCACTCTCACCCTCCCTCCCTCTCTCTCCCGTCCACCGTCCGTCCGTCCCCCCACTTCGCGCTCCTTCGGCAGTGCCCCTCACCTCCGCATCTTTCTCTCAACACCCAAACTCTCGCGTCGAGCTACTTTTCCCGCCGACGCATCTCCCCATCGCTGGACACGCCAACGCTAACTCGCGCCCCCTAGCTGGTCTGCCACGCCTCGCACCATGGAAGACCAATTAGTGCAGCTGCTGTCGGCAACACAAACTGCCCAGGATGCCCCACGCAAGCAGGCCGAGCAGCAGCTGCAAGGCCTCTACACCCACCAGGACTTCCCCATCGCCCTCGTCGAGATCGCCCGCCATGACAGCGTGCCCCTCAACATCCGACAGGCCGCCCTGCTGTACCTCAAGCAGGTCGTGCTCGCCGGCTGGAGCGACAGCCTCGAGGAGTTCAAGGGCACCTTCATCATCGCCGACCCCGTCAAAGAAAAAGTCCGCGACCTGCTGCTCGACCTCGCCACCACCGACCAGCTCGACCGCAAGCTCAAGTCTGCCGCCAGCCTGGTCGTGAGCAAGATCGCCGGCTGCGACTTCCCGGAGCAGTGGCCCGACCTGCTGAACAAGCTGCTGACCGTCATACCGAACGCCTCGGACGGCCAGCTGCATGGCGCCCTCAAGGTCCTGGACGGCCTGGTCGAGGACAGCTTCAACGAGACGCAGTTCTTCGGCGTCGCGAAGCAGCTCATCAAGGTCGTGCACGACGTCGCTGTCAACGATGCGCGGAAACCCACCCTGCGCGCCCTGGCCTGCAGCGTTTTCCGGAATACCTTCGACATCTTGGAGATGGTGCTCGAAGACCACAAGGCGGAGATCAAGGGCTTTGCCGACGAGGTCCTGCAGGAGTGGATACCCTTTTTCATTGAGGTTATGAAGTCGCGATTGCCGAACCCACCCACAGAGCAGGAGGAGAACGAGGATGCGCCAAATGCGGAGGCGTATCGCGGACTGGTTGCATTGAAGCTCCAGGTTGCAAAGGTAAGCCATGTCCAATTTACCGTGGGTTGCAAGTCAGATGCTAACAAGTGCAGGTACTCATGCGCATACGCTCCGTGTTTCCCGCCGTCCTCTCGCCGCAGACACCCGTTCTGTTTTCAGCTACATGGGAAGAACTCGTATCGCTACAGGGCGCATATCATCAGATGTACATTGTAGAGGAGCGCCAGAGCCGGCTCGAGGACACCGACGGATTGCCATATACCCTAGATTTCCTCGTGCTGGAAGAGTTAGATTTCATGCAGGCTTGTCTCCGAGCTCCTCCCGTCCGCGCCGAGCTCGAGCAGCAGCTCCAGAAAGCGACCGACGCGACTTCGACCTGGGTGTTTGAGGTAATGAAGTTGGCAGTTGCTTACGCGCAGATAACCACCGAGGAGGAAGGTCTGTGGAACTTTGATGTGAACATTTTCTTGTCTGAAGAGACGAGCGTTACGGCTAACTACACATCGAGGACTGCCTGTGGCGACTTGGTCATCAAGCTCGGAGAGTGGCTCACACAGCCGACGCTGCAGGGCTTGCTCGCATATTCCCGCACGCTGTACTCGTCAGCTGAAGGGTGGAAAGCAAGGGAAGCCGCGTTGTATGTCCTGAGCCAGGTACTGAGCGACTTCCAGGATGTGGAGAAGACCATCAGCCCGGACGTTGCTACTGGATTTATCGATTTTATCAACTACGCCATTCAGCAAGAAGATGTCTTCCTCCGGGCACGTGGATACCTTGTCGCCGGCAGCCTTGTGAGGACCTCCGGCGATGCCTTGCTACAATACGCGCCTGCTTTCCTCGAAGCTTGCTTGAAGGCTGTACCTACTGATGATTCGGAGGTTGTCCAGGTATCGTGCATTCGGTCTCTGCAATACTACCTTCAGGCTCTTCCGCGAGAGACCACCCTGCCGCTGCAGCAAAGCATCGTCACCGCCATCTCAAACTATCTCCAAACCCAGGATCTCCAGCTTCTTGCTGATAGCGACGACCTTATGGTCACACTGGTGGAGACGCTTCGCGATGCGATATTGCTGGACACTGCGATCTGCGTTACTGGCAATGGGCTCGATTTGCTGTTCACCGTGGCCACGCACGGAGCTAATAACTTCCAGCTGACCATGTTGGTGAACGAGACGTTCGAAGAGGTTACGCAGGCCATTGCCAGCATGGGCGGAGATGCCTATGTCCAGCTTTGCAAGAAGGTGTTGCCGTCCCTGACCGGTGCCTTCGATGTCGCCAACCTTACCGAAGAGAACGCCCTGATGAACCTTGCCGCTGAACTTCTCTCGCTTCTCGCTGAATACGGCCCCGAGCCGCTCCCTGCTGGCTTCGTGCAGACGACCATGCCCAAGCTTGCCCGGTTACTGCTCCATTCCGATGACGATGAGCTTCTGAAGGCCGCTACTACCGCCGTCAAGAACATCATCGCACATGACCACCAGCAGCTCTTCGAGTGGCGCAACGAAGAGGGCAAGGCCGGTCTCGAGGTCGTCCTCCAGATCATCGCGCGGTTACTCTCGTCAAACGTCAACGACAACGCCGCGGGAGAAGTCGGTGCGCTTGCTGCAGAGTTCGTGGAGAAGGCCGGCCACGAGAGACTGGGTCCGTACCTGGAGGAGCTGCTTCGAACTGTGGCAGCGCGATTGGGCACCGCGGAGCAGGCTCAGTTCATCCAGAGCTTGACGCTGGTTTTCGCGCGACTGAGCTTGAACCATGCGTCTGAGGTGGTGGATTTCTTGGCGAGTCAGAACATCGATGGCCAGAATGGATTGCAGGTTGTGCTTGCGAAGTGGTTGGAGAACTCGATCAACTTTGCGGGCTACGATGAGATTAGGCAAAAGTAAGTTTTCCCAAGGCTCTCCGTCTAGTTTGACGACGAAACCGATGCTAATGCTTCCAGTGTCATTGCCCTCTCCAAGCTCTACGACTTGAAAGACCCCCGCCTCCAAAACGTCCAGGTAAAAGGCGAGCTCATCCCCAACACCGACGGCCGCATCATGACCCGCAGCCGCGCCCGCCAAAGTAAGCCCTCCTCTCCCCAAAACATTCTCCCCGAGGACTCCCCAAGCGGCACATCACCCTCCCCCGCCGCCTTCCCCCCTCGCCGACCTCTTCGGCCTCCTCTCCCCCTTCCACCCCACCCATCCAACCACCAATATCCTAACCACACCCCACCACGGGGCCCCAGACCCAGACCAATACACCATCATCCCGGCCCCCTCAAAATCCTCAAAGTCCTCATCGTAGAACTCCAATCCGCAACCGGCCCCACGCCCCTCGACGCCGCCGCCGCCCTCGACGCCCTCGCCGACGACCACCCCGCAAACGACGACGACGACGACTGGGAGGACGAGCCGAATCCCTTCCTGGATCTGGGTTCGGGCTTTTCAAAGGAGCAGCTCATGGCGTTTGCGGCCGAGGATGGGCCTGGCACCGGTCGCGTGAAGGACGATGAGACGCAGGGGTTTTTGGTGGAGTTTTTCAAGAGGGCGGCAAGGGGCGAGGGGTTTGTGGCGGAGTTTGAGAGCTTGAGTGAGGAGGAGAGGGGGAGGTTGAGGGAGTGTGCGGGGTAGGTGGGTGCGTGGGTGCGTATGGGTTGGGTTGGCTTGGCTTGTCGTGTGTATGTGGGGAGGTGAGGGAGGGGGATGGGGGTTTGGATTGTGGGGGGATGCGTGGATGGGATGGGATGGGATGGGGTGGGATGGGATGGGATGCGATGCGATGCGATGGGATAGCTAGCCCACCTGAGCTGAGAGGAATTGGAATGGAATGTAGTGCAATGCAATGCAATGCAATGGATGGGATGGGATGGGATCAGAAAGGTACCTACTAGGCCAGGTAGCTACATATATATATATTTCCGTTTCGGGGTGGACGGACTGACTGGCGTCGAGAGGTTGGTCTGGTAAATATATAAATAAAAGTGCAAAGGAAAAATGTGTATAAACAAAGGAAGGGGGTGATGCAAATGTATGTGTGATTGAATCTCACTACGGGCCCTTCCTTCTCACATCACCAAAGGATCCAACCAAGCACACTCATTCCTTTATACAAAATTATACATTTCTTGTATATATATTCTTCTTCTTCACTCCGCAGATACACACACCTATCTATCCACATCCCCAAGCCAAAGCCAAAGCAAGAGCGGAGATGGTAACCAAGCCCGGGTATTTGTACACCAACATCGACACCGACGCCAACGCACGCACGCTAAACACACACGCAGAGCCGAACGTCTTTTTTTACAATGTACGAAAAACGGACAGAGCCTGGAACCAACCTAACGACATACGCCGAATTTCTCCCTCCTTGCCCTTCCTTCCTTCCATCGTGACACCGACGCCGCTGGGATATACATATATACATGTATATATATATCGCTTCGTATGGATGTATGTGTATCGCTCCGTGGAAGAAAAAGAAAACAAAAACAAAAACAAACACAGAAATAACAATCATGGTATTTTCCCTTCCCTTCCTTTATCCCATCCTCCCACCGTGCCCAGCTCCCCACGCCCACGCGCCTACCAGGAAACGAAAGGGGGGCGAGCATGTAAAATATCTCGATATCTCATCTCGTTCCGCATGCCATGCCCATATTCCCCGAAAGTTCCTGAAAGAAAAGCAAGCGTGTGTTGTCGTAGAAGGGGCATAACCTGAAAAGAGAAAAGAGAAAAAAGAAAAAAGAAATAAACGATTACATATACCATGACGCTGACGCTGACGCTGGAAATATAAAGTTGACTTGGGAAAAAAAGAAAAAAAAGGGGGAATTACAAAGGGGATAACTTTTTATAAATCGTTTTCTTGCTATTTTTTTCTTTCAAACCGGCCTGCGATGATTGGTTGAATGAATCGAATCGAATGAATCAAGGTTGTAAAAAAAGTATTAGAACCATTGCACTGTAGATTCGATTGCAATCACGCAGCTGCGGCGACGGGCTCCGCAACACCAGCAGCAGCAGCACCGCGTCCGCCCCCAACAAGCTCGAGGATCTTCCCCGCAACCGCGGCAGGGTACCCACGGGAAAGCCCCTCATTGACGACGTCCATGGCGCCGGCACGGTCCTCAACCGCCATGAAGGCGCGCGTCATCGCCTCGTAGGTGCTCGGCTCGCGCTTCGCCTCGGGCACCGCGTCGTAGATGGCCCTCGCCTTTTCGATGTCGTGCGCGAGGGCCCACCCGTGGATCAGCGAGTTGGCAATGTACGGCGTCATGTCGACGCCGCGGGCGCGCATGTCGGACAGGACGGCCTCGGAGGAGGCGATCTGGTGGTTTGCGACCATGGCTTCGAAGAGCGCTTGGTAGAGGCAGGCTTGCGGGCGGATGCGGGCGTCGGCGAGGACCGTGTCGAAGAGGGCGCGGGCCCCGGCCATGTCGTGGAGGACGCAGCCCTTGGCGTGGATGAGGGACGAGTAGTGGACGGCTTCGGGGATGGCGCCCGCTTGGCGGATCTGCGCGAGGACGTTCTCGGCGGCGGCCATGTCGACGGGCTCGAGGGTGGCGTGCGTGTCGATGAGGAGCTTGTACGTGTGGGTCGTGGGCTCGATGCGCTTGGCGAGCATGCGCTCGTAGTAGGCGAGGACCTTGCTGCGGTCGCGCTTGGTGATCAGGAAGAACTGCATCATGCTGTGGTAAGGGGCTGGGCGAGGCTTGTAGTTGGGCATGCTCTCCATCTCCTCGAACAGTTCTTCGGCGAACTTCTCGTCGCTCACGCGGCAGAGGGCGTTGACGATGGTGCCGTAGGTGACGCTTGTAGGGCGGATGCCCAGGTTGCGCATCTCCGAGAAGTAGAAAAGGCAGTCGTCGATACGGCGGGCCTTGCCGAGCTTGCCAATAAGAGCGTTGTACAGGAACGACGAGGGCTCGACGCCTTCAGTCTTTGCACGGAGGAAAATCTTGACTGCCTCGGTAGCTTCGTCGAATGTCTTGGTAGACTCCTTGAGCGTCGTGATGTAGAGACCGAATGTGTTAGCCGTAGGTGAAGCACCCATGTCGAGGAGATCCTGGTGATACTGAGCAGCAAGGTCGCGGCGGCCAGTAGTAAGGCAAGCAGCGACCATAGCATCCAGAATAGTCACCCAACCGTAGCGGACGATGCGGTACTGCGTAAGCAGAGGCACGTCCTGCTTAGCCAGGTTGAGGATTTCGTGAGCGAGGGTCAAACGATCCTCCTTGGCTGCCGCGGTGATCAACTTGGCGTAAGTGAAGTACCGAGGGTGTCGTCCAGTACGGCGCATGTTCTTGAACTTCATCAAAGCTTCATTCAAGTGCGATGCGGGGCGTCCATGCGTCTTCTCCAGGAGCTCGGTGATGGTGACCGAGCCCTTGTTGTCCGTGGTAGCGGCGTAAGGGTCATACGAGTCCTCAAACGTAGGAACGACGACCGGTGCGGGAGGCTGCACGGGGTAAGAAGCGTACGAGGCTGGAGAGTAGATAGCCTCGGGAGCTGGATGCTTGTAGTTGTACCACCGATGCTGGAGGTCTCCCCGGTCAAGTTTGACCAGAACCTTTTCAACCAAACCGGATGTCGCTTTGTTCACTGGCGCGCCTGTCGATGTGATGACTTCGAGAAGATGGGAAAATCGGGCGGCGTGAGCAATGTCGATTTCGGTAGAGTTGAGGATGATTCCAGACTGAACCTGCATAAGGAGGTTGACGTCCTCGAAGCTGAGCTGCGCAACAGCATCAGGACCCATACCAGCAAGCAAGTGATGAGCAACGGGGTCACCAATCCGCCGTTCTCGATCATAGTCCACATGAGCTCCATGCTAGCTCGTGGGGGTAGGATGATTCCACGCTTCATCATGAACTGACCCATGACTTCGATGGCCTCGTCAATGTGCTCGACGATCTCCATCTTGGCCTGTTGAGAGGCTGCTTGGGAATCGCGGATGCGAGCAAACATCTGGCGTCCTTGGCGAAGACCACGTTCAGCGTGACCACTGCCAATGAGGGCAATGCTGTGCATGGTTGTGGGTTCAATGAATTCAGGCTTGGTAGGAGAAAGCTCAAGCATCCTCCAGAAAACCTCGGCAGCTTCAATGTTACCGTTGCGAAGGTGCATCGCACCCATGGCCATGGCGGGCTGGGTGAGATCTACCTCAGCAGGAAGTGCGTCAAAAGCGTCGGAAGCAACGTCCATGACGTTCCTGTCGGCAGCTTGGATGCAAATGGTGGCCATGGCAACCTCGCGGGCCTCAGGGCTCATGTTTTCAGCAGCGTGGGCAAAAGCGTCGTGGAAAGCACCCTTGTTCAGCCATTCAGGCACGAAAGCCTTTAGGCTAACGGTGTCACGGACGGAGATGACCTCTTCGGGGGTAGCAAGCGTCTTTTCGATCTTGGAGAGGAATTTCCATCCTCCTTCCATGCGACCGCAGATAGCGTATGCCTTGATGAGAGCCGCATACACCTCATCGTCTTTACGAGCGAGAGAAATGTCGCCATTGTCGTTGGAAATGGCAAGCGACTTGTACTCATCGTAGCACTCAACTGCGCTTCGCAGATCACCAGACTTGCCAAAGGCATGGATCATGGGTACGAACATCTCGGCAGCGGGGGTAACGTTGCGGGACTCCATGTGCGAAAAGATTCGAACCATGTCCTCCACGCGGGCACCCTCGGCGCATGCAGTGACAAGCATGCGGTAGGTCTTCTCAGAGAATGTACGTCCAGACTCAACCTTGATGGCGGCATCGAACAAGCGAACTGCAATGGGCAGCGAGCCGTCTTCGGAGAGGATGGCGTAGTCGGTCTCGTTCGAGTTGAGCATGAACCTGCCCTCCTCCTCCATGCCGCCGAATCGGAGAAGCTTCTCCTGGAGGCTCTGCTTCGTTGAGGCTACTTCCAGCGATCGGTCGGAGAGCAGCTCAATGAGAGCGGTGTAAGTGGCGGTGTCGGGGGTGACACGTCGGCGAAGCATGTCCGAATAGACATCTAGCGCCTTTGGGACCACTTGGTGCCTGCTCTTGGGCAGATTGATGGCTGCGGACAAGAGCGCGTTATACGCAGAAGCGGAAGGCTTAGCACCAGAGCGGAGCATGGACTCGAAGACAGCCGGGATGTCGCCATACTTCTGGCTCTCGGCGAGCTGCTCCAGCTGGAGGATGTGTGCATCAACCGCCTCAACTGGGCTGTAGACGAGAGTCGAGTCGGTGCGACTCAAAGTCTGCGAGTCCACAAGGGTGTCAGAGACAGCGGGTGATGCGGACCTCACTTCGGCCAACTCAAGCTGGGAAACAGGAGTGAGGCTTCGGGTGGGCGTTCCGCTCCGGGAGCGCTCCAAAGCCTCGATCTTAGCCGCCTCTTGAGCAATTGCCTCGTCCACTTGCGCCAGCGCAATCTCTTCGACCTGCTCATCGCTCACAACCTTTCGGAAATCGTCGACCTGGCTGGTGCTGTAGGCACGTGTCACACCGGCGCGCGCCGGGATGACGTCCACATCTTCCCCCTCTTCAGCAATGACATTGCTCTCAGCCTCCGCGGGACTCTTAGTGCCCGCGGATGAAGGTTGCCACTCGATGAGCTTGCGGAACTGGAACTGCGACCACTCCTTGTCCTCTACATTTTTGTGTTTTTGCCACGCAGCGTAGTAGGCGGCAAGGCCGGAATCCTGTGCGTCGGGGGCGCCAAGGGCCTTTAGGGCGCTGGCAGTAGACGTAGAGGCGAAGACATGTTGGTTCTGCTTCGCGCCTGCCTTGCGGAGCCGGTCGTGGTTGAAGGAGGCAAGTGGGTTCTGCTGGGTGACAGAGGCGACGACGCTCTGTGCGTATCCGTGGGTAAAGCCCTTGGCGAGACTCTGGCGCGCGAGGGTGAAGCTCTTAAAGACCATTTAGGAATCGGAGCAACCCTTCAGATGACTGGAAGGGTGAGACTGGATAGGTCAGCACGCGACCCGGTGGATGGGATGGGATGGGACGGGACGGCAGGTGCGCGCGTGGGGAAGGCGCGGACGGTGCGAAAGGTGCACACTTACTATATTTCTCAGGGCGCGAGTGTTGTGCAGGTTCATTTGACGACAATGGCCGCCAAAGAACGCGCTGGGGAAGGGGTAGGGTGGGTGATTGTGGAGGTGTGCCGACCCGTGCGAGGCACAACGTTATGCTCAATGGCGTGGGTGTGTGGGTATGCGGGAGAGTGGGAGGAGGCGTCACGACTTCGGGGGGCGCGCGGGACAGGTAATATCTGTTCACCTGGCGCGTGGGTCCGTCAGAAAAGGAATCGAAGCAGAAGTGCGGAAGCTTCTGGTGTTCCCCGTGTGGTCGATGCAATCGTCACCAACTCAAATTACACGCTAGCGATCCCGGCACTTTTTCTTCGCGCTGACAGGCGCTAGGCGGGTTGCGGCTAGCCGATTTGCGATGCAGCCCCTTGCGGATCGCCTGGTGCTCACGGCGCGCTCGGTTCTACCGGCGAAGTGGACGCGGTCGGTGGCGGAAGCAACGACGGCCCCGACGGCCAGGGGCGCTGCCACAGTGCGATGACTCCTCTGCGAGAAAGGCCCGGGCAACGAAACCATTGTGCCGCTGCACCCCGCCTTGCGCTTGCGTCCATCGCGCGTTGCGACGCGCAGATGACTGAGCAGAGTTTTGGCTCGACGGGCCTGCATTAGCTATCACGCCCGCCCACCGCCAGACGCACCCACGCACGCGAGCACCAACTCGACTTTAGTCCATGTACCTACCGCCAGGGCTATGCGTCTTTCACATGTACCTACCAATGCCAGCCCAGCTGAAGCCTCCACCAGTAGAGCAGGCCCAGCTCGGTGTGTCCAACACGTGGCGCACGCTTGCACAGTAGCCTCCCTCAAAAAATGCCTCTGAGTAATGAGACACCAACGTCCTGCGGCCCCGGGCGGCATGCCCTGGGTACATCTGAGCACGCAGCAGCAGCCCTGCGGCCCCGTCTCGCCTCGCGGATCCGACTCGTTCCTCCGCCCGCAACACACCGATACGCCGTCAACGAAGATCCTCGCAACGGCCAGCCCTTCAGCCACAACCCTCTGACGGTTCATGACGAGTCCATTCGACTGATTTCCCAATGTCCGATAATTCCACCCTCCAGCCCCAGGCTGTGTCCGCGCCTGGCAAGGTCCTCGTCGCCGGTGGGTACCTCGTTCTGGATCGAGAGTACAATGGCCTTGTCTTTGGCCTCGATGCACGGATACACGTGGAGATTGAGCCCATCCGGACCAAAACCGGCGTTACCCTGAGCGAGATCATTGTGAGGAGCCCGCAGTTCCGAAATGCTGGCTGGGAGTATGGCTACAGGTTGATTGAGGGTGGTGGTGGCATTGCAGTCACCCAATTGCGAGCGTAAGTTTTCTCTACGCCGTCCATTCACGATAGTCGCCACCGTGCTCTCGTGTGGAATGTTTCCGCCTTCAAAATTGCAAGCATCGCGTTCGTCTAGTTGCTTCTTCAGTAATTGTTCACACGGTCTTTGTCTCCCCCATTGTCTTCATTATCCATCATCACCATCAACATCGTCTTCGGGTTTCATATTCTGGGTCAAAATTCGCAATTTTTTTTACATCCCACAATTGCACTAGAAAATTCACGTTCATCTCTGGCATTGATCTTCTATTTCCTATGATTTTCATCCCTTCTCAATGTCTTCTTCCCATTACCCCTCACCATCTCGGTACTCATTACATCAACTCTATATCATCTGGCCCCCCTCGGTTTCCGTATCCGGTCACGTGTCATGCATTTTGAGCCTCACCCATCTCAACACCACATCATTAAAGAAGGAAAAAAATTGAATAAACACACATACAGAGATAACACCAGGCACTGACACCCCCACAGCTCGCACACCTCCCCCTCAACAAAAACCCCTTCATCGAAACCGCCCTCACCTACGCCCTCACCTACATCTCGACGCACCAATCCGCGGCCATCGCCCCAGCCAACCTCTCCATCCTCGCCGACCAACCCTACTACTCCAACAAAGGCAAGCCCCTCACCCCGTCCTCCCCCTTCCTCAACTTCGACGTCGCCCTCTCAGACGCCCACAAAACGGGCCTCGGCTCCTCCGCCGCCCTCGTCACCGCCTTCACCGCAGCCCTCCTCTCCTACTACCTCCCCACCACCTTCGCCCTCGACACGGAAGTTGGTAAACGCACCCTGCACAACCTCGCGCAGGTCGCGCACTGCGCCGCCCAGGGCAAGGTCGGCTCCGGCTTCGACGTCGCGTCCGCCGTCTACGGCTCGTGCGTCTACCGGCGCTTCACGCCCGGGCTGCTGTCCGCGCTGCCGGCCCCGGGCGACGCGGCGTTCGCGGGGGCGCTGCGCGCCCTCGTCGACGACACGCGTGCGACGTGGGACGTTGACATTGCAAAGGCGAGCGTCGGCATGCCTGCGGGCCTGCGCCTCGTCATGTGCGATGTCGACTGCGGGAGTCAGACGCCCGGCATGGTGAAGCAGGTGCTTGCGTGGCGGGAGGCGAACCGCGGGGTTGCGGACGGGATTTGGAACAGCCTGCAGGAGGGGAACGAGGCGTTTGCGAGGGAGCTTACGAGGTTGGCTGGGGAGGAGGGGGGCAGGGTAAGGAGGGGAGGTACGATGCGTTGAGGGGCGTTATTGAGGGGAATAGGAAGTTGATTCGGGAGATGGGTGAGTTGTCCGGCGTGCCGATTGAGCCTGTGCAGCAGACGCGGTTGCTAGATGCGTGCTCCAAGGTCGATGGCATAATTGGGGGTGTCGTCCCCGGCGCGGGGGGCTACGATGCCATTGTGTTGCTTGTTGAGGATCGGCCCGAGGTGCTTGAGGGGCTGAGGAGCGTGGTGGGTAGCTGGAAGGAGGAGGGCGAGGGGGAGGGCGGGGTGACGATTGGGAAGGTGGGGATCCTCGGGGTGAGGGAGGATATGGTCGGGGCGAGGAAGGAGGATGTGGGGATTTACCGCGATTGGATCTCGAAGTAGAGCGTGACCGGGCCCAGGGATGGATATAGTACTAGGTAGGAGGCTTTGTAGATAAATTGGATCATATGCGTATCTGCTTAGGAATGTGGAAATGATTTGGTGATGATGGGGGCTGTTTGTGCGATTGATCTGCGGGCCGAATGTGATATGCCGAAATCTCGGGGGTGCGATAACTCAATTCCGTCATTAGGGGTGACTTGAGCCCTCAGTTGTCGAAAATATGAATACCTGAAATCAATCCAGCAGGCCACAGATTATGGAAGCTTTCCAAGTGCACGACCGATATTTCTCCTATATGATGAGCGTCCCTACGTCTCAGCTTCGAAGCTCTGTCCGTATTCGTCATTCGCTTCTCAGCGGTCCAAACTCCAGTAACATACAAGCATCAACCGGAACATCACGCATCATCGGTGATTCAACATCCAGGTGGTATGAACTTTTTGATTCATTGATCTTGACATGGACGCCATCCCATTCCCTTGAAGATCGCCCGTTAAAGACCCACCACCACATTCATCGCCTGCCCTCCCACTCTACGATGGTATAAGGGTACATTGGATCGTGCTAGCTGGAAATCCGGCCGTGCAATGCTTCATGTGATAAACGTAATAAAGAAACAGCGCTCCGCACCCGCTTATGCCTTGACGGCGTACTTTCGCTGGGGGAAGTGGATCTGCTTCTTCTTGGCCTTCTCGGTGACGAGCGAGGACTCGTGGGCGGTGAGCCTTCGGCGGATGGCGCGGGTCTTCTTGGATCGGAGGTCGAGGGGTTGGTACCTGCAGCCGTGTTAGGAGGGGCCTAGGGTAGGTGGTGTGTGGGAGACGCACTTCTTGCCCTTGTAGAAGAGGCGGAGCTGTGCCCTCTGGTTGGCGTTGATGACGGTCAAGACGCGAGCAATGGCCTTGCGGACATCATGGATGCGGGTGAGCTTGGTCGAGCCACCGGTGACCTTGCTAGTCCTGAGCTGGATGAGCTCGCTGCACGCTGTCAGCACTGCAATCTCGTTCACGATGGGCTTTTCCGGGCTACGCACGACTTGAGCTCCTGGAGCTGGACGTTCAGGTCCTCCTTCGACTTGCTCCACAGGCTGGAAGTCTTCTGCGGCAGGTGTGAGTAGTTATTCGAGCGGAACGGTGGGTTTGAGCGCGGAGGAACGTACGACTTTGGACGACTACAAACATTGAGTTAGCGATTGATCTTTTTCAAGAAGTAATAATTTCGCAGAGAACCGGCAGCGGGACACCAGCACACCCCGCTGCCCGCGCAGCACTTCGCCTGCATCGCGCATCGCCTCCGGACGGGATAATGAAAAATTGAACATACCATTTTGTCTGTGTGGTTAGTAGGACCTGGAGTTGTGGGATATGGCTATCGCGTGTCGTCTGCGAGAGGTGTTTTCGATCAAAGTGTGTGAGCTAGCCTGCAGCGGCCTCGCTAAGAGTTGGTCCGTGCCCATTCTTGGCTCCGACGTGCCGACGTGCAGGCGGCTACGACCATCACTTGCTGTGCCACGACAACTGGCTTGAAGCCTTTACCTTGGACCTTTTCGAACAATAAAGCATGTCGGCGACGGGAGGCGGATGGGCGCAATTGCGCCAACAAGCACGTGCACTGGAACTCCAGGTACGCCATACAACTTTACGGAGTTAGCGGCCGTGACCATCAGCTCACCAGGAACCCAGACAGAGTCGCTATTCCATACGTATTCGCAGTTCGCCAACGCACCAGATATTCCTGCAAAACCCTCCGAAGATGAGACGCGAACAGATGCGCAGCTACAAGAACTTTTGGAGAAGGTACGGCACGCACCGCCATACTGAAGACCCATTCCATGCTCATTCATACGTTACAGAGGGAATCGCTCGTCGGCCAACTATCCCGCCTTCTCGACTCTGAATCCGGGCAGTCCGCCGTGAAGCAAAATCATCTCGCTCGCCACCGAGAGATACTATCAGACCACCGTCGTGACTTGGCTCGCTTAAAGTCCACCATCACCGATGCGCGCAACAAGGCGAACCTCTTATCGAACGTCCGGTCAGACATCGATGCATATCGATATGCGAACCCCGAAACTGCCGAGGCAGAATATATGCTCGACGAGCGAAGACGGATCGACAACTCGCACAACATGGCAGACAATGTGCTCAGCCAGGCCTACGCTGTGAACGACAATTTCCGGATACAGAGAGAAACGCTGGCCAGTATCAATCGGAGGATAGTTGGCGCAGCAAGTCAGGTGCCGGGAATCAACAGCTTGATAGGCAGAATTGGGGCGAAGAAGAGGAGAGACGGCATCATATTAGGAAGCTTCATTGCCTTCTGTTTCTTGATGCTGTTGTGGTTCTGGTAAATGTCGGAAACACCGACGTCATTCCTATGAGACTCTATTGTTATTGGCGTTCGGAGCGTGCGGATATCCTTATGAACAGCATTTTTGTTACGGTCATATTTTGGATCAGGCCGGGTGTCCGTCTTCTGTTGTACAACTATGTCTACATATCCCTTGCGAGGGCTTCCTGGTATCAAATCATTCCTATGAGTACAATTGGTCCATCTTACATATCTATACATGTTCTGAGCGGGTTAGTCTTTCATGCTGCAGCAGCTGCCGCTGGTGCTGTAGCCCCAGCACTGGGAATCTTGCTCCGCACTTTCAGCTTCGCACTTGGTGGCGCGGGATTCTTGGCCTCTTCCACACATCTCCTCAGACCCCTCACCAAATCCTCTTTTTCTGTTCCCTCGGCATTTGCGCTCCCAGCCCACCGAATCTTGCACTCATCATCCACAAGATACACATACCCCACCCTTCCGTTCAGCGCTCCAATGCTCTCCCTCACCATCTGATTCATCCCCCTCCTCACCACAAAGTACCTCGCCCACTCCTCTTTCTTCCTCACCAACCGCTGCTTCCAGCTAAACATGGCAATAATCCACGCCTTCATCGTATTCTCCTCAACATTCACATCCACCGTCTGCGCAATCCCCGGCGCCCCCTCCAACACCTCCCACAACCCCGGATTCTCCTTCCTCCCCGTGAAACTCTCCACCTGCGCCTCCCCCACGCACTACTATACAACCTCACCACGCTAACCTTCCCCTTCAGCACATCCGTGGTATCCCTGCCCTTCCCCTTGGCCCCCTCCTCCAGCGTATCCCCATGCAAATTCGGAAAGTACATGGCAACCTCCTTCTTGAAGATGCGCGGATTCGCCACAAACGTCTT
Source organism: Pseudopithomyces maydicus (assembly GCA_026873275.1). Taxonomy (NCBI): domain Eukaryota; kingdom Fungi; phylum Ascomycota; class Dothideomycetes; order Pleosporales; family Didymosphaeriaceae; genus Pseudopithomyces; species Pseudopithomyces maydicus. The sequence goes on along the minus strand of JANTUC010000010.1, from coordinate 135,617 downwards.
CCCCTCGCGGTACTTGCGGATGTTCTTAAAGTCCCGGAAGTAGTTGGTGCCCCACTTCTCGACGAGGTCCGCGCGCTTGGCCAGGTTGCGCTCCGACATGGTCATGCCCGAGTAGTCCTTTTTCTTGGGGGCGAGCCCCGAGTTCTCGCCCGGGTGGGGAGGCGCGGAGAAGCCGATGGGGCGGCCGAGGGGCCGGGGGACGAAGGTTTCGTCATCTTTGGCTGCGGGGGAAGGCGAAGGTTGTGGTGGTGGCTGGGGAGTAGGTTTGCGGAGGGGAGCGGAGGTGGTGAGTTTGCGGGTTGGGTGGAGGAGGGTGAGGGATTCGTAGCGGAGGCATGGCGAGGGGGAATTGAGGACGGTGCGCGCGATTTGGCGCGTTATTCGTGGTTGGAGCATTGTGGTGGGGGTTTGGAGGTTGGGATGGGTGCTGGGGTGGAAGATGTAATGGAGCTTCGTTGTTAGCGTCGGGATGTCTTGGCTCGGCGGGTTCTACGTACTCTTTACGATTTTATGACCCGCTAAACTCGATGTCCTCATGCGTTATCGAAATTTTTGAGATTTTGATCAATAGAATATTTTGAATGCCCATGCTATCTATGTGATTGAAGCCTGCATGCTGGCTATGCTAGAAAATTCGATCAAGCAAGCGTTTTACCACGCAATAGTCAAGCCGAGAGAGTCCTGCTGATTATGTCAACCAACAATACTTTATGTACACCATTTTTCGCTACCGAAAGGGAAAAATCTTCTCTTCATTTGCGTTTTCATTCAATCAGTTGATCCACTGCACCTGTTTTCTATTCACAACGTGATGCTATCAATCAACATGCAAACACAATCGTCCAGGGCGAGCAATGTACAAGTATCGTCCAGAGAACAAGGTATTACACGGGACTTTTTTTCGTTGCGACTAACCCGAAATTCGCCATGTCACTATCCAAGCTTGCTACAGAGCTTCACGTTGATATCATCGAACGTTTAAATAATCGAGACTTGAGCCACTTGTCACTTGTTTCGAATTACTGGCGAAATATTATTGAGGAATATTTGTATAGAGATATCAAGATTAGTCAATCTGGTCGACTTCCTTGTCTACTTTCGACGCTATTAACCCGTGAGAAACTTATTCGACATGTACGAAGCTTCAGTTTCCAAGCGCGTGAAAGCTATTCAGGACCGGCACTTTTCAAAATGTCCAAAACACAACATGATCAGATACGATCATTGGCCAGACTAGTATCGAGATCTCTACCCTACCATGTTTCTGAGCATTCGTACATGAAAAGGCCAGCTTGTTGGGACACTTCCGATAAGAGCCTTACCTTGATACTCTACTTAACTACAAACTTACAAGAGCTTAATTTGGATTTTGCAAAAGACACCTTCGACAGATTCATAGTGACACGCTTGATTCTAGGCCATAATTGGCGATTAGCTCCCGACAATCAAGGCTCACCTCCCCTTTCCAAAGGCTAGAAAGTTTTTCCCTCGGTGTGGAAGGTTACAACTATGGCGGTTTTCTGCGTCACCTCATAGACTCATATGATTCGGTCATACCCATTAGTAATAGTCTGCGCCATGTGTCTGTAAAGAAACTGTATGACAGTCGACTGGATGATTGGCTACACCCTGGCCTCGGTACAACGCTTCATACATTAACTATCTACAATGTGAACACTTCCATAGATGAAATCGAACAGGTAATACAAAGGTCGTGTTTGTGGCATCTGAAACGGCTCTTGATCAATCGGATACCACCCCGTTCTAAACCGTATGGGTATGGAGAGCTGCCTGCGGGCGTACCAGGTCGTCTTGCCATTAGCTGTGACTATGGGAAAAGAACCAACGGTATAACAAATGCAATCGTCAAGCACCTTCCCGGATTAGAAGAGCTTGAGATGTCCAATTTTCGCATCAGTCGGGGTATGCAGCCGTCTCCCGGTCAGAGGTTTAGTCTTGGAGGCCATACAAAGCTCGTCAAATTGATAATTGATTACGAACTACTAATAGGAAACCCTCTTCCAGAAGAAGAGATCAGCATGCTCAATTTAGATCAGTCTCTACCACCAAATTTACGCTCGCTCGAGCTCACGAATGTTAAGAGTTGGTTTCGCTCAAAGCACCAAAGCATGACACACCTAGATGATTTCCTCGGCCTTTACGAGAAATATGCCGAACAGCCAATATTCTACACTACCTTGATGGGAGCATTTTTCAAGATCAAGAGCCTCAAGGAGCTCAGCTTTCACGTTGACTTCGTGGAATCCTATTCATCCTCCGAGAGAGTATATGGAGATGGGAAAATACCACGCTATTCCATGAGAACTGGGCACGCTTGTTTGAGGAAATTATCACCACGTGGAGAAGATACCATTCGGCGCCTTGTCGAGCATCTACATAGAGAGGGTGTCGAAATGAAAGTTTGGAGGCATGAGTGCAAACGCCCCAAAAAACTGCTCTACGCACCAGGTTATGAGTCAGGTCAACCGATTTGGAGTGATTCTGAGGTGATTAGAGGGGTTGAACAATATTATGACGAGTGGGATATCCGTATAAGATTTCGGGACTGAAATTAGGTTGAAAAGAGCCAGGATCTGAAGATAAATATCGTTGGTAGCTGGTCGCTGCGATCACTGAGTATCCAATAGAAAGATAATCCGCAATTACAAGTGTAAGGTAGGATGTAATTACTATTCTACGTAATAGTTTCTGCTGGTGAAATGAAAGACAGCACAGTAGGTTGAGTAGATTGATAAAAACCCGATTCATAGACCAAATTCCTCGTTGTGAGCAATGCTTCCTCATTTCAAATATGCGAAATAGTAATCTCTCTATACGTTTACAACTACTACAGAAATTTATATTAAGTACGACTGAATTCCCAATAATTCCCGCAATTCATCTATAACTACCCACTATCGCTTTATCCGTGACTCCAAACCAATGAGATACAACACTTCTCAACTACGTCATTCCCCGCGGTATAAATGGAATCGCCCTCTGAGGTCCCTCTACCCAAGGAAAGTACCCCATCGCACACTCCGAGAACGAGATTTTCGGTTGAGAAGCATAGAACTCATCCAGCTCGGGATCCATCGCGTCTTTGAGAGACTTGATATTCCCAAGTGGATGCAGCGTTTCCCAAGGTTTGATGCAGACTGATCCCTTGCACGACTTCAACACCATCAAGAGTGCATCGAGACGTGGCTGGAGCCTTGAAAGAGGGAAACCGCATGCCGTGTCGCTGTCACCGGTTTCCTCGACCGTGCTGTTAGAGGCGGTGCCGTTGGGAGATGCGGAACCAATGGTGTCCCATAGGTTGTTCATTTGTCCTGGGTCTTTCTGTGGCATAATCAGTACTGTTAGTTGATACGAAACATTGGGCGATCTTACCTTCATATCGTACAGCTCATGCTCGTTCGTGCACCAGACGATGTAAGTGAACTCGTAATCCTCGGCAACGATACGAAGCGCCTTATAGGTATTGAGCAAAGTCGGCACCGGAATGCGCATCTCGCCCTCCCCGAGGTTAGCTCCCCAAAGTTCAATGTTGACATGCTCGGTTTTCGCCTCCGCCTGATCCTTCGCGCTGATCGGCATCGGGGTCCCATCGAATTGCTTCAACAGAGGGATCCCTGCCAATTTGAAGATGGTTGGAACGATATCAGTGTGAGTCGTTGGGAGTGTAATGTTCTTTTCCTTTGGCACATCCGGACCACGGATGAACATGGGAACGTTAACATCTTCCTCGTATGCACAGGACTTTCCAGGGTCTTGGCGATGCTGGCCCATGTGGAAACCGTTGTCCGATGTATAGATGACATATGTGTTGTCGAGTAGATCCAGTTCTTCTAGCTTGTCAAAAACCGCCGTGACCAGGTCGTCGACTGCGGCGAGGGAAGCCAAGCGAAGGCGGTAGAACTCATCGTTGTATGCAACAACGGTATCGTTCTGGCGTGGGAGAGCTTTCACGTAGCTACCACCGCTCGGCTACTACCTGTCAGTATCGCTATTCGCAGTCAAAAAGATTAATGAGACTTACCTTCTCAGGGTTGAAGTTGTCTGTGCGTGGAATCTTGACGCCCTGGTAGAGATCTTTGTGGCGTTCGGCAGGCACGGGAGGCAGAAAGATGGGGAGATCATTTTCTCCAGGATGTTCCGGCACGACCGTTTCTGTATGAGGACCAATTGGCATGACGCCAATGAAGAACGGTGCATCATCAGCAGCAGCAGCTTCTTCCAGAAATCCGATGGCTCTGTCAGAGATCAAATCCGTATTGTACTCTCCTGGGAAACTCTTCGGAGGCTCCTTGTTACGCTGCAGTGTAGCATTGTAGTAGCGATACGTGTAGGGATCAAGTAGGACTATACAAATCAGTGGCATGACCATGACATCACGAAGTTTTACCTACAATCAGAGCCCGTCCAACCATTCGGGAAAGGCTTGTTATAATTGGTAAGATCGTGAGAATTGAGGAATTTGCCAGTGTAGTATGTGTTGTATCCAGCTTGCTGCAACCAAACAGGCAGATAGTTGTCGTTGAAACCCTCGGCAATGAATTTAGGGTAGCCGCCTGAAAAAGTTAGATACGATTAGTGGAGTTGGTCAAGACACTTACCATAAGGAGGAAAGACGTCTGTGACGTTGGTGTTGTGACCGGCCATGCCAGTCATGAGCGAGACGCGAGAAGGACAGCATTGCGCCATGGTGACATAGTGCTTTTGATAGAATGTCCCTTCCTTAGCAAAGTACTTCTGCACGGCTGGCTGGTAGTCTAGTGAATTCAAGTGCAGGTCCTGATCATCCGTCATGATAATAATGAAATTCGGCCTGTGCTTGGGGGGTCTCCCAAGGGTGCCAGAGTCCGGCAGTTTGTAGGCGACACCCAGCCCAATGAGTAAGAAGGTAGTGACTGTATTGAAATACATGGTTGATGTCAGAATGAGCAGGATGTTTGAGGACTGGATGTCACTCTACAACAGAGAAGAAAGAAGATTATATAGTTACAGATATACGGCATCATTTAACACTGCGGCTGAACGAGAACAGAGTGTTATACCAAAACGTCCGTACTATGAAGCTTGGTATGTTATTTCCGTGTGAGGCTGAAGAGACTCTCCCTAGTATACGTTAATAGGACTATACCCCTTTTGGCCAGCGATGTGGTTGTTGCACGTGCACGTCTTACATGAGAACCACACTTGTATAGTTTTAGGTCGATCCAAAGACACTTCTCATTTTGAATTTTTTGAACACGTTGGGGGCGAAGTAATTTCTCGCTTATTTTCAGGTGTTTGCAGCAGATGTGATTCTAAACGAGGTAGTCAGCAGAATTTAGCAATAAACGACACTTCTCTAAATATTTAGCTCACGAACTGAGGCCAAGATTGTCGTTTCTGCATCCGTTCCATGTATTTTCAAGGACGCGATCACATGTGCATTTTCTGGTAAGTTTAATTTGCTGCATGTGCTAGATACCAATCCATCGTTGGATTTGTATTTGATCATATTCGCAAAGAGAGACAGGGATGCGATTCAATTAGTTGTACGCTGTGCAAATTGCGTACGGTATAAGTAGCATTGAACCAGGTTCCTCTTACATTTACGGACTACTCTTTTGTCGATCGCTCAAGGAATTATCTTTTGCTTCAAACTCCATGGAAGGTCGGTATGTCTTCTCAAGGCCCTCTTGCTCTCTATCGTCACCCAGTCTACCGGTTTCTAAAGCAATGCGCCTGCACTTCGCATATACCTTTTGACTCAGTCTTTATGTACGCAAGTTTTTATACCGTCACAAGAGGGGAGAACAGTTATTTGCCATCCATTCTTTTCTAGTCAGCTCATACTCAGCTACGACTTGTTCAAAAACACAAAACACAAAACAACACACTTCGCATGACCAAAGACAGACTGAAGCAAGACACTTGATTACTCACCGTCTTGCACCAACCCACTCCCACTCTCCCTAAACCTAAAACCATACTAATCACAATCACACTTCCCCATCCACAAAACCTCATCCACAAAATCTCAGCCCACCACCTCGGCACTACTCAGCACCGCCACTACTCAGCACCCCCACCTCACACCATTTACACTTCGACACTACGACCTAACCCTCGGAGATCCCGACAGACATACCTAAATCCCAACTATTAGTAACCAAATGCCCAGGTCCACAACCATGCTATTCCCTTATCGTATCTACATCCGCGATCCCCACTGTCCCTGACTTAATCGTGGCGCTCTAACGAACGTTACCATGGGTGACTTGACTGCGCCACGCCTTCTACCCAAACTCCTCGCCCCTATTTTTTTTCTATCTAATTTTCATTTTTCACGTGCGGCTCCGCGGAGGGGCAGGGAGGGGAGGGGTGCCGAGGTGGCGGAGCGGAGTGTGCTTTGAGCTAGGAGATTAGGAAAGAAAGCCGTTGAATCGACCGATTGGATCGGGTCGGGGGAGATGGGATGTTAGTTACAGTAGACGGACAGATTGACGTGTGTTAAGGAGTGGGGGAGAGGGAGGGATGTGGGTTTAGCGCATGACGAGGGGGAGGGACATGGCGACAGAGTTTTAGGGTTGGGCTAGGAGGTAAGCGAGGGAAGCGCTGGCAGCTAAGGTGGTAGGGTAGGGTAGGGTTCTGGAAAGACGCCAGTGTGGAAGGGGATAGTCGGGAGATAGGTAGATGGATGAATCCGGAAAATGTTTCGCATTAAGAGAGTAAGAGATAAGGAAACCAACCCTTCTACGTACGTACGGCGACAACTCACATACAGTACAAACAAGCAAGCATGTGAAAAAAAAAAAAAAAATCAGAACAGCAACATGCCGTACCCACCGTATCGTATGGAAAACCTCTCCCCACTAAAACAAACCCACCAGTCCAGCCTCCGATTGGTAAACTGGTACACTACTTCTTAGCCTCAACACACTTACAACGACGGACGACCCTAGCATCGTTCCCTCCACATCCCGACCAGACCACCATTCTCCATCCCAGAATCCAAGTCTCACCAGAAACCCATGCCTTACATAATACGCATGTAAAACGATGATCACAACGTCCCACCGCCACCCTCGTATTTACGTATAGATCACGAGGGTGATTCTATACACATGTACGCTTTCATACACATACACATACACATACACATACACACGTAGATAGATAGATAGATACATACATACATACATACACACACGCTTACCGCGCCTCTCCCCTCCTACCTCGCACCGTCATCCACCCTACGTATGTACATCTAATCTCATCCCATGCACCCCATCTCGCACCACCAACCCTCCCTCCCCTCCTCTTTTCCCAGCCAGCCCTGCATGTCCATGTCCATGTCCATACGTACATAAAGCGCCGCATGTACTCGGCTCCCAGCCCACCAGCCAGCGCACCCGCACCACGCCGTCGTCGCAAGTGACCTCGCTTAGCAGCGCGCTCGCTCACCCTACCGCTCGTGCATGTTTCACGTTCCACGGTGCATGCATGGTGTGGTGTGTTTGTATGGAACACGTTGTGCGCGCCATCGATTCCTCGGTTCGCATGTGTTTGTGTGGTTGGGGTGTTGGGGGTTTGGTATCTATGTATGTATGTATGTATGCAGATAGATAGGTAGGTAGGTAGGTATGTGTTTGTATACATGTATGTTATGTTACGTTACGTTACGCTACGCTACATATGTATACAAGTTCTTGCGCTGGAGTCTTGCCGCGTGTCTGGGTAGACGCTTACATGTATATGTAAACACATAACCGTCTCTCTCTCTATATATACATAGCACACCGATCTACACAGGACGCAGCGTCCCTCCCAGCGTGCCTCCATACATAGATACCCTAGCGCAGCCCAGTTCTCTAAACGAACAGGACGAGCGGACATCGGGCCCTCGTCTCGGTGGCTAGCTATCTAAATAAAACCAAAACCAAAACCAAAACTAAGCAACGCTGCTAAGTACTTAGCTTGAAGACGGGGTTTCCGCTAGATTATGTATCGGGGGATTGGTTCCGATGGGAGGTAGGTTTGGTATGTGGCGTATGTACATATGTCGGTAGAGTAGGTAGGTAGGTAGGGCAGGTAAGTAAGTAAATACCTACCTATGGAGACACACATGTATAGGGAGCGTGGCAAAACAGGCGAGCAAAAAGGGCACTTTGTCATGGACTTTTGTGCCCACACGCAAGTTCAAGCTCAAGCTCAAGCACAAGACGCAACAAGCAACATGGAAGATTCCCACATCCTCAATTCCCATCGGTCGCGATGGTGTACATACGTACGCATGCTAGATCCCAGCAGCCTCGTCGTTCGATCGAGTCGGCTGCGAATTATCTAACCTGTCGCCTTATCCAATTGTCCTCCTCCCTCTCCTCTCCTCCCCAGGACCTATCCATCCATCCATCCATCCCTCATCATTTACATACGCATATAGTGGCATCACCGCATCCGATGCATGCAATTCATACCTAGTCGTTCCTACTCGTTCCTACACCTACTCCTACAACACGTAGACACGCACGCACGCACGCACACGCAACACACAACACAACACAACACATACACACGCGTAGGTAGGAAGGTATGTAGATAGCGCCCCCATCGCCGAGCGCTGTGCCGAAAACAGACAAACAAACAAACAACGCACACATTAAGATGAGATGAGATGCAAAAAAAAGGGACCATAAAACGGTACCAATTAAACCAAAGAGAGACATTAACGAGTCGGAAAGGGGATTATTCCCCGTCGTAATAACGTACGTGGCTTGAACCCTCCCTTTCCGTTTCCCCGACCGCTTGATTGTTGCGCGTGACATTACAGTATAAGTAGGTAGGTGGTATGTGGTGGTATGTAGCCTTCTTCCGCTTCGCCTCGCTTCCGCTTCCGCTCGCAAGCAAAGCAAAGCAAAGCAAAGCCAAAATCTCGAACCCCAGAATCCCAGATCTCAAGGAGTGTTCCAGTGTAGTATAAATAAAAAAAATAGAGAGAGAAAATAAAACAGGTAAAGTCGTAAAGTGGTTTGGACCGTTATCAAGCCATTATGAAACACGAAAATTTCCCGTTGGTACCGTGCAGTTTGCCGTGCCGTGCCGTGCCGTTTCCCAAATCCCAAATTCCCAAAAAAATATTTCCCCCCATTTCGCTTTCCCCACGCCCGGGCGCCATGTACAAGGAACCAAAGTGCAATAAGCGTTAATAAATGTGAAACGCGCATTAAAAGTTAATAGAGCGAGTAAGATGGCTAGAAAGGATGCGGATGCGGATACGTGCGTGCATGCGTGCGTGCAAGCGTGCGGCGCAGCACGACGTGACCCGTCCAAAATGTCGCTGTAGTTGCACCGAGAGATGAATACACTAACGAACGGCCCGTAAACAAAGGGGGCCCCTTCTGGAATAGACAGAGCAACTGGCTGATGATGCATTGTTGATGAAGCGCGCATATGTAAAATCGAAAACCAAGCAAGGCAGATCTCCGGGTATATCCCATATCAACAGATTTTCAAAACGAACGCCGGTGTTTTTCGGACTGGGGTTAAGAAGAAGTGCGGAAGTCTCGCGGACCTTGGTTGGCGAAGATGTAGTTTTTGGCCTCGGGCGCCGTCGTCCTGCGCATGTGTCCGTGGATACCATCTCCAGGAGGAACGTATTGATTGACTAAAAAGTCTGGCATAGCGGACACCGGTGGTGCAAAAGGAACATTGTGCTGGATTCCGCTCAAAGGAATCGTGTTGAAATCCTCATACTTGAAGCCTCCGTACGAAGAGGCGTACATGGCACTTGGATCCTCGTTCTGTCCTTGGGCATCGACTGGAAGCGAAGGCCGTCTGAAGTGGCTAGGCTTGGGGTGCTGGAGAGTTAGGTCAGTGCTCGAATGGAACGCAGCTCTCATTTTCGGAGGTTGCATGAGATTATTGTTTGGGAATCCCTGCTGTGTCGCCGGTGCTGACTGGGGCGGTGTATCTCGATACATGTCAGTGCCAAGCCTCGCTTGGTGCAATTGTGCGGCCTCCAACGAGGGGGGCGACTCGGAATTCATGAGGCCTCCTGCTGCCGCATCTGCTACCCAACCTGTCCCAAAACTTTCAGGACTACTGTGATCAGGCATCGATGGGGGATTGCGGTATACCGCGTTTGATTGCCAGGAGGGGAACGGCCGATCGTTGGGTGTCTGTGGTGTGGGTGGGCCCCGAGTCCCGCCATGACCAACGGTGGTGATGCTGGATGATGACATGGTCCTCTGGAACTTGGGGGATGATGCAGCCTCCGAAAAGCTCAGCGACATGGGAGAACGCTGTGCTGAACTTGGCTGGGGCTTTTGTACGCGGCCCGCGTTTCCGATCCCAGAGGAGCGAATCCTCCTCAAGGTGTGGTCCCCATTGTTGTTATTATTCCCAGGCGAAGGCATGCTGCCGCTGTAAGATGCGCTCCTTAGGGTATTGGAATTAAGAGCCGTCGGTCGCTTTTGTCTCCGGGATGCGATACTGGACTGCATAGGCGACTTGAAACCCTCCGGTGTGCTATTTTGAATGTGAATTCCTTCGATGGTCGACGCGAGATTGCTCGTAGAAGAGTTTCTTCTTGTGAACAGGTCATCTCCAAAGTTGGGTGCTTCAAAGTCCGTGGGACCCGTGCTGAGTGAGCGTCCGCTGTGATGTGGTGATGATAGGACGGCATGCGCAGAAGCATTAGAATGCTGATACATGGAAAAGTTCTGGCCTTGGTTACTGGGGAAGCAAAAATTGGCGTCCGAAACCGAAGCCTGCGGCATAGTGTAGGAAAAGAGATCTTCAGTGTCGTTCTCCTGCTTGTTTTCCATGTCACCATTCGTGTCAGTCCAGCCCGAGTATTTCGACGTGAGGGATGCAACCGAACCGGGGTTTGGCTCTACTGATGATGGGTTTGTGCCGTTCGATTGTGTGCCGGAGAAAGGTGAGTCGTCTGTAGATAAGGAGCCTGGGTTCATGTGTATGTTGTCCTGCTTGGTCGATATGTACGGAAGGTAGGAGAGGTATTCGTTAAACGAGTTGCACTGGTCGTCCTCGGGCATGTTGTTCACGGCAGAATAATCCGCGGCCATGGAATATTGCTGCTCCGATGGTAGACCGTTGGGCATGTTTCCTTCAAAAGCGTAGTTCTGCTGGGGTTGAGGCTGCATGGAAACATTGCCGGTCTGCATATATGATGACCCGTCTCTGGCAGCCATGAAGTGTTGCAGAACAGCGTTGGGATGGTACGAAGTCGACCGGTCTGCCTCGGGGATGGAGCGGAGGGATTGTTGCGAGTCGTAATGCGGGATCATCATCTGCTGCTGGGCCGGCCCTATGTCCAAGGCTGACGGCCCCTCCATGCCCTGCACTGGTATTGTGGCCGGGCTGATGTCGGCGGTCACGGGGAAGTAGCCGGGCGCGACAGACAGGTGCGATTGCGTCTGGTCCATGTGCTGCTGGGGATAGTGTCCCATGGTCGCGGGCACGTTCATGGGCATCTGTGGGGCGCCGGGCATGGACTGTTGCGGATATATGCCCATCTGCATGTACTGCTGGTTCATCAGCTTCTTTGCATCCTGCTTCACTTTTGCCCGCCTGTTCTGGAACCAATTCTGTGCGCAATGTCAGCTCAGCAATGCACCGACGCAAGGCTCGGGGACTGACGTTGATCTTGTCCAGGGGCACGCCGAGGTTGTCGGCAAAGCCCTTCTTGGTGCTGGTGCTGGGCTTGTGGTGCTGCTGGAAGTGGCGCTCGAGGATGTCATGCTGCTCCTTGGTCCTGTGCACGAATTGCTTGTCAGCGGCGTCCCCCAGCGGAGGCACAGCAACGGACTTACAGACGCGGTTTTACGTCGGCAGTGGGCGGCTTCCCCGGCTGGCCAGCGGGCTTGGGCTGGGGCGTGGTTGCCTGCGCGGAGTGCGGTCGTTGCATAGCAGCATCGCCGCCGGTGGGAAATGACTGCATGGGAAGCGGGGGCTCAGGACGGGACCCCAAAGCAGCGGTGCAGCGTGCAGCGCGGGCAGCAGCGCGCCGGGCTCCTGGTGGTGGGCAGACGTCGGGACCTCAGCGGTGGTGGTGGTGGTGAAAGTGGAAGGGGCGATAGCGCTGGCGGTCAGAGTGGCAGGGGCGGTGGAGGAGGTGGTGGTGGTGGTGGTGGTGGTGGTGATAATGGTGGGAGTGGCAGGGGCGGTGGCGGTAGCGCAGGTGGCCAAAGAAGCAGTAGCGGTAGCAGTAGCGGTAGCGGTAGTGGTGGTGGTAGTAGTAGTGGTAGCGGAGGTAATGGTGGTAGCGGTGGTGGTGGTGGTCGGATATGAGGGTACGCCGATGGGGTGAGCACTGCTGCACTGAGGGGGTGGTGGGCAGTCGCAGTCGCGGGCTCGGCTGGAGGACAAGGAGGAGCTCGATGGAGTCGATGGAGGCGTTTTGGAGGCAGAGCAGAAACGAGTGACTGTCTACGACATCCCAGGGCGATGCGCACACGTTAACGAGGGTTGCTGTTCTTCGGGGCGATAGCGAGCGTGGGTTGGGGGGGAGATCGGACTGAACTGATCAGGAGTAAAGTTGGGCGCGGTAGACGGAGGCGCGCACCACACTTCAAGAAGCGGGAGGCAGCTGGTCACAGCTCGGCCTGATTCGCCCGTTGTCACTGACCTGACTGACCTCCGCTGGCATCCCAAGAATAGACCCACGCGCAGCCCTCTAACTCCTGCTGGCTCGCGGGCTCAGCAGCAGCATTAGCCCACCGCTCCAGGGCTCGCGCCAGACAGCCTGCGTCTCACCGCGCCCGGTAGCGAGCGGCACCGCGACACTGCCCTCGCTGCAACGACCGCGCGCCCGCCTTCCAGAAGCCAGAAGACGAGTCGCCATGTGCCAGCAGCGGCAGCCCCAAGCCCTCTGCGCATCGCGCATCGCGCACCGCTCCTCGGTGGCTCGCGCGCCCTTTCGCCTGCGTGCTGCCGCCGAGGCTGCTGCTGGCGTTGGGCGCTCCGGCACGCTCGAGGCCGGGGAGCGCGGAACACGCCAGGGATGCCGCCGGAGCACTCGCCCTTATTGGTGTGCGCGCACAGGCGGCGGCAGATCATCCCTCTTGATCCCTCTTGGCTGGGCGAGGCACCTCCTTTCCGTTACGCGACAAGTCGATGCCTCCCAGACGTGAGCATCGTCATCTGTCCAATTTCGGGCGGGAGATGCGCACATGGTCCATGGTTGACCACAGCAGCTTGGACCCTCGCTCGGAGAATATCCTCGAGCACCAGTTCACACCACCCACCGTGACGAGCCCGTTGGCCGTGGCCGTGATACAGTACCTACCGCCTACCGCCTGGCCCAGACGAACCGCACCGCGACCGGGCCCCAGCTCTCGTCCCGCTCCAAACCGACCGCCGACCCCCAGTCGTCTCTCTCTAGCCCACGTCCCGTCCACCGCCCAGTCAGTGACCTTCCCACCACTACCACCTCCACCACCACCGCCGCCCGCACCGCACTTCTGACCAGCGAACAGCCCGCCTGTTTGTGTGACGTCTGCTTCCCACTTAGTGCTGCACCCGAAAGGGGCGCGAATGGCGCCCCTCGGACCCTCGGAAAGCGGCGCAGGCACGGGTGGTGCCCTCCATTCACCGCCGTACCTTGCAGCGTCTACGCTACTTACTTTGGCCCCAGTGCCACTTGAGCCACCGCGAGCAAGTCGTGAAGCCGTCCGTTTTCCTGTTCCACAAGTTCCGCAGCTGTCCGTCTTGGGCGACTCATGACCTCCTCATGACCTCCATCTGCTCGTTTGGTCCTCGCCTCGACCCACGCGCACCATGCATGCGTCTTTGCCCTGGACAACTCCGGCGCCAAGATCGCGAAAGCTGAGGTGCGAGCCGAGGAACTGGTTCCACCTGCAAGGGAGGGGGCACAGCCTCTTAGCCCCTTGACCCCGAGTGGGAGGTATTTGCAATTGGTGCGAACTACTCCCGCCTGTCTTCTGCCGGTGGACTTTAGACATGCCCGGTGTGAATGAGTGTGAATGAGCAATCGGTCAGCGCCAGACAAAGTTGTATGACGATCAACTCACCACCAGCTCACGACGAGTCGGCTTTCGACCTGCTCGGGACGTGCCACCATCCACACTCATGCAGGTCAAATCGTAGTGCCCTGGCAACGGACCCGGCATGTGTGGCTCAGATGCCGGCGAAAGCTGCCATGCGATGCAACACATCACACGTAGCTCCATGCCATGTAGCGTCTCCAAAATCCCAGCAGACGACGCACTGCACTGCAGCGGCGTCGCAGGCTCCGAAGGCCTTGAAGGCAAATCGCCGTGCATGCTCGAAAATTATTAAAAGTAATCCACCACAGCGTGGCTGCGCACGATAAAGACATCTGCGGTCGCCCGTCTTGCATGCGCCAGTTGACATGGGCACCAGGCTGCGAGGTAGAGATTTACATGGATGCATAGCCGGAGCAGCTCGGTGACCGAGTAAAAATGCCTTTTACGTGCCTGCATGTCGTCTTTGAAAAATGTTACTGGTGATCGATTTTATGCAGTCGTTGCAGTCTGACTGGTTCATCCGGTCAGGACCCTGGTCTCCCAATTCGACGATGTGACTCTCCATTCGCTACGTAGGAAAAACGAACGCGGAAGGAACATTCTATTGACGTCTATAAAAAGTGGCAATCAACTGTATAGCCACAGAAATTACCAGCAATGTTATGTATGATTCTTCTCCGGGAACCTGGTTGACGTGTCTCGGTATGGTCATCTTGAACTGGTAATCATTGTAGGCTAGGACTCGATGAGAACCGCAGAGCCACTCTATACTCTATGCATGCAGTCATGTTTGCTTTTCACCACACAAGGGCATCTGAAATTTCGAGCTGTGCTTTGCCAGTCGCTTTGTCCCAAGCTTTCAATGAGACCGAACGCATATCTCGAACGATGATATCTGCACCAGCCTCCTTCAGCTGCTCGAGCGTATGGGAAGTGTGCATCGCCACAACCAGAAATCCGGCCGCCTTGCCTGATCTCACTCCAGCGGGCGCGTCCTCGAAAACAATAATCGACGGCTCCTCGTTCGCCAGCGCAAGCTTCTTCCGCCCCAGAAGGTAGCAGGCTGGATCGGGTTTGCCATTTTCAACGTCCTCGGCGGTCACGAGATTCTTTGGGTGTGCTAGCTTCATCACGTCCAGCCAGCCAGTCACCAACGGTCGTGATCCAGATGTAACGATAGCCCACGGGATAGATTGTTCTTCGAGCTTCTCCAGAAAAGCACGAGAGCCAGGAATGTCGACTGCGTCGGCACCAAACGTTCGGGGGACCTGAGCTTCGTTGTCACGAATGTCTGTTGCTGGTCAGCTTGCTCGTAGTCTCACCGCATGGGTAAAAAAACGTACAGTCCCAGTTAGCGAGTTCTGGTGCGTAGATCTTGAGCACATCGATACTTCTACGGCCGTGCGATGTGGCAAGTATGACCTCGGGATCGACACCTATTTCTTTCCCTATTCTGTTTCCATTAGCGTAAGAGCAAACGTCGGCAAAAAATACTACTTCAAATTGTCGGCACCGTGATCAAGCAACGGACGTCCATTGGATTCGCCTGGATGCCTAGAGAACAAACATGGCGGGATCAACCGGAACTGGCCGTTTCCGATTCTCTCTTGTAGATGCATGATACCTAGATGGAAAATACTCACTTGTGCCAGTTCTTGACTACCGCTGCCGTAGAGTCAATGATGGTACCACTTGGAACTGTTAGTGACAATTGCTAACGAATCTTGTACGAGGCGTCTAATTACTCCATATCAAAGAGCTGTTGTATTTATTAGTCTATATAGTTTCATATACTAGGATGGGTTCCAGTGGCTCACCATCCCATCGCAGGTAATTGTCTGGGCTGGTGCCGAGAAAGACGGCTCGCGGTTTTCTGTCACAGTCATATTGAGGTATATCCGTGGACAAAAGTTAGATACTAGAAAGTCCAAGAAACTATCAGTGCTCTGCAGGTAGTGGATCAACGTATATGAGGCAAGAGGTGAAGCATCAGAAGAATGTATGAGATCTGCGAGGGCTTCCCGTTCTGGGTAACCCGCCCGCCACTTGCCGAGGTACCCTTTCCCCAGACTTACGTTGACATGAACGAAGTAAACCAAGCACCTCCGCCCCAGGCTATTGATCGTTTGAATAACGGAATCGAGCTGGTGGTTCCTTGGCAAAGAAGTGGAGAGTAGGATTACGAGTAGGCTCTCGTGGTTGAGCTGTCAAGCATGTAGGAGCCCCACACGTACCTGTGGGTCAGTGTACATTTTCTGCCCCGCTTGACCGCCCTTTGCACGTGATCAAAATCTTGGCATGCCGCGAATTTTTGGATTTTGGGAAAAGCGCAACTACGCACAGAAACCACCTCGACAACGCTTGCATAACCATGAAGGTCGGAAGTGAGTATTTTTGGATAGACTGCCCATGCGAAGTGTCTGACAGTTTTCCAGAACCCCAATCAAAGCGTGTGCCTGTGCGCCTGCGACACAAGATCGAAAAGGCGTCAGCGGCGAAACAGCGGAAAGCGAAGAAGGAAGCCAAGAAGGTACAGCAGTCAAAATCGCCAGAGTCTGCACTGGTGCTAAGCATACTAGAACCCGCAATGGCGCTCCAAGACCAAGAAGGACCCTGGAATTCCAAACCTCTTCCCGTTCAAGGACAAGATTTTGGCCGAGATTGAAGAAAAGCGCCGGCTGAAGGACGAGGAAAATGCGCGCCGCAGACAGCTGGTGAAGGAGCAGAGGGCTAAAGGAGAGACTGTAATGGACACGGGAGACGACGACGAGGAACTCGCAGACGACGACGATCTTCTCGAGGAAGACTCCGAGGACGATGAATCGATGCAGGTGGTGGGTGCTTCTTTTTCTAGGTTGTTGAATCATGACTGACATATGCATAGGACGACTCCAACCCTATGGCAGCCCTGCTTGCGTCAGCCAAAGCTCGCGCCGCAAAGTTCGAACAGAAAAAGTCGCATGACGAAGAAGCAATGGACGAGGACGACGAGGACGACTTCGAGCGATTCGATTTCGAGGATGACGAAGATACGGTCAATGTGCGCAAGGACTCTTCCCGGAAACAGTTCGACAAGGTGTACAAGCAGGTTGTGGAAGCAGCCGATGTGGTTCTCTACGTCCTTGATGCGCGAGATCCTCAAGGCACGAGGTCTAAAGAGGTTGAGCAAGCCGTTATGGCGGCGGATCGGGGCAGCAAGCGCATGATCTTCATTCTCAACAAGATCGATCTTGTACCGCCTCCCGTGCTTCGGTCGTGGCTCGTCCACTTGCGACGCTCGTTCCCTACTCTCCCTCTCCGCGCCTCGAAGCCTGCACCGAATGCGAAAACATTCGACCACAAGGAACTTACGATCAAGGGCACCTCAGAAACCCTTTTCCGGGCCCTCAAGACCTTTTCGGAGGCCAGACAGCTGAAGCGATCGGTCAAGGTTGGCATCATTGGATATCCCAATGTCGGTAAGTCGTCAGTCATCAATGCTCTGACGGCAAAGCTTGGTGGACGAACTGGCACATGCCCGACGGGAGCAGAGGCCGGTGTAACCACGAGCTTGCGCGAGGTCAAGTTGGACAACAAGCTGAAGCTTTTGGACTCCCCGGAATTGTGTTCCCCAACAACCCCGACGGAAACAAGAGCAGCAAGGTGGAGGAGCAAGCAAGACTCATCCTGCTTAACGCTATCCCTCCCAAAGAGATCACAGATCCTGTCCCGGCCGTGGCCCTCCTTCTCAAGCGTCTGTCTGCCTCGCCTGAGCTCTTCCAAAAGATGGTCGATGTCTATGACCTGCCGCCGCTTCACACCACTAATGGTGACACAACTACGGATTTCCTGGTGCAAGTCGCAAGGAAGCGCGGCCGCCTTGGAAAGGGCGGTGTCCCTAATCTTTACAGCGCAGCGCAAACGGTCATCACAGATTGGCGCGATGGACGTATCCAAGGGTGGACCGACCCGCCAAAGTACAAGCCTAATGTCGCAGCAAGCAACAAGACAGCTCCTGCTGTGAAGGGTGGTCTTGTCGGCGACCAGAAGGAAATCGTCAAGGAATGGGCTGCTGAGTTCAAGCTCGAGGGTCTCTGGGGTGACGATGCTGCCGAGACGGATGCTATGGAGATGTAGGAGATGTCTTCTTCGACGTTCACGATATGGGAGAGACGGCGTTAATCTTTTGACGGCTATACAGTAGTTACAGCATTGTCTGAAATTTGGGATAGATCCATGATACCAATTCAATACAAGCATTGACCTGCATGTCTATGGTATGATCTCACATTTGGCTCACCGTGCGAATCTTCCAAATTGTATGCACTGATGATACGATCACGGCCCGTGCTCAACACAAAACTTGGGGATTAGCGGTCGGTTTCCAGCGGAAGTTCTTCAACATGCAGGGACTAGAAAAATCCTCAGCGACATCGGAGTCGCAAAATGTCGTGAAGGACTCCGGGAGCAAGTTTTAGCGTTGGATTGGGCACGTGCAGAGCCATCCTAATGAAATCGCGACTGTGGGGTTGGCCCCCGCTTTGCGGCTTCCGTCGGCTCAACACCCAAGCTCTCAGTGACCTCAGGTACATATAGTTACGCAGCGTCTTTTGCTGTCCGAGTATTCTCAATTGCAGAGTTTCGCAAATCACATCCAACATGCCTTCTTTGAAGACCTTGAGGCCCGCTTCGCGATCGCTGAAGGCGGTCCCGGCGCAATGCAGTATCGCAAAGAGAGGCGTCGCAACCATGGCGAACTTCAAGATTCCTACAATCAACAATGAGCCAAACGTAAGCGCGCAATGTCTTTAAAATCAAGCGATTGAAACTGAAAGTGGCTGTAGCAACACTATACGAAAGGATCTGTGGACCGCCAGAAGCTTCAGGATGCCGTGGCAGCTTTGAAGCAACGCACACCTCTCGATGTCCCTCTGGCAGTAGGAGGAAAGCACGTACGCATACCATTATCGAAAATCACAAAATGTTTTTTGACTTGAGATAGATCACCAACTCCTCTATCCTCACGCAACACAACCCTTCATCGCACGCCGACGTAGTAGCGAAATACTCAAACGCTAGCACCGAAGACGTCAACAAGGCCATCGATGCGGCTCTTGCAGCCCAGGAATCATGGTCGAACCTTCCTTTCGCCGACCGCGCTGCTGTCTTCCTCAAGGCAGCAGATCTGATCTCGACCAAGTACAGATATGAAATCATGGCTGCAACAATGGTTGGGCAGGGAAAGAACGCATGGCAAGCCGAGATCGATGCTGCGGCGGAACTGTGTGATTTCTTCAGGTTCAACGTCAAGTACGCTGAAGAGACGTATGGTGAACAGCCGGTGCACAACTCCCCAGGTGTTTGGAAGTACGTGCATACTTGAGAAACATGGCATTTGAGTTGACTGCTAACAATAACCAGCCGCGTTGAGTACCGCCCTCTTGAAGGCTTCGTATACGCAATCTCACCTTTCAACTTCACGGCTATCGGAGGAAACCTTCCGGCAGCACCAGCCCTGATGGGTAATGTCGTAGTGTGGAAGCCATCGCCGGCAGCCATCGCGTCGAACTGGCTCGTATACCAGATTCTCATTGAGGCAGGCTTGCCTCCGAACGTCATCCAGTGGGTGCCTGGTGACGCAGTGGAAGTTACTCAAGCAGTGCTGTCACACCGTCAATTCGCAGCTCTGCACTACACGGGCAGCACCGCCGTATTCCGCTCTTTGTATGGCAAGATTGCCAACGGTGTAGCCGAGGGCAAGTACCAAGGCTACCCTCGCATCGTTGGTGAGACTGGTGGCAAGAACTTCCATCTCGTACACCCCAGTGCGGATGTGTCCAACGCAGCCATCCAGACGGTTCGCGGAGCATTCGAGTACCAGGGTCAGAAGTGCAGTGCATGCTCTCGACTCTACGTCCCGAAGTCCATCTGGCCGGAGTTCAAGGAGAAGCTTGTTGCTGAAACGGCCGCCCTGAAGATCGGCGAACCATCCGACTTCTCCAACTTCATCGGCCCTGTCATCCACGAGGCTAGCTTCAAGAAGCTCTCTGGTGTCATCGACGAGGCGAAGAACGATAGCGAGCTCGAGCTCCTTGTCGGCGGAAAGTACGACGGAAGCAAGGGTTACTACATCCACCCTACCATCTACCAGACTACGAACCCCAACCACCCCTCCTTTCCCGCGAGCTTTTCGGACCTGTCCTTGTTGCCCACGTTTATGACGACTCTGTTCCCGATGCCTTTGCCAAGATCTGTAAGCAGATCGACGAGACATCCGAGTACGCTCTTACCGGCGCTGTCTTCGCCCACGACAGGGAGACCATCCGCTTCGCCGAGAACGCCCTCAGGAACTCGGCAGGCAACTTCTACGTCAACTGCAAGTGCACCGGTGCCGTTGTCGGACAGCAGCCGTTCGGTGGCTCGCGGGCAAGCGGTACGAACGACAAGGCCGGAAGTGCGACGCTGTTGGGCCGCTTCGTCAACATGAGGTCGGTGAAGGAGGAGTTCCTCCCCACGACCAAGGTGCAATACCCCAGCAACGATGTGTAAAAAGCAGGTTTTGGATATTTTTCACGCTTTACGATATCATGGCGTTGGCGTTTGGACTGGAAAGAGGTTGCATATGGACGATTTGGATGGGAAACTGCATACCATACGTGTACGAACAGGAAACACTAGTTAGTCTCAACAGAGATTTGATTGCCATGTACATCTGCAATGTGCATGTGAATTGCTGCTCGCATTGAAGAACATCCATTATATCCTGCGCTTTCTGAAACAGTTGATTGTAATTATACTCATTAACGCACAGACTGAGAATTTACTCCCTCCCGTTCCCAAACAAACACCAAGGACTCGGCTCCCACGAAGCCACACTTCGCCGATAGACACACCCCACGCTACACACAACCTCCATTAATAACCATCCACCCATCATATAGCCCAAACAACACCATCCACACCGTTACGCACCCAAAAACCCGGTTCCCGGGAGCACGCTGCACGAGGAGATGCCGCCGTCATGCAAGTCCCGTTCCTTACCATCCACAGCTCATCTCATTACATACACACACCCACGAAAAAGTCGCGTTGCTAGCTCCAGACCACACGTCGAGATGCCTCGGCTCCCAGCTTTGTGAAAAAAGTTACCCACAGTGCCCCATCGAAATCTCCGCGACGCAGATATTATCCCCGTTGCGGTGCTGCAAGCGCCCGCGCCTAGGCGGCGCTGGGCCACGAGGTCGGAATTCGGCGCACGGGGCGGACCGTAGGTAGGTTGGGTGGAAGGTTCTGTAAGGCTGGATGGATTTGGGAGGGGGCGGACGGTTGGTTAGTGATCAGATGGTGCAGTGGTACTGGGAATGTTGACACGGCTTGTCACGAGGGTGCCGCGTGGGCATGCAGGGAGTCACGGGTGGTCGGTGATAGGTAGTTGGGTAGGGTATATAACGTCAGACTTCGATGCTTGGAAATACACACGGTAGGCAATGCAATCCTTCACCCTCAGGCGTTGCGATGGGCCGACAAAAAAACGGAGGGTCGGACCACCACCCTCCACGCAATCGGTACCATATCCGTCTGCTTATCTCGCCTGACTCTTGCACTCTTACCTCCGTTCTAGAATTTCTTCAACGCCTGACTTGGATCAGCCTCGGTACATACCGCAAGCAGCTAGCGGACGCCACAAAAAGCTTGAGCGCGGCCAAAGATCGCCGCTACGTCAACGATCCTGCCGAGGCGCTCCGCTCTTCCTTTCGGTTCACGCATCCCCATTGGCTGGAGGGCGGTGCTCGGCCGAAGTATTTTCATAGTGTCGTTATGCTTGGGGAGACGAGAGATGGGAATGGGAACATGGCCCCAACGGGCGAGGACAGGGGCGGATTTCAATTCATGTGCAAAGGTGGATACCCGCTCGAATCCCGCCCGGGAGATAAACTTTTAATAGTACATCGATACCTCCTCGGACGGCCTGGTCTGATCTGATCTCCCCATACCATCTTGGAGACTTCCCCTTTGTTTCTATCGTTTGGTGCCTGCGTAGCGCCTGCCCTGCATATATACCTTTAATACATACATACATACTTACATACTTACTCGCCGAGTGAGCGATTTCTCTCATATTTGGATTTTATTACGGGTTGATTTGGATCAACGGATCGACGCCATGGCCGACGAGAAGACGCACGACGTCGCTATCGACGTCGAGAGTGGCCGGCAGGGCATCCCGCATTTCAAGCTCATCCTCGAGCAGGGTGTCGTCACCGACGAGATCGTCAACTGGGACTATGAGGGCTCGGGCACAGAGGAAGATCCCTACGTGGTGGAGTGGATAGAGAATGACCCCCGGAACCCGATGGAGTGGAGTCAGACGAAGAAGTGGATGGGGTGTGTCTGCATGGCCTTTGCGACGTTGACGGTGGCTTTCTGCTCGTCGGCTTTCAGTGGAGGTAAGTTTTCTGACCAACCCACCCACCAACCAACCAACCAGAGTGCTAATATCCACACAGGTATCCAGCAGATCTTGAGAGAATTCGGAGCTTCGCAAGAAATCGTCACACTTGGTGTTTCCCTCTTCGTGTTGGGTTTCGCCCTCGGACCCTTACTATGGGCACCCTTCAGTGAGCTGTACGGTCGCCAGGTCGTATTCTTCGGCACCTTCCTCGCCTTCACCGTCTTCAACGCTGGTGCCGCTGGATCGAAAAACATCTGGACTCTTCTCATCCTTCGATTCTTCGGCGGTGCGTTTGGATCGTCGCCGCTCACCAACGCAGGTGGTGTCGTTGCCGATTTGTTTTCTGCAAAGGAGCGTGGTTTGGCTATGAGCATCTTCTCGGTTGCGCCGTTCATGGGTCCCGTGATTGGGCCTATTGTGGGAGGTTTCCTCGGTATGACTGAGGGGTGGCGATGGGTCGAGGGTCTCATGGCCATCTTCTCTGGAATCGTGTTCCTCATTGCGATTCTCTGTGTCCCTGAGACATACCCTCCGGTTCTGCTGCGCCAACGCGCCCTGACGCTCTCCAAGATGACCGGAAAGGTGTACAGGTCGAGGGGTGATATCGACCAGGGCAAGACCTCGCTCGGAGAGGCATTCTCGACTGGACTTAAGCGACCCTGGATTCTGTTGTTCAGCGAGCCCATCGTCTTCCTTCTCTCCCTCTACATGGCTATCATCTACGGAACCCTTTATATGTTGTTCGGTGCATACCCCATTGTCTTCCGTCTTGGACGTGGCTGGAACGAGGGCGTCGGTGGCCTTCCTTTCATCGGTGTGGCCATTGGTATGATCGCAGCCGTTACATACACCATCGTGTACGACAACAAGCGCTACCTCCGATGCGTAGAGAAATCCGCCAACGGATTTGCCGCACCCGAGGATCGTCTCCCTACCGCCATCGTTGGAGGTGTTTCTCTGCCCATCGGCCTCTTCTGGTTTGCCTGGACCAACTCTCCCGATCTCCCATGGGCAGCCTCTGTAGCCGCCGGTATTCCTTTCGGCTTCGGCATGGTTCTCATCTTCCTGAGCATTCTCAACTACCTCATCGACGCATACACCATCTTCGCTGCCTCCGTCCTGGCAGGCAACGGCATCATCCGATCTGTCTTCGGTGCCGCATTCCCACTCGTAAGTTCACCCTCACACTTTATTTTGATATTCATCAAATCCTAACATCCACCCACAGTTCACCTCCCAAATGTACCGCTCCCTCGGCATCCACTGGGCGTCCTCCATCCCGGCCTTCCTCGCCCTCGCCTGCCTCCCCTTCCCCTTCCTCTTCTACAAGTACGGCGCCTCGATCCGCAAAAAGTGCAAGTACGCCGCCCAATCCGAAGCCTTCATGGAAAAGCTGCGCATCCAAGCGGCCTCCCGCCGTCAAGACCCGGCCTCTGACACCGACTCCTCGCACACGCACACGAACACGAACACCCAGGCCGAAGCCGCCGCCGAGCAAGAAGCCATCGACTACTCGTTCGAAGACGAGAAGGAGCCCCAGGGCCGCTTCCAGACGATGCGCGCGGCGAACGAGACGGGCGACGGGGCGGATCTGCAGAAGGTGGCGACGGGGCGGAGCACGAGGTCGAGGCGGAGCGTGCGGACGGTGAAGGAGGAGTACGAGGGGAATCCGTATGAGATTGATAGGGTGAATACGAGGGAGAGCTTTAAGAGGCCGCGGGCGGAGAGCGCGGCGAGTCGGATTGGGGCGGTGCTGGGGAAGACGAAGAGTAGGCAGGCGGAGTAGAGTGGGTGGTGATGTTGATGTGAGAGTTTATTTGTTTGTTTGTTCGTTCGTTGGGGTCGTGTTTCTTGAGACGAAATCTGCATTTGAGCGAGGGCTTTTTTTGATGGGAAAGGAAAAAGTGCTTTCGGGATGGATAGAGGGATGGCGATATGATACCAATCTGCAACTAGATATTTTTTATAACATTAGTAATTTCTATTTTATGTCGTTCAAGAAGTTCACGTTTATATGGATTGGGGTGTCTATCTGATGGTTTGGGGCCATTAGCATCGCTGTGTTGGTGTTTGTGTGTGGTCTCCACTTGGGGGGATGACTAGAGTGATGATGCTGACTCTGTTTGCGTTATTCTCATACCACATGCGTGCATCACAGATGTGGACCCCACCCTGACCCCACACCATGGATTGCATTCAAATACTGTTGGAATATATATCAAACTCCAGGAGCAGTTACCATCAACCAATCAAATGGCACTTTGGCGGAGTGGTTAACGCGCGGGCCTGCTAAGCCCGTTCCTTCGGGAGCGAGAGTTCGAATCTCTCAGGTGTCGTTTTTTTGCATTTCTGGCGCTACTTGCCATCCATTTCTCTTTGCCTTTTTTTTCTTTAGACAGAAGGTCAGAATGGTTATGTAGGAGAGATGTGTAATCTAGTTGTTTGCCTGAGGAACTCATAACTAGGTTTCTAATAACGGTCATACACATGTATCATTAAACACCGACCCATTACTTTTGCATTGAGAGAAAAGAGACGTTAGGTCAGCTGGTTGGATGCGGCTTAAAAAAATGGCTAAGTACAAATGTCTGATTTTCTACCGTATCAAGGTGCTCTCTATCCTACCATTATCTAAGCTCAGTAGTTCACCACGGTGAAATAAAATCTCAAGATCAAGGCACTGGTCTTTGCAAAACTGAAGGTATTTCCATAATTCTTAAGAGTTACTATCGATATAAGAAATATTTTTGTTATCACTGTCATGAAGGACCTAGGAAGTTCTATCATCGAATTTGCCTAAGTATGCACTTTACGTTTGTCGCAAATACCTCAGAATTTGGCAGCATTCATACGTCTTTTCTTTTCTCCATTTCTACCTGGTCAGCTGCCCTGCTACTACTTTTTCCACAAAATAAACATACGTCAACAGAGATTCTGTCGGTCTAGCCAACGAGCTCAATCGTTCATGACCGAAGGACAGATGAATGTTGCCATGTGTTGTTTGCAAGCAGGCTATAAGAATCCAATAGAATCCTAGCAGAAGTGAGCCACTTTATTTTTGAATGGAGTATGCAGTGTATTGCTGGGAAACTTGCTAGTTTTTCCAGTCTCTAACTTTCCCTTTCTTTGAATGTATCGTCATTACCATATGTCGGAATGAGACTGGCCTCACTTTGAATGTGTGCCGTTCTCCTTCTGGACATGAGAGTGATATTGATTCGCTTGATTTTATGTGCATAAATCTAACCATCATGATACTACATACTCTCCCTTCCATGGACTAACACTGGTTTGCATTGAAAAGGATTATGTTAAAAAGAAAGGGTTGCTGTTTTATACGAAACCACCCATCATGTTGAAAACTAGTATCACCTGATCCTACAATCAGATTGAAACAGTTTGAGTTTGTATAATGGTAATTGTATGAGCCCTTATGAGTATATAAGGGCACCTTTGTACGTAGAATTTGAATATCATCTGCTTTCAGATAACTCCTTTCTACACATCAGCTTGGTTTATTCTGAAAAACATCAACCGGTCTTAATTGGCAAGCCAATGATATTGATGCGGACTGTAGCATGCGCAATACGTAAGTGAAGTGCTGGTGTCAAGTGTTTGGGGTTGAAAATTCTAGTTGAAACCCGGCACAGGTCAATCTTCCCCAATTATTTATATAAAGCCAGCGTCCCCTTCTGGTTTTTTTCTGTCGACCCAAACTCACCTCAGCTCATCTTATACTCAAGGCCACCACCTTGCTGCTCCTCACTCATATACACATCTTCATCTTTGCCGAACACCACGAGAACCAAGATGCAGGAACCCCAGGGCCTTGAACAGCTCCCCACGGAACTCCGTCAGGAAGTGTATTTCTACGTCGGATTTCCGGTTGGAGGAAAATTGTACACCAGTTTCCAGTATATGAACGGCGTTGAACTTCGAGCGCAATTATCTGCAATTGTCCGGAGTTTCGTGACCCGTAAACGCGGTGTGTATCTCGACTATGGACTTCAAATTGAATGGATTGACCGTACTTCTCGTGTTCACCATTGTTGCTACAGGCGCCTACAGAAGCATCCTCTTCTTATGGTCAACCGACAATTCCGGCATGAGCTTTTATCGCTTTTGTTCAATGCCGGTCTTCAAATTTTCGTAGCGTACGTCGAAGCTCCAAGTTCATGGTAGGTAGTCTCCATTACAAGTCTTTTGCACATGCTATGTTGACACTGACAAAACCAGGACCGCCGTAGTTCGTCCAACGGCAATGGCGTACATCACCTCCGCCAAAATACGCAGGTTTCCGACCCTATTCTGGAGGGATATCTTCAAAAAACGCGATGGCGACACGCTGTCCTTTCTCGGTGCATGCACCCCAAATCTCCGCGAGCTCACCATCCAAACAAATTTTGATTTGCAGCCCATCTCCCCAGAAGCAGCATTTACTGTTCATCGCTGGATGAGATCTTTACATCGCTTCGCCAGCACTGCTTCAGAGAATCAACTGAAAGTGATTCGACTGCAATGGAGTGACTCGAACTCGCAAGTCATATACAAGAAGGATTTTGATAAAATATGCACCTTGGGCAATGAAGTCATCCTTCAGCTGCATAATTTTAAAAGAGGAGACATCAGTGAGCTTCAAGAAGTCGATATCGACTCGCTCCGCGGCCACACATACAGCGACGGCAACTGCGACGATCGGTTTCTGACTTGGGACTTTCAGGGTCTGGAAGACACCTTCTTTTCCGACCTTGATTAAAGACGGCTGGATTTGGGAACCTTTGCTTAGCTACTCGGTCATTAGTTGTGTTTTGCGTCCTTGAAGTGAAGACTAGGAATTTGTTTTGCGGGTGAAGGACTTGCTTTCCCTTTAGTGTACTTGTTTCGGAAATTCAATGCACACTTGTCCTGCAACATGTTTTTATAAAAAAGACTAATGAGAACAACCTATTTGTTTCTTGTTCGATCAATCAATGACTGCCATGAATCTTAGCAATGTACTGGTGGCAGTCAGAAGACTGTTCTAGTGCCATGTTTTCATATCTCATCCAGGTTCGACAGAACAGTTTCATGTTTAAGTTTTTGGAAAAAGTTGCAGTAGAGTAGTTTACCAGATAAAGAACAGTTTCATATAAAACAAGTGATTTGAAATGTTCGCAATACTCCCAAAAGATAGCTAGGCACATGATTGGCGAAAGAGCATAATGCATAGTACAATGCCAGAGATAAACATTACATATTCTCATCGCTAGAATGACAACTCGACTATTCATACAACAAAGGAACCGACCCACTCCGTCAATATGAAGCGTCGTCGATACCTATCCTCTCAATACGTCTCTATCATGCTTTCGTAGAGTCTCTATTTGGTATCCGCCCCCTTCGCACAGTTCTCAGGGCACAACAAGGGCGCGTGTCCATCATCAGCCTACCACCCGTTAGCATCATGTCTCTCTAAGCTTCATCCCCAGGATCTCCAACTTACCCAGTGCTCCATGTTCTGGCACGTGCAAATCTCCAGCGTCGCAAACCCGTTCCCAGACGCATCCTTCTTGGGCGCCCAAGCCTCCCAGGGGTACCCTCCTCAATCCCCTCGTGCGTCCACGCACCCAACGCCGCCGTGTCGCACGACTCCGTCGGCGAAAGCTTATGGAAGTGCCCGCTCATCTTCACACCCCACGGGTACATGACTGCGCTGCAGTGCCACGGGCCCTCGGGGCACTCCTTGTCGCCCGACTCGGCCGTCGCATCCGTGACCTGCTCCGCGATGCTGAAGCTGGCGCCTGCCGCCATGGTAACGAGGTCGCCGCCGCCGAGGCCAAATTCACCGCCTTTCTCCCAGGTGATGCCGACAGAGTGGGAGGTTTCGACGCCGACGGCTGAGGTAGAAATGTTAGTATATGGAGTGTGTGTGTGAAGGGGGAAAGGCGGCTAGGACTTACATTCGCCGCCGTCCACGCTGCGGCCGATTTGCCAGGGACTGCCGTTCACTTCTTCGGAGTTGTCGAGGATGGGGCAGTAGTGGGGTTCGGATGGGATGGGTGCGATTTGGGGACGGGGAGCGGCGAAAGCGCTGGGGAGGGCGGCGAGGGCGATGAGCTGGGCGTAAACCATTTTGGGCAGTGATTCAGATATTTGTATAAAGTGCTTTTAGAGAAGAGTTGGGATTTGAGGTATTGTTTAGATGCTTGCTGAGCTGGAGAGTGGTTGTGATTGTTGTGGAGGATACAACGAGACTGACACCGCCATCTTTATACGCGGTTGAGATGCGAAGCTCACGTCACAGACGACCGCCATATCACTGCGCCGGTGTTGATCAAAGATCCTGACGCCATTGCTGGACGGTGAGGCGTTGTTGGCACGTCCAAACACTGAGGCAAAGGAGTCGCGGATTTTCCTAGCTCGGGAAACTGCGAACCTACTTTACGAGCTTGGCTTCGTCATAACGTGTTCAACTGTGAGGCTCTGCCATCCTTTCGAGATGATCGAAGCCATCTCTGGTACAAGTCTTACATAACTCGCTGGTCCGTGGAGGCTGAGACGGATCGGATGGGGGCCGTACCCTAGGACCCCAGTTCCGATCGACAATTGTCGGGGGATTCCACGCTGGAGTACGACCCCATCTTCATCTCAAACTCTACGTCATGTTTCTAATCTGGGGAAGCAATGTGGTCGAATGGGGCTTGGTCGGTGTCGATTCGTACGCACCCCTGCAGTGATCAATCCGCTAGGATCAGGATAGGATCACAACGCCAAGTCCGGCGACCCTTTTTGTTCGTCGCTCCCACCTTATTTGTGCTAGTGACCTCGAAATGGGATAAGACAGCTCGTTTACGAACACGTGGGCAGCGCTTCTAAGAGAGAACATGACGTACCTGCATGTTTGCGATTCGGCCATAGCTCGTGCAAGGAGCGTGCACGGGTATCTACTTAGTGTGGGAATCGGAGTTGACTGTGATCTACATATGTCTCTAGTATCAAATCTTCATGATCGGTATGCATTCTCAAAAAGAAAATTTGTGAATCGATGCAATACTCGAGTATTCCTAAAACACCGGGCAAACTCGAGGGTGACTAAAACAATACTGAAACCTGGGTATGTGTGTTCGCTCTTTCGTGTTTTCAAAACACAGAATAGAATAATTAAAACGATACTTAAACCTGGGTATGTATCTTCGTTCTTCCGCGTTTCTAGAACACAGAATACAATAATTAAAACGATGCTCAAACCTGGATATATGTCTTCGTTCCTCCGCGTTTTCAAAACACGGCATAAAACGACGACGATGTTTAAACCCATCCATGCATCTTCGTTCCTTCGCGTTTCTAAAATCCAGAATGAACTGAAACCTGTCCTTCGTCTGTAGGCGTGCTTCTAAAATTGCCTGATAAAATTGTGTATTTGCTGCACATCCATTTTCGCGTCTTCTTAAAAATGCTAGGAGGCTGGAGGGGATTAAAAATCAAGATCGAGTTTGACTATGAGTTTCGTTCCTGGGCGTTCCTAAAATCCAGAATGAACTGAAGCATGTGCTTCGTCTGCAGGTGTGTTTAAAAAATTGCCTAGTGAAATTATGTATGTGCCGCACCTCCATTTTCACGCCTTCTTATAAAAAACAATAATCGATACAAGACATACACTATGCCGTTCCAGCCTCGAGTAAAGCAACCTCGAAGGTGATTTAAAATCAAGATTGAATTCGACTACTTGTCCTCGTTCCCGAGCATTCTTTGTATAAATAGAAGTCAAGATTGAATTCGACCATAGGTCCTTATTCCTGTGCATTCTTTATATAAAACAAAAAATTGCAAAGGACGATGCATGTGTCTGTCCCTAGATCTAGAAAAGTAAAAAAAAATGCTTTAAAAAGAGAGTTTATATGCTGTACTTTCATTTTCGCACCTTCTTAAAATTGTGGTTAGAATAAGGACATGTACAGCACTTTATCCTTGACTATTCTCTAAAAATAAAAGAATGTTCAGAACGATCCATGTGCGCTCTCCTCCTAAAATAACTAGAGGAACGAATGGCGATAAAAATCCTATTTAAAATTATTAATGTGCTTCGTTTCTGGGTGGTTTTTATAAAATACGTTGAAGAAGATGAATGCCGCACGTTCTCCTCACCTACCCTATTAAAATAAAGAATGTTAGGAACGATTCATGTGCGCTCTTCTCCTAAAAGAACTAGAGAATATAATGGAGATAAAAATCCTATTTAAAATTATTAATGTGCTTCGTTTCCAAGTGTCTTTAAAATACGCTTAGTATACAATAGATACCGCACTTTCTTTCCAGATACCTTTCTAAAAAGAGGTACACTAAAATAATCTATAGACGCACCGTATGCTTCATTTTCTATATATTCTTTATAAGAAATATCAGAATGTTGATTCAGATCGGACATGTGCTTCGTTTCTAGGTGTTCCTTTTAAAAAATGTTAGAATGTTGATACAAACCGGACATGTGCTTTGTTTCTGGGTATTCCTTTAAAAAAAGAAAAATTAAAAATCGTGACTTCAATCGGTCATGTGCTTCTTTCGAGTTTTCTTTTTTTAAAAAGGAAGAAGAATGGAAATTGGTAAAATACACTATCTACTCCCATCTCAACCTCCCTAGAAAGAAATATCATCGCGAATATGCCATGTGCTGTGGCAGGATCGAGGGGTATGTTGTAGCGATGATGATGGTGGATATCATCAGCATGTTAGCCTGGCCGTGTTATCTATCGTGTTAACATGAGACGATATGACGAGTACCGATAAGTAGGCAGACATACCACAGGACGAAGTAAGAAGATATATTAATCCGTGTACAAAACCGTCCGAGTCCACTCAGGTCCATTCAAGTCCGTCCCAAGTCCATGATGGTGGATATCATCAATCAACATGTCAACCTGGCTATGTTATGCATCATCCTAATATGAGACGATATGACAAGTACCGGTAAGTAAGCAGGCACACCACGGGACGAAGTAAGAAGATATATTAATTCGTGTACGAAGCCGTCCGAGTCCACTCAGGCCCATTCAAGTCCGTCCCAAGTCCAATCCCAATCCCAATTCCAGTCCAGTCCCGATCCCAATCCCAATCCCAATCCCATACCGGACATCAATTACATCCATTACATTACATTAACATTACCAATCCATCACGTCCAATGCGGGACCTGCGCCTTATCCCCCAGCTCACCGTCACCGTTACCCCCAACCTCCACACCCTTCCCCTCCTCCTTATCTGCACTCGGCCTCCTAAACCGCGGCCTCAACACCTCCCAACTCTCCCTATTATACCCCTCCTGCACCTTCCGACACTTCCTCAACCCCCACTCCGTCACCCCAACCATCAGGCAACTCTCAAACATAAACGCCATGCTCCCCTCCCCAACCTTCATCGGCTTCAACTCCGCCCCACTCGCCTTCTCATGCGTCGCAGCGTCCGGCCCATGCCCCGCCATCACATTATGCAGCGACGCGCCCGCAGGCTGGAACCCCCGCCCGTCTTGGCGTCGTACTCGCCGTGGATGAGGCCCATGAACTCAGACATGGTGTTGCGGTGGTACCAGGGCGGGCGGAACGTATCTTCGGCGACCAGCCAGCGCGGCGGGAAAATGACAAAGTCTGCGACGGCGGTGCCCGGGACGGCCGACGGCGCCGTGAGCACCGTGTAGATGGAGGGATCCGGGTGGTCGAAGGAGACGGAGCCCAGCGTGTTGAAGCGCGCGAGGTCGTACTTGTACGGGTGGTATGTGCCGTGCCAGGCGACGACGTCGAAGGGGGAGTGATTCTGCGAGGCGGCGAAGAGGTGGCCCGCGAACTTGCACAGGACGGTCCACTTGGAGTTTGTATCCTCGTCGAAGGAGGCAACCGGGACCTGGAAGTCGCGCGCGTTGGCCAGCCCGTTGGAGCCGATGGGCCCCAGCTCCGGCAGCGTGAAGTGCCCCTGGTAGAGCTCGAGGATGTAGCCGCGGACGGGGCCGTCGGGCAGCTCGACGCGGTACTTGATGCCGCGGGGGATGACTGCGATTTCGTTTGGGCGGACGAGG
This sequence comes from Pseudopithomyces maydicus, assembly GCA_026873275.1. NCBI lineage: Eukaryota > Fungi > Ascomycota > Dothideomycetes > Pleosporales > Didymosphaeriaceae > Pseudopithomyces > Pseudopithomyces maydicus. Next base: position 103,120 of record JANTUC010000010.1, on the reverse strand, counting down.
AGGTTGCCGAGCTCTGTGCGGATGTCGAGGACGCCGTGCTGGGGGACGATGAGGAAGTCGCCGTCGGAGGAGGAGAAGGCCTCGTTGGGCGCCATGCTGGAGCCCGCGGCGTAGATGAGGATGCCGAGGCCCTGCTTCATGGTGGGGTCGCCTGCGCCGGCGACGAGGTGGAGGGAGTGGACCCAGTCGACGGAGTCGTCGAGGTCGAAGGGGTCCCATCGGAGCTGGTTGGGGATGTGGTGGATTTTTTCGTAGGGCTTGTTTTCAGGGTTGGTGTTGTAGGTGGAGGATTCGCGGGGCTCGAAGTTGCTGTGGCCGCACGAGGGGAGGATGCGGTAGAGCCATGTTTGCTGGTTGGTGTGGCGCGGGGCGGTGAATGCGGTGCCCGAGAGCTTTTCGGCGTAGAGCCCGTAGGGGGGTTCTGGGGGAGTTTGCGCCGACGGGCAGAGCGCCTGGGATGGCTTCGGACCTGGGGGAGCGAGTCAGTATGGTTGGACTGGGGGTGGAGTATGTCGATAGCTGGAGGGTGGAGTGGATGAATAATGGTTTGGAGAGGGAATATGTCGATGGCGGGAGGGAGGAGAGGATCGATAATGCATTGGAGAGGGAGTATGCCAATGGCTGGAAAGTGTAGTTGTCAATGGATTGGGAATGTAGTCAGTCAATGGGTGCAGTGCAGTGCAGTGGACCAATGACTAGGGGGTCCAAATAGCCGAGAGACCCAAGGCGATAAACAAACATACTCATGGTAAGAGTTGAAGCCATTCCTGTACGGATACTTTTCGCTCCGGGCAAACTGCGAGGAAGGCATGGTGGAAGTCGGGCCTGTCGGGGCTGAGGCTCAGCTGGAGGTTGTGCTCGGTGAGGGGGAGGATGGCGCCCTTGGGAGGGTTCTTCTCGCGCAGCTGGAGCTTTTTCAGCACGAGCTGCAGCTTGTTTCTGGGGCGCAGTGGGGTGTTGGGATCGTCATAAACGTGGGAGTGGGCCGGCGCTGCGACCATGGTTGCCGGTTGCGGATGGAACGGATGCCTGGGACGGGCGGCAATGGGCGGCTTGCAGTCCCCGCGTAAGAGAGGAGAGGTGGGGAAGGGGGTGAAAGGAGCCCCGATTTTGCGCACGCGACGCGCTGCGGAAGCGTTCCGCGGTGGATACTCGACCCTTGCACGCGAAAGAGCCCGAAGAGCCCGCGATATCCCCCGCCTGCCACTCGATTCCCGTCACCAACCGCCCGTGCTGGCTCGGCTCTCCAACAGCAGCCATGCTGTGCCCGCCGCGGGAGCGAGCTCAGCCCTGGGATGCCCGCGACCTCAATTCCCGCCTGCCGTCTTCATCCACGCCCTCCTCGCCATGCCTGCCCTCCGCTCGTGGTTCGCCATCCCCCGCGGCTCGCACTTCTCGCTCGCCAACATCCCCTTTGGCATCATCTCCACCGCCGCCAGCCCCTCCCCGCGCGTCGCCGTCGCCATCGGCGACCACGCCCTCGACCTCGATGCCTTCGCCCAGAACAACGGCTTCTCCGCCCTGTCCACCATCCAGCCGCACCAGCGCGTCTTCTCCGAGCCCTCGCTGAACGCCTTCGCCGCCCTGGGCCGCCCCGTCCACGCCGTCGTCCGCAAGTACCTCCAGAGCGTCTTCGCCGAGGACACCGAATTCCCCCATGTCCTCAAGAACAACGCCGCCCTGCAGAAGCAGGCCCTCCTCCCCCTCGCCGACCTCACATGCCACCTGCCCTTCAGGATCGGCGACTACACCGACTTCTTCGTCGGCCTGAACCACGCCTACAACTGCGGCGTCATGTTCCGCGGGCCCGAGAACGCCCTCAACCCAAACTACAAGCACCTCCCCGTGGGGTACCACGGCCGCGCCTCCTCGGTCGTCCCCTCGGGCACGCCCATCCGCCGCCCCCACGGCCAGTACCTGCCCGACCCGCAGGCCGCGGACAAGGTGCCCACCTTTGCGCCCATCAAGCGGCTCGACTACGAGCTCGAGCTGGGCGCCTTCGTGTGCACGCCCAACAAGATGGGCGAGCCCGTCCCCATCGCCGACGCAGAGAACAACCTCTTCGGCCTCGTCATGCTCAACGACTGGTCTGCGAGAGACGTCCAGTCCTGGGAGTACATCCCCCTGGGCCCGTTCAACGCGAAGAACTTCGGCAGCAGCATCAGCACGTGGGTCGTGCTGATGGATGCGCTGGAGCCGTTCAAGGCGAGGGGCATCGAGAACGATAAAGACGTCTTGCCGTACCTTAGGCAGAAGGACGACAAGACGGTGTACGACATCCGATTGAAGATCGACCTAAAAAGTAAGTAGCCCACCTGCCCACCTATATACAAATACAAAGCTCAACCAACTCACCCCCGCCTCCCAGCAAAATCCAACAACACCACCACCATCGCAACCTCCAACGGCCGCCACCTCCTCTGGTCCTTCCCGCAGTGCCTCGCCCACCACACCTCCACGGGCTGCAACCTGCAGACGGGCGACCTGCTCGGCTCCGGCACCATCAGCGGGACGAGCCCGGACGAGAACGGGTGTCTGCTCGAGCAGACGCAGGGCGGGAAGAAGAGCGTCAAGGTCGGCACCGAGGAGCGCGTCTTCCTGCAGGATGGGGACGAGGTTACGTTCACGGGGGTGTGTGGCGAGGATGAGGACGCGTTGGTGGGGTTTGGGACCGTGAGTGGGAGGGTGGAACCGGCGTTGGAGTTGGGGTATTAGGGTAGGGGTTTGTTTGGGGGAGGGGGGATGGTGCGGGTGAGTATGGGTATGGGTATGAGTATGAGTATGGGTATGCGTATGGGTATGCGTATGGGATAGATGGGATGGGTAGATGGGATGCTGGGAATGCAAATAACACTGGGCGGGGTGCGACCCAATTCAACATGGATTCTGAATGATAATGATGTGCTGCTATGTGCTATGTGCTGTGCTGTGCTGTGCTGCGCTGTGCTATGTGCTGCTATGTGCTGTGCTGTGCTGTGCTGTACTATGCCATGCTGTGTTGTACCGTGCTGTACTGATATTTACTACTACTAGGTACCTTTCATCTATAAATTACTAGTTTAGACATGACTTCAAATCTTTATTATTATTTTTGGTATAATTATAATTATAGCTTACTGTGCTACTAGGTCGTTGAAATTTGCTAATATATCAGGTTTTTAGAGGTCTAGATATTCTCCCGTTTCCTATAAGGGATATCGGTGAGAACATTATTGGGTAAGAGAATCCGAGAATTCAATTACATCTTACTGTGCTACTAGGTCTCTGAAACTTGCTAATATATCAAATTTCTGGAGGTCTAAATATTCTCCGTTTCCGATGAAAGATATCGGTGAGAAAATTATTGGGCAAGAGAACCCGAGAATTCGAATTGCATGGGGAACTCATCCCTTTCATGGAAGCTGCGATTCATTCAGCTGCCGTTCGAGCCTCGATTTACTAGGCACCATATCTGCCCGAGCCATAGACTCTATAGACAAGACCATCTCATCCGGAAATGGCTGCCGGATATAATGGGTCCTGCTCGGGCTCGTGAGAAGAATCTTGACCCCAGCTTGGGTCTTCTGCTCAGCCGAAATCCTCAGCAACGTCTCAACAACGAGGCCCATGTCGTCCTCGAATTCCGCCCTTTCGTAATACCCCACGCCGTCGAGCAGGCAGAACAGCACGACCGACGGCGGCAGCTGGGTGACGAGCCACCGGAAGAGTCTGCACAGCTCGTCGACGTCGCCGAGCTGGACGAGGTGCTCGTCTAGTTTCTCCCGGGCTAGCGACCGTGTGTCGAAGTCGAACTGGCACAGGAGCTGGCAGATGAGGCTCTGGATGATCGCGCGCCCGCCCGTGTGCTGGTCTGTGAACGGATCCGTGTGCAGACCGCAGAAGAAGACGAGGGGGATGAAACGCGGGGCGTTGGCCACGAGAGACTGGACGAAGGATGAACAGAATAGCGAAAGCCCGGAGACGTAGCGCTGGCCCTCGTACTCCCCGTGTACGAGCAGCTGCGATGATGTACCGGCTACCATCCAGTTTTTGAACTGAGTCGACCGGATGAGCTGTTCGGCCCGCGCCTGCTCGTTGAGCGGCACCCACGTCTGGCGCCTTTCGTTGATACGCTTCCGATCGTCGCTTGCTACGTCGGGAATGTCGATCCAGTCAAGAAGCTCTTGCGGTTCTATGTGCTGCTCCGGCTCCATGGTACTGTCATATGGTGGAGGGTTTGGCGAAGCTGGGCGCGAGAGTGTAGAGATGATGCCGAGAAGATTGGTTCGATCTTCACGGACACCTCAAGTGTCAGCCTTTCCTGTAAACATTTGAGATGGCTTTGCTTTTCTCACCTTCTCTGTTCGCCTTTAATTCCTCTCTGTTGGCCTTTAGTTCCTCCATAAGAGGGTCAAGTATGGACATGAAATTGTTCTTAATATGGCTCATTTCTTTAATGAAAATGAGTTGTAAGCTTTTGAACGGGATGTGGTAGGGATGGATCGGAACTGGAGGTCGTTTCCTTCACACTAACCTGTGAGAACCGTCTGGAATCCTTGCCTAGTCATCCACAGCCCCGATTTATCTGCCTCGCGAATAAGCAGTTCGCTCTTTGACTGAATTGCACCCAGCGTGTCAATGGCTTCTTTCTCATAGCCATCCCCTTTGAGGATGGAACCACCTATTCGTCTTGCTATCGAATATCAGTAAGGGCGATGATTTCAAGAGTGATTCTAGAAGGTACGTTGACCAACATGACCAGATGGAAACATGCAGAACTCACGAGCGGATTTGATGAGAAATCCAATGACAGACTCGATCGCAGCGAAGGTCGCGACGACAACCTCAATTGCGGCTTCGCCGATATTATCGTCGTCCGGAAAGGTCTGAAGGAAAAGCTCTACCTCTTGAAACATTAAATCGATGTCATCGAACGAGCCCTCCATGGCCTTTCTGACTTGCGCGGCTTTCTTGACAGCCTAGTGTTGAGTAATATCTCGTGAGCACAAGTTCTCTCACCATCAAATTTTCCAGGGAGAGTAGAATTACCTCTAAGACAATCTGAATAGATCCCACGACAGGTGTCACGAACACACAGTCCGTATTCGGCACGAGTCTGGTCAGGTCCAGGACGACGGGAGCGCCATGATCTGCTATTGCACGATATACCCTTCTGACAGCGCCCTTTATACCCTTCTTCTCGAAATATGATTGCTTAGCCCTTTGCAGTGTATCAAAGACAGCGGTCCAATTCTTCTTGTCCCGGATGCTGTATCCCGCCTCCACCCGACCGCTTGGCTCTTTTGCAGCTTTCGGACCCGCCGTGAACTTGTGCATAGCGCGGACGAAGAGGGAGTCCCAAAATTTCAGCGCATGGGCAGGTTCCGCTCGGGGTCTTGGGGAAAGCTGGGTGTCGTCCGCTGGCGGCGTGGTCGGATGCTGCTGTTGCTGCTGCGGCTGCTGCTGCTGCGACTGCATCGTGGAGTCAGGCTGTGATTTTGGCACTGCTACAAAGCTGGCCCGGACCGGGTCGTATCGGGCGGGAGGCGTTGAGAATGCGGCGTGGTACTTGTCGAGGCGATTGTCAATGAAGTCGACTGCTAAGGACTGAAGTTGCAGGTCTGGTATGTATGATTTTGATGGCTCCATCTGAGTATTGGACCATCACTCGCAGCCGGCGGCGGAACGGAGAGAGGATTTCTACGAGGCTGCGCGAATTCCATCGGCGATGGTGGATGCAATGCTGTCTCAGTAGGGAAACTGGCGAGTTGGCACTCACAGGTGCTGGAGCTGAACGCTAATTCCGGCGACTGCAGCATGCAGAGTAATATCCAGGCACAGCTTACTGGGCGCCACGCAGCCTCGTGAATTTTCAATTGGACTTGGACCCCGGTTGTTGAAAGCCTCAGCCTGCAAATCTGAGGGATATTGGCGAAGTGCGTTATCTGCATAGATGATGGGGTCTCAGCTGTCACTCCCCCGCGCCTGCTCTCCACACGTAAGAAGGAGGAGCGGTCCTTCCCTCTTACGAGCCTCGTGAGCACCTGTTTTCCAAAACATATTTGGATTTCTTCGCTCTGTTCTTGTCAAAGTCCCGTATTTTCGTCTAGCCGCTCTATCCATCTTCATCACGTAACGAGGTCGCAAAGACCCGGTCCCCTCCTCTATACATCTATCGCATTACGGACCTCGATCTTTCATACAAATTCCGCAGCCTCAACCGCACCCAACATTGGCACGCCGCCCCGTAACTCGTTCATCACGTAACGTGACACGCCGCCCCGCAACTCGTTCAACCAGAGCCCTTCCATACAACCAGCCACTCGCATCCCCTTTAATTCCTAGACGGTGCATCGTTGCTCTCTGCCGCTCTGAAATTGGGCATCTCGTCTCGAGATCGTCAACCGTGCCGTATTCCAAACCCCAGCAGTTGAGGTTGCTCACCTGGAGGTGTCATGGCACCACCCCACGAGACGACTGACGGACTCCCGTCCTCAGCTCCGGCAGTCCCTTCGAACGGAGACAAAGGGGGCTCCTCACACTCACCAACAGGCGATACAGTCAAAGATCAAGTCATGGCCGTTGACCAAGAACTAGGAAAGATACCTGACAACTCCAACGACGATCAATCCGTCGGCCAAGACAACAAGGCAGACGACAAGGAAGCCAATGGAGCTCATGAACAGCCCACGACACCCGCTCATCCCTTAATTTTCGAGATTCGAGCTTTGCAAGAGAGGCTGTCTCAGCTAGAACAGCAGGCGAGCCATCAACCGAACATCGACGGTCCGGATTTTGCGACTGATGCAGATGCAGAGGAGGAGGTGGAGGGCGAGGAGGAGAAACGACTCCGAAAGCTTATAAGGAGGGCTCGCTGGGCTAAGAAATCTGTGAAAACGGCCGAGAAAAAAGCCCAGGGAACTCAAAAGGACAGGGAAGAATATGCGTACCTAGGCCCGCCTTTGAGCGCAGAGCCCACTTCATACCGTGTGGAAAAGATAGACTGGCATGCCCCCCACGATTTTGCGAGCTCGAAGGAGTTCAATTTCTGGTCAATGCTTGGAGAGGATGGGAAACTTAAGGAAGATCTATTCAATAGACCAGCACGTGCAATTCGCCCACTAACATCACTTCGGCCCATATACTCTCGAAAACTCGGTCCGCCTACCCAGTGGGATACTTCTGATAGCGAAGAATGGAGTGATGGCTCAACTCGCTCAAGAGACTTCGACTACTTTCGCGCAAGATTGCGGGGTGATTTCGAATGGGAGCTCGACCGCCTTCATGCCCAGAGAACGAGATATCTAAAGCACAAAGAAAATAAGATAGCCAAAGAGGAGCAAGCGAAGCAAGAGCGAGAGAGGCAAGAGCGAGAGAGGCAAGAACGAGAAGAGAAACCCATACAGGAGAAGCTAGCCAAAGCCAGTGCTCTTGGAGACCTAGCTTCCCCACAGGCTCCGCTCCAGGAAAGGGCTGAGCAGACAGCCTTAGCGAAGTTAAACCCTGTTGAATGGGGGGCATTTAGTGCTCTTCGAAATGTACCAGAGGAGTCATGTTTCGCTATCGATATTCTCGTCGGCGAGCCAAAGATTTCGGACAAAACTGGTGGAAGATACTCCAAACCGAGTGCCCTGAGCACCGATGTGCAGCAAAAATCTGGAACAGGGCTTTCAGGAGCCCTAGACGGACAGGGGCCTTTACCCGAACGCATTAGAATTCACTCAAGGCATCTCATCATGATTCTTGCCCGTATTCATGGCTCCAAATTGATTTCGGAAGAGAATAACAAAAAAACATCGCTTGTCTTGCTCCGACCCTTCAGGCTACTAATCCATTACGACAAGCAAATACGAGACTGGCACTCCAAGTTGGTACGTGACCATACTGCACCAAAGTCCGGCATTGAAAACTCGAACACCAGTGCCAATCAAACCGAAAGTGCAGCGGAGACTCCAAAGCCAGAAGCAGATCCGAAGGATACTGACCAACCATCTGATTCACAATTAGAGAAAGAGCCCATGGTCGAAGACCCGAATGGCTGGAGTACCTCGACCACGGCATTGGATCATCTCCCTTCCCTGTTAGAATTTATGGATACATACATCACCAGGAAGCAAGCTTACTTAAACAGCCCAGTCTGTCAAAACATTGCTTTCTCAGACATCTGGCACCTTTTCAAACCCGGTGACTTTGTCATCTCCAACGACGGCAAACAGGCTTATCGAGTGATAAACGTTTCCTCACCTGCTCACAAGGGAACCGATCGTTGGTCTTATTACTATTCCAACGAGAAGGAAAACGAGAAATCCCGTGCTCAGTCGGACATCTCGATTGACTGCGTCTACATTCACTTCGACGGTAAGAGGCTTGGACCGGTAATGAAGAGATTCAAGATCAGAAGGTTCGAGGGTGAAAGATTAGTCACTGCGCTCGAAATTTTTCCATTTCGCTTTTATGTTTCCAGTGGTCTACGAGGCCCCGCCGTCAAGTCGAAGCAAGAAGGCAGCGATGCGGAAGAAGTCATGGAAACTTCAATTGCTCAGCTGAGGAAGAGGCTCATTGAACGAGGAGAAATGTTCGTCGAGGTTGCCGGAGTTAAGCACATGTACTACACCGGTCTTACTGTCGACGAACCCCGAGATGAAGTCGAAAGTCAGGTCGTGATTGACTTTGAAGAAGCCTTTGCGTCGGAAAACACGCGAGATTGGCGCCCACATATAACGTCCATCATGGGTTTTATCAACAATCCAGAAGGAGAAAACGAGATAGACTCAGGTTGTAAGGCGGAATGCTGTTGGCGCGAGAATGTACATGATGATAGCTATGTTGAAAGTGGGCGGTCCAAGAAGTTTACCAACGACCTGATGGCCGAAGTCGAGAGCGGTCCGCAAGGTAGCCTGCCGTCGGCGACAATCTACCCCCGGACCTTGGAAGAATCCAAGGCCAAGATGAATAAGTTCACGGAAAATGAGCTGCTCATTATGTCGCATACAGTCTTCGGATTTGTTTTGCGCGATCGCACTTGGGGTGAGTGCATATACGGTATGCTGTTTTGCTCACCGATACACTAACAACCGCGCAGCACAGCTGGATCTGACGCATCTTGAACACATCGATAACCAAGATGGCGAAGGTGACATCGATGCAGAGGATGAAGATTCGGATGGGGAGTCAGGGGATAAGTCCGCGTTTGGCCGGCTTGTTCTTCCACATGGCCACAAAAAGATGGTTCTTTCCTTGATCGCCCAACACTTCCGAAACAAGGGGCAGCAAGATGAGCAGGCTGATATAGTCCGCGGCAAAGGTACGTTTTTCCCGACATCTAGCCTTGAAAATTTTCTGACATGAAGCTCTCACCAGGGAAAGGTTTGATCATCCTCCTCCATGGGGCGCCGGGAGTGGGAAAGACGACGACCGCTGGTATGTAAAACCCATGAGATCTATTTCACAGTGCTATTCGGGAAGCCCTTTGCACTTTGTCTTATACTGGGCTACATATAACTAACTGATGTTTTAGAGGGCGTTGCTGAGAGATTCAAGAAGCCGCTCTTTCAAATCACTTGTGGTAAGTAAGGAAACCATGTCTCGGTGCCTCTCCCACAGGACTTTGAGAAAGAAAGCTAACCGATTTATGTTCCGCCTGTAGGTGACCTTGGGTCAGATGCTAAGCAAGTAGAGACTACGTTGCAAACCAATTTCGCCCTTGCCAACAGGTGGGGCTGCATTCTTCTTCTGGATGAGGCGGATGTATTCCTTGCTGAGCGCCGACGGGAAGATTTCAAGCGAAATGGACTTGTCGCAGGTGAGTCTGCTCTCATGCTCAACCATGACATTTTTTCCCTTCAGGAGCACCGAGTTTCAGCACTATGAAGGTTTCACTTCACGAATCCTTAGCAAGGACCATGGAACTCCTAGGCATGCTAACTCATGTTCAGTCTTCCTCCGAGTACTGGAATACTATGCTGGAATTCTCTTTCTAACCACTAATCGGTATGTGTCCCACAAGCTCTTGCCTCCTGTAGGCCCGACTAATAATTTATAGAATTGGCGACTTCGACGAAGCTTTTGCTTCCCGCATCCACATGAGCCTCCACTACCCAGCGCTGGGCAAGATCGAGACGATCAAAGTCTTCAAGCTGAACCTGGGCATGATCAAAGACCGGTACAAAGGCAAGCGAAGGATCAAGATCGAGGAAGACGAGATCATCGAGGACGTGGGAGAATACTTCGTTAATAACAAGGAGGCACGATGGAATGGACGGCAGATCCGCAATGCGTGCCAGACAGCTCTAGCGCTCGCCGAGTTCGACGCGCAGCCGCCCGGCAAGAAGTACGACCTCAAGACCAAGTCGACCGCACAGGTGAAGCTCAAGGCCGAGCATCTCAAGATCGTCTCCAACGCGTACCTCGAATTCATCCAATACCTCAAGGTCGTCCACGGCACCGACGCCGACACACACGCCAAGGAGTCGGGCATCCGCGCGCTCGAGACCGTCATCGCGACCATCAAGGCCGCCAAGGGCATCGATAGGGGTAAGGATGGGGACAAGGAGGAGAAGCCACTTAGCAAGTTCAAGCTGTCGGTGTCGCAGAATTCCTTGGGAGGGTCCAACGGGCAGGATGAATGATCATGGCGATAGGTACGTACACCGACAGAGAGGCAGAATAATGTATATGAGTGATGGTAGAGTGGTAAAATAAGGTTGATTTTCTCCCTAGTAGCAGTCTATATAAATATACATATCTCATAATTCTAACTATCAGATATCACAGCTATTCCTTTTGAAAAATCAAATAAGACGTGTCTAGAAGCTGCGCTGCGCCTATCTGTTTTGCTCCCCACGACCATAATCTCACAATTACGGTCTCATTCTCGAACTTCCCTGCACCAACGCCAACGTCATACCCCCTCCCCTCCTTCCCCTCACCCCACCAGGGTCCAACCCAATCCAATCCAACTCAACCAGCCCATCCACAAACCATCCGTAGTCCGCACTAAACTAGACCATGTAGTCTACCCAATCCTCTCGCCCAACCCACCCCGCGGCACCAATTCCGCCCGCGCCATCGTTCCGCTTCCGCTTCCGCTTCCGCACCTGGGCACCCGCACCTGGGCACCCGCGCCTGTACCCGCACCTGTACCCGCACCCGTACCCGTTTCCGTTCCATGCAGGCAGTGCACGCGCACGCGCACGCGCACATGGGTCGCAGATTTCAAGGCTGCAAGGTTCGAAGCCGCACTTTCCCCGCCTTTTTACAGAATATATCGGCGGAGACTCGGCGATTACCTAGTACGCTGGCTTGGGCGGGTGTTGGGCGGTATCCGAGGTTGTGCTGATGGGGATGATGATCGTGATGATGATGGGGTTAGTTGTGCTGATGCTGATGGGCGGTATGTATCCGAGGGCATGTGGAGGGGTGGAACGGAAAGTTTGGGAGTGGGGAGTGGGGAGTGGGTTTGGTGGGCTTGCACGCTGATGGATAGCATAGCTAGCTAGCTAGACTGTAGGTAGGAAAGAAGGGAGGGGAGGAAGGGAAGAAGGCAGGGAAGGTATGTATGTATGTATGCACGGTGCCTAGATGCCGGTTGGCGGTTGGACTAAACTGCTCAGCTAGATAGATACCTAGGTATATAAGGTGAGGGGTAGGTCCGGTAGGTCCGGTAGAGTGCCCCTCGTGCATATACATACATACGTACGTACGTACATAAGCTTATTAGCTGGCTAGCTACTACGTACCTGGGGAGTGCGAAATACACACATACATACATAGCTGGCTGGATAGCTGGCTAGCTAGCTGGTGGGTTAACGGATTGTCCATCTACCTGGGTTGAAAGCTGGGTTTGCTTCTTTCTTTTTTTCTTACCTACTTGCTTGCTTGCTTCCGCATTTACATACTTTGTTTGTAGCGATCTACATACCGGGGCTGCCTACCTACCTACCTACCAACCTACCTACCAACCTACCAACCCGCCAACCCACCCACCTATCTGCATATCTGCGCGCCCTCCCCCAAAACTGGAAAAGACATCAAGAATCCAAAAAACCAAGCAAACAACCGCAAAAACAGAGCAACATCCCCGCCCCAGTCCACCCACACACCCACACACAACCCCCCGCCCGCCATGACGCAAACAATCCTCGCCGCCGCCGTCCTGGTCCTCGCCTACTTCACATACCGCTTCCTGTACGGCACCGACACGCCGCACATCAAGGGCCTGCCCGAGGTGCCCGGACTGCCGCTGTTTGGAAGCTTGTTCGAGCTGGGGACGAACCATGCGAAGGTGGCGCAGGGATGGGCGAAGAAGTATGGGCCGGTTTTTCAGGCGAGGTTGGGGAATAGGGTATGTTTTTTTCCTTCTTTTATTTGCATGTATATATGTGTATATGGGATGTATGCCCATCCACATATACATAGTATACGTATAGATACATACCCCACGCAGGCACAAACCCCCCATTTCCACACCATCCTAGATACTAACCCCCGTACCAGCGCATCGTCTTCGCCAACACCTTCTCCTCCGTCCGCCACCTCTGGATCACCCACCAATCCGCCCTCATCTCCCGCCCCACCCTCCACACCTTCCACACCGTCGTCTCCTCCTCCCAAGGCTTCACAATCGGCACCTCCCCCTGGGACCCCAGCTGCAAGGCGCGCCGCCGCGCCGCCGCCACCGCCCTCAACCGCCCCGCCGTCCAATCCTACATGCCCCTCATCGACCTCGAGTCCACCGTCTCCATCAAAGAGCTCCTCTCCGACTCCAAGGCCGGCGCCCTCGATCTAGACCCCCGCGCCTACTGGCAGCGCTACGCGCTGAATACGAGTCTCACGCTCAACTACGGGTATAGGATTAGCGGGGATAAGGACGACGAGCTGCTGAGGGAGATCACCGAGGTCGAGCGCGGCGTTAGTAACTTTCGGAGCACGAGTAATAATTGGCAGGATTACGTGCCGGTTATGAGGGCGTGGAAGGGGACGAGCGGGGAGGCGGTGGGGTTTAGGAAGAGGAGGGATGTGTATATGGAGAGGTTGCTCGGGGGTTTGAAGGAGAGGATCAAGGAGGGGACGGATAAGCCGTGTATTTCGGGGAATATTATTAAGGATCCGGAGGCGGGGTTGAATGAAGGTATGTCTGATGTCTGTTTTGTTTTGTTTTGGTTTGGCTTGGTTTGGGTTCCCCGTTGGATGGTTTCCCTCTGTGTGTGGAAATCTGATTCGTTCATCTTGCATTTACGCCGGCATCCACACACATGTATCTTGTATCCAGCACCCTCTCTTTCTTTCTTTCTTTCTTTCCCACCCAAATCACATACCCCCTCCCATACCAGCCCAGCCCCCGCCAAAGCTAACCCTGTCCCCAGCGGAGCTCAAATCCATCGGCCTCACCATGGTCTCCGCCGGCCTCGACACCGTCCCCGGCAACCTCATCATGGGCATCGCCTACCTGGCGTGCGGACCCACGGGGCCCGCCATCCAGGCCCGCGCCCACGCCGAGATCCAGAAAGCGTACCCCAACAACGACGCCTGGACCGCGTGTCTCGCCGAGGAGAAGATTCCTTACATCACCGCGCTGTATAAGGAGATTCTGCGGTACTGGACTGTGATTCCGATTTGTCTGCCGAGGGTTAGCATTAAGGATATTGAGTGGGAGGGTGTTAGTGAGTGCTCTTTTTTCTTTTTTTCTCTTTTGGATTTGGGGCTGTGGAGGTGGATGTGGATGGATTGCCTAGTATAAGGATGATGGCACCCAGCTGAGCTGCACATGTGAGCTAGACTAACGCTCCACAGCGATCCCGGCAGGCACGACGTTCTACATGAATGCCTACGCCGCAGACTACGACGACGAGCACTTCAAGGATCCGCACGTCTTCGACCCGGAGCGGTATCTCGCCGATACGGCGGGGACGCCGCACTATGCGTACGGGGCAGGGAGCCGCATGTGCGTTGGGTCGCACCTTGCGAATCGAGAGCTGTATACGGCGTTTGTGAGGCTGATTTGTGCGTTCGAGTTTGTGCCGCCGAGAGATCCGCGGTATGTTGTCTATTCCTTGTCCGTGTTTTGTGGTTACCTAACCATTGTCATTTCGTGCATCTGTCTTTGTGGCAAGAAGAGTGAGCTGACCCGTTTATCACAGCGATATCCCCGTCATGGATTGTCTAGAGGCGAACGCGATACCTACCAGCTTGACGATGGAGCCCAAGTATTTCAAGGTCGGATTCAAACCGAGGGATAAAGCGATGCTGGAGAAGTGGATACAGGAAGGTGAGGAGCGGACAAGGGAGTTACTCTAGAAGAACACTCGATATGTGTGGGGAAAGAAGTGCGTTTATTCTTCTAATAGAAGCATTTCGTAGTACATTGTAGACGGTGATGATCACCATCATCTCCACCGTTTTAAGCATTCGCAGAAACGAAGAGCAGCCCATTCATCATCATCATCATCATAGACATTTTGTTCTAGAACACCCAGAAACGAAGCACATCCAACTGCCTTGACCGTATTTTAGAAAGTGCCCAGAAGCGGAGGACATGGTCCTTTTTTCTCACCATTTCGAGTCTCGCAGAGCACAAAGTTCGCCTCTCTCCATAATTATAGAAAACTCGACATTTTCAGCAGTACTTTTAGGAATGCAGGAACGAGGGACATATCTCCTTCTTACCCTTGTTTTTCAAACCGCCCAGGAACAGGAGACATGGCCTGTTGATTATTCGCATTTTAAAGTCCCCCAGACCGAAGCATGTGCCAGAGATTTACCTTTTTTTAGTCACTCTCCAAGACGGGAGGCATTTCATAGCTTTCTCCTCATTTTTTAAGAAATATGCTTGAAAATGCAGGGGTGGAAGACATATGGCGTTTTTGTTAGAGCTTTTAAAATGCTCAGGAACGGAGGATATTCGTTTTAGCTCTTAGCTTTTTAGAAAGAGTCAGGAACAGGAGACATGGCCCTTAGACATGGCTTTTTTGAAAGTCTTCCAAGAACGAAGCACATGATTTAACACCAGCTGGATTTATTTAGAATTTTAAACATGCCCAAAACGGAGCATAGGACTGAATCCACCAGCATTTTTTAGAATAACATCCAAAGGTAGGGAAAAATTCAGAAATAGAGGAGACAGATAGATAGTAAGACATTTTAAAAGTCTTCTTAGAACGAAGCACATTGATTGAACACCAGTTCATTTTGTTCATGATTTTAAACACCCCCAAACGAAGCACATTGATGTATGCTTTCTTGATTTTATTCAACATTCTAAGAATCCTTAAAAAGCGCAAAACATCCGGTCCATCGGGTGAATTTTTAAACAACCCAGAAGCAAGCACATATCTTTTCCCCTGTCTTCATTTTAGACAGACCCCAGGACATGCTTCGATCGAATCAGGAATTTTATAGTCCTTCTTCCAGAGAAGAAAACAGAGCGCATGCAATGTTTTCTCCTAGATTTTATTTTCCCCTCCACCGCCAGGTCCGAACCGCACATGCTGTTCTTTTCAAAGTGATTTTAAAGTCCGCCCTCCAAAGCCACATGTTGTATTTTCTAGTGGAATTTTAGAGTCCACACATGTTGTATTTTCCAGTGGAATTTAAAAGTCCGCACATGCTGTTTTTCAAAGTGATTTTAAAGTCCGCCCTCCAAAGTCACATATATCATACTCTTCGTCTTTTTTAGTGACCGCCATTGGAGCCTTGGTCATCGAGTATAGAGAAAGGAAAAAGGAAGTTTGGGAGAAAGGTGCGGGTATATATATTCATTTATGCCAAGGCGCTAACGGTTCTTGGATTTGTGGAATGCATTCCCTCGTCGTCTGATGTTCTGGGAAAGAGGGAAGGTGTAGAGTAGCGTCTGAAGGAGGACGGGGGAGTATTAGTATTGAGAGAGGTGGGATGGATAGAGCGGATTGGATAGATACATAGATGGGATAAATAGATTGGATTGGATGAATGTATAAATGAGATGGATAGATTAATAAAATAAATTAACAGATAAGATGGATAGACGAAGGAGATTAATAGATAAACGGGATAGATGGATAGACGGATAAGATGGATAGATAGGACGAATTGGTAGGGAGATTAATATCCGAACTCGTAGTAAGTCTAAGGATGACTTGAGTAGGACTCAAGGACGTAGAACTATGTAGAGACGAAAGGAAGGGCGGGTGGACTCGAGGGTTAGTAGAAAAGACGAGACGAAAGGTGAAAATTCATTTATGAGAACTCAAGGGGTGATGCGAAAAATGAGACGAAATAGGAATTATACACAGGTTAGGACTCAATATGTGATACAAAAGATAAGACGAAACGTGAAATGCATATTACTAAGGACTCAAAGAGTAGTGGAAAAGAAGAGACGAAACGGGAAATATATACAGGTAAGGACTTGAGACGTGATGGAAAGGATAAGACGAAAGCTGATATATATACATGTAAGGACTTAAATAGTGATGCGAAAGACCAGACGAAATACAGGATACGCATATGTAGTAGGACTCAAAGAGTGATGCGAAACATAAGACGGAATGGGAAATATGCATAGGAATGGACTCGAGGAGCAATGCGAAAGACCAGACGAAACGTAAAAGATATGTACATAGTAGGACTTGAAGAGTGATGCGAACGACCAGACGAAATGGGGAATATGCATAGGAATGGACTCGAGAAGCAATGCGAAAGATAGGACGAAACGTAAAAGATATATACGTAGTAAAACTTGAGGAGTGATGCGAAAGACCAGACGAAATAAGGAATATGCATAGATACGAACTCGAGAAGCAATGCAAAAGATAGGACGAAACGTGAAGTATCCATAGGCAAGGACTCAGGGAGTGATGCGAAAGATGAGACGACACGTGAGGTATGTACTAGCATGAACTCGGTCGAGACGACATGATTGAAAAAGAACAATTGCTATCTATCTGGGGGCTTCACCCCTTTGGTATCACCCAATTCGTGTTCTAGCCACGCATCCCATGCATCCGAACTCGCCCCAGCAGAGTCCTTCGACTCTGCTTCAGCTTCCGCCTCCGCCTTCTGTTCCTCCTCTATATACAGTTCCTTGAAGAATTCTGCCGTTTTGGCATCAGCATCGCCCCCATCATCCTTCATATAATCCGACACAGCTATTAACAGGTTATCCGCCGTCCACGCCGGCGCAGGGTGCCCCCGCCCTCTCTTCACCGCCGACAAATTCGCCCTCCACTCATTCAGCACGCCCTTCCGATTGTACTTCCGCTTCGACACATCCGCCAACACGGTATTAAACGCCACAGGCTTCTGCGCAATCGAGCACAGCGCCAGAAACTGTCCATACACCTTGGTCAACATCCCCTGTCTGATGTGCCCTTGTATACTGGCAATCTCCTCCCACACGGCAAGCCCACCCGCCCAATCCCCGCGATGCATGCAATCGTCGAGCAGGCGTGAGAGCGCCCGCGCGTCGAGACCCCACCCGTCCGCCTTCATCTCGTAGTATATGTCCATGGCGCGGTCGAAACCGGCGAAGGCGAAAACGCCGCGCATCAGGGCGTCGAACACGAGTGGCGTGGGGTATACCTTTTGGAGGACCTTCTTCTCGCTGGTGCGTACGAGGCGGCCTTGGCTCGCGGCATTGACGTTGACGGTGGGCCGGGCGAGCATCAGCGCGGAGCCTGCGCCCCGCATTTTGGCAACGAAGTGGCTGAAGTCGTCGGGGCGTTGCGTGTCGGTGTAGTGTTCGAGGATGGCGGCGCACGTAATTTCGTTGGGGCGCACTTTGCAGTTGTCCAGGGCCTCGATGACGATATCGGTGAGGCTGGGGCACTCCCATTTCTGGAATCCGGTAAGGAGGATATTAAATGTTTCCAGGTTGGGCGCTGCAGAGGAAACGAGGAGGTTGTGACATAATTTCGCGGTGGCCAGGGCCATGCCCTCGGGGGATTCTCGCTTGAAGTGGTACTCGGTGAAGAGAGCTTTGATGGCCACATTGAGCTGCGACGCAATGTGGTGGAAGTCGCCGTCCTCATCCTGGACGTAGTCGGGCTCCGCGTCGAACTTCGTACCTATCCGGAGCGTCATGGGGTCTTCAGGCCAATCTTCATGCGGCGTAGTTTCCAAAGCGGTTATGTTCGCGCGGATTCGTCGTATAGAAGTTCCCACCTCTTCCGGAGTGAAGAGTGCCACGCTACGAATATGCGGCGAGAGCGAGACAAAGGCGTCGTCGGAAGCCATGTGTGCCTTGGATTCAGCGAGCAGGCGATGGACCATCAGACAGACCGAGAGCTCCTGTATAGCCAGCTTTTTCGGAGTCTGCCTGTTCCGCTTGGCCTTTAGACGCGCAGTTTCTAAAGCCCATAGTGATTGGGGAGGCAAATTATATTTCTTGCCGGGATTGAGACCGGTGCTGGAAGGCCAGTCAAGTAACGAAGGGCCGCGGGCGTCTATAGACAGCAAATCCCATAGAACTTCAGGAATGGCGAGCTTGTCTGATTCGGTCTGGCGCTGCTCCAACACAGGGTCGTCATCCAACTCCATTGCGATGACTCTGGAAACAGCATCCCAGTCCGCTTCCTGGAGCGGTTGGCTCGCGGCGCCCCGCTTGTTTGTCCCATGCTCCTCTGCCGACGGCTGCGGATTACTCAATTTCTCAATTGCCCGTGCTGTCTCGCAGAAAGGATCGAACGGCGTATCCCATTGCTTATTCCGCTTCTTCGCCGGTGTATCGACCGCAAACCCTGTCGGAAAAGCAGCTGTGTATGTGAAGGCCGACGTCTGGAATCCTCTGAGGCCAAGGGCGCCTGCACATCTGGACCCAGCGGGCGGGTTCGCGAGACAGGAGATGCATTTGCAGGAGCCCGGGTTGCGAAGTGCCCGGGACCAGCGAGCCACCATTGCTACCGGGACATGCTTCTTGCTGAGGGCGCTTCCGAAGGACGTACGCGTGGCTATCGCGAGCGCGAGAGCTCTGCCCGGCGGGGAAGGCGTCAATTGGCGAATCGTGGACGATAGACGGGCCACAATGGCTTCGGTTCAAGCTCGTCTGGAGATGCAGAGGTGTCGTCGCGTCGCGTGGTCTGATGGAAAATTTGGATGACTAAGCAAAAGCTTGGTAGACCGGCGGAGCGGAGGGCGGAGCGGAAAGTGCATCCCATGACGCTTGCCCTATTCCCGCCATCAACGTTTACAAGCACCACCTGCATTCCATAACAACAGTGTGTGACTGCAAGTCATCTCTTTCGGATACTTAAAAGGATATTCACTCATTAAATCACGAACAGCTTGGTGGAGCAGTTTTAGCTACACCATCAACAAGCCGACTAGAGCACACCTGCCTTGCTACGATCGGATTCAGTTTCAACACCGAAAGAACTGCCTATTATGCACTATGACTTCGATACAATGTCTTCATTGCTTTCGGCTATCTCGTCGTCCCCTCACTCGTCCTGTCCATAGCACGATCCTGGATGGGCTATGGCTCGACATTGCTTGTGGCGTATGCCTTCTCCCAGTCACAAGGGCACCACCTTCTCAATCCATATAAGCCCAATAATGGCAGCTGATGATCCTGATGACGGCGATCCAGTTCTCGTCTTCGGGCTCGACAAACTGGCCCAACACCAGTCGAGCTGACCGGACGTCATAGCAGCGCCCAACGACACTGTGCCGTAGTGCTATCAGCCTTCCATGACAGAGCGACATCATAGGTCACATGCGACGCCATACGCATGAACTGTACCAAACTTCACGACACCCTTTGCCACTTAGTATCTTAGATCTCGGCTTCGGAAGCAAGCATGTGGTCAACACCTGCCGTTTCGATCCGCGCCGATTTAACGTTCAGCGGATGCTAACTCCATGAACGTTGGACAGGATGAAGCACGCTGTGGTTCTTCCTTGCGTGTCACATTTCTTCTGGCCGCATGATTGCGCTATGGCACCAACTCCTAGACTCTTCAGATCCTTTTCGTGCGATCGCGAACCGGATTACGCCCGTCTTCATCACCTTTATGTACGACTCATAACACATACAGCAAATTCTTTGACAGGAAAAATCAACGCTTTTACGTTCTGAAGATGCCAAAAAGTGAGTTGGTGACAGGAATCCACAGTCTCTCTCCCTCAACACGCCAAGGCTGCCATTGATCCGAAGAGCTTCGTCCAGGCCACTGGACAACGTTCGATATTACTCGACTTCTCCCTTCCGGTGGTCGCTTCCTGCGAGCTAACTGCGGCGTCGCCAAGCTCTGGCACTGCAGTCTATTCAAATTAACCGCAATCTACATTTCTCGCTTCGCGGCCTACAACCCTGCAATCATCATCTCTCTGTATCACCAAGTCAGACCTCGGAAAACAACGCAGCTCGTATCAACTTGCCACATCACCCCCAATTCAAGCGGCGTCGCAGACTTGTGACCTGGTAACGAGTTTGCACTTTCCTCTGGCAAGCAAGGTGAGTAGATTTTGCCTGTAGCGTTTCGGCCTGAATTCTTCTCAGCTTCGTTTAATTCCTTCGTACGCTATAATTAGCCTTCATCTGTACTTCCAATCATCTTCAGGCCTGCTATTCTGTCTGGCTCAATTCTGTTCCTTCCAAGTCCATAACCACTCAATTAACCTCTCGCTAAGACCTGCCTCCCGATCAGAGGTACTAGAAATAGTACCTGCGCAAATGAAGTTCGTATCGCAGCGAAGATAAAGTACATGCAAAGCCGTTGCGGGCTATCGAAACCTTGCTCCCCAACTGGAGTGCATCGGCCATACCGGGTGTCTCGGAGGGCACAAGGTCAGTCGATGGCCTGGACTCCTACGCTGTAATCAGGATCAGTCCAGAGATACGGACGTTTTTCTGTAAAAGAATGTTTCGCCGTGCGTCGACCCGTCGAGGCCCTTAACAAGGTCCAAAAAGAGCAGGCTATATACGATTTGGATATCCTCATCAAGATGAAATCCTACATTGCTCTATCACCGTGGATGAAGGCCCTATCTATAGCCTGCGTTCAGTCAGTCGCACTCCCAGCGACAGATGCTGGGCGCCGCAAACATAGTACTTGTTGCCCAGAGCTTGGGCCTGGCCCATTGAAATGCAATATCGCGGACTTTATATCCCTGCTTCGATCACCTTCTGCGCAGACCGCCATGGACGCTCACCCCACACGATCGCCGTGCCACCCATGTACTTTTGTGACAGTCATATCGACCATGGGCACCCAATGTCTCACTGACATTTGCTGCCCTATCAGTCGCCGTTGGTACCATGCAGTCTGGCTCTCGCGGCCGTCGTTTAGTCTCTCGCGCAAAAGGGCAAGGCTATGACGGGCGATGCGGCGTGCTTTATCCAAATTAGCGATACGGTACGCTCTAGCTACCGTCACGCTGTGACAGTGGCCGAATGTGGATAGCCCACCCTTTTCTGAAGGAGGTGGCAAACGTGGCTCTTCAGTGCGGGACGTATATGAATATGTGCTCTGTCACCTCCTGGGATCGATCGGAGCCATATCCTGCCTACTCTACCTTTAAGTCCTCCTAACACTTCCCAGCTTTTCTTGCTCAAGACTTTACGCGAATACTAGTATCCACTTTGGATATTGAAGCTCATCTAGGGCATCATGCAGTACAGACTGGTCTCGGTCATTGCCGCTGGCGCTCTGTTCGCTAATGTGAGCGGCCTGCCCGTCGCGCAGCCGCCACAGGTATGTACCCCTCAGTGCATATCATATATCAATTCTCGTCACAATACTTATATCAAGCAGGTACAAGGCACTGTCGGCAGCACTCCACCAAACGACATCTCTCTCGGCCCACCCTCATCCCACGTCGGATGGGGAAAGCGAGACTCGACAAGGCCAGATGATTCCATCGAACTCGGCCCACCTTCCACCGTCGTCACCTGGGGCAAAGAGAAGCGTGATGCCGAAGCCAAGAAACCCGCGAAGCCCACCCCAACGGACAGCTTCTGGCTCGGCAAGCCTACCACGATCGTGACATGGGACAAGGAAAGGCGCGACACCACTCTCCCACCAGATGACATCCAGCTCGGCCCGCCCTCCTCCCACGTCGGGTGGGGAAAGAGAGACTCAACGAAGCCGGATGATAGCATCGAGCTCGGCCCCCTTCGACAGTCGTCACGTGGGGCAAGGAGAAGCGTGACACGACTCCTCCCACGTTTGGCCTCGGACCGCCAGACACGGAGATCGGATGGAGCAAGGAGAAGCGCGATACGACTCCCCTACTTTCGGGTTGGGACCGCCAGACACGGAGATCGGATGGAGCAAGGAGAAGCGTGATACGACTCCTCCCACGTTTGGTCTGGGCCCACCGGATACATCGATCGGATGGAGCAAAGAGAAGCGCGATACGACTCCTCCTACCTTCGGACTGGGCCCACCAGACACATCGATTGGATGGGGAAAGAGGAGCCAGACTCCCCCGGACAGCATTGAGCTTGGTCCTCCATCAACGGAGATCACCTGGGGAAAGCAGTAGATATTCCTAGGCAGCTTGCATAGTGAGTATCTGCTGGGGATGGCAAGACTCTGGCTGATGGCTCAGGAGCGTTTCTTTTCGATATGGTGTTTGGAAAAGTTAGACGGAGGGTTGGTGCATTTCCCTATTTGGCAGAAGGGTGTTATGATATCCGCACATCACCGTCGCTTCTTGGAGTCTCGTTTCGTTTGTATGGTCTGTAGTATGTAATCGCAAGAGCATCAACTTTTTTTTTTTTTTTTTTTTCACTGAAGTCATGTGCCGTTGTCTTGCAAACGTGCTGCCTGATGTGAGTGACGACGAGAGAGGGGCTTTGTTCCGGCGATGTGGTATTATTGCAACGTCGCCCAAATGCAGATTGCGCGTACACAGCATGTTGGGAAGAAAGAGGGTTCGTTGTCCTGTTGATAATGTTGCAGCCTGGGAACGTGATGATGATGGGGGAGGG
This sequence comes from Pseudopithomyces maydicus, assembly GCA_026873275.1. Lineage (NCBI taxonomy): Eukaryota > Fungi > Ascomycota > Dothideomycetes > Pleosporales > Didymosphaeriaceae > Pseudopithomyces > Pseudopithomyces maydicus. The sequence continues at coordinate 80,232 of JANTUC010000010.1, read as the reverse complement.
CGGGAGAGGTTGAGACGGGACTAGAGCTGTTCCACTGTCGTGATTAGACCACCGTAGACGGTGAAGTGGCAACCGGGGCGGTGTGCATGCGGCTGAACAAGCATAGGCACATGCTGGAAGGCGATAGCTCCGGCACCGCACTCGCAGACGCTTGACAAGTCATGTCGAGCGCTGGTGGAGATAAGCTGCGACGGCGGGCTGGCGGCCTGGTGGGTAACGAGGGCGATCCGCTCACCTGCTGCCTTGGATCCGTTGTCCGGGCATCAGGAGAAGCACAACGTGTCTTCAACGCCGGCAGGGCTCTTAAGCAGGCTGTCGAAACAGGTGGGCAGCGCACACGCCTCTCGACGCTGCCGTTGCAAAGGCAAATCCCGCCCTGCAGCTCGACACCCGTCACGTGCGCACCGGTTGCTCCTGCCCTGGCGTCTTACTGCCCAGATCGGTGCCGCCGAGACTTTTCGCCGCTCTAAATCTACAACGTCTCCCCAACCCAGCCCTTCCTGTACATCAATTAGATTGCATCGACAACCACCCCATCACACCACCACCACCGCGCCTCTTGAACTGCACCCGTAAGTTATGCCACCTGCTCCGAGCATCGCCGCGCCTGCCTGTTGTTGCCTTGCGGTCAAGAGCGGCCACCGCCCCATGGGGATAAGAGGCTCGACCGCGCTTTCGCATCCGGGGCTCAACACGACCCGCGGCGCTTCGACGCACTGCTCCATCGTGCTCGCGCGCCCCGCTCCCCTGACCCGTCGCCGTTCTGACTCTCTTCCCGCGCAGGTTCAGGAGCGACACTCACCGCCTCCCGCACCCCTTCATCACACACCGTAGCGCTCCACACGAGCACCACACGCAACCATGGGTCTCACATTCTCGAAGCTGTTCGACAAGCTATGGGGCAAGAAGGAGATGCGCATCTTGATGGTTGGTCTCGATGCCGCCGGAAAGACCACAATCCTGTACAAGCTCAAGCTCGGTGAAATCGTCACCACCATCCCCACCATCGGTACGCTCTACCACAACTGCCACCACCATCCATCCATCCTACCAGAGACCCGCCCCTAACTCCACTTCTTACAGGCTTCAACGTCGAGACCGTCGAGTACAAGAACATCCAGTTCACCGTGTGGGATGTCGGAGGCCAGGACAAGATCCGTCCCCTCTGGAGGCATTACTTCCAGAACACACAGGGTATCATCTTCGTCGTTGACAGCAACGATCGCGATCGTGTTGTCGAGGCCCGCGAGGAGCTGCAGCGCATGCTCAACGAGGACGAGCTGCGGGATGCCATGCTCCTTGTCTTCGCCAACAAGCAGGATTTGCCCGTAAGCACGCTAGCAGACAACCTGTTGCACCACAGTTCCGCTAACGCGATTCGTAGAATGCCATGAACGCTGCCGAAATCACCGACAAGCTTGGCCTCCACAGCCTCCGACAACGCGCTTGGGTATGTCCTTCTGCGACACGTGCTCGGGAAACCAAGGCTAACAGCTGCCACAGTACATCCAGTCCACCTGCGCCACCAGCGGAGACGGTCTCTACGAGGGTCTCGAATGGCTGAGCAACTCGCTCCGCAAGGCCGGCCACAACTAAATCCCACCCTTCCTCACTCCGACCGCCGCCCGTCGCCCGACAAGGTCTGCCAGCCAGCCATAACCCATCTGCTTGCCCAGACACTCATACTTTGACCCCCGCTTTTACCCACTCACTCTCCCGCACCCTCCTCTTACTCCCCTTAACGAACCCGGAACCTGCTAGAAATGTGTCTGTGCTTTGGGTGTTCTTTCGAATCTCGGATGGTGGAGCGGCCTGGCTTGGACAGGTCATGTTTCCTTTATACATCCCGAATTGGGTGGCGTTTGTTTTTGTGAACTGCCTGCTGCCCATGATCGCTAGCTACACCACTATATGTATGTCACGGATTGCTTTGGTGGGCTTTGGACCAATGATCGAGGGGGTATATCTAGGGGTAGGGCTATGTTATCCTTTACGCTAGTCTAGTCTGCAGTGTCGGTCTGTCTACTATCCAATTTGAGCCGTTTGTTTTTGCTAAGAACGAAAAATATGATGTACGTGAACGGATGGAGAGCACATGCAGAGTGCATATATACGCATATGTGACCATGATGACGTGAGACGGATAACGCTGAGTGCGAGCATATAAGTTTTTCTACATCATGCATGCCGTATGCAGAGAATCCAAGCGGGAACCCCAAAATAACGCCCACTCACTCCATCCATGCTAGCAAATCGCCGACGTACGTGCGTGCGTACGTGCGTGCGTGCGTCCTCTCGAACGCATCGGGCCGAACCGCCCATTCTTCGCTCCCGCTACTCATCCCCCCCCCAATCCAATCCACCTACTCTACACAGCTACCCCCTGCGGGCCCGACGACGCCGCCTGTCCTGTCGCCGGCTCCTTCTGCCCCGCCGGCGCAGCAGGCAGCAGGCCCTTGCCCAGCCACAGATCAACCAGCGGCTGCATGGGCTCGATCTCCTTGTCGGTGATCAGATTGAACAGCTTGCCCACGTTGACAAAGTGCACAAAGCACGTGTTCAGTTCCTTGTACGCGCCCGCGTGCCAGAAGGGATCCAGCCAGTGGCCGTGGTAGATGTGCGCGTAGCACCGCATCATCTGCCGGTATATGCTCTTGATGTCCGACTCGAACGTCTCGGGGAATCCGCTGCTCTTGCCGAGCCAGTCTCGGCCTGCGAGCTGGCCCAGCGGCGCGCTGAGCGTCGTGGGGCCCAGGGCGTGGGTGTCCCGCTGGGGGTGAGGCTGCCCGAGGCGTAGGACGACGAGTTGGCCGACGTGTCGGTGGGGAAGATGGAGGGGTCGGTGATCTTTCCTGAGATCCATTTCTGGACCAGGTTGATGTATTGGATGGCGGGGATCTTGATGGGTTTCTTGTTGTTGTCGAGCCAGGTGTAGGTGTGGCCTGAGGCGGACATGGTGGGGCAGACCTCTGGGGTGAGATGGTTAGCCAAGGGGTGTGTGGGAGGGAGAGCGAGGGGGACGAACCTGGGTTGCAGCTAGGCTTGCCGGTGCGCTCGTCGGGCACCTTGATGATGTTGATCATTTGCTCGAGCAGGCGGTATTGTTCGACGACTAGGTGCGGGCGCGTGTTAGCATATCGGATCGCGGGGGAAGTAAGCTGTAGTAGAAGTAGCAGCTATGTCTGAGCTCCCAGTGAAGCTCAATTGGGAGCTTGAGTGGTATCAGACATGTGCGAAGCTACGTCCCGGGTGCTACGTACCTTGGTGAGCGAGCCACTCCCCTCCTCAACGAGGTTGGGCTTGGCGGCCAGCGTCATGAAGTTGCCTCTGACGATCAAATTCGAGTACTCATCGCGGAAAAAGAAGGGCGGTCTGCGGGATCCGGACGCGGAGCCCTCCTGGGCGGGCTGGCTCTCAAGGGACATGTTGGAGGATAGTGCGGGGGAATGGGGCATGGGCGGGAGGTTTGGCGTTTGTTGTCCTGGGGCCGCAGACGGCGAATACGGCCCACTGGTAGTTGGTGAGGGCGTACCGTTTCCACCTTTTCCTTGCTGGTTGTTGCTCTTGTTGGAGCGTCCGGCCAGGCCTTGGCGTCTGATAGAGGGTCAGAATAGGACGGTAGGGAGCAAGTTTGGAGGGGGAGGGTGTTAATGTGGAGGGGTCAGGCAGGCGAGGCAGGTGACGACTAGTGAGGCTTTGAGGAGACACAATCAGGCGAGACACGAGGCAGGCAGACGGTGAAACAGAGAGCGACTGAGGGGTCTGGGGCACGTAGACAGATTGCGGTAAAGCAATTGGGGAGCTCATGCCAAGCACTCACACGCTGGAAAAAAAGGACGCCATGATGGGCTGCGGCGGTGGTGCAGCGGCGGGGAGGGGTGTGTAAAGTGAGTGCAGTTATCCCGGCGGCGCAGACAGTCTTTTGTAGAGAGGAGCAGAGGGTTGGATGTTGGATGATACGCCTCGAATAGACAGCACCGAGGCCCCCTTCTCGACACGGCAGCGGCCAGGGTGGATTCGCGCTGTCCGAATCCAGAATAGCGCCGAAGCTCGCCGCCGGTGGCAGGTGCACACTGCGTCGCAACTGCTGGGCGAACTTTACTTTCTCGACAATTGGAAGCCGCGCATCACATCGCCGCTGCCTCACGCGCTCGACCCGCCCTCGCGCCTTCCCTGCCTATCTACTGCCTGCTTACTGCCCATCTCCCCGGAACCATTGCTCCGCCCGGTGCCTTTGACGGGGCGACGCGACCATGAGCGACCACTCGAACGCGCTTTCTGAGGACGAGTTCCCCGACAATGCTCCCGTCGCCGACGAGGACGAGGCCGGCACGCCTGCGGGCGTCCTCGACGACGACGATCTGGACGGCGACCTCTTTGGCGATGACGACGCAGACGACCAGCCGGAGTAAATGGCTCACGTTCAGCAGCTTTCGGCGCATTGCTGACACCCTAGTAGACAGCGGAAGCTCGATGATGAAGACCTCGATTCGGGCGACGATGAAGATCGCAACGACCGCGCCTTAAGGGACACGCCCGACGTCGAGACCCAGCACCAGAACTTCACCTTCGAGGACGCCGAGATCGCGCGTCATCCTGTGCCCGAGCCCAGCGACGGCGAGCTCTACCTGCTCAAGATCCCCGTCTTCATGTCCCTCGACCCGACCGCCTTCTCGCACAAGACGTTCCAGCCGCCGACGACAGACCACCACTCGAACAAGCCCGCCTCAGACCATTTCTCCGCCTTCAACACTGCCATGACCACGATCCGATGGCGGCACTCACCCTCCGATCCCTCCAAATTGCAGTCCAATGCACGCATACTGCGGTGGTCAGACGGCTCTCTGACGATACAGCATGCCAATGACCCGGCCAACCAGTACGAGATCAACGCTCAGATGCTCGCGCCGCCCCAGGCCAACCCTGTCGTCCCTACACCCACCATGATCAAGGGCAGGCGGAAAGACGACCAGAACAAGGAGAGCTATACCTACCTGGTGGCCCCTTGCGAAGGACCGAACGTCCTGCGCGTGACCAACAAGCTCACGTCCTACCTTACCGTAGCGGCAACCTCAAACACCAAGGACGTGGCTTTGGAAAAACTCCAGAACGACCTGGCGGCTGCCGCATCCCGCGGTCGCGATGACGCGAACCAGGCCATTTCCTTCATCGATGTCAGCGAAGATCCCGAGCTCCGTCGCCAACGAGAGGAGGTGCAGTACAAGGAGCGCTTGAAGCAGCAGCGCGCCCGAGACCGGCACGCACAGAAAGAGCAGGAGCGCACCGCCCGGGTCAGTAGGCCCCGAGGTGGCTACGGCCTCGACGTCGATATGCTCGAGGGAGGCGAAGGCCGGAGGAGAGGCGGAGCTAAGAAACCACGCGCTCCCCGCCGCGGACAGCAGGACTACAGTGACGAGGATGAGGACGAAGCATATGCTAGACGCGGTAATAAGGAGGATGAATACGATGACTCTGACGACTTTATCGCGAACAGTGACGAGGAAGAGGAGGTTGTGGATGATGACGAGGATGAGGACGACGGCATTATCGAGGAGGGGAGAAATCGCGGTGCTAGGGATACACAGAGTCCGAAGCGGAGTAGGGGTGGGGACGATGATGATGACGAGGATGTGCGGGCGCCGTCTAAGAAGAGACGGGTGGTCATTGATGATGATGAAGATGAGGAGTAGAAATATCGAGGGTCGCAGGACTGATACGAGGGGGCTACCGCGTCGGCTGTATCTGTTTCGTGGACACGGTAGGGGTCAACCTGTAGCCAGTCCAGCGCAGCATTTGGGTTATTTCCAGATGTTGATGTGCACTTGATTGGTTGAGCACGAGGAGTTGCTTCGAACTCCTTGGGTGTGGACAACTGCGGACGGAGCTGTGTGCATCTTGTAGTGTATGTAGGTTTATGGTGGATTTTGCATAGCTGGGCGTTTGGCGGTCGTGGTAAAACGAGTCGTGTTGATTAGGAAATATACTATTGAATTTATGAATGAGATCCCCGGTGAGGGTGGAGTGTATTTACTTTACTTTGGGTTCTAGCTGGTCCATATTTTCATGGTTTATTGACCACGTCTGTCTGGTTTAGAGATCCAAAGGTAATGTGTGGTGGAGTGCTACATACACTGTTTATAAGATTGGCTAACGCCCCAAGGCTTCAACTCAATCATGCTCATGATTTTGTATGTTACCCCTGATCATCAGGAGAAAATTCCGGGACCAAACATAAATGATTGCAGCTGGCAAAGGATTGAACATTCTTTTTTAACAAGAACCAGTACATTAGATTTTTGGTTCCCATTTTGCAAATCGCTCGTAGTAACAACAGGGATATCTCCATAAACGCCACGCAACTCCAAAGCCCCTACCCTAGAATATCCCGGGCGCCGCCGCCGAAAATCCCAAAGCCCTCACTCCATCCTCGAACATAATGTCCTCGTCCACGCTCTGCATTGGCGCACCCCACTTCACCGTCCCCCGCTCATCGACCGCATATGCTCCTCCCGTCTGCCAGCGACATCCGCCCTCGCCAACGGGCTGCCAAACAGAACCCTCCTGCTTGCTCAGCTTGATCTGATTGATGCCATTGCGTGGGTTCAGCACATGTGCGTAACTCGACATGCCGAGCCCGTACATCGCATATAGCTCCCGCTGCTCGTCAACTATGACATCCACATTCCAGGCGCCGCCCAACTTCTTGACCCATTGAGCCGTGGCATCAGGCGTGCAGTGCGAGACGGCAATGAAGCGGATCCCCGTGTGTCGGTTCGCGAGGGAGCGGATGCGCAGGAAGAGCTTTTGTGCAACTGCGAGATACCTGTCAGCTCTGACTCCCTCCCAGTGTCCCCAGCGGAACCAACCGCAACAGAAACTCAACCCTAGGAAAACCACTTACAAGGACACCCGCAGAACCGCAGGAACAGAATAACCACCGGCCTGTTGTCTGCCGTCGGGAACCGCAGCTTGGTGTTGTTCGCCGCGCGCACGCCAATCGTCGGGGGGTCCGCAACGGGGTACTCTGCAGCGGGCGCCTGCCACGAGCTAAACGCCTTCCCCCATTGCACGTTCGCGAAGGGGTTCGAAAACTCAAAGCCGGAGCCTTCTCCGGACTTTCCCTCGTTCTTGGGCAGAGAGGGCAGCGAGACGCCGCCTAGCCCTGCGCGCTGGAGCGCGATCTTCGTACCGAGCTTGCTGAGCATGGTGTGAGTTGATGTGCGTATGTCCTGGTGAATGTATGCCTGTGTGGGAGGGGAATGGAGGGAGGGAGAGGAGCGTGCATGTATGTAGTATGTAGAGCTGAACTTGACTTACAGCGAAGCGGCATGGCCTAGGCTGACTGGAGCGAGGCTGATGAAACGGGAGGTGTCGCACGGACTGCGGTGTGGTGTCGGGATTGTAGAGTGTGGGTCTAGAAACGCGGCGCGGGAACGGGTGCTCACGTGTGGGCTGCGCTAGGGAGGGCTCGAACATGAGGGAAAAGGGACCCTGGACTTGGATTGGGAGGCCTCCACTGTGTTTGTATGTTCGCTGGTCGTTGGGGTTCTCAAGCATGGCGTTCAGTTTTTTTGTGTGAGCTTCATTCGTTATTTGATCGTGTACTGTGTGACATAAGATAATACATGTTCAGTAATGAAATCGTGGCAGGATGATTACCCGACATCCACTGCTCCGCCACTCCTCCCCCTTCCAAAAGAACAGACCAACATGAACGCGCAATTACTAGTAAAACAAAAGAAACGCAAAATGTCCTGTCAAGCTCCAATCCACCCACGCTAATCCAGTGTATAATCGTACATCTCGAAACGTCATGTAACATCATGAAAACCGCGTCCCCCATCCCTCACTCATCATCAACCTTATACGCAAAAATAGCCCCACACATAAACACCGTCCCCCGCTCCAAACACTCCTCCACAATCTCGTCAACCTCCCACCAATGCTCCGCCTCCCCAGGCACCTCCTCCACGTACTGCCCCCAAATATCTTTCCACAGCGCCCTCCCAACCAGCATCCGAAGCTCCGCATCCACATCCCCCGACGCCTCATCATACGCACACGGCATCGCCATCACCTGATTCTGACTCTCTCCCTCCATCTCCGCGAGCTCGAAGCCCGCCTCGCTAACCCACCCCGGCAACAACGTACACGGCTTCGAGCACCGGAACGTCTTCTCCAAATTAATCGCCAGCCGATCCTCGATCCACGCCCTGAACACGGGGCCCGCGGTCCGCCGCACGGGCGCCGCGTCCATGATCCGGATCTCGAGGAGGCCCCCCGGCGCGAGCAGGCGGTGGCACTCGCGGAGGAGCCGGGGAGCTTGGACGACGCCACGAGCGAGGGGAGGGTCGACGTCCGGATGTGCGAGAAGGTGCCTGGGGGAAAGGGGCATGGGATTAGGCCGAGCTGCGGGACCGTGGTGTACGAGACGTTGCCGGGGAGGGGCATCGGTTGGTGGGGGGAGGTCATGAGGTATTGGACTTTTTGGCGGGGGTGCATGGCGGAGAGTTGGTAGACTTCGGCTGGAGGGGGTTAGTGGTGGACTGGATTGAGAGGGTTGCGTGGGTACGTCGTGCTGTCGTCTTGCTTTCCTGTTCTTCTTCTCCTTCTTCTTCTTCTTCTTCTTTTTCTTTGACGATGACACTGACGATGACAACTGGATCTCCAGCTCGAGCAGCTGATCGATCCTCGCCTCATTCACTCACAGCATACAGCACAGCACAGCACAGCACAGTCCCCCAAGCGACAACAAAACCCAACCCCAAATCAAAAATAAACTCACCAAGATTCCCATACATCTCCAAAATCTTCCCCGTATCACACCTCGGCCGCGGCCGCACCTTCCCCAGTTTCTGCAGCTGGAACGCAGTTCTTCACCGCTAGTCAGCACACCTTTCACACGCCGCCCGGCCTTCGCTCTACTCACAGCACCCACAGCCGCTTCTCCAGATGCAGCTCCTCGTTCGTCTCGTCGTCGCTCGTCTCGATCCACTCCTCCTTCAGCCGGTCCAGAATCACTTTCGGCCCCGCGGACTCCATCCGCCGGATGAAGCGCTGGTACCGCGTCAGCTCGAGGAGGCTGTTGTGTGCGACGGCGATGCCGTTGAGGAGGGGGTCTCGGAGTGTCGCTTTGTGTGGGTCGGGGTCTGGAGCTGGGTAGGGAGTTCCTCTGGCTCTGGAGGCTGGGAGGTTATCTGCGTCTGTGATTGTGTTGGGGATGGTGTGGTTAGCTCTGTCTCTGGCTCTGGCTCTATCTTTGTCTCTGCTTCTGTCGGTGTCGGTGGTTGCACGCTCAACTGTGTCTCTGTATCCATTAGAGATTGCACGACTATCTGCGTTACCGCCTGCGTTGGAGACTGTTCCGGAGACTGCGCCGGTGTCTGCGGCCGTGCTAGCGTAGGAGACTGGATGGGCGTCTCGATGTGCTCATGTGCCGCTGGATACACTGAAAACTCCTGTTTTTTCTGTGCATCTCTTACCCACGATCGTCGTCTGGGCTGCAAGACATTCCAGTCGTGAGGAGGGACCCACGGAACCAGCTTCAATGATGCAAACCCCTTTGCGCGTGACAAGTCAGGAGAACTCGGCGGCGTAGGCGGTGTGAGTGCTACATTGATCTCAGGCATACATGGCAGGTCTAGCTTTGTGATGTCTACACCCCCGTCGATCCTTGTTGCGCGGTTACTAGCGTCCTGTGAGCCTACGAAGCACTACTGACGATGGAAATGTACGCACATTTTTCTCCTGTTGAATGAGGGGGAGAACGAACGGAGGTTTCCTGGCGATTGTGGGCTTCTGGGACTGCGTGGTGCAGGCCCAACGACAATGGAGCGTGGCATCTGTGGCCGGATTTCGACAACCTCGACTTTGGGCGCAGGCCGCAGACTCCATGGTATTTCATTGGAGGAAAATGACGAGGAAGAGGTGCTACCGTATGAGGAGTGATCACCCGCGAACTCGGAGAGGCCACCATCTAGCTTCGGGGGACCCAGAAAATCAACAGATGGAATAGTAGAAGTCATGGTAGAAGAACTTGCTATGTCCGGCTGTGGTGAGGATTCCTCCTCCGGTTCCTGGTCCAGGTTGGAAGTGATGAAACGAAGTCCACTGGATGTTCTTCGGGAGTTATCTGTACTTTGGGCAGTTGAAGGCCTGGCTCTCATTGGCGTGAGGCTTTTCGCTTTACGAAAGCCTGACGCCCACCATAATTCGCGATCGTCAGCGATGGAGGACGCTCTCGAACTCCTGTAGCTGTAAACGGAAGGTGTAGCTGAGTGGATCGAACGCTCCCTTGCGATTCGCTGTCGGCGCTCTCCGACCTTTTCCGCGCCTGCATCGGTCCAGGACAGGTCTGCAGAAAACATTATGTGGAGCAAGCAAAAAGGAAATGGGGGAAATGCGAAGGACCAGATTTTACGAGATGTAGTGAGGGAATACGGTCAAGTCGATGGGTATCAGATAGATTAAAGGTGGCTGAATGCTTCGAGATACAAGGAGAGCACACAGGAGCCTACCCGACGGCTGATGGCCAGTGCCGACCAGCCAGGGCGGCTGCACGAGGATGCTCTCTCACCACCGCGCACTAGAACACCGACCGTTGCACGTTCCGTCTGTGGCTTTATTGACATATGAAGGGATCGGAGATCCCTCAATACTCAGACAATCTGAGCAAACTGGCCGGAACATGATCTGTCGTGACCTCACACGGGAGTTAAGAGCTCGTTTGCATGTAGATTCTCGGCTTCACAGAACGTTGTGCATCAGAGTTTCGCCTACACGTGGGTCAAGTCGGAAGGGTGGTGCAGATTGACTCGAAGCGACTCGTATAGGTACGCGCCCACGTTGTACGACCCACATAAAAGTGATCTGTCGGCCCCGCACGGTTACATGTCTCCTGCTTTGGACGGCGCAGGTTCCACAGTGGCAACCAATTTGGCGACGTGCATAGACTCTTTGGCTCGGAAATTGTGTCGTGTGTGTGCTGTGACGTTGTTGCTACACTATGAGACCGCCGAACCGCTTCGGAGATGGTTGACGTAGCCCGAGCCCGAGTGGCGATCTGTGTGGCATTTGCAATGCAAGCTCTTCCACGGGATAGGACCGACAATTGACAACTCTGCACATTCGCGGCGAGGATGGTCTCGTTGCGGAGACTGTCGGTCGGCAGTCCTGCAAGTGCATGTGTGGTTGTATCTGGGACTGCACTAGTATGCAGCGCTCCGGGCGCTACTGGAAGTACTATGTATGTACTATGTACATCCTGGCTCTATCTACATCCTAGCTCTGCATTACAGTTCCCCACGAAGTTTAGAAAATTTGCGGCAGGGGCAATCACACCTTCTTGAAGTCTTTCCAGAGAAGAGGGTGTCGAGGTCCATGCGACCGAACCTTCCAGGAAAACGTATCCGATGGAGGTCGCCTTTTTAAGGATGATGCGGGGGTCTGGTCGCGTATGGTTACGGATTAGATCGATGTCTTGTTTTCTGGGGAGCAGATCTATGCTCGACCGGGTTCAGGGATACTCGCTTGGTCCCTGACTCGTTACCCGCAGCCACGACGGCGCTCTTCCGCCTTGGGCAACATCGTAAATGTCCATAGGTAGTATCGCAGTACTGCAGCTGCAGGCCGCCATGACAGGGCGTTGTAGCCCGTTGTTTGTCTATGGGCAACGAACCTGTCAAGTACGCGTTGACAGCTCCTTTGACCTGCAGTTCGTATCCACCTACTCGCCATGGTGGGTGGTATTCTAGAACATCCACACCGTCCGACCTAGTACTTGAAAAGTTCGAGAACTCCCTTGCGCAGAGCTGTCCTGTTTGGTACTGGCGCTTCATTTCATAACTTGGGAAGGCTTATTCACGTCGTGCCAACTTAACTGAAACCCAGAACTCTCCTAGATCCCCAACGCTTTGCATGTTCAATCTTGTCCACAGCATCTTAAAGCTATCTTCTTAGTCCTTTTAAAAAGAGAGCAATCTACTTGTCGTCAGTCCCTTGAGCCAATTCTTCCGCGTCGCTGTCTCCGACTCCCCAGGACTCCCATCATGAGCGCCATTTTCCGCGCAATCGACAACCTCAACCGACGGGTAGGAACGTCTACGTTCGGGCGGATATTCCGTCTCGAAGGCTCCGGTCATGTGAGGAATTTCGATCTGACACACGTGGAACGTTACACTGACAGATGAAAGGACTTCGAGATCAAGGATACGAAGTTCACAACCGAGCTCCGTGCCGGCCTCACGACGTTCTTCACGATGGCTTACATCATTGCCGTGAACGTGAGTTCCATGATCTACAGCTTACTTCAGGATGAATCTGACTATGAAAGGCCACTATTCTGTCGGACACTGGTGGCAACTGTGTGTGCAATGATCTAAGCGACCCTCTTTGCACGACAGACAGGGAGTATGCGGTCTGTGTCGAAGGTCTGTCACGGTCCATCCCCATGAAATGAACAACCGCTCACATGTATCAGGAGTGCATCGATCCTTAATTACGGCAACGGCAGCCGTGTCAGGATTTAGCTGTATCCTTTTTGGTTTCCTGACCAATATGCCTGTCTGCCTTGCGTGAGTGACCGAAATCTTGCCCTTGATTTTGCAAGCAAAAAATACTGACATTGCAGATAGACCTGGCATGGGACTGAATGCTTACTTTGCGTACCAAATCGTCGGTTTTCATGGCAGCGGTACTGTGTCATACAGTATGGCTCTTACAGCTGTATTCATCGAAGGCTTCATTTTTATCTTTCTCTCCCTCATTGGCATGCGACAATGGCTCGTCAAGATCATTCCCGTTTCTTTGAAGATCGCAGCAGCATGCGGTATTGGACTGCTACTCACCGAAATTGGACTCGGTCACTCGGCAGGTATCGGGGCCATTCAAGGTGCGAGTACGACGCCGCTCGAGATAGCAGGATGCCCCGATCAATATAGAGACGAGAACGGACTCTGCACAAGTCATAGAATGGCTTCTCCCACTGTGAGTCTTTCCACCCGAAAACCCAATGTTTCTGCAACCTGCAAGGTGACTGACCGGGTATGCTCGCAGATGTGGATCGGCATCTTCTGCGGAGGCATCGTGACTGCTTACCTCATGAGCTACAAAGTCAAAAGTGCGATGATCGTCGGTATCGCGTTGGTCTCCATCATATCATGGCCGTAAGTGTACTCGTATGTGACAATCGATTCAAACCGTTAATGTGTATCGTAGTCGTAACACATCGTTCACCTACTTCCCTCACACCCCAGAGGGCGATGACCGATGGAATTTCTTCAAGCAGGTTGCGAACTTCCACCCCATCTCTACGCTCAACGTCCTGGATTGGAACGTGACAAGAGCGTCATCTCATTTCGTGGTCGCCCTCTTCACATTTCTCTATGTTGATATCATCGACTGTACAGCCACATTGTACAGCATGGCTCGCTTTTCGGGTGTAGTCGATCCGGATACAGGAGACTTTCCCAGATCCACCCTCGCATACTGCATCGACGCATTTTGTATTTCGATCGGCGCCCTTTTCGGGTGTTCACCTGTCACCGCCTTCATCGAGTCGGGGGCCGGTATCGCCGAGGGCGGAAAGACTGGACTGACTGCCATGACATGCGGCATCTGCTTCTTCATCTCCATGTTCTTCGCTCCGATATTCGCTTCCATCCCTCCTTGGGCTACTGGTTGCACTTTGATCTTGGTAAGCATATCCAGACTGTGAAACAAAATTTGCTCAAAGCTAATGTTGTAAAGGTCGGATGCTTGATGATGCGTCAGGTGGTCATGATCAACTGGCTTTACATTGGTGATGCTATTCCAGCTTTCGTCACAGTCGTATTCATTCCATTTGGCTACAGTGCTGCATACGGCCTCATTGCTGGCCTCATGGTATACGCCGTATTGAACGGGCTGATTTATCTCACCAAGTTCCTCAGTCGAGGTTATATTGTCCCTGATGACGAGGACGCACGCGAGTACTGGACCAGTACGTATTTTCTGAAATCGACTTCATCCCACACTATCTAACATTGCAAACTAGTCAAACCACACGGCAAGCTCCCTTGGTTCATCACTGCAAGCCAGGCTATCGCACACAAGTTCGGCCACGGTCAGACCGAAGACCACAAGCATGATGATTCGTCACTCAGAAGTATCCGTTCGAGCGACAGACTGCCCAACCGCTCGCGGAATTCAGACCGAGAGCTTGACACCGTCTCCACGTTGCCCAAAAACCCCGCAGAAGAAAAAGTGTTCCGTGGTGTCTAGGTGGCGAGCTCCCGCGACAGCGGCGGCAAAATCGAAAGCTTCTTGTTTATTATCTAGAGTTCCAGGTGCTTTGTCTTCGCATCTGCAGGGGAAGAAATGGCACGCTGCTCAGGGTCTTCAGACTAGCAGAGTTGGCGAATCTTCCTGTGCTCCCACGATCTGTATTATTACCCGACCATTCGACATCCAATCGTTTATACTCCGTCACCGTGTTTGCTTCCTTTTTCTTTTTTTCGAACCTTGCATAAACGTGCAGTCTCACGTAGCGAGTTTATGACAGGTGTGGGCCTGGCACCGCTAGCGTAAACTATGTACCTTAGACTCTGAATCTACTCGACTGTATAGCTCCAAATGGGCGAACGCATACCAGACACGGATGTTTTTGTGAACCGGCTCTCCGCTTGATAAGATATATCAAAAGAGGAAGTGCATCAGAATTGAATTCGTGCACACGTGGAGTGTGTTATTTTAGTCATGTTCTTCGATTGGTGCCGGAGGTACAAGCCATTTGACATGTCACCACACCTCGCATGGTGGCTGAAAGGAGTTGTGACAACGGCATTCTCCTCGCAAACCTTGCATACCCAAGTTTGATGGCAACCGGTCCACGTTACCGGCATCTACCGAAGACGATCCATCTATCTGCACCCCGAGAAGCTAAGATTCGCATGTATGCACCATGCTCGGTGACCCCGGGGCTATCTCGTGGGAAAATGCGCAAGTGGTGATTGTCCCGGAACTTTCCTGCACTAAGATGATATGGATTTAGAAGATCTAAGGTCGGCACTTGTCGAAACTTTGCTCGATGCGAGAGTTTTCAGCTGTTAGAGCGCCCTTGTCGGCCGATGGACAGGTGTAGTAGAAAGCAGCCAGATTGGACACTGATACGTTCTCCGACGATACCAGCTCTATCGATTTCGCAAGTGCAAAGCTTCGTAGCCACGAGCATATTACATCCGACGCGGAGAACCCTGAGCACCCTTGTAAACGTAGTCTAAATCGGGCTCTTCAACGACATCCGTTGCCGACTCCTGTCGATCTGCCGATACGCAGCTTTTTCTTTCCAGTGATGCGAATACTTGTCTCCTGCAGCACACCACCCTCTCTTTGGGGAAGTCAGTCTCTCGTGGGCAGCTGCCCATCAGATCTGCTGTGCGGAGAAAGCAGACCTGCATGCAGACCCATGCTATCGGATAATGCAGGCCCGAGATTCCGAAGTTTCCGAAGTTTCCAAAACTCAGGCTTGTAAGTGTTGTTGGTTTTTGGTCCTGTGCCACGGTAAAGAAATCAGTCTTTGGGATGTCTTTTCAGCCGCGAATTTATTAATGGAGCTCTACTAGATCTGTTATGGCATACCGCTCAGGTAATTATTCCCCGTCATGCTATACGACAGTTACATTTGCGATGTCAGCGCACGCCATCTAGCAGATCTGAAAATTTGGTAGCATGTGCCATGGGCCGGCCAACAAAGAGGGTGAGATTGAGACCCACTTCACATATTGTCCCAGTTCCAAGGGTCCTCTACACTCACTCCTGTCGCGAAGTTCGTTTTTGTGCACGGTTGCGCAAAGCTGAAGCATCATGCCACTGGCTAATTTCGTCACGTTGCACGGCGCTGAACAGCCCTCCAAGGAAAAGTGAATGCACGCACCACCAGATTCAGCATGCAATCAAGACTTCTCCGCCGGTCCACAGCATCGTACCCAAGTTCCTCCCCTCATGTCAGCATGATACCGTCTATATGGTATTCGTCTTTTGTACCTCACGAGCATCCATCCATATTCCACCCTACTTTTTGCGACAACACGCAGACTTTTTTTTCCTTGCTGTATCATGTCATGTACTCTAATTGACGTCGTGACACACTGGGCGGCCACACCGCGCCAAGGGCGGTGAGCTTCAGCTGCCCATGTCGACACCCCCGCTTCCTCTTGCACAGCTAGCCGCAGACATTTCTCGTACAACAAAGTCCACACACAGCCAAGCCCGCCTTTTCTTCGGTGAAGGCCCTCTTCCCTGGAGGCAGAGGCTTGCGCGCCAAGACGCGTTCATCCACGGCCTGTGAATTATCCTGCCACCGACAGATTGCCGAATCGCTTGTATACCTGTTGCGGTAAAGACTGTATCTACTTTGTCTGGCGCTGAAACGTGAACACATACCGTGTGTGTGGCAGTCTAGACATCACGCCACGTAAGTGGTGGGTGCTAGGGCTGACTGAGGCTCAGCTTGAGGCCAAGAGGAACAAAGAGTGAAGAACTGCGTACTTGCATTCCTGTGGTTACTTCTGCTTAGATGTCACTGTTGAAAGAGTCTGAGCACCATGCCAGAGCGCTGGGTCTCAGGTATCCAGCGATGGATGGTAGCATCGTGAGTTGCCTACTTATATATCCATCGTCGAGCCCTGTCCGTCAGCAATGAACTTCTTCCCGATCAGATTGAGGCACCTATTCTTCTAGTCTTACGGGCTGGTCTTTTCTTATCAATCCGTCTTACAAGTTCACCTTCAACATGATAGGGAGTGTACACGAATCAAGACACATTGCTTGTGCTCGTTGTAGGGATAGGAAGGTCAAATGCGACGGAGGCAAACCGGGCTGCAAGCGATGCAATAGAAACGGTACACTGTGTCAATATGTGCGAAGTCGAAAGGAAAACGCTAGAAGCGAATGGATACAGCATCTGAGAACTTTTAGTTCACAGCCTGGTATGGGACATCACACTTGCATTATATACTACTTGCTGATAAGGTTCATCCAGGACGCCCTCATTCTACCCGTAGTAAAAACGGTTCATCGTCCCACCCAAAGTTGCCCCAAACACCCTATATGCATGCACGGCACCACGAAAACCTCCCGGTTCAAGTCAGGTCACCGAGTCCCTTTCTACTTGAACACAAAATGGTCGAAACAAGTTGCACCACGGGTGATTTATATCAAGAAGCCGCATTGAACACATCGGTCCTGAAAGGCAGTCCTGTATGGGCCTCCTCATCGACCAAGTATAACTACGCCAACGGTCCTGCCTTTTCCTTCGAGCCATCGACTTCCTTCTACGATACACAGTTTAGCTCAAATCTCATTACAACAGCAAATACCCCGGGAATTTCACCAACGTACCTGCCTTCCACCAGACAGCATATGCCGGTGTCACAAGCCTGGGATTTACCAAGTTACAATGGACTATTCGATCTGTCAGTACGAATACTACTTTAGCGATCGGATTACTGACTACATATCAGGCCTTTACCTCTTGATGCGGGTCTTTATAACTCAACACCATGCCCTAGAACAGTTGACTACGTCTGTACGCCAATTTACAACGGAACGAGCGGCAACTTCATACCTCCACAGTATTACCAAGCAAATGCATAAGCCTGGATGCTACATAGACGCAGGGGAATAGAAGCGCGAGAGCAATATAAATTTCATGATGTTGGGGTTGGTGTTTTCCTCATAATCTTCGCCATCTCGTGGCTTCCTTTAAGAGAAACTCAACCCTCCAGCCAGAAGCAGTTGCATCACTTGATATGCCTCATGTTTAGCGCTATTGATTCACAAAATAATTAAAAGAAACATTTTCAGTCGCAAACATCTTCGATTTTTCCACATCTGTGGGTCCTGGGAGGCCAGGAGACATATCGGAGACTTTCGTCTCCCTCCCCTTCACACCAAAGGTATCTGTACCCACACACTAGTGCAATACCCTTGACATCAAGTACTCTGCGGAGGATTGATTTATATGAATCATTTTCATTGGTACGCAATGCACAGGTGTGAGCATGGAGCGGTGCATTTGCGCACCCCGCTCATCGGACCCTTTCACTAAATGTCGCCTGGAAATCTTATACACCACCCACCACCTACGTATATAAGTCACAGTCTCACGATACTCAAAAGCAACAAGCAACCAGAAAGCATTATATAAAAGTGGAAAAAGGTATCCACCACCACACCTACCCCCATTCTAGTTACCATACCTCCCACCAAACCCACTACGACTCCCACCATACTCACCATCATACCTCCCACCACCACCGCAACAATGCCTCCACTTCCCCCCACCCCCCCAACAATCTTTACCGCCCTCATCATCGGCGCCGGCCCCGCCGGCCTCTCCGCAGCCCTCACCTTCGCCCGCGGCGCCCACCCTGCCCTTGTCTTCGACTCTTCCACTCCCCGCAACGCCGGCGTATCCCACATGCACACCGTTGCTTCCCGCGACCACATTGCACCCGCCGAGTTCCGCGCCATCTCCCGCCGGCAGATCGAGGAGCGCTACTCGTGCATCGCGTTCTCTGGGGCGACCATCGTCAAGGCGGCGAGGAAGATGCTGGGTGGCAGTCGTGGGGATGGGCATGGAGATGGGACCGGGGAAAAGGAGGGCCAAAGTGAATATGAGGGCTTCGAGGTAACAGACGACAAGGGGACCACGTACCTTGGTCGGAAAATCATCCTCGCGACCGGCTCGCGCGATGTCCTCCCGCCCATCGAGGGGTACGCGCAGAACTGGCCACAGCACATATACCAGTGCCTCGCGTGCGACGGCTTCGAGCAACGGGGTGTCCCGAACGGAGTCCTGGACGTGGGACCGCACACCGCGCACATGGTCGGCATGGCGATGCGGTTCGATTCCCGGGTTACGGTCCTCACGAACGGACCTGTGCCAGATGACGCTGCGATCCGGACGCAGCTGCGCATCTGCGAGGCGTGGGGCGCAACGCTCGAGACGAGGAGGATCAAAAGCTGATCAACAACGGACCGACGCACGTCGAAGGCGTGACTGTCGAGTTCGAGGAAGGCGAGACCCTGACGCTGGGCTTCATAGCGAATCGGCCGCCGACGGTGAACCGCGCGCAGGATCTGATCGAGCAGTTGGGGCTGGAGTGCGTGGGGCAGGAAATGGGCGGGCACGTGAAGATTGTGAATCCGATGTTTAACTCGACGAGTGTGAGGGGGTGTTTGCCGCGGGGGATACGATGACGCCGATTAAGCAGGTGGCGATTGCGATGGCGGATGGGTTGAGGGCGGCGGTCGGGGCGGCGATGGAGGTTGCGGTGGAGAAGGAGGAGGCGACGGTAAAGGAGTTGGGAATTTAGATGAGGACTGGTGGGGAGGATGGATGGATGGATCTGTGTGGATTGTAAGCTTTCGATATCCAAAGTCTGCTTCGTACTACGAGGTGGCTTGACCTCTAATTTTCCGCCCGTGTAATAAATGACTGCCATGATCAATAGTTCTGCCTATATTCTCTGTGTCAGTTTCCACGGGTATCGTAGTCAATTGTCGAACAGCACCACGAATCTTTGATAGTTAGCGAAGTCACAACAGACGGAGGCAGAAAAGAGGAAGTGACGAAACTACCCTACTATTTTTGTCAGCAAAAAGATTTGATTCCATCTTGATATCCTACCCAGGGCTCTCATCACAAGGGTTGACGTATGTTGCGCGGTCGATTTAGAGTGACCGTAGCGAAGGATGCATGGAAGGAGCCACGGGGCTCCTTGTGTGGTCAGGCGGCCATGTCTCACAAATGTAGACTGCAAGCAAGGTAAGATGTGACTAGGTAGTCGTGAATTAAGGCATAGCAAGCACAATTTTTCCCATTAATGTACAAGAACTCCACCGAGGGTATCATAAAGGCACTATCGTGCGTCAACCTACTCGATTCCAACAGTCGACGGAGGACTCGGATCTTTCGGGACATTTCCAGCCTCTTCAAGCCTCATCCTCATCCGTCTTGTCGCCGTCCATGTACGCCTCCATGCGACGAATGTTGTCCTCCAGGTCCTCCTCCTCGGTCTTTCCGGACTTCTTGAAACGAGGACGATCATCGGCGACGGAGAGTTGGAGCTTGCGACCGTCGTAGCCCTTGCCGTTGTAAGCTGCAACAAAAGCTTCGGCAGCCTCAAATTCCTTGAAGCGAACGGCGACGATTCCGTCAGACTCCTTGTCGTACAGGACCACGTTGGTAACATCGCCAAACTTCTCTGCGGCTTCACGCATGTCTTCCTTGATCTCCAACATGGCAGCTGCGTCGGCCTCGAGGTCTTCGATGGTGAAGGCGTACTTGATGATGACGAACTTAGCGTACTTGTTCTTCTTCGGAGCGAATGTCTTCTGGATGTCCTCCTCGTCATCGTCCGACCACTCGGCAAGTTTGCTGCAAATTGTTAGACAGGCCAATGCGGAAAACTGTAGAGGGCTTACCGGTTCAGCTCCGCACGAGTACGCTCGGCGGCCTTGCGGTCCTTGCGTACGAGCTGCTGCTTGACCACATCGCCATCGACGTGCTTTTTGAACGACATGTCAGCCTCCTCGACCTTGACTACGCCGTTCGAACGGTCACCAAGACGGAATTCCCAGTCGTCGATACGCATGATGGCCTGCTGGATGGACTCTTTCTTGAAGTAGACGACAAGGACGTTGCCGTTGAAATTGCCTTTCTCGTCGGCGTACATCTTGATGCGCGACTTGCCATCAACTCCCTGCTCAATGATGCCTGCTTTCTTGAAGGTCTCTTCGATCTCCTCGAAAGTGGCATCGAGCGGGATGTTGCTGGCAAAGACGGCACGGTTCTCGTGAACCTTCTGGTGCTTCTTGTGAGGTCGCTGTTTAACATCGTTAGCTGGCAGACCTTGCCCGCAATCCGGGCAAATATTTACTTGATCGGTAGGGGCATCCTTGCGCTTGCCGCCCTGATTGTTGTTGGCCTCACCACTGTTGACTCCGGGTGCGACATCTGCCATTATGGCCGGCTGTGAATGTGTTAGGAGATTGCGTTGGGTATATGCCAGATAGGCGGCGAGAAGCGGCTGCGCGAGTTCTGTAATTGGTGGCAAAGAAGCTGCTCTTGGATTATGCTCACGACGTACTATGCAGGTTTTCGTATGTTGTGACTGTAAACAAGCAGAGGGGAGAGAGCGCGCCGTCGCGGCCAAAATATATATGCGCACGGACCACTAGTGCAGACAGAGACGGCAGGCACGCGTTTGTTTGGCGTCTGGCGACGTGGACCGAGTCTCCGGTGAAGGGCTTGATGCAAGCTGGACTCTGTCAGGAAGGCTCTGGAAGCGCGCGGAACGACTCACCTGGATTACAGTGTTCACTTAGCAGCTACATGGCGGATCTCGGGCGTTAGTCAACTGAAGGGTGCATGCCGTGCAGCATCGCCATCCTTGAGGGCACAGATGACCTACACTGAGCGTCGCCAGACATCAAGCTGCGTCTGGGGATGTTGGATGGGGGCGTGGAGGGCTGTTGATGTCGCTCTGCTCTGTGACTGACGGTGAAGGACGGAAGAGCTGCAGTCCACGCTCGAGCTTCCCGGAATCGACGCGCACGGTCGCTCCTACCCCACCGTCATCTGACGCCATTGGGCCTTTCCGAGCTTACTTCAAACAACCACACGACTCGAATGCTGCTGTTTCTGCCGCGTTTCCTGTCGCAGCCCTTAATAACCATGGACAAACCACCGTAGCTCTGCTTTCTCTGCTCCTCGCACCCTCACCTCCTCTCTCCCCTCTTTCACGGCCGCCCATTCACCTCCACCATGCGTGACCCTATCCCTGCCCCAGCCCTCCTCGTGCACCTCACCACTCCCCTTGCCGAAAAGCTCTCGCTGAGTACCCTGCCATACCACGCACATGAGATCGCACTCGGCTTCCTCTGGTACCACTTCATCCTCCACGTCCTGTCGCCCGCCCTGTCGCGTGCCGCGTTCCCCCAAATCTACAATGCCTTCAACAAGCGCACGCGCCTCAACTGGGACATCCACTGCGTCTCCATGGTCCAGGCCCTCTTCATAAACGCCGCCGCGCTGTACGTGATATTCAGCGACCGCGAACGCAGCGCCATGGACTGGACGGGGCGGCTCTGGGGCTACACGCCCGCTAGCGGTATGGTGCAAGGCTTCGCAGCTGGTGCGTTGGACCCTTCTTTTGCCCGTCTACCTATTCGCTATAGGCTAACTCGCATCCAGGGTACTTCCTCTGGGACCTTCAGATATCCTCGCAGTACCTCTCCGTCGCAGGCGTGAGCTCGCTGGTCCACGCTGTGGGGGCTCTCGCCGTGACCTGCATCGGCTTTGTGCGTCTCGCTTCTCGCTGTTCCTTCCCTCTTCGCGCAGCTAGCTAACCTGCGTCCCCATCTAGCGGCCCTTCGGAAACTACTACGGCCTCTCCTTCGTCCTCTACGAGCTCTCCACCCCCTTCCTGAACGTCCATTGGTTCTGCGACAAGCTGAATCTTACCGGCTCCAAGACCCAGCTCTACAACGGCATCGCCCTGCTCGTGACCTTCTTCGGCTGCCGCATCGTGTGGGGCACATACCAGTCCATCCTCATCTACTCGGACATCTACACGGCGCTGACCACCTCCCCCACGAGCTCACTGGCGGCGACGGTGTTCGAGGGCAAATGCGGCGGGAACTCGACCTCGTTCGCGACCGGCGTGCCGGCTGACTGCGGATTCGGCGAGTTGCCTCTTTGGCTGGTTAGCATTTATCTGGTTGGCAATACGGCGTTGAGCTTGTTGAATTTCTACTGGTTTTCGCAGATGATCAAGGCGGTGAGGAAGAGGTTCGTTGCGCCGGCTGGGGGAAGGCTGACGGAACAGCGAAGAAGGCACAGTAGAGAGGTAGAGAGTGTGAGAAATCTAGGGTATGTCAAGGGATTTGTTTCACAGATGCATGGGGTCTCACGACATGCGAAGGGTAATGTCAGATTGCAGGCAGGCCTTGCTATGTTTGGGAACGAGCTCGAGATTAGGACACTTAATTACCTACCTGTAATGTTTTGTTAGCCCCGCGGATTGGATGGAAGTATGACACTCTATATTGGTGCGGATACCCGCCTATGATGATTGAAATTTATATATTGATTAACACAAATGCTTATCCTGAACTCGCAATATACCTGCTACGATTCCAACTGTCAAAATGGTGGCGCAATGATGACCTGCCTTCCTTTTTCGTCCCGACGAGCAAATTACAGTGCAACATCCCAACTTTATGGAAGGAGTCAATGGGCTCTGGGTACTGTACGAATTTTCTGCAGGCTAAACAGTACGGTTCTGAGCGTGTTGGCCGCGTATTCAGTTTTGCGTCCCGATGGGAAATATCACTAGTATACAAACTCCAGACTGGTTGCCACTGCGGGAACCAGATATAACGAGGGCTTGGTAATGGTTAGCTTTGGATGTTTGGACATTTAGTTTTACTATGTATGAATACGAGACTAGCTAAGTTCCACAAAGAGCTATAGTAGCTAGGTTCTAATAGATAGAAAGTTTGCTAGTATAGAGTATAGTATAGAAGCCCTTTTAGGCCCTATATACTTTTTAGCTTTTATGTCTTGTATAACTAGTAACTAGAAATAGAGTCAATACAACCTGTATAAGTCCTTAAGTCCTTACGACGTTAATAAAAAAAATCAATATATAAATCTCTCTCGACCAGGGCGAATCCATTCAACTAGACTGCTGATCAAAATGATCTTGAATTAAGCCCTCTACAGGTCTGATCACTGAAACATGCGATAATAGCTATCTTCAGATAAGCGTGATTACCTTCTCCTCCAGAGTACGCAGCTCCCTTGAGAGAGTCGAAAAGCGCCCAGGGATAAGAAAATCACTTGCACCTATACGTTCATACGTCCCGCTACCACTAAGTCCAACACGCCTTAATATCAAAAATTGGAACTCGTCATCGCCAAAGTTGTCAGACTTTATAGGATAGAGAAAAACGTCACACTGCCCACCTGATATGTCGTGTTCATTATCAAAAAACATCCTGCGGCCTTCAAAGGTATAGTCGTGATCGGCAATCGAAAATCTCATAACCTTAACGATCTCATTCCCTTTTACAGTCGAAACATACTCCCACGTACAAGGAATCAGATGACCTGACATCGAGAGTTCGGCCGATAGAATCTGACCGTAAGGATTATTGATATCGCTGAGCTTGACGTCCAAGTGCTTGATAGATGAGGGTCTGATGCGTTCTTTAGCGCGACATACCACAAACCAAATAGGCATATCTGATTTGGCCCAACTCCAGGAAGGCGCTCTGTACATCTGGCTTACAGGAAAATGTTTTTGCGGTCTTTTTGCAGTCCACATCAATGCATGTGGGAAATAAAAGTCATAAAAGCCAGCCACATAACGCCCTTTCAGGGTCCCAGAGTAATGCTTTGCTATAGCGCCAAATGCTGCCAGTTTATCCGAATCTGGTCTTGTGAACGCTCTTTCACTGAACTCCATGACCATGAACAAGTAGTTATACCAAGGATGAAAATTGTACTTTGGCGGCCTAACAATACCCATGGCCGTAAGAATCCGGTTGATTCTGCGATGTTTGTGCTCGATCTTCGTCGGAAAGCGAACATTCCTGTGCGCATCGTCTGTTCCATTCGGAAACCTTTCGCTCTCGCCATCAAAATGTGAGCACTCCCAACGTACTTGGTCGCTGCCAAATCGAACAATTCGTGGTGAGAAGAGACGTTCTTGAGCAACCCAACCACGGCTACGTAGTGATGCAGATGATTCCAAATCTCGCCTTTCTTCACCATACCACACTATTCGACGAGTACCCTGTAGACGTGGTTGGTGGAACATGTGTAGAGGCCAAGCTATATTTGCTGGGTTGCGATCAATGAACATGCCCTGTGTTGATGACTTGGCCCATTCTGCAGCAATGTTGATTGTACCATTGGCGTATATATCAGGCATTACTGACACGTGATGTAGCCAGTCTGATCTACTGTTTTCGCCAGTCTGAAGGATACATAAACTGTCTATCCACAGGTAATCTATCCCGATGTTTATACAGAAAATTATACTCTGGTGGAACGTCGCGGGAAGCTCATCCATAGGTAACTCGACTTGAAACTCTTCGTAGTTGTCATTGTTTAGAGTTTTGAAGGTAGGATTTGGTCCCCAACAATGGCTAAGAGTTGCATATGATACGGCAGATGGTAACGAGCTTGCGATTACTAACTTTGGTGGATTTTCTTTTACATTCAGTAAACGCGGTGGCCGGAAATTAGGATCGCGTTCCCGGCTGCATTCAGAATGGCGCTGTAAGCAATTTGACAGCCACTTTTGAGCCAGAAGATGCACTCGTATGTCCGAAGTACTCGTTGGCGGCAGTGTAAAACTCCCTTCATTTGTTGGAAGAGGTTTGATTGTCGGCTTCTCAAGCTCCAAGCGGAAGCAACAACTTGCTGAAGGATGAGTAGTAAAGGATTCCAAATCGAAGTAAAGGATACAATGTTCCGCATCTTTTTCATGTGACTTTTTATGTGAATATCTCCATCGCAGAACAATATTTTCAGCCGTGCGAACCCGCCCGCAGGAAATTTCCTCAGCCATCGCTGAACAAATGTAACAGGAAGCACGGCTGGCAGTAAACAAATCCTCAGCTCGTTCGTAATGTCGGCCCTCATCGGATCCATCGTCTATGTCCCTCAGCATCTTTTGGCAAAATCGGCAGAGCATAATGAACAGAATAAAACACCATCATCTCAAGTTTAGTGTAAGGTGTACGCTAAAAGATCTAGACAGAGTCGCTCGTTGAAGGCGGGGCATATGCGAAGCTGACGTCAGCGCGAGATAAGCATGTACAGCTCGCTCGGTGTGACAAATTAAGACTGAGTAGGTTAAGAAACTGAGACCCTGGCTACAAACAGGTTCTATTACTATCTCTGGAGGTTAATGCCCTTAAGGATGATTCTTGCATGGAAGTAGCAGGTCTGAAAGGTCTGGAAGATGTTTAGGGCCGCTAACAGCTTATCCGATCGAAGGCTATATTCAGTGAACGACCTGATCTGAGCTATCTTCCAGCAGAGTGTGTTCAGAATATTTAGTACAATATGGAACTCCATTTGCTGTTTATTTACCGTTGATACCATGCCATTCTGACTAGATATTATAGCATCCTCTGCATCGCTTAAGATTTTCCCAATGAAATATTGATGCCTGTTTTTGATAGCTATGTGCTTCAAGAAAACAGAAACATACATCTATTTATCTGGTTCATGTAGACCTGCAAAGTTATTTCAACCTTTGAACACCAAAAAGTCTACTTTACATTGCCGCGATCTTATGCTCATATGCGCGCAACATTACAGGAAAACCACAATCTTTTGTCCATACTTAAATCCGGCACAACCAGCTTTTAAGATCCATCATTAACCCTGTAACCAGAGCCTTCTCAACAACGGTATTCTGCCAGGTGCATGTAATTAGTAAATCGTGACCTTTGACTGATGATACACTTATGAGAAGCGCAGCCACTGGTATTTCTGTGCTCAAAGTGAATTGTGAACGACAAATGGACCATTCGGCTGCTGTTGCTGAGGCTTCTGTAGCTTTTTCAGGGTCCCCATCTAATACATCAAGATTAGTTAAGAACTAAGAAAGCTTTCGGGGTCTTTTGACATGTCGTAGAAACTGCTTCTTGAAGTCCGGGACGAACGGTGACATACGCAAAATATCGTTTCGAAGACCCTTTGCCAGCTTTTTACTAATTTCACGCCTTATACAGGTCGCTGTTGACCACAGTATATCTAGAAGATCCTTGGAAAGTACGCTGCTGCCCTCATCGTTGTTCAACATAGAGCAGATCTTCGCTACAGAAAGGTGGTTGAACTCGTGTGTCAAGATGAAAACATAACTGCTAATTGTTCTTTCAGGTTTTAGCCATGGAAAAGCTGGTGGATGCGATGAAACAAAACGTCGCTGATCAATGGTGGTGCTACTGACAGAAGCGGAGGCCTCTTTGACACCCATACGCGAGGCCAATAAAATCAATATCAAACCGGTTAACAAGGCAGTTAGCGTTGTGTCATAGTCATAAAAAGCGCTCAGAACTTTAGACTAAACATGGGATGGAACATTCGTTTCCAAGAACCTTGTCTATAAGGCATTATACATATCAGTGCCCAGTTTGCTTAAGTATCTCGAGGGAAGATCGATAGCGGCCTGTACTTATTCCAAACTTCTTTAAGTATAGAACACGCCACGTTTTATATTATCACAAAAGGGGTGACAGCGTTTTACCCTACTAAGCATTTAAACCTAGTAAGCTTATATTCAGCTACTGCTTTTTCAAAACACTCAACACACAAGTATAGAACTCGGGCCAATAGGCAGTCTTACTACCTTCTCAATGGGTGGTGGAAACTATTGGAAAGAATCAGGAAATCTTATGACAGGCCCTGGGACTGGATCGTCTTTTCTCGGGTTTCTCAATGCTTCTAGTAGGAGTTCATGAAATATCTTTCCACCCATTCCGTCAGGGTGTGGACGATTCCACATGAAGAGAATTTCGAGGAAACCAGCGTCTTGGTCGATGACTAGTATTTTTCATCCTGGTCTGACATCGATTTCAGCATATAGCTGATCCAACTGTGCAGCAATGATATTTTGTAAGCACCCGTATACATTACTAGGGTCTTCTGAGATGTCCATTCAACGTGCTCTGTAAGATCAATTGACCCAAGTTGAATCCAGAAAGGTTTCAGGGTTTCTGTTCCAGATCGGCCGGCCTGCAGGGTGGGAGATTGTTCCAGAACACCGCATAAAGCTATATTGAGTGTATCAACTAATTTCTCCCGGCCATTGGGATCCGCGAGTGCAGTTAATATCTTGTACCGGCATAACAAAGGTATACTTCGATATTGATCAAGCGTATATCGGGCAAGTTGACAGAGCTTATTAAGTAGATCAGCCACGAGTGAGAAGAGTAGATGCTCGAGCATAAAGGTTTACTTGTAACCAAATCGACGGATCATTTCGTGATTACGCAACACTTAATTGCGTCTGACCTATATAATCTGGGGATTACGGGCGTAACTTATAGTCAACAGTAAGCTGACCGGCTAAAAGATAGGCGATATATGCCAAGATGATACACAAGTAGCGATGATGGGCAAGCCTAAAGATTGTTAATCGTCTACTGTTTAACCGATGATCTGCACACACAGTAACATCACACCAGTGGATGTGGTCGTGCTATCCAGGATGTCTCAGTATAAATATGAATGAATACACAGAGAGTAGCTAGAAGCTGTAGATTAGACAGTCATCACGGCTAGAAACGCATTTCTTGCCCTTGGGTCTGCACTTTGCAACCTCTCAATATGAGAGTATAGCAATGTTGGGCTCAGCGCACACTTTATTGGACAAAGGAGCTGCAAGAATAACAATTTATAAATCGTTTCCTCGTTCTTCGGTAGGCGACTTTGGCGCCAAGAATCATGATATAAGGCACAACTACCCGTATCATAGATGCCCCACATACCTCAGTTCTTCACCATGAAAAGACATTGTGAATCAGGTACATATGAGGCGATATTTGTCTTTGCTAGCATTCAGCCTCCTCAAAGATCAGTCCAGATGTGCAAATGACGTAATCTTCCGATAGTGTAATGAGACCTATCCCAATTTATGGTCCGGAAGGGCTGCTTGGTTCAGCCCATCCTTCGTATCCATCGGGGAACTTATTTACCAATCTCTTCATTTCCGTCATTAGCCTAAGGTATGATAAGCAAATTAGTAGCGTATTGAGAGACCATTTACCAACCTTTTCCTGTATCCAGTGTCCTCAACATATAAGATCGAATCGAGAATGTTGACGCGTCTACGTGTACTGTTAGGGTTTTCTGGTCTCAAAGTGTTTCCAAATAAGGCAAACTAGGGCGTAAACATACGTGGCATAAAGGCATTACGATCATCGTGATCTTCTCGAGGGTGCGAGACAGGGAAATGCTTGTGGTAAGCCGTGACATATGACTTTCCGATATTGTTCCATGGTGCTCGCCAGACCCCAAGATCATCTTAATTAAAGTCAGTGGATATTGGAAATACAGTAACGTTTCGACGATCATACACTCATTGTGCGCGTAAAATGAAGCAGCATCGAAAATGATTGGGAGTCCGGTCTTCCGATCCGTGCCTGTATTTCCATGCCAAAGGTCACCGTGTATGAGACAGGCTTTGATAGAGCGGCCACCCGTCTCCAGAGGACGTAGTAGACGGGGAACTACCTTTTCCAAAAAGGGTTCGGTGAGTTCAAGAAGCTCCTGGTTAGGACCTTGCGCTTGCTGTTCTAGTTGCAGAAGCTCCCGAGTGGTCCTGATAAAATAATCCTCCCAGGTATCTGACCAGCCATGCTCTACAGGTACGTTTCCATGGTATGTAGGATTGCCAAATCCGAAACGACCGCCACTGGATGTTTCGGTGCGATGTAATTCGGCGAGCATAGCTGGAAAGGTACGCAAATCCGGCAGCTCGTTAATGATGTCGTGAAAATGACAGAGAAAAAAGTGTACATCGGGTATGGTTTGGTAGCTACCCCACGCGACAGGCTGGGGTGGGAAGCGTTATTAGCGCAAGCTTCGAAGATATAAGACAAGCCGTACCTTTGGGACAAGATCAGGCTTCACCGAAAATATCATTGACATAGCTCTGAATTCTCCAGACATCATGCTTCTTCCGCGGTCACCAAAGGAGGTCTTGAGGAAGTATTGCTTCTTTTCACCACCAATATCTGCATCAAGACGAGCTGTTCGAGTCCAAAGACTCGCTCCATGGGCGGTAATACTTGTAACAACGGTTCCTTCAGGCAGCTCTAAGACGTGATTTAGTCATTTGACTGGAGATTTGGTGTATAAGATAGACATACTAGATACCACGGCTGGGTCGATCACTTGAATGGCCTTTGCGGGAACGTCAACCCCTCCACTGTATTCTACGTGCTCGTTGGCCATTTTTTCCCAGAAGACATATGCTGGAAAGATCCGAATCACTGTGTGAAGTTGGCGGTAAGATTTATTGACGAGTGTCACAGGCTGCGATGCAACTGAAGGCGGGGGTCGTGCCACGAAAAGGACTGTGCGGGGCGTTGTACGTATTCAATCGCCCTTTCAAACTGTTTGCTGATTCATACATTCACAAAATTGCGTATGCGCAGATCGTTACCTTTTACATACGCTAATATTGCTACAACAAAGTTGTCTAGTTCTCATTATCTGCAGGTGTTCTTTGCGCATGCTGCTACTAGAAAAATGTGTATTACTTAGGCCTCATATAAGATTATTATACATTGATAAATCTATACCACATCCAATTTCAGTTATTCAGGTGTATCCTCCTCAGAAAGAATGTATAAGTAGCTTCAAGTCGACATTGCTGCGTTGGCTATAAGTGCTGCACCCACGCTAGACCCATCCATTGCTACTCCCATCTTAATTCTTCTTTCACCTTCGGATCCTACTTGCCTTACATCGACTAGAGCGCTGCGAACATATGTCTCGAAGCCCGGATACAGCTCAATAAGTGAACCCTCCACGCCAATGTTGATGAGATCTTCCCCTTCACCAGTAGCCTGCTCATGTCTCGTAGACGCTAGTTTCTTAGTGGTCCGAGTCGTAAAATTTCTTACGTACGTAATGATCCTTGCTGACAATCCGCAGCCTCTCTTCCGATTTTGTAATGACGGAGAGTCATACAGTCGGACTTGCTCACTTGTGAACTGCAACATATGTTTATCTGATTGAGTTCTGTTTAAGCGACCGGATTGAACGATAATAGCTCCCAGCGCTGATCCCACTAAGCGTGCTGAGCGCTTGGCGATGGCATCTACCATCTGCTCCATGATCTTTATATCGCTTAGGGTCACTTTGCAAGCCAACACTGCTTGTTCAACAGCCTCTACGATGTTGGATGGATTTGTAATCCTATCTTTGGCTAGAAGCGAGAGAAAAGAGCTGTCAATACCGTACTGACGATAACATGGTGATGCATCATTTAAGACCATATTGAAGACGCCTCGGTCCTGGCAATGCAGAATGACTAGCCGCATAATCTCCCCAAGGTACATCCCGGATACTCGTTTCTCCAGCTGCTGATATCCAGGATTGCTTGAACTCGCATCCAGAGCGCGGTCATAGGGTGTCGTTGGTAACACTTGCAGAGCATCGTCAAAGCAGCCCCATTCAGTGTTAAGGATAGTCGATTGGTGCATTTGATGGTTATCAGACTTCTCCGATCTTTGAATATTGCAAAGCCTCTCGATGTAAGCTGCATTCGTACCAGTGCCAACAATAACTCCAGCCAGAGTCGATCCGCAGCCAGGCGAGGTATACGCTCTGGACAATAGCGTTCCTACACTGTCATTTGCCAAGGCTGAAACGTGCACTGGAAGCTTGATTTTATCGATTGATTCTTGAAGCATTGCACATGGATCTTTCCCAAGGGCTTCCGGTATGTCCCATCCCTTGTCCCACTGTATTAGAGTTCCTTGAGATATGGATGTTTGTTCAAAGGTGAAACTGAAAGTGAAACCAAGTGGGATCTTTCCCCTGGAAGAATCGAATTTCGAAGAAAGTCCGAGGTCGTGCTGGTCCAGAAATTTCGAGATAGCTTCGGCAATGAACGAGAACAAAGGCTCGTAATTCGGGTTGATTCGTACTTGTTCGGGCACAGTGTGTTTAGCTTGCTTCACATTGTATTTTGATTTTCCCAGCAAGTTGACGAGGCAAATGCGGCAGTTGGTGCCACCGAGATCAACAGCAAGGTAGGTCCCCCTCTCCGAGCCGTCTGGAACTTGGTACACGTACGATGGTAGTTGCCATGGTCTGGTATGGTTTAGGCCATCATCTAAGAGCAGCGGTCAGAAATCTTATGACGAAAAATGAGAGAGTGCGACACACTCATTTGCTGTAGAAAATTCCGAGAGATGGTGTCCACCTGTGTTCCATCAAGCTGGAATTGTTGCAATATTTCATTCACGAGCGAGTGATTTGACTCTGTGACGGTGCTATCATGTGACAACATGGTAACACTAAACATTTGATGCCTCAAGCAACCATCATCGGGTGAATTTCGAGAATCACATTATAGACCATCGACTTTGCCATCAGCTGGGAGACCAATATCCCGCTGTTCATAGTCCGGCATTCATGCCGGTGAAGACCGGAACGCTCGCTCTTAGCGCGAATGAAAAGCCGCAAACACACCGTGCACCGGCAGCGACCTTCCTGATATGAATTAGTGCTATGCCAGCTCGGACCCAAACCACTTGATATATCGCAAAAGCCCGGGCAATCGTCCCGGACTTGCATTCACAGACGCTTTCCGGAGTCATGGCATCGCAAAACAGTATCCCTGGGATAACGCGGAGAAGCGGGGGCCCTATTCCGGGGTCTAACATGGAGCTTGAGCCAAAAGCTCGAAAAGCCTGTGGTAAGTGGGGCGCAATTTTATGGTTCATGCTGCTCAATATCACGACACAATTGCTAATGAATTTCTTATTGAAGTCAACTGCCGAAAGCAGAAGATGAAATGTACAACGGGCAGCGGAAACGTGTGTCGAAGATGCCATCGTGCTGGCTTACCATGCGTCTTCGTACCAAGAGCCAATGCTGCTACTATTGCCGGCCTGTTACCAAGCGATGATATGCAGACAAATTTCAAAAATGACGTGATTCGAAGGCTACAAACCATTGAAGCATTACTGGGCATCGAAAATCAAGAGACTATCCAGGAGGATGTTATGAATATCGAAGAAAACGCCCCGAGTACGACGCCGACTGAATTCAGTGGGTTTGCTGCGCTGTGGGCTGCGCTCAACGTCCTCCAGGAGAGTTGTGATACTATTTCAGTGCCTTCAACAGTCTGGGACCGTATTACAGTAGGTGATCTATGGTCATCGTTTCATGACAGAATGCCTGGACTGCACTTTATGCCGAGGAAGCAGACATTCTCCTCTCCCCAGCCATTGCTATTGGCCGCAATTCTGTACTGTTCGAGCACTCGTGGCCCACCAAAAACCGCAGAGCGATCTCCGTACTACTTTCAAATACTCACAAATTCTATTTCGCAGCTTTTGGTCCCAGACAGTGCCTTTGGGAGACCTTCAAATATCGGTTCTGCGGTCGAGGAATGGGCTTTCCAAAGTGTGCTAGGCATTGTTTTGGCGGGGCTTCTCAATGAAGCTAGTATTCCAGAAACAGGGCTTTGGATTTCTGTTGCTTATCGTTTAGTACTAGAGCACTGTCCACCTCACATTGACGAAGATTCAAGAGAATGGCGCAAGCTTTTCAGTGGAGTCCAGATCGTGGACCTTGAGCACGCTTCTTTGCACTTATCCTGTCCTATAATTCCCATTGAGTCTCCTTTGCCGAGACTTCGGATTCCGCATCGCGACCAGCTTTATAGATTGTCACGCATGATGCACACAGGTCTCACCCACTTTACAGGGCGAGGGTTGCCTACAATCTGGTCTTCTTTCCAGCATGGTCAGCGACAAGAACTGAGCTTAGAATCGAGCTTTACAGCGGTCGATGCAGCTGTAATCAGAGATTGGGCAAGACAGCTGGACGAGTGGCTTGAGGAGTTCAGCCAAGCATCTGAGGGCTCACAACACAATCGCGATCTAGTCTTTCGCCAGTATGTGCTACATCGTCTGGTAGTTCTTTCGATTTACCACACTGCTCAGGGTTGCGATCTTTGGTCAAACAATATCACGCCTAGAGAACAGCACGAACTACTCCTGTCAGCGCGTGCGACTATTCGACTTCATCTACACGACGAAACAATTTGGGCGAATTGGGACTTGGTGATGATAACATGGGCTGCACTCATTCTTCTACAGGGTCTTGAAGGCAATGCTGGCGAGCCAGATGGTACGAATCCTCAGATAAGCATATTGATTTTAGCTAAAATACAACAGACCTTGATACAATCAAAGTTCACCTAGAAAGACTGAAACAAATAAATGACCCGAAACCATTGTTACACAGCAAACTCATCACTCGTCTGGAGAGCACCATTCAGAGAGTCAACACTCCCATCGAAGCCTCTGTAGCTCACCAAGCAATCGCACCCTTAGACACAAATGATTCTTGGAACATATTTGATCAATCGAGTCTAGAACATATCAACTTTGCATCTTGGCCGTATACAGAAAACACCGGAACGATACAATAGAAGAGCGCCTGCAGCTAGAACAACAGAAAACAGCACACAGAAAACAACGCCCAGAAATAGTCACTACTGCAATCTCTAAGTTGAACCATAAGAGATAGTAGCAGATCTAACTGGAAAAGACTTGAGGCTCGGGATACGTGAAGACATGCTATCTGGACTCAGTTCGCCAGGTTCTGCGTCATCTGCCTCGTAATGATATCCATTTGTTTGGATCGGCGGACCTCGAACCTTATCACTCTTATGGATTGTCCGCTCCACGCCCTTGAAATACTATGGAGGAGATTAGTTCATCGGCCAAAAAGCAACGATCTTTGTGACGAGGTTACGTTACTTACAGCAACGGTTTTCACTTTCAGTTCCATCGTGGCCTCTTCATCGACTACAATCATGCTGCAGGGGTGGAGTTGTAGACACGATAATGTGCACATATGATTGACGCCTCCTTCGACAGCAGATTGAATGGCAAGGGCCTTGGATGCTCCAGTGGCAATTATGACAACCTCCTTCGCGTCCATAATGGTCTTGACACCCACGGTCAGTGCCATTCGGGGCACCAGATTCAGATTGCCCTCGAAGAAACGAGCATTGGAGAGCATTGTCTCATACGCTAGGGACTTAAGCCTGGTACAGCTGGCAAGACTCGATCCTGGTTCATTAAAGGCGATGTGGCCGTCGCTTCCAACTCCGCCCAGGAAAAGATGAATACCACCATACATCTTTATCTTGGCTTCATATTGAGCACATTCCTCCTCCAGATCTGACGCGTTGCCGTCCAGCATATTGATATTCGCCGGATCCAGGTCGACATGATCGAATAGATGTTTGTGCATGAACGAATAGTAAGATTCAGCGTGTTGACGTGGAAGACCAACGTATTCATCCATGTTGAACGTTACGACATGGCGGAACGAGACGCGTCCAGATTGGTGAGCGAGGACCAGAGATCTGTATATGGGAATAGGACTGCTTCCTGTTGGTAGACCAAGAACAAACGGATTTTTCGCCGTGGCTGCGAAGTTGTTGATCTTTCCAATAATATACTCAGCGACAAAATTCGCTGCAGTATCGGTATCTTCTCGAATAGTGAGACGCATTGTTGTATTCTTCTCGACTAGGTAATTTTGGAAATGCTCCTCTTCCCGACAATAGTGCTGAATCTGCAAGTTAATAACTAGTCAAATTAACATATGAACATGACCGCAACGTCACCGTCACGTGTTTCAGATGTTACCTACACTCTCATTACGATTTCGGTGATTTTCGGTTCCGGTAATCTACGGCGAAGCCCGGATGCAAGGTTCAAGGTTGAACGGCGCCCGGCCGAATCTTGCGCCAGCCGCTCCACCATTCTTGGTAATTCTTGTTTATTGTCTGTAATTACCGCTCCACTTCTCCGCAAAAGCTTGTTCCGATTGCGGCACGATACAATACAATGGTAAGTTTGGTAACAACCTCCATTGGAACAACCTGGTGCCACCCTCCTCGGTCTAGAAGTGTATAGAAACCACAAATGAACTACTCTTAGAGTCACGCGTCACACAAAATGTGATTGCGTGGAAAATCGTGGTAAACAGGTGTCCATTAATAAATATTATTTCCAGCATTTCAACATCAATCGTGAGAAAATTTGGTGTTCAACCCACCGAAGCTCAACACCCATAGCTGTAGTGTCCCCCCGTACGCACAAATTTATTCTTTGTACTTTATTCTTCCTTTGCCACGGCAATTTTCGCCTTGTAGGATTCTCTAATCCAGAACCACCAACCAATGATCAGAATCGGTAAAGACCCGACCACAACGCAGGTATAATTCATACCTTGAACTGTAACGGGCTTGGAATAAGGAAAGCTAAAGAAAACAATCGCGAAGGTAAGCCAGCATATAGTGACTCCGTTG
The DNA here is from genome assembly GCA_026873275.1 of Pseudopithomyces maydicus. Classification (NCBI taxonomy): domain Eukaryota; kingdom Fungi; phylum Ascomycota; class Dothideomycetes; order Pleosporales; family Didymosphaeriaceae; genus Pseudopithomyces; species Pseudopithomyces maydicus. Next base: position 44,089 of record JANTUC010000010.1, on the reverse strand, counting down.
ACTAACCAGCCAAGCTTGCCCATGTGGAAGGCGCCTTTATACATGTTTCGTCGTCCGGTGAGCATGTTAGTTAGAATTGGGATGTAGTATGCGATGTTGTTGATGGTAACAGCAGAGCCGAGCATCGCGTTGAAAGCGGTCGAGCTGCCCAGGTATATGCAACCGAGCGCGGCATTTGCAACGGTTACCAATAATTGCGCATTGAACGGAATGCCAAAACGTGAGCTGACGCGTGCCCAAGTCTTCGACCAGGGCATAGCGCCATCTCGAGCGAACGCCCACAACACCCGCGAAGTAGAAAGCTGAGACGATATGACGCACGGACCTAGGGCGATAAAGAGAATAAATGTCAGTCCGAAGGCTCCTCCCACTGATTGTGTAGCTTGTCGGAAGAGTTCCGCCAAAGGAAGACCAGTATTTGTAGTCGCAAGAGCGCTGTAGTCCTGAACGCTGAACATCAGCCCAACGAGATAGCTGAGACCAGTGATAAAGGCGATGGTGAGCGTAATTGCAATAGCCATGGGAGCGTTACGTGATGGCTGTAGATCGTGTTAGTATCTTTACTGATTGCGACGAAAGATTTTGTAAGGTTGCTTACATTAGGCATCTCTTCGGTGATGTGTGTGACTGAAATGGTCAGCGAATCGTTCAAAGTATGCCAAGTCTTCTACTCACCACCATCAAGTCCGCCCAAACTGTACAAAGGATTGACCAATCCTACGGCGAAAGCTATAACATTGTTTTCCCAGCCGGTGTTATTGATCCATGTGCGAAATACGAATTCGGGACTTTGATGAGTCGGCGCACATGCCACAACAGTGACGAGAACGACCAACCAACCAATTTGGAGATAGAAGAGCGAGAACTTGTTCAAGCTTGGGATAACTTTGTTGCCAAAGAGCACGACTGAGGCCGTAGCTATATTCAGACCTTGATAGATAACGAAGATCTCCCAAGTCTTGACTGTCATGTCTGGATGGTATAGGGCAATAAGCGCACCCAAAGTCTGAGCATATATCAAGTTCGTGGATGCTGTGGTGAATATCCCTGGAGCTCGATCAGTACGATATACTGGAAACAAGAGTTTGGGAATAAAAGTCTTACAGCCACACACAGTGAACCACCCTGTGAGAAAACTAAGAAAAGCGGCCTGAGTTTTGGGCGCAACAGCGGCTATCCAATGGTACACTGGCACATCTGTTAGCAGCCGTAGTATTTTTCAATCAAGAACTCTTCGACTTACTTCCACCCTCAGTGGGGTAGCTGGATACAAACTCTGCCAACGAAGCGCCTAGAAAGCACTGCAACAATGTGACGAAAATGAAACCGTAAATGATGGCCCCAGGTCCTCCGGCGTTGATTTCTGTAACGATTCCCAATCCAAGACCCGTCCAGGATATGGTCGTAGTAGAGGCAAGGCCTATTAGCGACAAAGTCGAAAAGTGACGTTCCAACTCTTGTACATGGCCTACGCATTGTCAACTATCGATCTCCAGAAATTGGCCTCGCGAATCATACCCATTTCAGCCAATCGTGCCTCATCGGCACCCATAGACTGGTCGCCATTCTTCTGAACGGTGCTGACATCAGTCACGGCTCCTTTCTCGGTGCTGTCCATGGCGAAGATGAAATCTTCGATGATGGGGAAAAATGTGAAGGTACCGAAATAGCGGTAAATGGCACATGAACGGGTATTTCTATTAGATACCGTTATCGCTTATCACGCGACATCCTTCTGTCAGGGTCCTGGTCTGGGGTTGGTCTATCATTGTGGGCCTTCAGTGCTCGGGTCTACCGCCCCATGGGTTACTAGCGTACGACCTAGCTCTCCGGTAATCGCCGGACACACTAGGTGCGCGCAATGTGACCTTTTCACCGCACTTTGCCGAACTTCCAACCCGCAATTTGTTCTTCTTTGTTTGGGCGGGGAAATACCTCGAGCAGAGGAAATGGAAAGGTCAGGCCGCTAGAGAGTCATTGCCGCCAACCAAGTTCTAGTGTACACGATAGCGCCATGCGCCTATCACGAGGAAAATATTAACCATTATGGTTCGCATTTTCCGCTGATCTTGACCGGGCTCTGAAGATGTATAAGATCGGCCGCTGGACAATGTCTTCCTGTTCTTCATCTGGTGCCGCGACACCGTGTATCAAAATATCGTAATGTTTTCAAACGCATCATCATGGATTTCGCTAGGTCTTTTGGTTCTTGGCCCCACCGTGGGCGCCGTGAAGCTCAACGGTCACCCCAAAGACATGTTTGACAAGTCTATGTCTTTTCTTGATACCCTATACGATGATTCTGTGGGGTACCTGTACTGGTTCTACTACCCTCTCGCCGCCGGTCAACACGAGACCCGTTCATCGGTATGGTACGTGCCAGGACTGCTTCAGAGAAACGAAGGAGACGACGTAAATCAAGCGATCAGAATACTCAAAAACGTCATCGGCGACCAGGAAAAGAACGTCGAAGCCCAATGGTATGGAGATTACACAGTCTACCCTGAGCAACCAACTGTGAACAGCTCGGCATATCCACCATCCGTAAGCCAACGTGCTCTTTTTTGATTCAGTATTCCCACTAACAAGAAATAAAGATCTACAACTCTTGGGACCCAAATTGGAGAGGCTTTATCGGCACCACGTTGATGGTGGTGTATGAGGAGTTTAGACATCTCTTGCCTAATGATGTCCAGCATCTCATACTGGAGAGCATGTACAATAATACGGTGGGAGACAGTTACCGTGTAGGTGGTGTAGACGACGACAATCTGTAAGTCTGCTGCGCATAATGCATCCTTCCCTGTCTGCTTGATGTACTCATCGAAACCTTTAGATACCCTTCCTACAGCAATCCAGCTTACATGCGCGCTGTTGCATCTGGATGGACTGGACACAAAATGAACGATGCGAACATGACAGCTGCGGGAGAGATGTACGCCGAAGAGGTACTGGAACTGTTCAACATGAACAATACCTTATCAGAGTTCAACAGCCCGACGTACGCAGGCATTACTATTTATGCCTTAACTTTATGGGCTAAATACATGCCGAAAGACTCTGTCATGGGTCGCGAGGGTCAACGTGTGCTCGGTGAAGTCTGGGATCTCCTCGCATCCATGTACAATCCCAATCTACGCAACCTTGCTGGACCTTGGGATCGCACCTATGGATATGACATGAACAAATATGTTGGTATTTTGTCAGTCTATCTTTGGTCTCTTCTTGGAGAAGAAGCAGCTTTCGGAGGATACAAGCAATCCCCATTCTACCGCGCCCACGCAGACGATATGGAGATCGCACCAATGGTGGCCATTCTTGCACCCTTCCACAACTCTCTTGTCGCAGAATCGACAAAAAAGAGGCTCGCTTCATACAGCGGCGAGACGCTGATTTCCCGGAAGGCATACGCACCCCCTACGATTTGGAACCACGCAATATCACGACTTGGGTATCCCCGAACCTCACGATCGGCGGAGAATCATTCAATCAGCGCAATATGGGTGGCGCACGAGAGGATCGTTCTGCATGGAATCCCGCGGTGATCCAGTGGAAGAGACGTGACGGCTCCATCGGCTGGTTCAACATTTACCCATCTGAGACCGCAATGACCATCGATGTCGCTCCGAACTCCATCAACTTCACATATCCGAATGGAAATGCCTCCAGCACTTTCAGCTTCATCGTGGCATCGAATCCCATTGGTGGCAAACGAGACATTGCTTCCGTCCAGGACATAGATGGCCTAAAATTGGATATCGGCGGTACAGTCGATGCAGCTTCTCCCAGTATCTCATTCTGTGGGCTTGTTGGTGGTACCTGCAGCATCATTCATGGTTTCGAATTCTGGAACATCACATGGTCTATGCCAAAGAATAGTTCGGATCTACCTCGGCTTAATCTCAAGGCAAATCTCGTGTAATAAGACGGTCGGTTGCGCCGTTGAGATTAGTGGAATATATTTAATAACGCCAGTTGATATTTTTTCATGATAACAAATTAAGCCAGTCTTGGGCTGGGGAGCCTGGTATTAATATCACAGAAGCGCATTTGATTGTGATGCAGCGCTTTCATAATAGAAAATGTACCAAGCATACGTTTAACAGGCTGTGAAGTTGGATTTCGGTGTACGATCCGGAAAATTTGTTATGTAGTGATATTCAATCACAGATGTATCTCGTTGGTTTGTCGTCTCACTCGGGTTAGACAGGGGCAATTTCTCCCTCTAGCATGACAATGTCTATAGAGGCTTATGATTGGAGTAAGTGGGTATCTAGAGATTCATCCACCCACTATACGCCCTGTACACATGACCTCGGCCTTGAAATGTCAATACCTTATCAGAGACCTGCTCTACATCAATCATAGCACCTCCTTCGTTTACATAATTCCTCTTAACTCTTCAGCATCACTTACTCCCCATGGGTACATCTCTTGGCTTTGTTCAATCAAACTCTTGTGTTTCTCGCTCCTCGGTTTGATGTTGGTCGTGTAAGGTATAGGATGACTGATGGCGCCTGGTTCGAATTTGACCTCGGGAAGAGAGTCTGTCGGCGTGACATTGAAAACGGCCAGAGATTGCGCGATCGTAATGAACAATGCGTTGTCTGCAACATATCGGCCGGGACAGATGCGTCGACCATAGCCGAAGATGAAATTTCGGGGATCGGGCTCGGCCTTATGGGTAGGCTAATCGAATTAATAAAGAGTGCATAGAGAGAGAATTGAGAAGAAAAACCCACAGTATTAATAAAGCGGTCAGGATTGAAGGTCATAGGATCGGGATAGACGGCAGGGTCGTGTGTGAACCACCTAGAAATTACTTGTCAGCAGAGATGCCAAAGCGTGTAAGGCGCATGAGACCATATCAAATATGCCAAGGGACCAATGAATTCACGAAGATAAAAGAAGTTTAGATTGGCTTACCATGTGTTAGGCAAGATCATAGCACCTTTGGGAATCCTATATCCCATGCATACATCCTCAGCATCGCTGGTATGAGGAAGTCCCATGGGTAGGACAGGATGCCATCGATGAGTCTCAAGCATTACTGCATGAATATAGGGAAGAGACTCTCTATCCACGGCCACTGGAAGACGGGATGAGCCAATAACGAGGTCTAACTCTTGCTGTGCTTTCTTTTGGACGTCAGGATATAATGTCATGGCAAGAAAGAAAGTCATTAAAGACGAGACGGTCTACGTTGTGTTAGTAGGTGGCTAAGTGAACAAGAAAACGGGTAAATACAGTATCAGCACCTCCAGTGAACATTGATAAAGCAGTCCACTTGTGCACAAATTCCATCTCTTCGTCTGCTCCAATCATTTCAATTGCCTGCGAAAGAAACGAAAATTTGGCTCGTTTTTCGCGCATTTGCTGCTTGACAAATGCGTACGGCTTCTCGGTGCAGTCTGTTAGAATTTGGCGCATTTCACGACCTGTCTTTCGGTACGCCGTCCCGGGGAAGCCATTGGGAAGATACTTGACTGGAAGATGTTAGATACATAACATATCAGCGGTGACGTTGTGCACAACTAGTCTTAGTTAAATGCAATAGAAAAAAACTTGAAGTGCCTCATGAATAAAGCTAGAATGTTTTCACGTGCGAGTACTGTGATAAAAGATCCTCTGTTGAAAGGATATAACCAAGATGTAAAAAGCAAGGAGACTCACGAAACGGAAAATTATCCACAGCCCACTTTCCAGGGACAGTTGACTCGGCAAAAACCCACATGGCTTTCCCGGCAAGATTGATCAGGGGATCTTCACCACTATTCTTTGCAGTATAGCCATAGATTATCTTCAATATGACGGTTCCGGCTTCGGTCCTGATATGGTCGAACAGTTTTTCGGGTGTAGCAAGTACATTCATTAGAAAATGAGCAGCTTCTTCCTCTTGGATACGATCGAAGGCCAAGACGGAGATATTTGAACTTGTAACCTTCGTGATGTTCTTACGATGAATTCTCCAGTGGTCATTGTAAGGGATTAGGGCAGTCGCATTCTTCCATCCAACCAGATCACCACTGAAATGCTGATGAGGTCTTGATGAGTGAATGTTGGAGCGATCACGCAGTAGTTCGAACGCAAATTTGGGGTCATTGAGAATGATTATGGTTTGACCAAGCACGGTGACGGAACTGATTGGACCTACCAGAGTCATTACACTGTTAGTTATCGTGTAACTACAATGAGAGCGAACTCGTTTGTACTGACCATATTTTTCTTTGTGTTTCAACCAATGGTGTGTTTCTAATATACCGGGTTTGGGCATGTCAAAGACATTTCCGAGTATAGGGATGCCCCTAGGACCTGGAGGCAGGGGGCGTCCATTTCCGTTGCTTTTCAGAAGGATACGGATCGCATAAGCAACAAAAATGCCAAATATTCCGAGGGCAACTGTCGCTGCGACCGTCATGCTAATTCTTGAAAGGCCAAATATTGGCCTAGGCTTAGATGTGGAGGGCTGGGGAAGGACAACAAAAAACCTCAGTCTGAATGCACTTATTTGTGCGCTCAATTCTATCTATCATATACGTAGCTCGAGTGATCTTCAGATATCTTACCTGTGCAAGACCCTAAGCGATTGGTCTAGGTAAAAACACAACACATCGGTGAACGCAGTAAGCGAAAGCCCTGTCAATTTCTTGTCACATGGAGTTGCTGCATATTCATATATTGCAATCATGTTTCGGCCTACTCGATATGGAAGGGTACAACCTAGCACTGCTCGGAACGGTCAATATTCTGGAAGGAAACAGATTCTGCATAGTATGCACGATGTCTTGTAATATTTATGGAGACTGGCTATGCAAACCTTCTTGAGTTCTCTCATCATTATATTACGCTAGATGGGATCGCTTGCGAGCTACTAGTGATAATCAAGTTGGCAGGCACATTGTTTCATGGCGATGGATTACTCAAAGACCACTAGGGGGCTCGTCAGCATTTCTTAGGTAAGAAAGTGGACTATTACTCAACTACAATTCTGTGGGTACCAAGGCTGGGCACAGTCGCGATTAGTACTCTTCTGGGTGACTTGCAGCATCCCCTGGTCGATGCGTTGGAACGATCCTTTGACTCGGGACGTCTGCCTGATTGAAAAACAGGAACAACAAGGAAAGGAAAACAAACAAAATTCAAATACTACAGTTAACTCATTGGCTGGACGTAAAAGCGATTATTGGAGTACACTTGGCCCACCAAGTGATAGGCGCAGGAGTGGAATGCGCCTAGATAGTGCGCATTTGGAAGGTTCACACGCTCGGGCAAGTTCGCACCGTCAATCATCTCTGTGCTTTCCGGTCAAAATTAACCGAATTGTAAGTTTTCTTATCCGCAATATATATTTCGCAATTTGACCACGCAAGGCCGAATTTTCAACCTACGAATCTGTTAAACTATGCCAACGCGAATGAAATGTAAATCAGGAATAAGAGCCTGTCCTGCTATTCCCATTGTCCAGGTTTTCAACGAGGAACCAGCAAAGTGGAACCGAAAAACAGTCGACCCATTCACGGCCTTCTCTGTATCGGATGGTGCAACTAGCACCGCCACTGCCGTATCTTTACCATGCTCCTGTTGAGGGTGATTAAAATGGAACATGTTTTCTTGTATGCTCGTACTCAGTCCATCTTCTGCCACACTCCAGACCGTAATACAATCAATAGTCTCCGTATACCGATATACGTTGCGTATTGTTCCATTATTGTCTGTCTTGAGAACCAAATATTCCCAGTCAAAAGCCAGGTCAGTTGGGTACCTTGGGAAAAACGATAGTTGTGTTATCTCAGTCTTTCCGTCCGTGTCTTTGCCAGCTGCGATCCAATCCCCGAGCAGACCTCGCATCACAGCTCTAGCTAGAAATCCTCCTCGTTTTCCCGTTTTTTGCACTGTTTGTATCTCCATCAAAGTCTTCATAGCCTCAGTTCTGTCACCACCAGGATCGATATACCGCGCTGAGCATACGAAACCCTCCACATCCGAAAAGCCCAGGTCAAAACGGTCGAGGTCAAGCTCACGACTGGCCTGCTCAAGCGCACCAACAGCATCACCAAATGGGTTGTGTGGGATCTCTTCTTTCCGACCCTCTTTTACGGCACTTCTTAGCTCTTGAAAGAACTCGTAGAGTTGAGATTTCTGTCGGGAACTTGGATTCATGGATATGCATCGGGATTGAGACGACGAAGTCCAATTGTTGACAGTAGCACGCGCTTGCATCTCAAAGAGAGGCCAATAGGCACCTGGAAACCCAACGACCGCGAGTGACGGTACGGATGTGTTTTGCGAGAGAAAGTTGGCGTTTAGCACGAAAGGTGCTGGGGAGCACGTAGGATCAAATTCGAGATCAGCTTTGATTTGAGGAGAGAGAAAGGCGAGCGATGAAGACGTGTCAAAACCTGTTGCGAATACGACTGCGCAAACGTTGCTGACATAGATTGATTCGCCTTGACCAACCTGCTCAATGGTCGCGGTCACCTGGGCTCCTTCCTCGGCTGTTTCCAGACGCGTCAGAATACCCCGAACCTGAGCGATGCGGCCTATTTTAATAAATTGTGCGTAGTTATCACCCAATATTCCAATTGGGGGAAGAGTATTAAATCGTCCGCAATCTACGCTACCTTCATAACCATCTAGAATGGTACGAAGCAGCTTACGTGATGTCGTTATTTTCTCGGGTTTCACTAGGCCCACTGTAAAAGTAGGCGGCGGATCTAGTACCTCCAAAGCAATTAGTGACTTTCATTACATAAATAACAGGTCTTTTGGGGGGAAGATTGTAACAAGTAACGCACCGTGAGGCCGGCTAGAACGATTGAACAATGTAAAGTCGATTGGCTGGAAGCTGCAAGATGGAGAGGTAGAGTCTTTGATGAAGGCTGGAAGCGCTGACATTTCGTGGGAACTAACGTGAACAACCTTGATCCTATTTCGCCTACTTGGAGTGGATATAGAGGGATCGGGTGAGTACTGCGCGTTTGAAAGCTGCATTGCTATTAATGCAGCTATCTCTCCACCGGAATGTGAGCCTCCTACTACCAAAATACTCTGATCGGCATCCTTGAGACGCTCTAGCCCTCTTGAAATATTACCAAGATGGCGATATTCAGTGCTGTGCAAGACCGGTATGGAAGGCGCGGATAGTAATTTCGATTTGGGCATTTTGGGAACATTATAAAAGCCCGGTGCGACTACGAGATAATCAAAGGTAGCGACGAAATCTTTGGGGGTATCTCCCGGTATGGCTTCATGGAGATGCAGTTCCCAAAGATCTTTACTACCGGCACCTGAGCCTCTCGGGGTCTGCACTACTTGTGTAACGGTGGTATGAATGTGTACGACATCGGCAGGAATGTATCTCTTGGAATATTCCTCAAGATATCGATAAACATCTGAAGCTTTTGGGTAGACTGATACGTGTCCAAGACAGTCCCAGGATAGATCGGAAAACCCCATAGTGAATTTGGACTGGTTAGTGCGCATATCTGGGTTGATTATGCCTCCAGGAACCCATGACCCGCCTATTGTATCACCTTTTTCGAAGATTGTTGTTGTAAATTGACCACACTGCAGGATCTTTCGCGCCGTAATAATACCTGCCGGACCAGCACCGATAATTGCTACGGTTTCTTTTACGTGGCTCTGAGCGGAAATCAGTAATCTACTGACTAGGGATCTATAATGTCAAGTTCTTACCATCATAAAATCCGTGACGCTCGCCCTTGGGTGACGTATGCAGCACGAAGAGGTTGACTTTCAGTGTCTGCTAACAAGATTTAGGCTTGATATTACTAAAACGATGTCGACTCAATGCAATAAATCTTTCCTATATGAATTGGCGGCAGAAAATTAGTTTCTTACCGGTTTTAAGCCCTCCAATAAGGACAAGAAACGTGGCCAACGATGTATAGTTGATAGGACACACCAATCAAAGATTCGTGTACAGTTTTGGAGTCACATGGGGAGCTTTTAGCATTGGGTCGAAATTTGTTCGCATTGGGGCACAGTTCGTGTGAGATGATCAACCCACAGTGCTGCAGTATTTAACCAATCATATGCAAGCGGCAAGCTGAAAGTCTCCAAACTACACCGCAATCCTGCATTGTTTTGTCTCAACAGTGAGATTAGAATTTGCCGCTTAAAAAGCACCATGATTCAAGTTTTCGCGCAACTACAGAAACTGTAGATACGTCTTAGTGGTCACGGTAGACTGTGTAAGGCAGATATCCGAAGAATCACCAAGGCGGAAATAAAACGCAGACGATAAACCCAATCGTCATAGTGACCACCGCGCCGCCTACCTGCTTTCTGATACCTTTGAATATATTCAAACTTTCATTATCTATGCAAAATTCCAATAAACCTCAAGGCCTCTTTAAAATTGGTGTAAATTTAAACATATTTTCAGCACCCTAAGTATAGTAAAATTATCGTAAACCTTTTTATTAATATTCCAAACAATGCATTGAAGAGCGAATGCTACAATTTAGACATGACTTTGGCTTTAACACCCGTAGTATCGAGTCTTGGAAACGCTACGTGATAATCGTACTGGAACCTGACATCATCCTCATCCGTATCAAAGAGTTCCATCTCATAGCGAGCGATAGCCGCAATTGCCATGCACATCTCAGCGTTAGCCAAATTGACTCCGATACACTTGTACGTGCCTCGACCCAATGACATCATATACTTGCGTCTAGCCAAACCATCTCGCCCAAGAAATCGATCTGGATTGAACTTCCATGGGTCTGGAAAAATCTCCTCGTTCGTATGGACGCATAATGTCGTCATACTAATGGCTGTTCCTGGTGGTAGGACGTGCTGCTTGTACCGTAGGACTTCGGGTTCCGGTGCGACCCTTGTATTGCGGCCGGTCAAGCCGAAGGATAGTCGATTTGCTTCGTGAATGACAGCGGAGAGATATGGTAGTTGCTCTAGGTCTTTCAGTGCCTCTGGGTAACCGGCTTTGTTGAGCTCATTACGAAGTTCGCGCATGACGTGTGGATTCGCGAGGAGGTAGAAGTGTGCGAGGTGCATGGACTTTGCCGTCGACTCGGTACCTAAGATCCGATGTTTAGTACTGGAGCTTAATACAACGTATAGGGCAAACCCATACCAGCCATGATCAAAAGTGAGCCTTCGTCTTCCAGCCTATCTATGGTTCTCTCGTCACCAGGAAGATCAGGATTGTCTTTCAAATCGTAGAACACTGAGTCGAACTGCCCTCTTAGTTTGTTCTCTTTGTCTGCAAAGACTGCTTCGAGGTTCTGTCTGATGTTCTACACACATTTGTCGTGATTAGTCATTGAATAGAAGGAAGCACAAGATCTCACCTTTCGGAAATTGATTAGGTCTATTACTCCGGGAGGAATCAAGGAATCGCTCATCTTCTTCGGAAGCAAGCTGAAGACCCCCAGCAGCCAGCCAAAATACAGATTGAATTTCGTGGTGCGAAGAAGGCTGCTCAGATTGTTACGTAGTCGATTAGCTTCATCTAGATCTGCTAGTATGTCTTGGTCTTCGCCAAAACTATAGTTTCGAACAATACTGGTGGTAGGTTACTAAATGCATGACCCTAGGATAACGTGACAACTCACTCGAGAGCTAAAGCAAAATATAGGTCTGAAAGATTTAGAGTCTTATCAGATCCTACAAAGCCATCTATGGTGCGGCAGAACTCCTGGACTTTAGCGCGCAATGTCTTCTCCATACTCACAACTTTTGTATGACTGAAGAACGGATTCACAGCCTCACGTCTCATGCGATGGATTTCCCAATTCTTCGCGGCGCCCATTGAATGATCCAACGGCAATCCTTTGAGATTCGGTAAATATTTGTTACGTTTCCTTGTAGGCGGGTTGTAGATCGGATCCAAAAATTCGACATCGTTGACATGGACCTCATGCGGCGAGACGCGAATGATTGGACCTATTTATGGGTTACTGATGAATATGTCTTCAATCAGTGCTCACCTACCGTATTGCTCATGTAAGCTCTTAATCTTAAAGACATATTGTGCTGGATGAAAAATATCGTAAAATGCCGCGTATAAAGTCGTTATCGCTGCCAGTTTTGGTCCTGGTACGCGCGCAAGGGGACTCAAATAAAGCCTATACAAGGACCGTGACAGTAGCCATATGAATACACTGGATAGCGAAAAACTAAGTAAACTCTGCAAATCGAAGCTTTGCATTGCTGTTAAAGCACAACGTGACACTCAAGCTTATGATATGCGGATTTGTTGGAGACAAGCGACCGAGGTGAAGATGACGCACAATGAGGGAAGTCTCGCCAGCGCAAGCTCAAATCAAAGTATATAGTAAAAAGCTTATCCCGCTTGGCCACTTCCAAATCTTGTGGAGATAAATATCTTTAAAGTTCCGAACGCGTGGGCAAAAGACGGGTAACGGCCATCATAATCGAAGAGAAGGCGCAGGCGTGTGGGCATTAGCTGGTATGGGTTAATTTCTGCATTAAGGCACAGTCATTCTCGTATTTTCCCCGCTGTACCCGACACTGTGGGCAGCAACCCTCAATAGTCCCCCAAGCATGTGACCATTGGATTAGACAAAGGTGCGGGGGCGGTTTCCAGTCCCTCGGCTACTACAACATGTGCATTTCGGGGAGCACAAACAATATTACCACTTGACTTATTGATTGCTAGTATCCGCTCATGACTGTAACGCTGCACAAACCCCACCTCATAAGATGGGCATGGATGCCAGTATTGCATTGTATAGAAGTGCGAAGCCTGTTCCTAGCTGCTAAGCCACCCCATCCCAAAGCTACAAGATCTGCATTTCGGGGAACACAAAAGACATTGCCGTTTGCCTTTTTTAATATTGTCCGTTAAAGACCGCGAGGCACAAACGCTTGGCTCATATACCGAGAGGCATACATTGATCAAAGCTGCATCATAGGCTAACGCGTGCAAGCAGCATCGGTAGCATCTGGATTCGCTCCGCTACGTGGTTGGCTGCCTGGTATCTGACCAAGCACAAGCTCGGGGTTTCACAACGTCTATGGGCGGCCTCAACTTCTCAATATCCTAATCTCACCAACGGTCAATAAGTACGCACATCCCTGCTTCGTATCACACGGTGGCGTTCAAAGTTGGACCCCATGAAAGTGCCGCTAGCATGCATACGCGGCCAGGGTTCGAAATAAACGACCCTCCATACAGATACCTGCGATTTTGAACGGACCCCATCTTTGGCTTAATTCACGGCTCGGTGCAGAGTCATCGACGCCGCGCATGGCTTGCAATGTCTGTCTACGGTGCGATCGTCGCCTGTCGATAGAAAAAATCGGGCACATAGTTTTCCGTTCGATATTGTCGTACCACACGTAAGCGCTAAATGTCGCGATTCACGATACACACAACAGATTCCAGTATTTACTTCAGTACGCGATTTTTTGGGCGCTATGTGGGCTGAGTTGAGGCACTAAAAGCAAGCTGGCATTATCTTGGTTTCTGGAAAACGAGCGGCTAGAGATTGGGCCCATTGGGGCGATTCGAGCGATTGTGCTTCGAGCACTCGTGCTTCAGGAACTCCCAATTTTCAACACTACGCTCAGTTTCGAAGATCATAGTTAGAGAGATACATGTTTCCTCAAACCCCCTACTCGCCGAGAGCCCATGAAAGACCGTCATCTCCATTATCGCAATATCCGAAATGGTCTTCCAGTGGTATAGTCTTTTCGCTGTCCCGATAGCAGGCTGTGTGCGCAGTAGCCCAGTTGCGGAGCAATCCCCAGTTTTTGCATTGACGGAATTGTCCATCGCCAGTTGTGTTGCGGCCTTTGGTGTATAGCAGAGTATCTCCTCCAGTACACATGATATACTGGCGCAATGCATCAAAGCAATGGACCGTATGTGCAGCTGGCCATGTAACTGGCTCATCTCTCTGTAATTGATATAGAGTCTTGCGGATGATTGTCTACCTGCTGGTTAATTTTGAACCTCCAGCAGTGGGAAGCATTGCCTACCAGACAGTGGATCTGGTGGTACGCATCTATGATATAAACCCCTTTTGAGTGGTCATCCGGAAGGCTCATGCTTAGCGGAAGACCTTGATCAGCCGCCAGTTGGTGGTCTATTGCAACGACACCGTGACCTGGATTAATGGCGTCCCAAGCGTGGTCGACTTCTTTTACCGCTGTTATATTGAGATGGTCATCGGTGCTGTATTTGGACCACCAGCCGTATCTCAACCAGACTGACTGCCGTGAATCATCTAAGCTCGTGTAAGTGTTTACCCCAGGGAAGTTCATGGAAGGACGCTTGCCTGTAGCAATGAGGTTCACTTCATTGTCTTTGATTTTGACAAGACTTGTAATTGTCCATAACAAGATGACCATGATAGAAACAATAAAACCTATGTTCTGACGCAGCCATCGTCTGCCGGAAAACTTTTGTTCTCGTATGATATTATTTCCACCGTCTTCATCATCTTGAATGCGCGCATACTCGTAGGCGGAAGTTGTCATGATGTCAAGTCTTCAATCTTATAGTCGTAATCACTGAACACCATCGAGACAGCAGTATAAAGCAATAAAAGAACTAGGGCGCAAAACGCTTGCGGGAGGTTTCTAAGCTGCTCATGCATAGTCCAATCAGCAGTTTATGTCATCATAGGATGAGGCGTGCATCAATGCATGTCGAGAGGCAAGGATCCTCTATATTAAGTGGTTCCAGATAATGGGATCAACCATCTCCACCCCGGTAAGCTTTTGCCTTGTCTCTCAATTTCCGATTGGCACCGGACTGCTCCTACTTGATTTGGTTTTCCCGTGGGCGCCCCGTAGAAGCTTGATCCAAGAGGCTCGCTCATATGAGGCCGTCTCACTCCTCATACTCACCGCTGGCTCCTATCAAACCTTTCAGTCTATATTTTCAGCAAGCAACTTTCGTTGATTCAACTGTATATGCCAAAATGGGGTATTACATAACTCCTGCCGCCGTAATAGCTGTTAGCGTCATTCTTCCCACGCTTGCGGCTACTGCTGTTGCTTCGCGCTTCGTAGTGCGCAGTCGTCAAGCATCCGGATATGGCATCGATGATTGGCTCATATTGGCTGCTCTGGTTTGTATCAACCTTAGAAAACATCTGCCGCCAATAGCTGATTAACGGTTCAAGGTTTTCACAGTAACTTGCGGGATTTCTTTGGTCGTTGGTAAGCCTCAGATCTCACTTTCTATTGTAAAAGGAGGCCGAGCTGAGTCTTCTAAATTAGGTGCTGCCTTGAAGGGACTTGCTCAGCCAACACCCACCGGTGACGGTCCTATGGGATTCCTCACTGCCAAGAACGATGCTCTCATCATCACAGAGAAGGTACATTACTCTCTCACGTTGTTAAGACATCATTGACTGACTTGTGTAGGTTGACTGGGTCGATATGCTACTCCAATGCTTTTCATTTGGGTTAACCAAGATGTCCGTTGTTTTCTTCTATCGACGAATCTTTTGTAACCCAGCCAACAAAGGAAAAGCATTTGACATCATCTCTAAAATTACGATCGGCTTCGTATTTATCTGGATGATTGCCTTCTTCTTTGTCATTTTATTTGAATGCAAAGGACATTTCTGGGCGCAGTGGGACACCTTACTAGCACTCCTCACGTACTGTTTGGACGATACTAAAATTCAGTTGGTCTTCTCCTACATGGATGTCATAACGGATGTTTGGATTCTGTCCTTACCACTGTACCCTGTGAGTATTGTGGCCATGGAGCCATATCAATCGTATTGATATTGATATATCCAGGTGTGGAAGCTTCGATTACCGCCTCAGAAAAAGCTGGCACTCTGCGCTGTTTTCCTCATGGGAGCTCTGTAAGTGGGGAATTCTTCTCCATTGTCATACGTTGCCTGATAGTGTTTCAGTGCTATTGCAGCCGGTGTAGTTCGTCTGGCTTTCTACATACGACTACTGACAAGCTCATTTAAGAACCCGGACGGCATAAGTATAAGCTCCCAGAGCCTGTGGGGAAATAATTGCTGACTGCTGGCTCCAGGGATTATTACCACACAGCTGTATTGGAGTTTGATTGAAATGTCATTATGTATTGTTGCAGCTTGTCTCCCAACGTTGAAACCGCTCTTCAATAATCTTCCGACGGAGTCATTTTTCAGCAGTCTCCGTACGTTATTCACCAACAAATCAGTCAATTCTTCGCACTTCGATTTGAATGAATACAACTCCACGGACCGACCTTTCGATGGAAAATCTCAAGGCTCACAAAAGTCGCTCGTGTGATTAACGGGTCGTGAGAACAGAGGTTGGGTAGCTGACCATGTATCTATTGCTACTACAATATGTATTATCAGTCTTTAATATAGTTTAGTCCAATTTGTGAGCAATTTGACATATAACCAACCCTTATTCATCACAAAAGAAGAAAGTGGAATGAAGGTGTTCAGTCGGTCAGCGCTCACGTGATTTTCTTGAGCCTGATCAAATTCTTAGCTGCATGAACATATTCTTCCCAGATGCATGCTTATCAAGCCTGCCGTATGAATGCTGCAAGGTGTTTTATTAAGATTGGGTTGAGTGCCTAGGGTCCCGTCATGAAGCAGTGGCTGCACAAGTTGGCATGCAGAAATCTCGGGGGTGGGTCATAATTTGCAAAGCATACAAATGAATATGTTGAGAGTGCACGGGAATTTAGCCCCTAGACCTGAGTTACTGATGCATGAAGATGGGTATAGTTTCAATAGTATCACTCAGAATCATGTATGATCAGCTGCGTAAATTGCGGGAGCCATTGTCGGGCACCGTTCCCGTTCTGGAACCCAAGACTTTCTTGTCGGCTGCGCAAATAGGTTGCACAACATTCAGGCAACGGCCCCATTGTCATTTATCCCTAGTGCATGTAACGTAGGGGCGAAAAGACGCATAGCTGAAGATCCTATCAAAACGACACGGACCAGGCTTGTAGAGACAAGCGCTTTGGTCCAATTGGATTTGCTTCTGCTCACTCTGTGAATAAAAAACTCTCAAGTTTGATAGACGAAGGTGAATCGGTCGAATAAAGCCTACATAACTACAGCACTCCATAATGAGTATGCAACGAAGGAGCTCGATCTTTATTCGAGGTATGCAATTAGAGACAATCGTCGTTTTAGGGTGCTATATTGAGTTCTATTGAGTTTCATAATAGCCTGTGAAAAGACAGATATGCATGACTGCAGTAGGTGATCTGTATTGATTGGATTGGGTCTGTATCAGCAATATCACCAAAGAAAGCATGTATAGGAGTGATGCGGATGCATGCATCAGGTTCATGCATTCCTACCCGGCAGGAAAGAGGCATAAATCACTCGGTCAGACAGAGTAAATTGCCATTTCGGGAAACAGTGTGATATAGGGATGAGAAGGTACAGGGAAAAGATATACTGTGAAACTATTTAAGACAGATGCTCACGACCTCCAAAGACGTCGCTTCTTAACTCTTCCTTGAGCCATATCACTAGGTACATCTAGTTTGAAAACGCTTCAGTTTTACATCAACTTTTCCAAGCAATGAAGGCTTTCTGTTCTGCTATCGCTATGGTTGGGCTCGTTGTTCAAGCCATCGCTGCTCCGACTGCAGGTGTGGAATTGCAAGTGGAATATGTTTCAATCGATTGCTGATATCGATCTAGTATACAGCATTGGAGACCTTCTCAAAAGAGGTGGTTGCGTAGAGTACATGATTGAAACCGGTCAAGCCACCGATGAGCACACTGCTCAAACTCTCTGCCAGTCTGCTCTTGGACCGAACGGAGAACCAGCCCCGGGAATGTCTGCCGATACTTGGTAAGACAACTTGAGTCGCAGAAGGTAATGGCCCTATCGACAGTATCTTCAAATTCTGACGTGGGCTTTCTTCAGACATCTCTCGTCTATACAGAGACCTTGCTTCTTAGCTATGACAAAACAAAGCAGTAAATTTGGCATCTAGTTATTGTTCAGGAGGGAAAGATGCTGTGATAGGGTCTTGTTATGCATCTATGTTTCCTACTATTCTGAGTTTGCCTAGCTATGAAACAGGCTACGTGAATCTGGATATGTAAACGTGTTCCTAAGCGAAATTGAAAAATATGTTCCACCACTCATCCGGTTCTCCCACTCAGTTACGATAGTCTTCTATGTCTCCCACACAGCGTACCTGAAAGCTTCAAAAAACGTCGGACTTGCTTTATTAATTGGGCAAGTTACATAGAATGGATGAAAAGCATCTTTCAAACAATATTTTGATACTATGAAATGACTCTGTTCGAACATATCAACGTAGTTACATGAATTATTGAGTCGTAGGGTGCTGGAGCTGGTTACTTCACTCGGCATGATCGCGATGATGTATGATATGTGGATGCTACTGGAATTCGAAGAAGAAAATTCATTCGCTACAGTGATATAGAGGCATGTTCATAAATAGCTCCATCATGTTATATATATGCATGATTCAAATCGGGTGTTCTGGTCAGATCGCGCGACCAGGTTCATTGCTGGACATGGCCGTGCTCACCCAAGCTCTCGTGCTCTCTTCAGGCTGGCGGCCGTCATAAATCACAGGATCGGTATTTCCTCCATGATCACCGTACCAGCCGTCATCACCTGAATGATTGCTCGCTTGCGAACCGTGAGCATTGTTGCTTCCATTACTCTGCCATTCCATCTTGATATCTTCCTTCACAATGATGCGAAGCTCATCCTCTTCACTATCCCCATCTTCTCCATCAACAGGACGTGAACGCAAAGCGTAATTGTTCTTGGACTGTCGCGAGTCGAAGCCAGTTGTTCGCTCATAGCCTGTCAATTTGCTGGCACTGTTGGACGCGTCGTGTCTCGAAACCATAGAGCGCGGGAGTAAATAGGCGAGGGTAGGAGCACAAGCCGCAGTAAGACTGATGACTAGCTCGACCATGATCCATGCCAGCAGAGTCGTGTAGTTCCATAGTGGATCCTTCTCCAGGGTATATTGAGAGATGAGGGTCATTACTGAGGCGATGCAAGCAAGCAAGCCAATTGATAACAGGCCAAATATGCGAGCCTTCTTTTTCCAACTCATCTGAACTTTCCATATTACCATAACCGGAATGGCGAGGGCGGTGAAGTCCAGGGCTAGGTTCAAGCGAAGAATGCTATTCATGTGGTTGACGGAGAGACACTTCGGTACCTTGCCCGACTCGGCGATTCGAAGCAAGTTGAAACTGGCGTACTGAGGGGTGCACTTGAAGACGTTCAGAAACAGCGCCGCAAACGTGTAGGCTGTACATATGACGAAAAACGTCCAGTTAACTGTCTTCCACAGCCATGTCGTAAGACTTGTCAGTCGAATGTTGAACAATGCAATGCTCATCTTAACAACTCCCACGTAGACATAGAAGACAGTTGCGGCTGACGGTGCGAGCTACACATCAACATCAGTCATATGGGCCGGCGGATTATCAGGTAGGTGTTCACTCACGTATTTGTAGTGAAAATACTCTTGATAGGTGATGTCGTAAAAATGCTTTCCAGCCCCGCCGTACTGAATCATAGCGATTTGAAGCGCTGGGTACGCCATGGAGAGTAGATACGCTGGAATGATGAGCCAGTCATCAGCACCGAAACGGACCCCATGGACGAATACTCGGATGCCCAGCCTTAGGAAGGTGACAACAGTTAGAAAAACCATACACACTGAGAGGGCAGCTATGACGGCTGGGCCTTTGGTCTCAAAGTGGTAGTTCTCCGTCGGACGGAATGGCGGTATCGTGACTCCATTTCGAGGATCTTTGATATTAGGAGCAAGGCCAGTCAGCAGCAACAGCCCTGCAGCAATTTTTTCGTCCAATTCGTTAGCGGGCGGTGTGTTGAAATATGCAGACACCATTGTGCAATGCCTATGCTGTCCCGGCTCGACGGTACTGTACGGCGACACAGTACATGGACACAGGACAATTCTGAGTAAGATCGACAGAAAAAAACTTCGAACGAAGGTTTTGGACTCGAGGGCTCTTAAGCTCTCTCGCCCAGTACATTGCCCTGTTCGAAGGATGCAGCCACATCCCACCGGTATGGTACGGGCAGGGTTATGTCGCGAAGCAGGACCGAGAACTGTGCTAACGAGGACCCTAATAAGAAGGTACATCTCTTTCCCCACCAATTACCGCCATCCACAAGTGCACCAAACTTTTATGTAAGACTAGAATTTTGTAAAATGCGACAGCAAAAGATTGCGTAATGTCCCTTGAATAGAGAGCTCAAAACCAGCATGGAAACTGCTGTTGTTCGAGTTCAGTTTTAGGCTCAAGCTTTTAGTCGAGATCGGACTAATCGAAAGATTGTCCCGTAAGCTTCGTTTGGTTACCGGTAGAATCCCAGTGGGATTTCGGCTATCTTGTTGTCCACATGACTGGTAGCATGCATCTGTTCCTCCAGGAACGATCGTGTGTGGCGCCATGTGGATGCACATCTGTTCCCAAGGTAAATTATGGAGCTGGAGGAGACGATCGCTTCCTGCTCTGTCAACAGGAGCTCGGGCTCGTTCGACGTTCGGCATTCCAAGCGCACGGAAGGTGGCTCGAGTGAAGTTCTCAAGCTTGGGGTGCGATAGTAGCCCGTGCGCCGGAGCTGCCTCCGTCGCAAGGATCCAGCTCCCCCGTGATCATGCAACAAGGAGATTTATCACCCAATCGATGTAAACATGAGACAGGGACCTCGGTCGCTATCTCTGATGAACGAACCTGAGCGTGTATGTATGTAGGCCATTCCAGTCCCCTACTTGGAACCGCGTATAGGCACTCAGATTGTAAAACACTCAGTCTACTAAATTTCAAAATATTCCCCACTCTGTTTACTCCTATTTCTTCCCCAAATTATAATGGCCTCACTTTCCCGTGCTATGGTCGGGATACCCGGCACCGGATGAACAGGCGACAGCGAACGGCCGCACTAGTCCATCTATAGCAACTGATATCCGCGTATCCCAGTAGCCAACAGAAGCGAATGAATGGTTCTTTTAAGCAGTCGCAGAACAATTTTTAGGCCAATGGTATCGCTTCAAAATGGCTAGTGCAGTTGGCGCAGCACGTTGAGTTGGGAGCACGTCCCTCAAGGCGGATGCAGGCTGCCGCAATAGCCGCGCCAAACCCCTCTGGAATCATCTTCCTATATGTACGTAGAAATGATATGCTGAGGACCCTGGAGTGGAAAAATTCCAGGCCCAAGCTTTTTCTCCCTCCCTTTCATCCGCCACTCTAGCAATAGCCAACCTCACCTCTTTATTGCTACTAGTGGTCGGTCCGTTTCCGTCGTCTTTTCACTTGGCCATGGTTTCACATTCCATCCTCTCGGGTCTACTGGTGGGAGCATCGCCCTTCCTAACTACAGCACAATATGATACGAATACCGCAAGCCCAACCTCCCCATCAACTGACTGCACTGGTGTGAAAGGAATCAGCCCAAAATGTAGTAGCAACGAATCTGCGTACCAACGAGACTTCTTTTACATCGGCGGTGGCTATGTCGACTCCGGCATCCCGGGCCAGCAGATGTGGAGTGACCAACTCTATGTCGAGAAGCTGACGCCTGCCAAAAAGGTCAACAAGCCTTACCCAATAGTTTTTATGTCTGCAGGTGTCAATTCTGGGGCAGAATGGCTGAATACGCCAGACAATCGCAAGGGATGGGCTTCCTATTACCTGGACCAAGGCTATCAGGTCTATGTGGTTGATATCGCTGCGAACGGCCGAAGTGGCCAGCAGCTTCTCTCCCAGTACCCTCTACGTATTGGCTCGACAGACATCATCAACGAACAGGGCTTCCTAGCTCCAGAGCACTTCGACCAGTACCCGCAAGCCGATTTGCATACACAATGGCCCGGCAACGGATCTCGTGGAGATCCCATCTTCGATGCTTTCACGGCGGCCAACGTTCCTATCTCTTCATCTAACGTGAACGTGGAGAACACCATGCGCACATCTGGATGCCAGCTTCTCGAAATGATTGGCCAGTCATACACAGTCTGCCACTCTGCCGCCTGCACTTATACAGCCATCTGGTCCGACGCATGCCCTGATCTCCTGCGCGCCAACATCAACATTGAGCCTGGCAACATTCCATTCACTTCTCTCATCGGAAACACCACTGTTCCTGGAGTGGGCCGTACCACTGCTCGGCCTTGCGGTCTCACATACACACCACTGCAACTCGACCCCCAGTAACAAACTGCTCATCCATAACCACTGCTGAGGTTGGACCCGACGACCCTGCCAAGCGCTCTTGTATCCTACAGACTGGCACCATCCACAAGCTTACCAATGTCGGCAAAGTGCCGTACATCATGATTACAGGCGAGGCCAGCCCGCATATCACCTACGACCACTGCTTCGTCGAGTACTTCAAGCAGATGGGCCTGACCAACTACCAGTGGATCAAGCTTGCTGATGTTGGTATCAAGGGCAATGGACATTTTATGTTCCTGGAGAAGAACAACCAGGTTATCGCATCGGCAATCAACTACGGTTTGAGTAAATTAAACAAAGGCCCAGCTGCTCCAAGCCATCCGAGCCTTCCTATCTCTTTACAGTAGAATGTTCCGTCGATCTTAGTAATAGTTGTTAAAATTAAGCCTAGACATTAATTACTATTCTCTTTCATACTTGCAATTGTAGTCATAATTACCTTATTTGGCTTGTAAATACTAAAGCAACACCGCCTAAAGATCAGCCTACTAAACGCTTAGTGCCTGTCCCTGTCCCGTAGCTCTGTCGCCGCCTGCCAGATAGTGTGGGGCCACTTCGATCCTATCCCGCTTTGGAGCCTGTATCATGTATACCTGAAACGCGCTGGACACCACATTTGTCGTTCCGAAGAGCGCCGAATGAACCGTGGAACAGCGACAAACAAGATACTAGAAATCTGTATACAAATTAGACAATGTGTCTTGTATGTTCCACTTGGTTAATCTTCGCTTGATTGACTACTGAAGCCTTTAGGACTAGTACTTATTTAATACCACTATCAATCGAGGTACCTATTTACTCGACCTATTTATATCTACAGTGGAATAGTACTTGTAATACACTTCGGTAGAATAAAGTAAAATTCTGATGAGACAACTACCACGCTGCGTTCTTTTAATTTAGGTTTGCACCTTTCAAAGAATATGGGATCAGCCCAAGGGATGATTTCCGGAGGCACGATAGGGCGCGAAACTACTTATAAATCAAGCGCTATCCTACAATAGACCGGATTACGAATCGCCACACGATTACCACCGTCATCACATAGCGAGACATTCAACACGTCAACATCTTTCACGATATTTTTCCGGTATGTTGGGAACGGACTATATACTTTTTCACATGTGCTTTGCCAGATCAAGACTTAAACAAGAATAGACATGTATTATACAGGAATTTCTATAATAAATCAAAGGAATTGTAGTTATGGTGGTAGGTTTTGAAATAGACCAGTGATACGTTTCGAGCGCAACGGTGAGATACAGTAAGGTGCCAAGACGTTGTGTTACCAGGCAAGACGGGGTATCCGGAGTCCGGCGACTACCTTTGCTACCATAACGCGGCACAGTACTGTAAGAATTAGATTGACTAAGCATCTCGCAACCCTAGAGAGGCATATGGACATTGAATAAGCATCTCGCAACTCTATAAAGGCAGCCTTTCAACTCCATGGTGACAGTGGTTTCAGTGCGCTTCATTTATATGTTCATTCATTAATTCATTCATTCATTTTCGTACTTTCACTACCCTCTTTTGAATATTTTCCACTGCGAGTCGATTAGTTCATAGATCATGAAACAGTTCATTGTTGCAACAGCGGCGTTCGTTAACGCGCTAGGCACGCACGCGATCGTTACTTGCAACTACGAGCACCAGAACGAGAAGCACTTTCCTGGTGAGGACATCGCTAAGAGTATTCGCCCTTTCCTTGAGGGACCTGGATTCGACATATGCAATGACCTTCCATTCACAAACGCAAGTGATGTTCTGTATTATGAATCGCCGCATTACACCTTTCAGATCGATCGCCAGGAACACACCGACTCGGTTGGGAACTGCAGGTCAGCTTTCCAATCTATCTTGGACGAATGTATTGTTGGTGAGAAAGTGCTTGGTGGTGATGCATATGTGAATGGAATTGGATATGAGATTTATCATACTGAACTGCGGGAGCGAGAAATTGTTGGGGGAGGTGAACTAGGCGGTTGGGTGGATCATCTTCAAGGCCAAAGTTTTGGCGATGATGATGACAACAATTATTACAACAACTACGACGGCGATGAAGACGAAGAGAATGAAAATAAGGAAAACGAAAACGAAAATGAAGATGAGGAGGATGAAATTGGAGATAAATACGAGGACGAGAAATATACTGAGGGGTTGGACCTTGACGAGGATTATACTCTTCACTCGAAAACGAGCGATGGGAAGTACCTCAAAGGTTCTAGCCTAGTTGCCCGCAGGACTCGAGGTGGAAGTGGACGTACTGGAACTAGGCCCAGTAAGCCAAGAAAGAAGCCAGTCCAGAAGCCCAAGAAGAAACCAGCAACGAAGCCTTCGAAGAAGCCTATAGAGACGCCTACCAAGAAGCCTGCGACAAAGCCTACGAAAACAAAAAGCAAGAGGCCAGCTAATCAGCCCACCCAGTGTCCACCTGCAAAAAAGACTAAGACTGGAAAGGGGGTAAAATCCAGCCGCGCGCGTCAGCTGGTAAGACCCCTGGTGGTAAGAAGCAGCCTGCGGCTTGCGCACGTGAGGATACACTGAACTGCAAGAATATTCTCCGGGAGGCAAAAGCAAAGAACGCCAGAGAGAACGCTAAGAACAAGCTGCTCTCCCGAGATGTTCATGTTGGCCAGGGACTCGTAGACAACTTGATACATACTTTGACCAAGCGAACTAAAAAGACCGGCACGGCTTGTAATGAGGGAAAGGAAACATTCAACGCACGAACGTATCCAGACAGTAATTCGCCAGACATTGTGTGTACATCTTCTTTTTCAATAATACCTTAAACTGACTCAGAATAGGCGAACGCTCGGGTTTTTGGATGGGAGTATCCACAACAGTGCAAGAACATGGCTTGGGGGCACACACCTGCTTTCCGCAAAGTTTCTTCCGCACTCGGGGGGCAATACGAAGTGGAGCACATTCTAGAGTGGCAAATGGTGACTAAGTTTTTTGACTGGCTTGACGAAGAAGAATTTGGTGGTCTAGCCCAGTTCACGGATCCAGATCCGGCCCAAAACGGTGCGCAGATTGACTTTTGCACATATTGGAAAAAGACTTGGACGCCGAGATTCACTATCCCAGTAAATGGAAATCGCCTTCAAACTGCAAAGAAGCATATTGCATGGAGGTATCCTGGTGTTGACTTCAGGGATGAGTTCGTGTGGCTGCAGGAAGACATCAACGCTCCAGCGAAGCAACAGGTAGGATCAAGTGTATCATTTTCATAACTTGACTGACCGCCGATGGTAGATGTGGACTCGCAAAAGCACAAATCAGATATACAATCTTGCCGCAGCTGTTAGTTCAATCAGAGGCACCCAGAATGAGGCCGCTGTCGAAGCCGTCAGAGTCAAAGCACTTCTAGGTGCTCAAAAGTATCATAAAAATCCACTGGTCAAGCAGTACTTCGCCACACAAGTGCAGCGAATCAGAGTTGCGCTCGATCAAATTGATCAAGCTCTTCCTAACCACCCTCCTGCAAATGGGCATGCTGCATGGCAGCAACTAGGGCTTGGTAATCTCTGGATCAAGTACATGAATGAGGCGTTCACTATTGCGAAGCGCCGAACGGACAACACCATGGACACGATGCTGAATGAACTGGTACGTACGTGGATCAGCAGCGCTCAAACACCAAAGAATGATGACTTCAAGCGCATCATCAAAGCTTTGAGAACGGAATGGAGAAAGGAGAAGCGGTCAGGCTGGACACGTCCTAATTGGTAGATATCAGTTTAGAGTTTTGGAAGTTCTGTGAATTTGTTGTATAGTCAAATCCAGCTTTTACAGATGGTGTTCATATCGAGTTACATGTCATGCCAAATCTCCTCTCATTTCCCAATGGGTGCAGTTGCCGGAAAGCCACTGCCGAAAAGCTGGCTCTCAAAACGCTCGAATTCGTACCGATCAGATATCGTATAGTCGTACTTCCAATATTCATCAATGTCGTCTCCGTGTTCGCCTTTCCCGATCTGTCTTAGCATCTCATGAGTCGCCCGATCGGGGCGCCAATTCGCTACTTGCCACCAGACTTGACGCTTGCCCTCAACCTGGTGGCCTCGACAGTCCATGAAGCCCACCGCACCAGGACTAGTGTAAATAAAGCCCCATACATTATTGGTATAGCATCCTTTCTTCTTCTTAAACTCTCCCATAGCATTGCTGCGAACGGGTGCCCATAGCATGGCTTGCTCCAAGCGGGGCATACTAGATGTGGCTCGAGCGAAAGATTGTAGAAGTGGAATAAGCGTTTCATCGTTAGGTACCGTACGTTCCTGCCCGTGAATGAAGTCCGTCCAATCCACTTCGTCGGAATGGTAAAGATTCACGCGATCCACGTCGGTCTCGGCATAAGGAGGGTAGTCGGTTGCTTTTATTTCGTATCCCTGCTTGCTTCCACCCTTGTCCGAAAAGTTGAAATACCAATCGCCAGATGGACTCACAATTTGGAACATGACATGTAAAGCTTGCAGGTTCGGCCAGAATGGAGCAGCACCCTCGGACGACCAGAACAGAGTAGGATCTATCAGAGCTGCGAGACTCATGCGACGCAACTGATATGACAGCACGCGTAGGCTGGAGCAGAGAGGGTCGTGCCTCGCTGGCGCAACGAGATTGGGAAATGGCTCGCGTTGCTGGAATGCGATGGTCAGTGGGGCCAAAAAGTCAAGTCGGGCAACGCGTAAACCTGATATTTGAGCAACATCCAGGGCGCGAGCAAAGTCGTGGCGTGAGTCTCGTCGTGGACCAGCCCAGTCCTTTGTGATGTATCGCTGCCGGTAATCCTCGTTGCAATCCAGCCATTCGTCACCGCCAATGCTACAATATAAAGCTGCAAGGTTTGGGAATCTATGGGACAAATCCACCATCATGCGCCAATCAATTTTCCATAGAGACTTGGGGCCGTATTCAACGTCAAATTTGACATTCATGCCATTTTCGATATGGAGCGCATATATCGATGTTAGACTTGGTAGAGACTCAGGCGCAAGTAGATGGACTCTCCAGCTAACGTATGCGCGTAGGATTGAATAATTCTCTCGATCGACGTAACGTGTCGGCGTGTAGATTATAAGCTTCACCTTGCCGTGCGCTTTTTTGTAGCGTGCGATATCTTCCGTCAACCTGACAGTTGCGAACAAGAACCTGATTTGATCCGTGAAGCTTTTGTCAGCCTCTTGCAAGTCATGCTCAGAGTCTCGGACTGAATGGCCATCGGGGTGGGCTTCCCAATTAACCTTTTGATCCAATGCGGGAATGTTTGTCCTGAAGGTGAGATGCTGGAGATAGCCGAGGCGCCGACACCCGAGAGTTCTCACAAACTGACGAGCGGTGTCTCTGTTCAGCTCGAAATGACTGAAAGCGCCTGAGTACCTTTCCGCAGCGACTTGGAACGCAGGCGACACGGTGAGCGTCTTCTTAAGGTCTTCAATCCCAAGATAGCGACTGATATGATCGACTAGCTCTTGTGGTAAGCTGTTCATAATGTAGCAATTTTAGAGATAGTCTGCGAAGGCAGCTGCGATAACAAAAGACTAAAGTATAGAGAATTGTCCTGTGTATCAGGTATACTGCTCAAGCTGTGGGAGGTCAACGGAGAGATATCAGAATCAGCGCAGCTTATTCACACGTGTCACGTCTTATAATGGAGTGGCGCACGCGCTGACACGCTAGAATAGATTACGTGTTGTATATGTGTCACGTGTGGTGGGGTCGTCAGAATAAGATCGATAATTTAGGGTATGTGCAGGATGTGGCTCCCTAGTACGGATTGAGTGCAAATGTGGGAGCCTGTAGAAGCTCTCACCACCTCTGCGTAAGCGACAACTAACATTATGTCCGTGCTTTAATTTCTTCTACAATGCATGGTATCATCCTGCGTTTCTTTACTAAAATAATGGATTATCGCCATCAGCGTAAGGTGTGTGCCGGTGCGAGTCAGCCGTCCTCCCTGTTAGCGTCACTGAGGTATTTGTCCCCTTCTCAAGATAAGGACATATCCAGCTCAGTTCACTTGCATGCGAATCCGCCTCTCGCTGCAGTATAACCTCTGTATGTCAGCCTTGCTGCGTCACATTTTGGGCTGTGCATTTAGCCGCACCCTGGCCCCTCATGGCGGAATTAGCTCACAACATTCCTACAGCGATCATTCTCTTACTTGCAGTTTCCGGCATAATTCAGCATACCATATTCATATATGCCTGATAACCCTATTACCTGGGGGATAATATGTTCTTCAGACAGGCGATTCTGTCCTACTCGTCTCTCCACTCAGGCTGTCGAGTTTAGACCTGACTGAATTGTACTCCTGCACACGTCATACGATATCTCGATGGCCCACACGAAGACATATATTCACCGTCTATCCACCCACGGCTTCATTCCGCCAAGTAGAGATGGAGATTCTTTCATTCTGCTAGGCTAACACTATTCAGGTGTGCCAGTCTTTTCTTGAAGGGCTACCTTTTCCGCCTGGAAGTGAGAGATGTATCACATACACTTCAAGCTACTCAATCGGAAACGAACCCCGGGGGTTTGCTCAAATATCATTCATGTACATGACTGGCATATGTTCGTTGCCGAGCTCGATGATACAGGAACATATGCTAGTCACCTGTATGGACCGGGTAGAGATGGCAGATCTGTGTTCATTTACCCTTGTACACTCCTCCTTCCCTCATATTATCTGCATCCCATTCAGCACTTGGAAATTCCATTTGTTCATCCCTTGTTTCACTGGACCGCAAACAAGAACTTACCAACGATTAGTCCCATGTCTGCCTGCAACCGATTCCACAAGCTCAGATAAGCTCCAAGATTGCTGTTACTTTCATCACCTTTGTATAAAAGCGTCCATGCTGCATATGGTCGTGCAGAAGTCCATACAATAACTTGCGCCATGATTCGTCGAACGGTTTTCCCATCTAATGTGACAATTCGGGAGGATGTTATTATCTCGAAACGCCCCCGTAACTGCCGTCTTTTGGCCCAAATGCGACTTGCGCTTCTGCTATACCTGATTTAGTGTGTATTCATTGGTCCTGACAATAGAGAGTGGCATATACATATTAGAAGCGGTTTTAGGTCACGGATTGCCTTGATTTCTTCGAGGTTTTGAGCCATTCTTAACAAAGTAAAAATTGAGAAGCAGAGAAGTAACGTTTAAGAGGAAATGCGAAATTGGTGAGCTTTATACTCTCTAAGTGTGGCGGTGAGGCCCTGCGCCGCGTCTTACGTGATTGGGGCGTAACCGGACATGGCATGAGCATGCTAATAAGCCAGGCTATATGAATTTAAGCCACCCACAAAATTCAGGCCTTATTTTACCGTCTCTTATATTTGCCATTGTGGAAATATAACTTTCAGGCATTGTCTTTCGGACTGTCCTTTCTCATCAGCACAAATATCCTATATACTAGTCTTAATTCTAAAATTTATATACGCTATGGTATCTCGTGCGTATTAGACCGTATTTTGAAGTGTGTAAAACCGCCTATGCTAAGGCCAATGTGAACAGTAATAGAATAAAGAAGTATAAAGCATATAAAGGACTCGATAAGGTTATTCTATTAGTTTGCGAAAGGGGCAACGGCGAATTTATTATTAAGGAAAAATACCCACTTGCTATAATTAAACGCAATTCTTCTAGAGTTTTCTTTTATAGAGATATTAGCCCGTCCTTTAGTTAGAGCTTAAATAATCACGAAATAACCTTTTTTTATAGTAATAAGTAAAGGTATTTCTTTAAAAATATTCCCCGCATTAAAGTCGGCCTTATACTTAATTAAAAGATAAATGGGTTTTACTTATTATAAATAAACTACTATATAAAGTGGTATATCTTAATTTTTATCCCTTAAAAAATAATAGGCACCAGTAAGGGCAAAGTCTTTATACTAGACTAAAAAGTGCTATATAGTGAGTCTTGGCTAGCCATTTAACTACTAATTAATACTATTAGTAAGGGCGAGGATGGTTTTATTTACTAAGTATAGTATAATACTTAAAGATGCTATATTAATTAATAGTAGATTTATTAATATCTACTTATTATTATTTTATCTTTATAATCTTTTTAAAAAATATACTTACTTATTATTGTGCAGTGTAACTATACAGAATACTATTATATTATATTATATAAGTTCCTTAGGCCTGCCTGCCTCTCTAATCTTTTAATTATATAAATAGAATAATTTATAAAGTAAAAATTTAAATCCATTATTTGCAATCCTTTAATATAATACTATAAATTTTAAGACTCCTAATTATTATAATAATAATAATTCTTTATATTTCCAAATAGCTCAGAGCAAGTTTTAGTAAAAAGAAGGTTAATAAATTTAGTATTATAATATAGTTTCTAATATTCTTGCCTGCCCCTATTAAGTTATTTAAAATTTTTATTATAGATAGGGTTGGGCGCCTTATAATATACTAGTCTATATTTTATAATTAATAGAGTATATATAGTAGAAGAGTTACTACTATTAAAACTTCTCTTAACTAGAATATCGGTACCTCTCTTAATTAGAAGATACACTACTTTAAGCTTTATATACTAGTATATAAGTAATAGAGTTATAACCTAATCGAAGGTTTTTACTTTAGTCTTTATACTAAAGCGTAAGAGGCACTAAATAGTTTCTATTTACTTATAATAGGTAGCTAATATAAGTGGTATATAATTATTTATATTTACTGCGTTAATATTACTCTTAATATTTAATAAATAACTTATTATATTTATATTTCTTTTAGCAGCTGTATAGTGCAAAAGTATATTTAATACTTTAAAGTAAAGATTGGCCAGAATAATAAGTTATTATATTATAGTAGATTTACTACTGCTACTTTAGAAAAAAACTTAATATAGTTAAAAATTAGTTAAGTTTTATTATAAGAAGAGTAAGTAAAATAGAAAGTAGTAATACTACTCTTTATATAAAAGTTTATATATAATTTGGCATATATAATAGCTTATAAAGTATTAAAATTACCTATTCCCATAGTATAATATAGTATATTTAAGCCCCACTTATTAACTTTCTCTAGTCTAGGGTATAACACTAGTTCTTTTATTACTTATATATTCGTGTGGAGATATATTAATTAAATAGGAGTATATTATTTATAGTTATTTAATATATAAAAAAAGAATAGTTATTAGGGAGCACTCTATTTTTAATAAGTAATTAAATAATTTTAAAATATATATTACTTTTAGTTTCTACACTAGTAAAATATAATAGAGTAGCTTACCTAAAAGACTGCTTATTTATATTAATAGTTATTTAATGGCCCTAAAAGAGTAATTTAATTAAAATTATAAACCCCCTAGTAAGCAATACTAAGCCAGTTTATATATAATATTTAAAAATATACTAGTAGTATTATAGTTATCTATAAATAAAAAAGGTAGGACTAGAGCGTTAACTTTACTATAATATTTAACTAATAAAAAAATAAGCTTATCCTATAACTTTTAAAATTAAGATACTAATTATAGCATTACTATAGTGTTTTAATTAATTACCACTAATATTTCTTAACTAAATAAATATTTAATAATATTAATATAGTTTTTATATATAGCTAGTTTAAGCAGAGCTATAAAATGATTTAAATTATAAATATTATTGGCTGAGTATAGAGATCTATACTTAATTAATAACCTAAAGTAGAGATTAATTTCTTATATAAAGAGTATTTTTACTTTATAAATTTTTTCTTATTAAATTATATTACAGAGACTATTAAATAATTCCTATATTTTCTTAAAGGTAAATAGGTTAATAAATTTAATTATACATTTCTTAGACTAAGCCAACTAAGGTTTATTATAAAAATATAGCTTTAAAACTTAAATAAAATCTTTAATAGCTATAGTGCTTACTAATAATTTCTTTATTAAGTTAGTTCTTAAATACTTATTTTAAAATTTAGCTTTTAGTGATTGCGCAGATAAATGGCTTTATTATTATAAAAATCCTTAAACTTATTATTTTATTTTAGGAACTAAGTTAAGTAACTGCCATTATAAATTAAGTATATATTAGACTTTAATATTAATTATTTTTAGAAGACTCTTTTCCTTCTTTACTTTTTAAAAATAGTTTTTAATAAAGTCTTTATGGCTTACAGGCTTAGCTTAAGTAATATATTATTTAATTTATATAATTAAAATTAACTTATTATATTATTTATTAAAATACTTTGCGCATCTAAACCTTCTATATTTTTATAAATTTATATAGTATAAGCGCGGCAGTATACTACTAAATTAATAACTTAATTATTAAAATTAAAGCTGAGCTCTTCTAATTATATATTAGTAATAATACTTTTATTAAAATTATATAAGTATATTAAAGTAATATTGTTGGCTTTTTTTAAGATTATTTATAAGGCTTTATAGCCTAATTTATTATATTATTCCCTAATTCTCGTGTTACTTAAGGTTTAGCGGGGTTAATCTAATTATAAAATAATATAAATTATAGCTTATAATTACACCGTGTTTATTACTAGTATTAGTATTTATATTTAATTATTCAGGTCTATTCTAAACTATTTTAATATATCTTTATTTTAAAGGATTTATATTTTATCTTTTTATTTTAATTAATTATTTTTTAATTTATCTAAAGTAGTGCTGATGGCTATAATAATATATTTATAATTTGAAATATATTCTTCTAAGTAATATAATAATCTAGATTCTAATTTTGTCGCCTCTGGGGTCTTACACTATATACCTAGTATATTAAGAGAGTATAAGATAAAATTAAGCCTACTATATAATATTTATATATTCTTCTAGAGGTTAGTATATTCTTTATAGGTAGTATAAATAGACTACAATTCTTTTATTATTAGCTTAGCTAGCTGGCTATAAATTATTATTAAATTAATTATAATTATTAATTCTATTATAACTGTGAAATTCGATTGCGATAGGAGTTATATTTAACTTAATTAGGTTTTAAATAGAAATACTAATTTATAAAAGACTCTAAAATCTATAAAGATAAAAATATAATTAAATTATAGAATTAATAAGTGCGGAGCTATAAAAAGGCTAAATTATATAATTTAATATAAGAATAATTATATAGATAAAATACTATAATAGATAATAAGTGTAAACTAGAATTAAGCCACTTATATTTTTATTAAAAAAATAAAAATCTCTTTATAGATAACTATTTAACTATATATTAATAGAACTTTTTAAATTAATTAAAATATAATATATTTAGTATAGTTATAAGGTCTAGCTTTAGGCAATGAAACTTACTTTATACTAGAATTAATAGTAAAAGGATAGTAGATAAAATTAATAATTAATAATAATTTTTACCCCCTTAGTAGAGCAGGATAGGTATAAAATATATATAAAATTTTTATTAAGTAGATGAGTCTTAATAACGCCTAATAATTATAAATAATAATCTTATATTATATAATATAAAAAAATACTTTATTTATTATTATAAAATCTCTTTTTTAGCTATATATTATAATTATAATAAAAAATTATAAGATAGTAGGAAAGAATTATATATAAAATATTAAAAATTAAGGTAAAGGTAATAATTAATTATATATTAGACAGCGGAGCCAGCTAAATAATATATTATTATTATAAGAGATTTTTACTTATTTAATTTATATATAAGTAGGCAGGCTTCTCGAGAGTCTTATAAATATTTATTTTATAGGATAGTAAAAAGGTGTCTAGTTAATTAATTAAATATTATAAAAATAATTAATAAAAGAGTGTCTCCCTACTAAATAGTAGAAAAATATAATAAATAAAGGTATTATTCTTAGGGGCAGTATCACGTGTTAAATAATTTTATTATCTTTTTTTATAGGGTAAATAAAATTATAGAGCTAAATCTATTTATCTATTATACTAGATTTTCCCTTATATAACCTACTACCTACTAATTAAGATATATTTACTTATAATATATAGGCGCTTATATATAATCTATTACTATTAGAAGATCTTAAATACGCTTAATTTAACTTAAGTAAGCGCTTAATTTAAGCGCTTAATCTAAGATTTTTAATTAGTAAGATATATAATTAATTTAATATATAAACTTAATCTAAATACTTAATCTAAGATATATATTTAATCTAAGATATACGCTTAATCTAGAATACACACTTAATTTAGAATACGCGCTTAATTTAGAATATATACTTAATTTAAAATATATACTTAATTTAAGGTGCGCGCTTAATTTAAAATATCTATTTAATAATTTAATATTTAAAAGTAAGATACCTATATAACTTTATTATTAAAAAGTAAGTTTAAACCTAATATTTGGCTAAAAGTATTCTATTCTATTTTATTAACTTAATAGGGCTACGTTCTAAGAGTAAAATAGATAAAATTTACCTATATAATATACCCCTTACTTACTAAAGAACACATTTACTAGACACCTAAAATAAGATAAAGTATATACTTAATATAAAGTGTATAATTAATTATAGGTATAATCTTAATTTAAATACTTAATTTAAAATATACGCTTAATCTAAGGTGCGCACTTAATTTAAAATATATATTTAATTTAAAATACGCGCTTAATCTAAGATATATATTTAATTTTAAGTATATACTTAATTTAAGGTGTACGCTTAATCTAAAGTATACACTTAATTTAAAATATACGCTTAATTTAAGGTGTGCGCTTAATTTAAAATATATACTTAATTTAAAATACGCGTTTAATTTAAGATATATATTTAATTTAAGATGTGCGCTTAATTTAAGATATATACTTAATTTAAGATATATTTTTTAATATATATTTTATTTATATTACTGCCCTCCTGTTAAATCTTTAAAATAAATTCTTATTAGAATTAGATAGGACTAATATAAGTATACTTAATTTAAATACGCGCTTAATTTAAGATATATACTTAATTTAAGGTATATACTTAATTTTAGATATATATTTAATCTTAGGTATATACTTAATCTTAAGTGTGTATTTAATTTTAGGTGTATACTTAATTTAAGGTATACCTTTTAATATATATCTAATTTATTCCACCGCCCTCTTGTTAAATCTTTAAAATAAATTCTTATAGGAACTAGATAAGACTAATATATACTTAATTTAAGATATATATTTAATTTAAAATATATACTTAATTTAAAGTGTGCGCTTAATTTAAGGTATATTTTTTAATATATATCTTATTTATGCCGCCACCTATTAAATCTTTAATACTATTTTAGGTACCCGTTTAATAATTTAATAAATAAATATAAGATATATATTTAATCTTTATATATAAAAGTTAGCTAAAAGCTAATATTTAGTTAGAAGTATTCTAGCCTATATTATTAGCTTAATAGGGCTATATTCTAAAAGTATTTTAAATAGAATTTACCTCTATAATATACCCCCTGCTTATTTAATATTATAACTAACTAGATACCTAAACTCTATAAGAGATATATTATTTTATATTACTTTAATTATTAATTAAATTTAGAATCTATATAGTAAGCGTAATTACTACTATAACTTAAAACTAAAAAAAGCTATAATATATATTTCTTTTTAGATTTTATATCTCGGTGGGCTTATTTTTTAATTAAATAGAATAATACACTAAATAATATATTTTAATATTAAATTATTAATCTTACTCCTATTTAAGATCTAAAACCTATATATATTTATTAAAGTTCTATATTTAATAGTTTTTATTATACTAATTAAGAAGCGTAATATATAAAGAAGCTAATATTATATCTTAGTAGTTTTTCCTTATTAATTAGAAAGAAGACTTTATATTTTAGTGGACTTATTTTCTAGTTAAATTAAATAATATACTAAATAGCGTATTTTAATATTAAGATATAAACTTTACTCCTATTTAAGGTCTTAAATCTATATATACTTATTAAAGTCCTATATTTAATAATTCTCTTTATACTAATTAAGAAGCATAATATATCAAAGAGTTAATATTATATTTTAGTAGTCTTTCCTTATTAATTAGAGAGAAGACTCTATATCTTAATAAACTTATTTTCTAGTTAAATAGAATAATATACTAAATAATATATCTTAATATTAAGTTATTAACCTCGCTCCTATTTAAGATCTAAGATCTATATATACTTATTAAAATTTTATATTTAATAATTTTTACTATACTAATTAAGAACTATAATATTTAAGAATTTTATTTAAATTAATAAATAGCTTTAGGATCGCCTAATATATAGCCTATACTATATAATATCTATACTGACTTAGGAGTTATTAAAGACTCTATTTAAATTAATAAGTAGTTCTAGGATTGCCTAGTATATAGCTTATATTATATAATTTTTATACTAATCTTAGCTTTACTAAAGAGTATTATTAACCTTATATTAATTAATTTTATTTTAGAATTAAATCGAGATTTCACTTAGTAAGTTAGTAATCTAATTATATTACTCTTATACTTATAAAGCGAAGCTATAAAAAAATTATTTTAAAAATATAGACTCTAATAAATTTAATAATTTTAATATAAATAATATAATTAACCTATTTTATATCAGAATCCAAAAAGAGAGTATAAAAGATATATATATTATTGCGATATTATAGTATTTTAAAGAATTTTAGGGTAGTAGATTAATATGCAGAAATCTTATATAATAAAAATTAAGAAATTTACCTTCTATTAATATAGATGATTGAGAATTTAATAAAAACACTTAATAAATAAAGATTAGGGGGTTATATAAAATACAGAGCAGATATATAACTATTTATAAAATTATAATAATTTAGAGTCTATTATTAGGATATATCTAAAGCTAAATACCCTTATTATATACCCCCTATAAGTATATAACTACGCACCCCTAAATAGATACCCCTAATATATACCCCCTATTTATACCCCTATTATATACCCCCACTTAATTAATTCTTTTTTAAATAAAAGCGTAATGAATCTCTAGAGATAAGAGACTAGTCTATAATATTTTTTAAATATATACTATATAAATTCTGCTTAAAGTATTAGAGTAAATCTACTATTAATTATTTAATCTCTTTATTTATCTTTTCTAAACTTAGGTTATACTTATCTAATATTTTAAACTAAGATATTATTTAGCTAATTAATAACTAACTTTTAAACTAACTCTAAGGAAATGTATATAATATTAATAATAATATACTAATACTAAAATATTCTTTTATAAGATACTATAAGGGTTGGTAAAAGGGTAGAATTAACTATATAAAATATTGCGTAGAGAGAGGGTCTCTATATAATAACTACTAGAGTCTAAATATCTAAGCGAGGTCACGTAATCCTAGGCAGGGTTATATAATCTAGGCAATAGCTAGAGTGCTAAGTAAGGTTTAGGGGCCTTAATAAGATTATATATTGGCACTAGGGCTATAGATTTATTATATTACCCCCCTTTAGTAGAGCAGGTCCGCCGCTCTAGATATATAGCCGTTTTATTCTATTAGGCTAGATTTTTATTAAAGGGTTAGAGAACTATCCCTACTATTATAATATCCTTAATACTAATAGTCTCTACTACTGGCTTACTACTTTTATAAGTATAACTATTCTTTTAAGCGTAACGCTGCTTTATAAGTATAATAATACTATATTTCTTAACTTAACCCATAAGAACCGCTAAAAAAGTATTAAAGTCTTAGAACTAGTTGCGCATTACAGTTACTAAGAAGGTCTTAGTAGAGGTAACCTATTTATTTTCGTGACGTTTAGGAGTAAGGGAGGATGTAACTACTTATTAAGTATTAATTAGTATAGATTTATCCGTTAGCCTATTAAAACTAAATAACTTTATTATTAGTAGTCCCTACTTACCTATTAGTAATATAAACTTTTTATATATTAGTATAACTAGATACTCTTTATACTATTAGTATACTATATTTACCACTTTAACTAGATTTATATAAGATTCCTATAAGGGGTTATTAAGTCCTTAGGAGTAATCCCTCTATAGCACCTTATACTAGAGAAGACCTTTTTTTATCTCTAAACTAGTGGGTCCCGAAACTTATATTAAATTTAATAGTCTATAATTACTTTTATATTGTAATCTAGATCATCCTATTTACCTTTAACTAGGGTAAGTTTATTTACTACTTACTCCTAGTCTAATAGTATCTAAAAAGGGTTATATAGGTATAATAGCTATGGGTGGAATATATTATAAATATAAATCTCTGGAGAAAGGTTGACCTTATAGATTATATTATTAATTATTTTAGTAATGGTAAAAGGGCCCTAGTTTTTATAGTCTAGTAATTAACTGGGCCGCTTTATACGGGTATTTTAAAAATCTATTATAACTTAGTTGCCTATATTAAATTTAGGTACTAAAAACCTTTCTTTATCTGCGAAGTGCTTTTATTTAACTTATGCCTATTCTAGGCTATTTTAGAGCCTACTTCTTAGTTTTATAATCCTCTTAAGTAACTTATTAACTTTCTTCCTATTAGAGCGCGCTAGCGCCGTTAATCCTAGATTAATAGGTCTTAGGGGTTTAAGCCCTAAGTAAGGAGTATATCCTTTAGTAGTTTTAAAGGCTAAAACCCTAGTGCTTATATTAGTTAATAAGTTTATAATAAATTTAGTAATAGGTAATAGTAGAGCCTAGTTATTTTAATCATAATTAATGTAGGCCTATAAGTATTATTTAAGTCAGGTGTTAGCATTCTCCGTCTAGCCATCAGTCTTAGGGTAGTGAGAGGTAAAAAACCCAAGATAAGTACTAATTTATTTATAGAGTCGCCTTTAAAAATAACTTAGAAACTAAGTTCTCTAGTTAAATACTATATTATCTGGGTATCCTTCCTCTTACTAAACGTGTTTAATAAAAGATTAAACTAAGGTATCTATTATTAAATTTAGTATTAGGATGAATTTTTTCTTCTTACTTAATTAATCCACTATAATTAAAATATATTTATATGTAATAGGGCCGTCTCGGCTAGGAGATAACTCTATAATATAGTTAATTAATATAGAGTTTTAGTACCTTTTTAAAATAGGCAATAATTAAAGCAGTCTATATTTATTAACTTAGTATACTTTAGTGCGGCGACACATTAAGCACATCTTAATAAAATAGGATATATTATTAGTTATACCTAGCTAATAATACTATTTTACTAATTTAATAAAGTTCTTATACTTTCCTGGGTGTCTATTATAAGTTAAGTTATATAATAGGTTAATAGTGCGCGCTTATAAGACTTCGGGTATATAGATCTTATTTTATATATATAGTAGGCCATCTTGGAGGGAATAATCTTTTAGTTATATATAAAGCCCTTTCTTAATTATCTTATAGGGTATATATTATTTCCATTTAGTAAGGGCCTTTACTGCAGCGATATCTATATTATTATTTTATAAAATACGTTTTACCTCCTCTATAATATTATTAAGTATATTCTACTAGAGCGTCTCTTCTAGTAGCGCCTTCTCTATTTCTTTAATTACTCTAATTTTAGATTCCTTACACAGGTCCGCTAGTAATTAATACTTAGGGTTAAGAGGCGCAGCCTTAATAGGCGCTTTAAGTACTTTAGCGGTGGTTAAGTATTTATTATTATTAATTAGTTCTAATAAGTCTAGTAATATTATAAGAAATAGGTTAATTAAGTCCTCTATTTTAGCTAAGGAATAAGTATCCTAAGTAAAAGAGATAATGTCTCGTAATTTCTATAATTAGTATAAAGTGGCTAGGTAGATTGCGAAGTAAGTACTATAGTTATATTCTATTATTAAGCACGCTACCATTATTAAAGAATTAATTTAGTAAGGCTTAAGGATAGTCTATTACTAGTGCTAATGCCTTTTATTTTTAATATCTTAAGGGAGATTATTTAATCGTCTAGTTAGGGCGTTGGGCTTAATTTCTTAGACACTTAATTAGTAGGTAATCTTAAAGTTAAATTTTAATAGGAATTCTGCCTAGTGGGCTTATTACCTATTAAGTTTTTTATTATTTATGAACTACTGCAGTGCCTGGTGATTAGATAATATTTTAATTAATTTTATAGTACCTAAGAGTTTAAAATATTACTCTTTAAATGCCTTAATAATAGCTAGCAACTCTTTATTATATATTTTATCATTATATTTAGTTGGTTTTATTTTATAGGATATAAAGGCTACTAGATATAGAATACTATTTAGGTAT
Source organism: Pseudopithomyces maydicus (assembly GCA_026873275.1). Taxonomy (NCBI): domain Eukaryota; kingdom Fungi; phylum Ascomycota; class Dothideomycetes; order Pleosporales; family Didymosphaeriaceae; genus Pseudopithomyces; species Pseudopithomyces maydicus. The sequence continues at coordinate 3,610 of JANTUC010000010.1, read as the reverse complement.
ATTTATAATAAAATAGCGGCGTAAATAAAGTTAGAGGAATCTGTCTCTAATTAAGTTTCTAGATTAGGATTAAAATACGCTAAGAATTAACTATTTACTTTTTTAAAAGCTATCTTTAATAGTTTAAATGTAGCTAATCCTGGGGAACTTAGAGATAGGGGAAATAGTTTAGTCTATAAGGCCTTATTAGAGGTAAACTTAGATAAGGCTTAAGTAATATAGGAGAAGCCCTTAATAAACCTTTAATAGAAATTAGTGAATTCTAAGAAAGCTTATATATCTTTAACGTATTTAGGCACTGGCTAGCCCTAGATAGTGACTACCTTTATAGGGTTTATCTTAATGCCTTTAGTAGTTAGGATTAACTCTAGGTACTTAACGCGTTTAACTGTCTAGAAATACTTTATAGGGTCTAGATATAGCTTTACTTCCTTAAGCTTAGCTAGGATAGTATTTATATATTAGTTATATATTTTAGTGCTTTTACTATATATTAAAATATTATCTAGATACGCAGTAGCGAAGTCGTCTAAGAAGGGCTAAATAACTTTATTAATAAAGTTCTAAAACGTCCTTAGGGTATTATATAGTCTAAAGGGCATAACTAGATATTTATATAACCTATATCTAATTATAAAGACTATTTTCTCTTCGTCTCCTTTCTAGATTTATATTATATTAAATGCGGCAACAACATTAACTAATATTATAATTTAGACTTTATTTATACGCGCTAGAATCTCTTTAATAAATAAAGATGCGTTTTAATTCTTTTTAGTAAGGTTATTTAAAGCTTAATAGTCTATGTAGATATAAAGGCCTCCGCTGGATTTATATATTACTAGAATAGGAGAGGCGTATAGGGAGCTACTGGGATAGATAAAACCTTTACTAAGTATTTTATTTATATATTTCTTAATAGTCTCTATTTCTTAGCGTGTTAGCCTATAGATCTTAAGTCTAGATATATTAAGTGAGGTAAGGTTAATAGGGTAGTTAACGCTGTTTTATCTAGGTAGTAGTTTATTAGCTTTAGCTTTATTAAATAAGTCCTTTTATTTTTAATAAATTCGTGGCAGTAGCAGCTTACGCAGTTCTTTATTAAAATATTAAAATATTATTTTATTTATATACTTCTTAAAGTTGGCCTGGGTATAAACAGTAGAGAGGTTAAGGTATTTATAGACTATCTTTTAACTAGTATCTTTATTAGGCGGTCGCTTTAGCTTATCCTAATAATAAGATTTAATCTATATTACTAAGGACTTCTCTACTAATTATAATACTATAACTAAGGTAGCTTAAGCGGATATTATATATATATCTCCTATAGGTAGGATCTTTTATATTTTATTTATAAGCAATTAGTTATTATATATAGTCTTTAGTTATCCGTTCTTTAAACAGTTTATCTAATATTTGTTTAATTGGAATTCTATAGACTATTTATATCTAAAGATAATAGTAGGCTAGTGGTGGTCTGCCTAGTTTATATCTAGTATTATATTATATTTTCTAATATTTATTATATAATATAGAACGTCAGCTGTATAACTTCTATAAGAGACTTTAGTTTTAATATACTTAGTTAAATATTTTATATCTCCTCTATTAGCCAGCGAGAGACGGATGGGCTGATTAATTTTAATAGTTTAAAACTTTTATTACTTTACTTAGTAATAACTGACGAAATAGGCGCTAGCGCTAGTATTTACTAAAGTAGTAATTTTTTTAATATTATAGGGCGTAGTAATATACCCTAAAAAGGTAAGTTAATAGGCAGTATCTAATTTAGCCTCTAAGAAGATAGTAGTAGCTAATACCTAATAATTTATTTTTACTAAATTATTTATAGGTAGGGATAACGTAGCTATAACTTTAAACTAGACTAAGTAGCTACTTATTTAGAGTTAGTTTAATAATTACTTTGCGCTTTTCTAGTCTAGTTCTTATATATGACTTTTTATAAGAGCGTTTAGTTTTTTAAATCCCTATTAGCGGATTCCTCTTTTACTAGATTATTATACTTATTCTCTATTATTCCTTTATTAGATTAATTAAGTTCCAGCACATAGAGTGTAATTATTAATTATAGAATATTACTAGAGAGGGTAAATAACTATTCTTAATATAGAGTTTTCTTATTACGCTGCTAGTAACTGGACCGCCTATATTTAAAGTAGAGATTAAAGTTACTTAGGATTTTTCACTTAGTAGGCGTATAATTATAAGACACCTTAGGCTTATCCTTTAACTTATAGAACTATTTATTAGTAAACTCTATCTTTTTAGTCTTCTTAGTGGCAGCCTTCTTACTATTATTTAGTTAGTTAGTAATGACTTAGTCTTAGTCCAGCTTAGTATAGTCCTTTAGGTATTAAATAAGTAAGTCTTTAAGTTAGTAGTAGATATTTACTATATTAGTAATACTGGGGTTAATAAGCTCTTTAGTATACTTATATAATAGCTTATCTCCTAGATGCTTTACTTAAAAATAGATAGTTAAGAAACGGACCTTTTATTAAGAAAAGGTTTTACTGGCTTTCTACTTTAGTAAATAATTAAAATTAGATAGTTATTTTATGGCGTCTTTAACCTTATCTACTAAGGTATAATTATAGAAGTTATCTAGAGCTTTAATCTACTCTATATAATCTATAGGCTTAGTAATATAATTAATTAGACGCTAGACGTCTCCAGTAATCTTAAGCTCTAGGTAAGTAATATAGGCAGGAATATTATTAAAGGTAAAGTTATACTTCTTTATTACTATGCTATACTATTTCTTATACTTATTTAAGTTCTTATTATCTCCTTTAAATATAGTAATATTAGGTAATTTCTTAATCTTAAAGCCGCCCTCAGTGCGGGTATAAATAGAACTTAAGTAGGGAGTACTAGTATATAGGAAGTAAGACTTAAGGCGCTCTATATAAAATTATAGAATAGTTTTGCGTAATAGTGGCGGCGGTTTATAAATTTAGTTAAAGTAATAGCCTCTAGAGATTGGGTATTTATAATAGTAAGGATTCTCTATTAGCGTATAATTACCGTGTTTAGGTAAATAAGAATTATATAGTAGAGGCGTCTTACGGCCATAATTATTCTAAACTAAAGTATAGAGTTTATCTACTTATCCGCGCTGGGCAATTCCTTAGTAATATATATAGTTTAGCTTATAACGCTGGAGGCAACTAATAAATAAGTTAATTTTATTATTAGAGTTATACTACAGCTATTATAGGGCATATTAGGCTTTCTCTTAGTCTTAATCTGCAGAATCGCGTTCGCCCTAAAAGTGTTAAGCGATTTATTTCTATTATTAAAATGTATTATAATAATAAGATATATTATTTTAGGCCTAAGAGAAGTAGTCGTGTATCTTCTATAAAGTGGCTAGAGTTTCTTATAACGTCCTTTTATTTTCTAATTATTAATATTGGGAAACTTTAACTTCTTTTTTAAGGATATCTATTTATGAGTTTAGAGCCCTAACCTAGAGGGTAAATTAATTGGCTTTTTATTAAAGCTAAATCTTAAATCGCGATAGTAAGCTAGTAGAAGATTTTTTATAAAGAGTTTTATAGTGTATTGCGTCGCGGTAAGCATG